>CM028378.1:164065808-164140224 GCA_013146195.2 Codonopsis lanceolata
AGAGGATGTATATGTCCAACAGCCGGAGGGCTTTATTAAGAAAGGAGAAGATGACAAAGTCTACAGATTAAAAAAGGCATTGTATGGCCTTAAACAAGCACCCAGGGCGTGGTACAGCAAGATTGGGGCGTATTTTGAGCAGGAAGGTTTTGAAAAATGTTCTAGTGAGCACACTTTATTCACCAAGTCAAAGGGAAGTGACGTTTTGATAGTCAGTCTCTATGTAGATGACTTAATCTTTACTGGAAATAATAGAAGCATGTGTGATGAGTTTAAAAGATCAATGATGTTAGAGTTCGACATGTCTAATTTAGGAAGGATGAGACATTTCCTTGGGGTAGAAGTCATAAAGAGTGCAACTGGAATTTTTATCTGTCAAAAACGATATGCTCGAGAAGTTCTAGCAAGGTTTGGCATGGAAAATAGTAATCCAGCGAAAAATCCTATCACTCCGGGGACACGGTTGTCAAAAGATGAGTCAAGTACTGGAGTTGATGATACTATGTTCAAACAATTAGTTGGGAGTCTTATGTATCTAACTGTGACTCGACCTGATTTAATGTACATAGTGAGTTTGATTAGCAGGTTCATGGCAAATCCAAGGTCATCACATTGGAGTGCAGCAAAAAGAATCTTAAGATACCTGAAAGAGACTACTGAGTTCGGTGTTCTGTACAAGAAAGGAAAAGGAGACACAGCTCTGATAGCTTATACAGATAGTGATTATGCTGGATCTATGGATGATCGAAAGAGCACTTTTGGTTTTGTATTCATGATGGGATCTGGAGCTGTTTCGTGGGCTTCCAAAAAGCAACCAGTCGTGAGTCTATCCACCACAGAAGCAGAATATATCGTAACGGCTCTTTGTGCTTGTCAATGCATCTGGCTTAGGAGAATTTTGAAGCAGATTGGAGCTGAAGAAAAGAAAGGCACTGTGCTTTATTGTGACAGTAATTCAGCCATTCAGTTGTCTGAAAATCCTGTCTTCCATGGAAAGAGTAAACATATTGAAGTAAGATTTCATTTTCTTAGAGATTTGGTAAAAGATAAAGTTGTGAAATTGAGTTATTGTAGCTCTGAAAAAACAAGTTGCAGACATAATGACAAAACCATTAAAGCTGGAGCAGTTCAAGAAGCTTCGTGAGATGCTTGGAGTGACTAAAGCTACTGAAGTCAACTAAATGCATATGCATTAGCTGAAGGGAGGGAATGTTGGTCATAGTTTGTTTTTTTATTTAAATTAAGTCTAGGTTGTTAATAAGTCCTGGTCATCTGGGAGTCCTATTCCTTTGGGAAGATAAGGCTTAATTATTTTGATTTAGTCAATCACCATACTGCTAGCTTTTTATGCGTGGATTAGTTATTTGGATTTACTTTCCCAATCTTGTAATGGCTATAAAAGCCACAAGTTTGCATCAGTTTAATATATCTTTCTCTCTCTTAGACTTCCTTTTGTGAACACTAGTATTTTTTAGTCTCAACATAATATTTTATACTCCGTAGTTGAAAAAAAGTGAATTATGAGTTATGACTTACGAGGGCGATAGGGTGGGCCATCTGATCGAGGATCAATCATATTGGGAATATCGATTGAGATGTATAGATTAAATTAAAAACCTTTCTAACGTGTCATTATAACAAATAATTATGTTTACCTCTTTACTTAACCCTCGTTAAGCTAGGAATAATTTATTTTAATTGGACTACATTTAAATCAATACTATATTTTGTATTTGTATCTATGACACGGTGCTAGTATGTGATCTGAATCATCTTATCAATATATGGAGCATGCGTTATGTGAATGAATTAATATATGTTTGGAATTTTGTAAAGATTTGATCAATGTACACTAAAAAAAAATGACAAAAACCAAAAAAATAAAGAAAAGACAAATTTTATTGGTTGCAAAGTTTGTAACTCGTCGCATATCAGAAAGGGTTTTCCTATTGTTAATGCATTCACATCCAAAAGCACAAATAAAAGTTGTTGTGGGTAACAAAATACCGCACTCCTAACACCCATACAACAAATTGGGGTGTAATTAAATTCTACTAAAACATAATCTCATTAACAAACAAAAGTTTTGACATTTCGTTACAAAACCTCGAATATACAAATGATGACATGTGTCATAAGTACAGATACAAAAACCTCTTATATCATAATCCATGCATGCCAATCAAATGAGTTGCTTGATTGCAACATTTCATAATTAGTGGTAACCAAACAAAGACTTGAGATTCTGTAATTTCCTAGTGAAGACGAAAATCGAAAACTAATACTGTTAGTACTCTAACAAAGAAGTATAGAATATATACATATGTCAATTACTAAGAAATGAATGGTAAGTTATCTAATGTGCTGTACATGTTGGGTTTTAGTGTACTTTATAAGATATCCATCCTTGACATTTTCCCAAATATGGTCGCTGTTGGCGAGGAGCAGATGCCGAGGACTGGGAAAACGGCCGAGGTTGGGACTGTTGTCGGGCTTGCGAGGATGAGTGCCAAGCAGACGAGATATTGAACCTCGGGGCAGCAGGATTCGCCGAGATAGGATGCGAGGATACAACATGTGCATGTTTAAGAAGCAGCTCGTGGTTGATGAGTTTTTCATAAAGCTCATCGAACGAGATAGGCGTGTCTCGGTCTTCGTCCACATCAACAATGTGGCGGTGGTCATCGTCCAAATCCCCTAAGATGATCTCAATAAGATCCTCGTGATCAAGAGCTTTGCCAAGAGTAACGAGTTCATCAGCACGTCCTTTGACGGACTACATGTAGTCAGAGATTGACTGAGTGCCCTTGGAAGCACGTTTGAGATAATCCTTGATCTGTTTGATGTGACCACGAGTAGCATAAGTGTGGGCAAGGGTTTGCCAAACATCACGAGTAGTGGCGGCCTGTTGAATCAAGAGGACCAAGGGAGTAGATAGGAAGTCGACAAGAGCACCAAACAGAAAGTTTGTTTT
Organism: Codonopsis lanceolata; assembly: GCA_013146195.2. Lineage (NCBI taxonomy): Eukaryota > Viridiplantae > Streptophyta > Magnoliopsida > Asterales > Campanulaceae > Codonopsis > Codonopsis lanceolata. The sequence goes on from CM028378.1 coordinate 164,068,783, forward strand.
GTCGGATCCAAGGTTGGTAGTGTGGGTTAGGTGTGGGAACGTCCTTAGATGTTTGAGTATCCTTGGCGAGGACGGTAGGAGGCGGACATGCTTGTGAGCCATCTACAAACTTGTAGAGGTCATAGCCAATAAGGGTTGCCTCGACTTAGAGTTTCTAAGCTATATAGTTAGTGGAGGTGAGTTTTGTGATGTTGTGGTAGGAGATATTTATGAGATCAAAGGTTTGGGTTGGATCAACGAGGTTTTTGATGGTAAGGGTTTGATTATCGTTAGCCATGGAGGTGAGATGGTTGTAGGAGGCGGCGACAGCAAGGGAAGAGGGTTTTAGGAATAGAACTCTAATACGATGTAAATACAAATGAAATTTAGGAATAATGACATAGTCTTTCCATTGATTGAATCACCTACTTATAAGGAGAGTTACAATTAGGGTTACACTTGGAGTAGGGTACAAGAAACATATACAAGGAAGGTGACAACATAAGGAAAGAACTATACAATGTAATTACCAAAACTAATAATTACAAATAAACAAGAATAATATATTAATATATTATTCTCTAACATGATGGTCCTATAAATATTTTTTGTAAGACAAATATTCTTTACTCGACTCACCGTATCTTAGTGAGTTGAGTTGTAAAGAGTGGGACTCCGTCTTACGAATTAAGATCCCGCCTATGGAGACTCACTCTAACTTAATTGGCTCAAAAAAAACAAACGAAATTAAATAGAATCTATGTATCGCGGTTCAAACATTAATGTATCGTGGTTTAAACATTGATGTAGCGTGGTGCAAAAATAGACTAGTCAATTAAACTAATGAATCACGGTTCAAACATTGATGTATAGCAGTGCAAAAAATAGATTAGGCAATTAAATTGAAGAATCACGGTGTAAAAATTATTAAAATAAAATTGATGTATTACGGTTCAATAGTCAATGTACCGCGATTCATTTTCGTAGTGCACCTTATGCTTATTAAGTGTATCGTAGTTTTTTTGCCCCTAAAATATCATTTTCCAGTTTAAAAAACAAAAATATGACTGAAGCGATTAAAAACTTCGAAAAGTAGAACGACTCACAATTATTCCTAGGGGTGTGCACGGGCCCTAAGCCCGCGGGCATTGGCAATGCCCAGTATGGGCCCATCAAGCAGCAGGCATTAGATTTAAAAGCCTAGTACTATTGATCAGCCCACAGGCATTAGTGGACGGGCTTCAGACGGGCACGGGCAGGCACGAGCTTCAGCCCATTTGTTTATATTTTTAAATAATTTTACCGTTTTCTCATTCAAACTTTGGGTCTCAGCTTTCAACCCATTAATTCATTGCCATGAACTTTTTTTTTCAAACTATTATACTTGCAAATTTGAAATAAAACACAGTTGAAGTGAAAGAAAAGGAAGAGAAACAACTAAGTTAAAATATAAATTCAGTATGTAGTAAACGAATTCATATAACTCGATATTACCGATGTCAAATTTTAATCTTGCATGTGATGAGATTGAGAATAGAATATCAATAGATATATAGATGATTGAGTAATTAATTATTAAAATAATAGGGTTTGACTTTTAGGTTTTTATTTTTAGCAATAGCTTTATTAGTTGAAGTGTATTATACTATTACTATATTTATAGATTATAATTTATAACTTATAATATATAAATATAGTAATAGTATAATACACATAAATTAAATATATAGGATTTGATCAAAGATCTATAATTAAAAAAATTAAAAAAGTTATCATAGAAGAAGACGGGTCGGGTCGGGCATAATTGGCAGAGAGTAGTTGAAAGCCCAGTAGAGCCCGAGACCACGGGCATTTGACTCATCTAAAGCCCAGTACTATGTAGTGCCCATGGGCACGAGCTTCATGGGCCGGGCACTGACGGGCTTTAACGGGCTTGATGGGCATTGACGGGCTCTGCTCACCCCTAATTATTCCAATAATATATTATACTCCATAGTTGAAAAAAAGTGAATCATGAGTTATGAGGTGGGTGATAGGGTGGGTCATCTCGTTGAGGATCAATCACATTGGGAATATCGATTGAGATGTATAGATTAAATTAAAATGCTTTCTAACGAGTCATTATAACCAATAATTATGTTTACCTCTTTACTTAACCCTCCTTAAGGCAAGAATAATTTATTTTAATTGGACTACATATATATCGATACTAGATTTTGTATTACTGTCTATGGCACGGTGCTAGTATGTGATCTGAATCATTTGATCAATATATGGAGCACGCGTTATGTGAATAAATTAATATATATTTGGAATTTTATAAAGATTGGATCAATGTATATTAAAAACGAAATGACAAACACCAAAAAATAAAGAAAAGACAAATTTTATTGGTTGCAAAGTTTGTAGCTTGTCGCATATCAGAAAGGGTTTTCTTATTGTTAATGTATTCACATCCAAAAGCACAAATAAAAATTGTTGTGGGTAACAAAATACCGCACTCTTAACACCCATACAACAAATTTGGGTGCAACTACATTCTACAAAAACATAATCTCATTAACAAACAAAAGTTTTGATATTTCGTTACAAAACCTCTAATATACAAATGATGACATGTGTCATAAGTACAAACACAAAAACCACGTATACTATAATGCATACATGCCAATCAAATGAGTTGCTTGATTGCAACATTTCATAATTAGTGGTAACCAAACAAAGACTTGAGATTCTGTTAATTTCCTGGTGAAGACGAAAATCGAAAACTAATACTGTTAGTACTCTAACGAAGAAGTATAGAATATATACATATGTCAATTACTAAGAAATGAATGGTAAGTTTCAAATTTAGACAACATCTTTCATAGAATTTTGAGTGGACTTGTGATCTATATGTAGCGGATCGGGTTTTCAGATTTTCAGTACTGGGACAGAATCGATTTGAAAATCATGGGTAGTATTTAGGACTGATAATTACAACTCAAAACCCGATAACTCACCCAACTCAACCTGAAAATTACCTTACACATTAATATTTTTGGGTTAAAAGTTAAAACGGGTCGAATTCGTTACCCATTTTAAGCCAATAGTTTTTACTTTATAAATGTATGGATTTTTTCAGATTAAGACGGATCAGCCCGTTACCCATTATAATTCGATCCAATTAAACCCAATATATTTCGATTCGTTTGATATTTGAGATTCTAAAGGGTTCCAACCTGTTTCAACTAATTATTCGTCTCAACCTAACTTATACACGACTCAACCTCAGGTCATCATATTAAATATTTTTTTTAATATTATTATTATTGATATTCCACTCCCATCACCCAGCAGTTAATGAATTGACAGTGGTTTTTGCATGGGATGAGTGTGTGCAGGAAGTGCAAGTAAAGCAATTAAGTGGGTTGGTGCATCGTCAATGCTTGGACTTGGATCAACACTCAACAATCATCCTCACTAGTCACTAGCCTACCTACATCTTTAAATTTATTCTTCCATCAATCTTAATTTTTTTCTGATTAAATTAATTATATTTATATATATCCTAGGCTCCAAGCTCATGCAGTCATGCGCGTACTTATTAATAAATTTTGCCTATATATATATATAGAATCAAATAATTAATATAATGTAATTAAAGATATGGTACTCAAAGTCTCAAATGCAGTATGATTGTCAATACAACAACAGCAATGGCATGCATGAATCATGATGTTGACAGACTGAGTCAGAGGTCAGAGGACGATGACACCACCCATCACTCATCTATAGGTGAGAGCCTGAGACTCCGAGAGGACATGTCTGGAGTTCAATTTGCTTATATAATTTCATTGTAATCAAAATATTTGTAACTTATGTACCGAGCTTAGCTTGAGGGTTGCATGCCCACTCAAGTAATAGTGTTAGCGCCGAGCGTAGGGGCCGGGATTGGCCGGGACTTAAGGTCAAAGGGGGTTGTCGGGACGTGTATGGATTGTTGGTATCGTACCAATACGTTCGTGGCAGTTCTGGAAGCGCAAGTGCATAGGTTGGGTGACGCAGCGAAAATAATTAAAGGAGAAATTCCTAACAAACAAGCCCATGACGGTTTAGGGTTTCAAGCACAAAGCAACAAAATAAGAAAACTTGATTTTTTATCAAAACTGTCGAAATAAACGTTTAAGATGGTATTTATATGCCCTAAACAAACCAAATCCTAAAAAGAATAAATAAACAAAAATAGATGAAAAACTTCCAAGACCCTTAACAGTACTTAAACTGTGTTTTTTGGGCTTAAAACATACGCGTCACGAGTTACACCCAATGAGTCTTGTAAATATCATCGAGAGCTTCAATTTGATATGCGACGGGTTCCGTAATTCATCTGGACGCAAAAGTTATGTTTCGTTGAAGTTCTGCCGACCGCTAAATGATTTTTGCTAATGCATAACGAAAACTAACGAAAAATTGTGAAAACCACTCGCCGAACCAACTTTCAAAAATTGCCGTTGAACACCCTGAACTTCAAACTCTTCCATAAAACCTTGCTCAAATAAATCTTGACCACCTGTTTTACATATTGGTGCAGACGAGCGCATGGTTTTCCAACGGATCTCTCATAAGTTGGCGCGAGTGCGCAGGTTCTACTCTAGACTGTCAATTATATATCATTGGTATTCAACTGATAAAAGTGATGGGGACGAGACTATCTCTATTCTCTAGTGCCTGTCAATTTTCGTGTTTCACATGCATGCTCCAGAGCACAAACATTAATTACTTATAACATTGACACTGTCCCGCTGCCTCTGTCATTGCATCCTTTCCTCGCCTTTCAAGACCCCTTCTCCCCCCATCCCCTGCGGCCCTGCCTACTTGGTACAAGTCATGAGTGAGAGAGTTGGTTTTCTTATCTTCACCGACACAACAATCTTTTACCATCTCTCCTTTGTTTTCTACGTTTGAATTTGCAAGAAAATGTACCTATACTAGGTATCTCAATTACAATTTGAAACTCGTTAACTCACCCAAGCCAGACTGAATATCACCCCACCCAACTCGGTATCCATTCTGAGTCGAAACGAGTTTGTAAAACTCGTTAACTCACCCAACCCGGCCTGAAAATTATCAGATTCAACCTGTTATCATTTTTTAGTTAAAAAAAAGTAACCCGTTTCAACCACAAAACTATTAACGGGTCGTGTCGGGTTAAAGCGGATCGAGACCGTTGTCAATTTTGACCAGATATTTTTTAATATTACTATATAAATATATGAACTTTTAAGAGAGAATTCAGATTAAGAATGATCTATTCATTTCGACCAATTTAATATTTGGGTTCTAATGGATTCTGACCCATTATCCATCCCAGTTCGACACATATCTAACTCAACCCACCCAATTACAATTACCAGGCCTAACTTATAGATTCAAACAATTTGTGTGCTATTTTAAACTAATAATCCTTTTTCTTCCATTCTTAATTGATTGTCTATTTTTAGTTTTTCCACGACAATTTAGAAAGCGATTTTGGTATTGGTAGTACATACATATGAATAACCGATACTCCCACACAAGTATACATTAGAACATTATAAATAGCAAAGGTGAATTAACTACTAACTTCCTACGAAAAGTTTATTTATTTATCTCAACTAGCTAGCGATATATGGTGTATATCCGAAAAATAAAAGCGTGAGCATGAAATTTGAATTTGGACCAGAAAATGCAAACTCGGTCGTTAATTGATAGTCCCCTGTTCCGTGCAAATAGTCTACTCTTCTATTTTGAGATGTTTTACTTAAACAGTTAATTTTAAAAAATTTAGGCATAAAAAAGTCATTTTATTACTAATTGACTACTAAAAGTGTCATTTTCATTAAAAAAAATTGACCTTCAAACGGGAACTATTTGTACGAAACGGAAAGAGTATTTGAATGTTATTGTGTACTTTGCTCTTGGGAGTGCGAGTGCAACAACCTTATACAATATTTGAATTGATTACTTATGTTATTGATAAGTGAGTTTTATACTCACGATTTTAGTACTTTTCAAACATATACTCCCTCCGTCCCTAAATTATCGTCCTTCTTTTCTTTTTCGTCCGTCCCAAAATAATTATCCGCTTTAAAACTTACCTTTTTAGAACATAACTTTTACCACTTTATCCTTACTTTTTCACCCTATTTTAATTATGGGTCACATACACATGGGCTTTAAAGGAAAGTACACATTAAACCAATATTAATAATCCAGTCAAATAGATTTTCTTAAACGGTGCGCCGGGTCAACCAGGACAATTAATTAGGGACGGAGGGAGTATTATTTTCAAGCTTAGATTACGCGAATTCTTGAGCTTTTAACATGGCCGGTCCTTGTGTTTTTAAGAGTTACAGGGACTGAAGAGCCATTTCAGCAAATTGGAAGCATTCTGGGCAAACTTGGACTTTAGAGGGTGAAAGTGCAAAGAGCTGATTCAAGGAGGCACCAATGTTGTTTCCAAAGAAGAGCTCATAAATTGACGCGCTAACGCCACTTTTCCAACGTTCGCGCCCCGCGTTGTTTTTGCTGAAGGACCAATTTGTAATTTCAAAACTGTTTTCTTTCCCTAGACGTTTTGTATAAATAGGAACCCTATTTGTCCAAGAAGGGGACGTTTGTTGTGCGCCAACTTGGAGAGAAAACAAGGAGAACAAAAAAAATTAAGTTTGTAAAAGATTCAAATATTGATTTAATCTCAAGTTTGATTTCTTCGTCATCTTCTTGTTTGTCTAATATGTTACATCTTTCGAAAGATTATGATGTTGTTTGTTTGTTTCGGTACGAACCAACTTCATCATGATAGGGTACATAAGGGTAGCCAATTCATGAAAATGTCATTATTGATGCAACTTAGGGTGTAGATTCTACTATAATCGTGAGTGTGATTTCTTGTGTTTAATGTTTTGAAAGAGCAGCTACTTTTAATTGAATTATTTTGTATGATTGAGACTCATCAGAGATTTTATGTGTCCGATGTTGGAATTTATATCATGGACTAAAATTCATACTAGAGCTAGATAAATTAATACATGCAATTAACCATAGACCAAGGATTTCATATAACTTAATGCGTTGTTCTCTTTCTAAATAAATCAAGTGTAGGTTGCTCGAAGATAACAGAATTAATATGTCTAGTTCAAAGAGTTTTAAATAAGGAAATCCGTTGTCACAGAGAATCAATCAAAACCCAAAGTTTTGTTGAGATTATTGCACGGAATTGAATTGGTGAAACTATCTCTGTTGTTCATCTCCTATTGTTAATGCATAATTGCTATTTACTCTCTTTGTCCCTAAATTATCGTCGTCATTTTCTTTTTTGTTCGTCCCAAAATAATTATCTAGTTTGAAACTTACCTTTTTAAAACATCACTTTTACCACTTTACCCTTATTTTTTCACCCTACTTTAATTATGGGTCACATGCACATGGACTTTAAAGGAAACTACACATTAAACCAATATAAATAATCAAGTCAATTGTTTTTTCTTAAACTGTGCGTCAGGTCAATCAGGACGATTATTTAGGGACGAAAGGAGTATTTATTTGTTTTTAGCTTTGGTATTTGTGATGAGTACCTTTACTCGGGATGTGTTGTATACTTGTATTTGTAGTTGAGGAGTCAAACCGTTCCGCTTAAGTCAATGCGAATCATGACTTGACCTTTAATGGTTTATGATTTAAACAAATTGTGATATCTTGTAACACAAACCGACCTTAGCTCAGTTGGTAGAGCGGAGGACTGTAGTAGGCACTTTGTCAGCAGATTATCCTTAGGTCGCTGGTTCGAATCCGGCAGGTCGGATTATTTTTTTAACAAAGGCTTATGTTTTTGAAGCAATGGGAAGAACAATTAGCCATGAGATCATAAGATATTCAATTCTAAATTTCTAATGTTGTTTATATCCCAACTAGGCCTCACACTTGGGTAGGTTGAGTCGCGTATCGGTCAAATTGAAATAGGTAATAGGTCGGGTCATGTTGAATTGGATTGAGTTAAAATTCATGACAGGTCGCTTCGTCTTAACCAAAATTTTCCTCCAAAAATCCATACATTTATAGCATAAAAACTAATCAAAGAAATGGATAGCACGTTGGATTGGATCAAGTAATTTTCAAATTTACTTAAGTTGATTAATGGGTTTCGAATTATAATTGTCCGACTTAGTCCCAACATTTGTGTCATGCTTTAGAGCAGAGGAATTATGGAGAGATTAAAGGGATATACATAATATTCCATCCCTGAAAAAGCTTTTTCGACTCAATTGCAAGATTGCGCAAGAAGGTAAAATAAGAGTTTTTTTTCCATTATTTGCCAAGACTAGGTCTCTTATGAAACCGTCTCGTAATACAAAGATCTACTCATAGCTCAGCCCACTAACACACGATGAGCCGGATAAAAAAAACAATATGTTTTACAAAAAATACTCAACCGTCTTTCCCAAGTTTTTGCGATTTCCCAAACGAATATAACATTGACATCCACCACTTGTATCTGTGTGGTGGAAATTCTTATAAGGAATTTTTCTACTTGCTCGGAATATAAAATAAATAAATAAATTCATAGTCTCAGACTGGGGACTAATATCAGATAGCCTGATGAGTACCTCGGCACAAGTCCTTATGGAGCTTTTTCATCATCATCAACCGTGTAACAAGAAAGTTAAAAAAGAGTGATTTACTACTCATTTTCCTGCTAATGTAGTTGATCTTGTAATGCTTGATTTAAGTGAGATCCCTAGAAGCCCTTCATGATTTCATATTGTGATCTGCAATCCAGACAAACCCTCGTTCAAATTAAGCTACCACTACAAGAGCTTTAGTCCACCCGTTACATCATCGACCATTTCAGTAGGTCCTGCACATGCAAGGGCATCATATTGATCTTACTCGACTGTCGACAAGAAAGAACAAACAAGCATAGATAAAGACACTTTTGCGGAAGGATAAGAAGGGATCAAACAAATGCAAGTTTATATGTGCATCTCTAAATTCCTATTGCAAGTTCCACTCAAAAAATAGAAACTGCACCATAAGCATGTAATTGGAAAGAGAAACTCACCGAGAATGGCCATTACTGTCCTTGAATCTGAACAAAGAAAAGAATGTTAGATAATTTCCCCATAACAATGACAGGACCCAGGAGAAAGAAAAAAAGGAACTTTCGGCAACCAATAAAATTTGGAGAGATAATTGATGTAGAAAGAGAACATCGGAGAACATTGTCACCAGAAGTAGAAAAATAGAATATCAGACTGAAGCAATGAAATTATAAGAAGAACCAATACACATCATATGTTTAAGGGTCTTTCTTCATGAAGCATAAAAACGACAACTTTTCCTCTTGCTTTTGCGTTTCGCTTTGAGCTAATCAAAAGACCACTTCACTCTATTACAGAATCATATTAAGTCACATTACTGAAAGCGCCCTTCTTTTAAGACGAATTTTTTTTTTATCAGGTATCCAATCATTGCTGCTATGAGCCGTAGACTGTGACTGCAGGTACCCAGGTTCAAGTGTTCAACAAACAAAAATCTAAGGGAGCCTTGGAAGTTTCAATTCAGAAAAAAAGAACAACGATTATCAACAAAAAGAACTAGCAAGTGAGCAAAATAAACTGCAACTCACTTGGTGCAATCTGCGTTCTCCCTGCATCAATCACTATATGGGTAGGTAAAGTAAGTGATTTTGCCCTTTCCTGTCATGGAAAGAACGAGTTTCACATGAAGATAACCCAAAGAAAAAGTATATATACAGGCAAAAAATCAATAAAGGGTAAAAATATTTGGGGCGACAAGAATTGAAAGTCTGACAGTGGACATGCTGAAGCTGAATATTGGACAGTTTAACATAGCTACTAATGCAATATATCAATAATCATAATGAAAATAATTCGTGGAACTAACAAACAGCATTATGCACGTCAGAATCAAGGATAATGTAATATTATGCGTCACAAATCGTATAAACCATACTGACTTGTAAAACCAGTAAATCATCTTCACTTTCAATTTTCACAACCACCTTAACCTGCCCACACATCTCCCACCTGCAGAAAGAAAGACCAGCTATAAGAACAAGTACATATTCAGGGCATAACCTGATTGAAGTTGTGTAAGAGACATTTACCTGCTCAGAGATTTTGGTGCCCGACTAACAATTTTTTTGTAGAGACCTAAAGTAGCATGGCTGCCAAACAACACAAATGTGTCTAACACATTACTCAAAGTTCACACCAGATCCCACAAAGTGAAATAAATCAGAGTTCGTCAATCAGAAAAACTTTTGCTCTTTTAGTGGCAACAAGTCAAAACCTTGGCATGCAAGCAATGAGAATACAAGTGACTTGTACTGAACATTGTTGGTGGACCAACACGTGACCCAATTCCTGCTGGCCAACTTATGTTACTCTTTTTCATATGATAGACTCCAAATTGGCCAAGATATTGTCATCGAATCCCGACTCACATTCAAGAGGCTTTTACCTTGTAAAAGTAAGGATAAAGACTCACCATATGGACAAGACAAGTGAAGAATTATCACATAACAAAACATAAATATTTATGACAGCCTTGGGTTTACCAATTGAGTAAATTTACCTACAAAAATTTTACTCATATTCTGAACTTATTGTCATCGAATCCCAACTCACATTCAAAGAGATTTTTACCTTGTAAAAGGAAGGATAAGGACTCACCATATGGACAAGACAAGATAAGAAATATCGCATAACAAAACATAAATATTTATGACAGCCTTGACTTCACCAATTGAGTAAATTTACCTACAAAAATTTTACTCATTCTGAACTTAAATAAACTAGAAATTACACAGCTTCATGGACAAATATCAGCATCTTCCATTCTTTAGAACCATTGTATTTGTCATTAACTTTATCACCAATCAATACTTAGAAAGTCTTTACTTACTCTAATGATTTATGAAGAAATATAGCACTACCTTGGGTTTGAAGAGATTGCCACCAGAAAGACAACTCAAACAATCTTATTTTTTATAACATATATAGATAAAGAAGCAACATGATTGCCAGAAATACTAGGCCTACTAAAGGCACCAAGAGATGGGCAGTAGAGATTTTTCCTGACCCAATCAAAGATATCCAAATACAGAAATACTCCATATACCCATGTATCGTCTGCTGACATAACTTAGACCATATTCCACCAAATAAATACCTGTGTTATCATAAAAAATTGGAAACATTATTCGGTTTTGCAAAACTGAAAGAGATTTTGTCCCATCAGTTCTGAACAATCTGAAAACATTGTACAACCACTTTCTTAAAGTTAAAAAACAAGACGATCAGGAACCATGACCCTGGAAGATTTCACTATTAGGCAATAACCAGGTATACAATTACCAGCAACGAAATACCCCTACGGCTACTAGAGTAATATGATGTTCAAAAGGAGAGCACTCATATCTAACAAGATGAAGAAAAAAAAAGTGCAGACCTGCATTGGGCAGCAATCTTCCCCTTTCCCATCTTTAAGTCATTCCTCACAACCAAAACCTGCATAAAAAAATGAAAGTCCGACCTGCAGTTGGTAAGCCTTAAATTTGCACACATATGCACACACATATTCAAGATTTTAGGACGAGACGGGGCACCATTTTAAAATCTTCGATAATCTCAGCCAGCTTTTCAATCTCCAAGGGTTGTTTGGCCCGCCCCTTCTTGTTTCCGTCAACAGCAGTTGCAGAGTCTTTAGCTATCTTGGTCAAAAGAAACTTGCGAGCGGAGTTTCGTACACCAATGAGGTAACCAAAGGCAAGGCAGCCAGCCCCCACTAAGATGGCACTGAGCCATGTCATGTCCATCATATCCAATCCTAAGCAACACGCTGCGCAGGGCCCAAGCTGAATCAAGCTAGAGGTACTGCGTAATTCTTGGTAACTCCAAATTAAAAGAACACCTATAAGAAATTTTTTTAAGTAGACTCATGAGTTTGAGTTTTACAAGTTGACTTGGTAATTTAAGCAATGGTTTGTTACTTTTCCTTTTGTGCAGAAAAGAAAAGAAGCTGCCGAACTTTCTAGCTTCAGTAAGGACAAAACATCCAAAGTCTCCAAGTACGATGCTAATGTCAACAAAGTTCCTAAGAGGATTAGCTTAATGGACTTCAAAGCTCCATGCAACTTCTTGGTATTGATAAAATAAAACGCATTGACCCTTTTGGTCTTGACATAAGATGATATAACCCCACCCTCCCCCACACACACACATGCACAAAAAGGAAACTTCTAAGATATCAGGTTTTAGGGCACCACTAATAAAATTAAAAGATAGCTGTTTGCCGACATAATTGTAAAGCTGCTTATCTGACTTGCAAATGTGGGAAAGGGAACACCTCTTTCCTTTCTGAGTTTTAAAACAACACATTTTCACATTAAGACACTCCAAATATACTCCCTATGTCGTGACCAAAGAGTCCGCTATTTCATTTTGGGATGTTCTACTTAAAGAATCTACTTTCAAAAATTAAACCTACAATTTCAATAACCTTTTAGCTTCACCCTCTGCAAGTGATATAAACGTCTTGGGTGTGGCTTAAGCATTTTTATAACTATGACCAACCACAAGGATATTAATTTAATTATTAGACTTTTTTCAAATGTGGACTCTTTAATCGTAATGGAGGAAGTTATTATTGACAACGAAGCAATTACTGTGATTAATAAGTGATAAGCATAGCAAATCTCCATCTTTCGTGATCAAAGATAGTTCGGGAAGGGGGGATACAGTTCCCATAAAAATGTTCAATAAGTGCGAGCTAAGAAATGGCTACCAGTAAAATATAGTGGAAGTCCTACTGGCCTGTCCCATTTGTTATTAACAGATGACTTGATTCTCTTCTCTCATACTTCATCAGAGCAGGATAAAGTATTTGACGACTGCTCTGTCTCCATGTTTCATGATCAAACAGGACCTGGAGGTGGGGGAGGGGGGGAGGTTACAGTTCCCTTAAACTGTTTGATTTCCCAAAGGAGTCAAACTCTCACGGTCACGGTGCACACAAATTTGATGTTAAAGTTATATATTTGATTTATTAGTCGAGTTATTTTTAAATTAAAAACAGCATCACTTCTTTCTATCAAACTAATCAGTATCGCGATTACAGTAAATCCATGTACTGAAACTGATATGCACACAATGTGCATTGCATTAGTTTATAATCAGAATCACAAGAGAAGCAACTGGATGGGTAAAAGGGCTTTCTAGGGCTTCTAAATCAAATAGGAAACCTTCAACTAAACTTGAGGATTATAGGTTTCATCAAAACGAAAACATCAGCTGAGACTACAATCAGTGGCGGACGCAGAAATTTTTCCAACTGGGTGCACAAATTTAATAAAGTTTACAAATCATAATTATCCCCTACGCGTTTTCATATTTTGAAAATGTTTAATTACATCATCATTTGTAACACTCTTAAAATTTCTCCATAATCACTAAAACCAAATTCCTTCAAATCAACCACAATTTGGAAATCTACCCAAATAAAAAAAAATCTCATAAATCAACTACTTCAACCCCCAAATTAAAATGCCCTAATATCAGATTAAATAAATAAGTTTTTCTTACCAAGATATGAAACACACAAATTTAGTAAATAAAGCAATATTATATAATATCATCTATCACAAATTCACAAATCACAATTCACAACAATTACATAAATTAAATACTCAATTAGAGTTATTTCAAATTAGGATTATTTTAAAATTAGGGTTATTTAAATTTTTAAAATTTAAATCACAATTATAATTTTGAAATTCATACAATCATACTTTGATTTAGACAATTATAATTTAGAAATTCACAATCACAAAACACATATTCACAAATCACAATTATAAATTCACAATTCACAAATCAAAAATGACGATCACAATTAACAAAGAGTCTAAAAGCGAAAAGGGCAAGAGAAGGAGGAGTAACTAACTTAGTAAAGGGTAAAGGGGCTGGCTGATGCAGATGGAGAAAGGAGAATTAGAGATTGAGGGCTGCCTGACTGAGTGACTGGCTGACTGCCTCTGCCTCTGCCGCCGCCGTTGTGGGCCACTGGAGGCTGGACTGCTGAGTGCTGGACGTGGAGGGCCGGCCGGCCGGAGGCTGGAGCTGTGGAGCAGACAGACGAGCGCTGCTGTCAATGTGGAGCTGGAGCCGACTGTCGACTGAAAGCCTGAAGCAAGTGGTTCGCCGTTCGCCTATGACCTGTCGGAGGGAGACCGGAGAAGTGAAGTCTGTGGAGAGGCCGGGAGTTGAGAGAATGAGAGGGAGACGGCCAGACGGGGACGTTGGTTGGGGAGTCTCCAGTCAGGGGATTTCAAATTTTGGGAAAAGGATTTTGGCTTTTGGGTTTCAATTTCATTTTCAGGCGAGTAAAAAACTTTTTCTTTAAATCAATTGGGGTCAATTTGTATATATTGTATTTAGGTGGGGGCAAATTCTAGAAGGGTCGCGTTATTCAGACCCCTCATTTCTCCAAGTTAACCCCTCCAAAACTTTCCAAAACTCAAACTTTCTATTTTACCCTCTCTATCCAAGTTGACACACCTTCCCACCCCGCCTCCTCCCTCTCCCCTCCACACCGCCTCCTCCTTCTCCCCCACCTCACTGCCTCCTCCCCACACTGTCTCTTCCCTCCCTCAATCCACAACTTCTTCCATTCCCTTCCATCACCACCTCCTCCCCCTCCCCCATCACAGTACTCACCCCCCTTCATAGTCTCATCTCTTCCCCCCACACCTTCATTCTTCCATGTTTCTTCCTTTTTAAAAAAAATAATAATAATATTAATTTCAGGTTTGTTCGGCCCTGATCAATCGAACAAACTTGTTTTGTTCGACCATGGATGACCGAACAACCTTGAATTGTTCGCTCATAGGTGACCGAACAGCCTTGTGGCCGAACAATTCAAGGTTGTTCGGTCACCCATGGCCGAACACTTCAAGGTTGTTCGGTCACCCATGGTCGAACAGAACAAGTTTGTTCGGTTGACCAGGGCCGAACAAACCTGAGTTAAATAACTTTTTTAAAAAAAGAAAAAAGAGGGAGAAACGAGGAAAAATGGATATGTGAGTGGGGTGAGTATATTGTGATGGGGGAGGGGAGGAGGTGGTGATGAAAGGGGAAGGAAGAAGCTGTCGATTGGGGGGGAGGAGGATGCGGTGTAAGGGGGGGGAGGAGACATTGAGGTGGGGGAGATGGAGGAGGTGGTGTGGGGGGAGGGAGGAGACAGTAAGGTGAGGAGAGGGAGGGGGGAAGGAGGAGACAGTGAAGTGGGGGAGAGGGAGGAGACGGTGAGGGGGTGGGAAGAGGGTCAACTTAGATAGGGGAGGGTAAAATAGGAAGTTTGGATTTTGTGAGGTTTTGGGGGGTCAACTTGGAGGAATCGGGGGGCGGAATAGCACAACTCATTCTATAATATAGCTAATTATTTAAAAAAATCCTTTGACAAAATTACCACCAAGTAGGGGCAACTGCCCCCACACCATTAATCGTGTGTCCGCTTCTGACTACAATCATCTGGAAGGGCGATGTAAATTACAATAATGGCTAACATTTTGAGTATTTATAACATCAAAGCCGGTGAAACAGATTCAAATAGAAAATAATCAACTAAAATTGCGATTACATCTTTCAAATCAAAACGCAAACATCAACTGAAACTACAATTAACTGGAAGGTTGTAACTAAAACTACAATTATAGCTAACAATTTACATAACATAAAAGTTGATGGAACATATTCAAATGATGTTACCTTAACCTTACGATCTGAGGAATATTACATAAAACTGCAATGGCAGTGTTGACGGGGCCCCAAGCACACGGAAATGAAGTCAATTTAGCCCGCCTGGCTGCGAGCGGAAGACTTTGTACTTGGATACGGCGCAACTATATAACCAGGGGCCAGGGCCAGGAATTACGCAACTAGTTTGCAGAGATTTAAATTAGGGGTAAATTAACATGCGAGGAAATGTTAACGGCAAAACTTACCATTATTTTTTTTTAACCGTTAAAGTATATTTTTGGGGATAAAATAACGAATATACCTTTAATGAACAATAAGCACACATTCAAAACCACGTCCAAAATTAAGCATCTCAATGGAAAAGCCAGACATCAGAGTAAATATTAGACTTTAGAAATGAGAAAAGTGTCTTGCTTTCTCTCTCTCTTACACCAGTCACCTTGAAAATGACAAAAAATCTACTAAAAAGAGTCTTACTTTCTCTCTCTCTTTCACCGGTCACCTTCGTAATGACAAAAAGTTTATTCATTTTCTTCACCCACCAACATACACAATTGTTGAGATCTTTCAAAGAGGTATGCAAACCAAAATTTGTATTTCATTTTCTTTATTTTCATTGGTTAATTAATATGTATGTCGATGTACTACAAATTATCAATCAATTTTTACATTCATATTCATATTATTCTTATAAATGGAAAATGACAAAGCCGAAAAGAGAATGCTAAACATCTATTCAATTCAACTTTAGTAGAGGAAGAAGGATTACGTTCATGGTTTTATATTAAATCAACACAAACCTAAAACATAAATTTCATTTGATATGCCCGGCTAAAAACCCGGTCACGAGCAAAGTACGAGCACTCACCACGTGCCAATCACGAGTTCAATTAGCATGAGACCTACCTACGTAACGGGTAGAGCTAGAGGGAACCGAGCATAGAGAGCTAAAGCACCCATCAAGACCTAGTCGAGTATAGGCCATGTCTGCCCGACCAGGGGCTAGGCCCGAGATCTACACTTGTCTTTAACCGATTTGAATCATATATCCGGGCAGAACCTTGCCCGCCCAGGCACGTATCGAGTAGGGAACCTCAAAAACTTGATCTCCAAGACAAGTCAAAGGTTTCCTTATCCGAGTAAGACACTTGTCATATCTGCTCATATATTTACGCGGCTAGCCGCCTATCACGCCTAAAATTTAGGGATTTCCTCCTCAATTGGCTGGATAACTATGGAAATTGAATCCCACAAGGATTCTACGTCATTAGGGGCTTATAAATACCCCTCCATAACTCATTTACAAGGTACACACTTTTTCTTTTTGAG
Source organism: Codonopsis lanceolata (assembly GCA_013146195.2). Lineage (NCBI taxonomy): Eukaryota > Viridiplantae > Streptophyta > Magnoliopsida > Asterales > Campanulaceae > Codonopsis > Codonopsis lanceolata. The sequence goes on from CM028378.1 coordinate 164,085,894, forward strand.
CTTTGAACCTCTATCAAATTCTCTTTTGACTTTCTCACACGATACTTACTCTCATACCGGAGTGGTTTCACGAGGCCAAGTCTTGCACTCCCACTAAGGTGTTTTTCGTGATCTTAATCAGGTTCAAGTAAGCAGATCAAGCCCAAATATCCTACCCATTATACCGACGGCCCAAACTGCATTTTTGCCACATCAGTTTGGTTCCGTTGCCGGGAAATCGAAGTTTCTAAACTTTCTCTAAGCTTTTCGGTGAGTTTCCCGATTATCTGTGTTAGTGTAATGGCTTGTGATAGATGTGTTTTATACGCATCTATTGGGTACTTTTATAGCTTAGAAATAGCAATCTCACGAGGCTTTTGGCTACTAATATGTGTTTTTGAGCTTTATTGTGAGTTTCATGGTTTTATGTGAAATTATGGGATTTACAAGGCTTAAAGTGAAGAATTGAAGAAGGGTGCAAAGTGCTGAAGTTTGAAAGATGAAGAAGAAGAAGAAATCTGGAACCCCTTACGGACGCAAGGGTAAGGGACCTTGCCCCCGCAAGGTCTCCAGTACGCAAGCGAATTTGTGCCAAGGCCTTGCGGTCGCATTCCTTGAAGACATTGTCTTCGCAAGCCCTTCCGAAACCCTGAACGGGTGTTATACCCTAATTGTATCTTCTTCCCCTGAACACATTAGTATAAATACAAGCTATGTAGCCACAAGTTAAAAACAGATTTTGACTCCGATTTTAGTGTGTAATACTTAGTTTTTAGTGTTTGTAATTATAGTTAGAAGATCGTTCATGTATTCTTTCATCCCAATAATATGTTCATCATCACTGATGAATTAACCGCTCTATAATCTAGGGATTGGAGGTAACTTGTATCAAATCTATTGTTCTGTTATATATTTTTATTCGATCAAATCTTGTTGATCACGGTGTTTATCAATCTCTTTACTATCTAGCTTTTTCTAATGAATGGTATCGCAAGTAGAAAAAGACCAAGAGGTGCGGATAACTGCACGGCTATATGCATTTGTCGTACATTGGCTCACCATTGTGATAAATTGACCTTATCAATGCACGAGAGTGATAAGTTAGGGTCATGTTCATATATATGTTCCTAAGTGACAAATAGGAAATTCATATGTTCTTGTTATTAAGGGTATAGATTGGATGAATTATTTAGGATAGAGACTGAATTATAATTTGACAATCTATACTAACCTTTAGTGAACGAACACAAGATTAAATTGATTGATATATTAGGCAAAAGAGCAATAGAGTAGATACAAGTGAATCTACATTCCTAGATTTCCCTCCACCATAAGATCTTCATAACTGTGATTACTGCTTTAAACTGTTAAGTAGTTTACCTGCTTTCTAGTAGAATAAATTAGATAAATAAACAAAAACCCCTTAGTTTAATTGTTACATGTTTACTTGCTCTTAGATACTTCTTGTCTCTGTGGTTTGACTCTTGCTTATTGTACACTATATTTCATATTGATTCCTACACTTGCGAGGAGAATAAATAAGACATCAAGTTTTTGGCGCCGTTGCCGGGGACAAGCTAGTTTATTGGTAACATTTTAAATTTAGTTTTTATAAAAAGAAAATTACAAAAAGATTTTTAATTTATTTTTAATCTAGTTATTTATTTGTTTTAGGTTTGCATTGTATGCACGGTCGTAGATCTTTAAATCTCAAGCTGGTAGATTTAATCAAAATATAAATAATCTTGGTAGAAATCAGACAAATCCTGATAATTTAGAAAATCCACCAGTTAATCAAGATCAAGTAACTAGAGAGGATCATATGGCTGATCCTCCAATGGATAATAACAATCAAAATCCTGAAAATCTGGTTCCTCCGGAGAATCAAAGAAGGGAGGAACCAGTAGCTCGAAATATGAAAGTGGTAATAAATCAAAGAAAAATAAATAATTATGGTCATCCCATGTTGAATGCAACACCATCATGTTTAGTATTACCAGATGCAGTAAGAAACTTTGAACTTAAAGGCCATTTTTATAAGATGATGCCTTCATTTTATGGATTGCCGTCCGAAGACCCAATAACTTTTGCGAAATAATATAGTTTTTGACTGATAATTTTCCGTTAGGAGGTCTAACGGAAGATCAATTAAAAATGTGATATTTTCAATGTGCATTAAAAGATGCAGCAAAAAGAAGTTTGTGAATTTGGCACCGAGAAGTGTTTATACATGGACTCGATTATATGATTTGTTTATGAGTAAATTTTATCAGCATGTATCTCTATCTGATTATAGAAAACAAATTATTGTTTTTCAAACTGAACCAGGAGAAATATTCCATGAAGCATGGGACAGATTTAAAAATCTACTAATCATATGTCCTCATCATAATCTGTCTCAAGATATTTTAGTAACCCAATTTTATCATGCACTTTCTTCTGCTCTTCAAACTATTGTTGATAGTGCAGTCGGTGGTTCTATTAGAAGAATGACACTAGCTGAATTAAAAAATTTGTTTGAAATGCTATGTGTCAATTCTCAACAGAAAAGCACTAAAGTTAAAACTAGAGGTTTGTACCATGTTCAAGATAATTCAAGCAATGAAGCAAAAATTGAACAGTTGCAAGCACAAAGTGAAGCCCTACTACAAAATAGATCTCAAATTCAAGAAGTGTGTGTTATTTGTGGACTAAATACTCATGTTGCTAATTTTTGTCCATCTAGTTCTATGTTTCCTGAACAGATAAATGCTATGAATGTATACCCTCCAAGACAAAGGAATGATCCTTATTCCAACACGTACAATCCGGGTTGGAGAAATCATCCAAATTTCTCATGGGGAGGAAATAAGTCTTTGCAGCCTCAACAATTCCCTAAATAAGGACAACTGCAAATTGAAGAAGCAAAAACTAGCGATTTTGAAAATAGGCATACTGTTATCAACAAACAATTAATGGCAACTATAGACAAATTGACAAATGACCTTGCTCAAGCCTTGAAAGGAAGAGAAGAAGGGAAGTTTCTAGCCAAACTGAACAAACTAAATCCATCACTACTCGACGTAGTGGTAAAGTCATTGGTGAAGAGGTAAGTGATCCTATTCAATCTGCTGATGTTCCTGATAATGTAAGTAAGTCTGGTGAAGATATTCAAACTAAAGAAAAAGATAAATAAAAAGAAGATTTAGAGAAAGAAACTAAAGAGAAAAAATTCAAGAAAAAGAAAAAGAACAAGAGGTAGAACCTCTTGAGAAACCATATGTTGCTCCTCCACCATATGTTCCACAAATACCATTCCCTGATAGGTTGATGAACAACAAAATAGATAAATAATTTACGGAAATCTATAATATGTTGTCTAAAGTGAATATTAATCTTCCTTTGCTCAATCTTATTAAAAATATTCCGTCATATGCTAAGTTTTTCAAAGATCTCCACTCTATGAAACACAAATTTGATAAGAACGAGAAAATAATTGTTTCTGAAAACGTAAGTGCAGTATTACAACCTGAACTCCCCAAATTAAAAGATCCAAGTCGTTTCAATATCCAAGTTTCTTTGGGTAATTCGAAAAAGATAAAAATTCAAGAAAAAGAAAAAGAACAAGAGGTAGAACCTCTTAAGAAACCATATGTTGCTCCTCCACCATATGTTCCACAAATACCATTCCCTGATAGGTTGATGAACAACAAAATAGATAAATAATTTACGGAAATCTATAATATGTTGTCTAAAGTGAATATTAATCTTCCTTTGCTCAATCTTATTAAAAATATTCCGTCATATGCTAAGTTTTTCAAAGATCTCCACTCTAGGAAACACAAATTTGAAAAGAACGAGAAAATAATTGTTTCTGAAAACGTAAGTGCAGTATTACAACCTGAACTCCCCAAATTAAAAGATCCAAGTCATTTCAATATCCAAGTTTCTTTGGGTAATTCGAAAAAGATGAAAGCAATGTTTGATTTAGGTGCGATTATTAATTTAATGATTTTCGATGTTTACAAACAATTAGGATTGGGAGAATTAAAACCCACTATTATGTCCTTACAGTTAACCGGCCGTTTGGTCAAACACCCCTTAGGAATAGAAGAGGATATTTTAGTTCAAGTTGATAAGCTAATCGTGCCGGTTGACTTTGTGGTTCTAGAGATGGAAATGAAAATATGCACGAATAATGAAGTTTTTATTTTGTTAGGAAGACCATTTATGGCCACGACCAACACAATGATAAATGTAAGGAACAGTAAGTTGTCGATGTCAGTTATGGGAGAAATTGTAGAGATTTCAGTTTTTAACGCATTAAACAGACCGAGTGATATGAATGTCTGTTTTTCAATCGATGAAATAGAAAATCTTACAGCCCAAAACTTTGAAGCAGATTTAAATGAAGGCGAGTTAGAACGAGAATTGTTAGGAAGAGATTCTAATCAAAGAGACATTCCCAATTTAATATTCGATATGGAAAAATTAGAAAGAGAAATCCTTGCGGAGGATGCTAAAATGGAAAAGGAGAAACTTAAAGATAAAAGTGAAATTAAAGAGGAATTTGAAGTTTCTGAAATTGAAATTGAAAAGGATATACAAATAGAAAAAGAGGAATCTGAAATTCCTAAGGATGATCAAATAGAAAAAGTTAAACTTGAAGTTCCTAAATTTACCCCATCTATTGAGTCTCCTTCTAAATTAGATTTAAAGTCATTACCATCCCACTTGAAATATACATTTCTTGGGGAAGGTAAAACTTTACTTGTTATAATTGCTGCAGATTTAACGGAAGAACAAGAAGCAAGCTTGTTAAAAGTTTTATGGACACATAGAGAAGCCATAGGTTGGTCATTAGCAGATTTAAAAGGTATTAGTCCCGCTATGTGTATGCATAAAATCCATTTGGAAGAAGGTACCAAACCTTCTAGAGAACGCCAAAGAAGACTTAACCCACATATGGAAGAAGCAGTTAGAAAAGAAGTACTTAAGCTTCTCGATGCAGGTATAATTTACCCAATATCAGATAGTAAATGGGTAAGTCCGGTCCAAGTAGTTCCTAAGAAATCATGAATTACAGTTGTTAAAAATGAGAAAGATGAGTTAGTTCCTACGAGAGCTATAACTTGCTATAGATTGTGCATAGATTTAAAGAAATTAAATGCAGTTACAAATAAAGATCACTTTCCTTTGCCCTTCATTGACCAAATCCTTGAAACATTAGTTGGCCATGATTATTACTATTTTCTTGATGGTTTTTTCGGTTACAATCAAATTCCACTTGCGCCGAAAGATCAAGAAAAGACTACATTTATATGTCCCTTTGGTACATTTGCATTTAGAAGACTACCCTTTGGATTATGTAATGCCCCTGCCACTTTTCAAAGATGTATGATCTCAATATTTTCTAATTTAGTTGAAAGGTGTGTAGAAGTATTCATGGACAATTTTTCAGTATTTGGGAAATCTTTTGATAATTGTCTAGAAAATCTAACGTCGGTTCTTAAAAGATGTTGTGAAACTAATTTGACCCTAAGTTGGGAGAAAAGTCATTTTATGGTTAAACATGGAATTGTTTTAGGTCATATTGTGTCTAACAAAGGAATGGGGGTAGATAAAGCCAAAATTGAAGTTATCTCACAATTACCTCCCCCAACTACATTCAAGGGTGTTAGAAGTATTCTAGGTCATGCATGTTTTTATAGAAGATTTAAAAAAAAACTTTTCAAAAATCTGTAAACCTCTATGCAATCTATTAGCAAAAGATACATAATTTATTTTCGATCAAGAATGCTTAAATGCATTTAATTTGTTAAAAGAACAATTAACAACAGCCCCTATTTTAACCAGCCCTGATTGGTCTCTTCCTTTCGAGATCATGTGCGATGCATCAGCTTTTGCGGTTGGGGCTGTATTAGGATAAAGGGTAGATAAGAAACCCCATGCAATACATTAGGCTAGTAGGGCATTAAATGATGCACAACTGAATTATACCACCACCGAAAAAGAATTTTTAGCAGTTGTGTTTGCGTTAGAAAAATTTCGTCCCTACTTGCTAGGAGCAAAAGTTATTATATTCTCTGACCATGCAACCCTAAAATATCTGTTGAGCAAAAAGGAGGCCAAGCCTAGGCTCATCAGAGGGATGTTGTTATTGCAAGAATTTGACATTACTATTAAAGATAAAAAGGGAACAGAAAACATTGTTGCCGATCATTTGTCTAGATTAGAATTTTTACCTTTACTTGAACGTCAACTTCTTGATAATAAAATCCTCGTGAATGAAGACTTCCCCGATGAACAACTTTTAGCAATTAAAAATCATGAACCATGGTATGTTGATTTTGTGAATTATCATGTAGCTAATATCATAAATCTTGATTTTGATTATTATCAAAGGAAGAAGTTTTTGGTAGATGCTAAAAAGTATTTTTGGGAAGATCCTTATTGTTGGAATATGTTTCTTGATAAATAACTTATCACTTTGCATATTCTGAATATTTTGATTTGCTTGTTCCCATTACCGTGTGTCATGACAAGTGGCTAAAAGGTCTGCGTACCGGTTAGTGTGGCAGCTTGTTTGACAACACATAGGTCTTAGGTTAGGTTGTCCTAATCTAGTCCTACCTTCTTAATGATGATTAACAGACCAACAATTCATATGCACCAGCACCAGCAGACTTGCTGTAGCGACAAAGATCTTCAGAAGACCCGTCACCAGCAGACTTGTCATTGCGCAACAGAACACCTTGAAGATTCGCCACCAGCAGACTTGTTATGGTTTGAATGTTCATATCGTTCTCAGGATTGAACATCTCACCAACAGACTGCGTTCTGCACGTGCTACATAGAGACAAGACTGCAGTAGATCGAAACAAGACAAAATGTTCAAGCTTCCAGTCACTCAAATCCTTATGAAGTCTGACATTCTCTAATACTGCAAAACTTTCTCTTTCTCTCACTCACGTGGTTTGAAAAAGTCAAAAGAATCTACTTTATTGGACAGACCACCTGACAGTGCTTTATGATTCAGACTCACTTTTCAATGACTTATCAATACAGTCTGACGGACAACCAGTTCCAGGATTTGCAGGACAAAGCTTTTACCCAACAGTCAAAGATCCCGTCAACAACATCTCTATCCGACAGTCTTCAACAACGACATTATTTCAAACGGATAAAAAATTCATCTTCATCTCTCAACGATCATATTGACCCCGGTCTATAAAAGAAATCTTCACACTTCTTAAAAAACAATAATTACGATACATCGGATCATCAAAGTGATTCGAAGACACCTGCAACAAGAATGTCAAAGAAGTTGTGAGATCTACAAGAGATTGTCTTCACCAATACATCTCAGATCTTCACAGAAGATTGCAGTGAGCATACCCAGACCTTTGCAAAACACTCTCTGTGGATTGTTAAGAAGAAAAGTTTTGAAGAAAAAGAAGAGATCAAAAACTTCTATTAACAGAGATCGGTGTCTTGGTCAAGAACCCAGTTCTTGATTTGAGTTCTTCATCCTTTTCGAAGAACTCAGTCTCTGACAAGAGCTTCAAGATTTTATTCCTAAAGTTAGAGGTCAAGCTCTTGGATCGATTTGATGATAGATTTCAGATGGTGCCCATGGAAGATGAATAGCTATCTGTCGATATTGCATTCATATCTTCAGATTTGTATTCCTATACAAATGCTGTTGTTTGTGCAAAAAATCAATCATCATTGAAGGTCGAGTGCTTTGCACTCATTCGTTCAGATACTTTTCATCTTAACGACCTTGAAAATTGTCTTCTCATATCGGTTTCTCGTTCTTGTCTCCTATTGTCTTCTTCACTTAAGAATTTGTCTATGAATGATTAAGTAAAGATTAAGGCTTGGAATGACGAGGACAAAAACTTTACATAGAGAGTCTTGGTTGATGTATTATGTAATTTATCTTTGAATAAATTTAGATGTTCTTCCAAATATTTATGTTTCAGTCTTTACCTCTCTATGAGCTTTCATGAATAGATTTATCCTTTGAAATGCTATTCTCTAATGATTTCCTAAATATGCATTTGGTAGAAGGATTAAGTGTGTTGTTGTTCTGAACATATATTCATGTACAACCACTTAAGACTTCTCTAAATCTAAGTCTTACTATTTCCGCTGCTTAAACTCTTTTAAACAGGCTTTTGATTTACAGGCAGTTCACCAGCAGAGTTCATTACTCGGCTATGAGCAAGTCTGCTGTTTTGTATTACCAGCAGACATGTTCACTGTGTTAACTGCCTATGCCATTAAAACCTATACTTCAAATGTAAAACAAGAACAAATTTTAATTGGCATAATAGGCTATTCATCCCCCCTCTAGCTATTTGAGCATCATTGTGGACTAACAATTGGTATCAGAGCCAAGCTCTCTAAGCTATATGTCAAGTCTAACCACCTAAGAGTTTGATCCTCAATTGCTCACTTTAAATGTATGTCAAAAGAAATTTTTTATTTCTAAAACTCTTTTGGCAAGGATCTCATGAGAAATATTTTTGAAAATGTGTTCATCCAGAAAAATTATTTTGTTTTCAAAAATCAATTGAGTTAGACAATTACTATGATGATTCCCTGCTTGAATATGATAAATTTATTCATATGACAGAAGTACACTTCAATTGACACTATGAATAAAATTTTCTCTGATGTATAACATTCCGATGGATGTTTCATCTTAAATGAATCCTTGATTTAAATTCTCTTGACATAAGGCTAACAATTGATATCAGTCCAACACCTTCTCGAGAGAAATTTCTTAGTTCAAAATTTTGCAACCTTAAAGTGTAAGAATTTTTATTGATTCTTATTTCTTCTTATGAAAAAGGTTAAGAGTCAAAAACTCCATATCATGAAACATTGATTGATCCCTCTATTATATGATATTTAGTTTCTGGGAACTTGACTTATATTTCAAAGAGTCATCTGTAATCAATTACTAAGAAATGAGAATTAAATATTTTTTAAGTTGTTGCAAAGGAAATCTATTCTTTAGGTAACATCTATCAAGTATTACAGACATATTAGCTCAGATTCCAAAAGCTTCATTCTGAAGGACATCTATCTCGATCTAAACGTGACTGTCGCTTAAGGTACATCCCATGTCTAGTGCTCAATCCTTCAATTTGTTATTTTCTTTCTCTGAGCACATAAGACTAAAGGAAAATAAGATATTCAAAATCCAGATTCTCTTTCCTACATTCCATGTTTTTTCTTGAAAAACTTATTATTGTATCTAGATTTTTCTGGAGCTTTCTAAAGCTCATAAAATGTTGCTAATGATCTTCTTGATTTTCATTCAGGAATACAGATTCTCTCAAGATCAACAAGCAAATTTTATTATCTCTAACATCATAAAATATTATGCTTGACTGACTTGCAGGATTCTATTCACTTGCTTCAGTCGTATCTTCTTCTTTCTGGGTTCTGATCTATGATTGATTTCTGTTTTATCTCTACGATTCATTGATAACCAAGATCATGAATATATCATCACTGCATAGCCTTATATTTGCATGTTCTATTATGCTCTATTTATCTATGCAAATATAACAGCTTGAGTAACTGCTTATCATACTTTGCGTTTAATCCAATCTATTAAGTATGATTTACTTTACTCAACTAGTTTGATGTTACTTCTTCAAAGTAATTTAATTCATCTTTGATCTGTTTCGTATTCATGAACATCAACCCTTCATCTTTCACAAACAGTCTTGCGTTGCAGTACTTCATAAGCTCAGTTCTATGTGCTGACTTATAGGAGTTTTCACCTTGGTAGACAATATGCAATATACAAGGCTATCTTTGCTATTTCTACAAATGTTGAGGTTAAACTTTTCGAAACTGACTAATTCCTAAAGTAAAAAATGAATTTCATAGATTCTTGGTAAAATTAAAATGTTTTAAAGAAGTAAGCACTTTTCAATCAAAACACTTTTTCGAAAAAAGCTGCTTTGTCAAAATCTTACTGAAAACTTGTTTTGTCACGTCGAAAAACTTTTTTATCTTCTCAAGAAAGTTGTTTTGTCTTTTCAAAAACTTTTTAGCTTTCCAAGAAGAATCTTTATCGGATATCTAGAAATTAAAACCATCTCTCACACTACCATATACAACTTTATTGAGGATGGTTGAAAAGGACTCTTCAATTTTAATGAATTCATCTCATTAACCGGTCCTTCGTCTTGCCTCAACGAGTATTTATAGAGACATTCCTTCCCTCATCTCTATCACTCACAAACAACTTCCCAAAACACTTTGATAGACACTGATACAATATTCCTTCTTTTTAAAATGTTACTAAGGAGTATTCTTAATCTTAGATCAAGTTTCTCTCTCAACAACTTGGTATTACCTTTCCTATCCATCGAAAGTTGTTTGGTTAGTTTTGAGGATTCCTCTTGTATGAAGATTTACCTCAACAACCATTTAGCACACACCTCCCGTTTTTCTACATCCATGATCACGTTTGAATGTTCCTCCTCTTTTTGAAGATCCTCTCATCTTCATTGAGCCAAACGTGATTCTCCTCGGATTTCCCCTCTTAAACCTCCGAGGATGAGTGTCTGTACTAGAACTGATATCTAGAAAATCTAGAATATGTTTATGCAACCCACCTTAGATATAGAAAACCTTCTAATGAGGAGAAAAGGATGAGCCCCGCTCTCTCCTTGGCTCAATCACTTGATCCTGACCACTATTATGTTTTGCTTATCGGTTAAACAGTTTTGGTCCATGGTCTTCATAGACATCTCCTTGTAACATTTTTTATTTTTTAAATGTATCAGGTGTTTAGATTAGTTGTTTACTAGGAGTAGTTAAGTCACCGGAAGTTGTATTGAATTTTGTAATCATTAGATCCTCATTGTAATCTATTATATTTTGATCTAAATAAGAACTTGTTCAAAACAACTTTACTTCATGTATATCTGCTTTTGTATGCATATTATTTGATAGCATGAAATCTTATGTTCTGCTTATGGACTCAGTACTTGTACTTTACATTGTATCTTCTGTTCTGAATCCACAACAACAAACATAACTCTGCTGTTAACATAACCGCAAACCAATCATTAAACATTAGTAATCTTAATCGACACTATATAATTCTGATGAGAAGATACCAGGATCTACTTTTTAAATAATAGTCTCATGAATTTGATCTATTCTTACAAGATCTGATTCAAAGAGCACCGAAGACATTAATTTTTCATCAAAAACTTATAAGTGCTCAAAAGACTAAAGTGATTCTTATTATAATGACAATCTTTCGATTTCATCTGGTTTCAACTACTGTCATTATAACTAGATCAACTGGTATCTTGAAAACTAATTTTAACTCAGTTGAACAGAACCTTATTCTGCTTTAAAACGTCTAGAGTACTAGTAGAAATTTCATCAGAAGAAATATTGTTGGAATATGAATTACTATGATTTTGGATTTCTTCAGAAAGGACTGCTTCCTATGCAACTCCTTTCTCAGGAATGTATGATCTCACCTTAACCCATGATGTTCTGGTGAATCTTCATTCTCTCCCAATATCAGGTCTCAAATGCTTCACAATAGTAGACTTCATATCTGATGTTGGAATGATGACCTTCTGAGGAACAAACGACATCTACATTTCCTTCCAGAATAATATTTCATGTATGTTGTTCCCTCTCATCAAGACAACTCTGCTCAAAATTCTCCTTCTCTCTCTTGTCTTTATCAGACGACTTCCTCACCCTAAGGATAGTCATCATCTTAGTTGTTGACCAAGAAGCGAAATACGTTCTTTCAACTTTTACTTCTAGCCAATTTAAGAATGAGTTACTTGCTTCTTTGTGATACAAGTGCTCTGACTAAAATGGCTCTTATCTTCCATTTCGCCTCTAATGCACTTCTCACTTAATTGTTATTTTATTGAGGAGGAGCATAATCATCAGTTAATCAAGATTAAAAATTTTCTCTCTCTAGGGTTTCTTACTCTTTGCCCTAATTAGGGTTTCTTTTCATGACCTCGTCGGCCGACCCCGGCATGTAGGCCCCTCCTACGGCTGTGCCACAGGTTCCACCGGTCATGCATGGCAAGCCATCGACCTCTACGGCGCATTCAAACCCTCTTGTTTCATCCTATGCTAATATCGTTGGCACACCGAAAGATTTTGTGGGAGTTGCTAATCCAGTTCTTCAAGCTGTACCTCTAGCACCTCGTCAGATTAACACTTTTAATGGTGAACCGGGGTGTATCTTCACACCTGTGGAAGTGGAAGCCGCTGAAAGACAGTTTGCTAACACAATTGTTTTGAAGTTTTCAGCAGGGCGGCCTTCGGTTTTTGCTATACAGGAGGATATCGCAAAGTCTTGGAAACTCAAGGGACCCTTTGTAATAGGTCTTCTCGACCCTCGTCATGTCATGGTTCGTCTCTCCTCCCCAGAAGATTTGGTTCTTGCTCTATCAAAAGAATCCCACATGATACAGTCATGCATGTATCGATCCTTTCGGTGGTCTTCAGATTTTACATTCAGAAAGGATTCAACGCGAGTTGCAGTGTGGGTGCGTCTTCACCAACTTCCTCTCACTTATTTTAACCCTTCTTTTCTTCAGTGTATTGGTAATTCGATGGGTCGTTTCCTCTGCGTCGACGAGAAAACTCTAGCTCTATCCAAACCTATTTTTGCTCGTATATGTGTTGAAATGGATGTCTCTGTTGGTTTACCCTCGAGGTTTTAGATAGGCACGAGTAATGATTGTGGTTCTTGGCAACCACTTGAATTTGAAGGCAACATGCGTTTCTGTTTTGGTTGTGGTCTACTTGGGCATACAAAAGATAACTGCCACAAAGGCCAGCGTCGGGGAAGGCAGATGTGGAACAACCTGCCCATGGTCATTTGAATGGTACTGAGCAAGGTCCCAGTGCTCAATCGATGAAGGTTTCAAAAGGCAAGGAAGTAGAATTTATACATAATGAGGCTCCTTCAAGTGCTGAGCCAATGTCGGGTCCAAAAAAAGCTTGGGTGCCGGTGTCATCTAGTGAGCTAAAGGCGTCGGTTTCAATGGCCAAAGACACTCAAGGTGTTTCAAAGGAACCTGAGTGTATTGATTTGGGCAATGTGGAATAGGTGGTTGATAGTAAAGACACTACCAAGCAATGCAACAATAAATCAAGCACTTCCCCGATCACTGATCCTACGGTTGTGGCGGTAAGTAACCCCTTTAATTTATTAGCTGATTTAAATGAAGAGGTTGATATGGTTATTAATTCAATGGAGAAGATTGTACAATTTAAGGTTCCTTCCGTAAATCCCATATCAGAATGAAATAGCTTACATGTACAACCTCTAAGTCGTGATACTTCTTAGCAAGATGTTATTTCTACGATCCCTATGCATGGCCGTAGAGCCCGTTCTCTGAATGGTGATAATATAGTGGAAGATAAAGACCCTTATTTCATTCGGACTGACATTGATATTGGCTCGGTTAAACTCCGGCCATCTTTCCAGAAATACTGTACTGATTTGTGGAAACAAGCTTCGAAGAAAAAATATTTGCAACAGAATGCAAGGGTCACTAGGGCTACTGCTAGAGCCCAACCGCAAGCTTCTCATTAATTTTTTATGTCGATGCTCATATGGAATGCTAGAGGTGTTTTCAATAAGCGCACCCGTCATTAATCTTCGATTACTTAAGAGACAACATAACCCGCTTTTTTGTGTAATTTTGGAGCCAAAAGCTGAAGGCGGTAGAATTCAATTACTTCGTAGAAGGTTACGTTTTAAATATGGTTTGCATGCCAATCCTGTTAATTAACATGTTTGGTTGCTCTATAAGGAAGGGGTGGTTGTTCGGCTTGTTGCTAGCACGGATCAATTTCTCACAGTTGATGTTACTGTGAATCAAGTCTTTCAAGCTAAGGTTACCATTGTGTAATGCTAAATGTAATAGGGAGGAGCGGCGTGCTCTTTGGTCTGATCTGCTTTCTTTTGTTAGTCAATGTTCAGAGCCTTGGCTAATAGCGGGTGATTTTAATGTTATTTCCCATTCGGGTGAAAAGATAGGGGGCAGCGTGTGACTTAAGGGAAATGGAGGATTTTAATGATTTCATTGATCAATCAGGTTTGCAAGATGTAGGTTTTGAAGGTAGTTGCTTCACATGGTGTAACAATCGGTCTTTCCCTCATTGGATTTGGAAACGTTTGGATAGGGTATTGATTAATAGCAATTTTTCTACTAATTTGCTGAGGGTAAGAGTCAGACATCTAGCCACTGTTGCGTCTGATCATGCTCCTCTTCTAGTTGAATTACCTAAAAACAGTTAAGCCTAAGAATAATTTCTAGTTCCAACGGATGTGGTTAGATCATCCAGATTTTCTTTCTTTTATGGAGTCGCAATGGAATTGTTCAATTCAGGGGTCGGCTAGTTATGTTCTTTTTAAGAAGCTCCAGCTGCTCTGGCCAGCTTTAAAACATTCGAACTGGAATGTTTTTGGGAATGTTCATCGAACTATGGCTGCTGTCCAAGACAACATTTTGAGACTTGAGTTTGAGTTGCAACACAGCAAGGATGATCGCACTGCCAGTTTATTGGAAGATGCCCGAGTTTCCTTGGTGCAATTACTTAAATGGGAGGAGGAACTCGCTGCCCTGAATTCGCGCCAATCGTGGCTCAAGGAAGGAGATAGAAACACTGCTTTCTTTCATGCATCTGTGAAGGAAAGGATTCGCCGTAGCAGGTGAGTCTTCGGTTGAGTAATGGGACTTTAAGTTCGGACCCGGCTCTTATTGGACCTTTGGCAGTTGATTATTTCTCAAACCTCTTTTCCACTACAGCCTATGTGGTTGATGAAGAGTTATTCAGTGATATTCCTGCTATTATTAATGATCTGGATAATAACTTTCTTAAGGCACATCCTTCAGGCAAGGAGATATGAGACATGGTTAAGGCTTTAAATCCGTCTAGCGCTTCGGGCCCTGATGGATTTACAGGATGGTTTTTTCAGGGTGGTTAGAATATCATTAAAACGGATGTGATTGCTGGTTTTCAGGATTTTTTTACTGGTCTTTCTTCGCACAGGGGCATGTTCGCAACCACCTTGGTTTTGATTCCAAAAGTTGATAATCCGGAGGCTCTGGGAGATCTTCGCCCCATCAGCCTGTGCAATTTTTCATGCAAAATCATTTCGCGTGTTATGGCCAACCGTTTCTCTTCTATATTACCGCGACTTATTTCTTTGGAGCAGTCAGGCTTTGTTAGAGATCGTAGCATTTAGGAAAATGTTCTTTTAGCCCATGAATTGGTTCAGCGCATTAACAGGAAGGTTCGTGGTGGTAACATTATTTTCAAGTTTGATATGTCTAAAACATACGATAGATTGGAGTGGGATTTCCTCCTGCGTGCTCTTGCGACTTTTGGCTTTAGCCCGTTTGTGTGTGGCTTATTTAGGCAGCTAATTGAAAACAATTGGTACACTTTGCGCATTAATGGCGAGTCCTTTGGTTTCTTCCTGTCTACTAGAGGGGTTAGGCAAGGTGATCCCATGTCTCCTTTACTGTTTATCTTGGCACAGGAGGTCCTCTCCATTAACATAAACAAGACTTTGAGCTCAGGTTTAGTTCTTCCTTCTTTGCATGGTCGTGGGGGTTTGATCATTTCTCACTTATTATATGCAGACGACATGCTTGTTTTCTGTAATGCCGGGAAGACATTGATTATGAATCTGTGTAAGGTTCTCTCGTCGTATGAACAAGGGTCCGGACAATTTATTAATCCTCAAAAGAGCGACTTCTTTGTCTCTAAACATTGTTCTTATCGGACTGCTCATCGTATTGTTCAGTGGACAGGCTGCTCTCATCGGTCTTGGCATATGAAATATTTAGGGGTTCCTTTATTCACAGGTCGCATGAAGTGTATTTATTTTGAAGACTTGATCTTAAAGGTGACAAAACGTATTAACGGTTGGCATGCAAGGCTACTATCTTTCGGTGCAAAGATCACGCTTATCAAAGCAGTTTTGTGTAGCATTCCAATTTATTCCATGGCTGCAATCACTCTTCCAAAACATATTCTAGAGAAGCTAGAAAGGACGATGGCCGATTTCTTCTGGAATGCTAAAAGGGAAAGGCGAACGCATTGGGTGTCTTGGCAGTCTATATGTCGTCTTTTGATGAGGGGGGATTGGGGATTAGATCTCTCACTCAGGTTATGGAGTCACTACATGCTAAGTTGGCGTGGCGTGTCCTCCAGGGTAAGAGTCATTGGGCTCAGTTTTGCACTGCTAAATACGGTGGCCCCCGAGGTTTCTCTCCTAAGTCTTTTGCTACGGCTTCATGGCGATCAGTGATGGGGCATATGGAGAAGGTTCTTCAGTGTAGTAGATGGATTGTTGGTCGTGGTGACATCTCTTTTTGGAATGCGAATTGGTGTGGTACGTGTTTGGAAGGGCCTCTTCCAATGGATGTTGATTTAACCATCCGTAATGCTATTCCATGGATTCCAGATCTAATCCCTCACATTCAGCTAGAGTATCATGATAGAGTTATGAGTTTAAGGTGTCAAGATGATGTCTCTGATAGGCTGGTGTGCACTCTATCAACCTCTGGAATTTTTCGAGCGGCAGATTATTGGCATACTTTCAGAGTTCGATCTCCTTCTAGTTGCTGGGCAAAAAAAGTGTGGCAGCCGTGGATTCCTATTAAGATCAGTGGGTTCATTTGGCGCCTTTTTCAGAATGCAGTCCCAGTTGATTTGTGTCTTCACGCCAAGCACATACAGATTGTGTCCAAATGTGTATGCTGCTTTTCTTCGCGCGGACTGTGAATCAGTCAATCATTTGTTCATCTTCTCTGAAGTTGCAATGGCCATTTGGACTAGATTTGCTCACATTTTCGGCCGGGTAAGCTCATATTCAGGTTTACGACATTTATTTGAAATATGGTCGAAGGGATCTCTGCGGAGTCATGGTGGGGCTTGTAAGCTTGGTATTTTTATTTTTTCATGTTGGGAACTGTGGAAGGCCCGATGTGCATCTGTTTATAAAGGGATTCCGATGTACAAGGATAGAATTTTCAGTAATATTGTGTGCCACTTAAGGGAGATGTCCTATGTTTTTAAGCCCAAGACTAGCAGCAATCGGCTTGTTACTTTGGCCATGCAATCACTGTACATTTTGGTTCATAGTCCTACTATTCTTATCGGGAAATGGATTAGATGGATTCCCCTAGACTTAGGCAGCTACAAGCTTAACACAAATGGTTCCAGCTGGGTTTCTATGGGGTTGGGGTGGAGACAGATTCCAAGGTGGTAGTTGATGTTCTCATGCATGGTCACTTAGACCCTTGGGCGTACTCTTACGAACTTCGTGACTGTCGAACTTTGCTTAATGGTTGTTTTTTTAGACATGTTTACAGGGAACAAAATAGAGTTGCAGACCGGCTTACGACAACAACTCATGATACGCAGAATATGTGACAACCCGACCCGGACCCAGAGGAGGAATCGCGAGTCAAGCCGTCCAAATAGGACTACAATTCATGCAAGGACTCAATTATAGAAAACGACGTGACGCAACATTGTAGATGAAGCGCGACTCGACACTAAAAGGCCGGAATAATTTAAAACTTTTAAAAGCATGATATAGCAGTTAAAGACAAGTATCCCAAATCATCGGTGACTTTACAACCGGAACCCAACACTAAACAGTTCATGCTATAATACCTCGACGGCTAAACATGCCGGAGAAAGAACAAAAGTAAATAAGAACTAATGTGGTGCTCAGCGGAAGACTTTAAACATGTGAACCAACTACAACTATACAAGGCTCGGCGTACATGCGCCGACACTCAAAATAGGATACAAGTTACTACACATAATAGACATAAATACAATAAGTTCAAGTTCCCAAAAGCGAAGTCTAAATGACTTGTTATACCCAACGTCCTTTCAAAAGAAAACAAAAGAAGGACATCTATATATATCAACCTCATCGCGAGTGAACACGGACAAGCACGAACCCTGCACGCCTCAACGAGAAGAACCTGGACGGCTCAGATCTAAAGCAGTAAAAGGGTGGGGGTAAGTCATAAAGACTTTGTGAGCTAACAATTATGCATGTTATGGCATCATGCAACATACATAGCAAGATATCATTGTTAATATCAAGTCAATCCAAGCATTCATTTATATAAACACTTAATTCACATATCCATGGTAGCACATTGGTTTCACATAAGTGCTATAAAGTAAATCACATATAAAGAGGATATGTTATAGAACTAGTGCCGCTACGTAGCTCCTGCAATACACATCGTTAACTTTGTTTCCGTGACTACGATGTTCGTGTGAGTTACATCGATGTACTGAGGACACCCCTCAGCCGAATTAGCATAATCCAAGCGCTTTATTGAATACGACAATGGGCTAACTTCTCCACTAGGGCCAATAGTGGAGGGTGTGTGATAAAAACCCGGTATAACAACCTATCACTATCACGAATCCCATAACTCGTGACGGCGATGCATTGACACACCATTGACTCGACCAAATATGCTAGCTGGACTAATGCAATGCCAAGTAGATGTTTACTCGTCATATAAACCAAATAAGGAACAAGTTCGACAAGAGCGAACTTATTCAACAAGTAGGTGTTTACTCATTAAGGAATCAAATAGGAATTCGACAAGAGCGAATTCAACATGTCAAATAGATATATCATACTACAACATGCTCTCGATTATGCATTTCTGTCACACAATCATATAAACCGTATAAGAACTCGATTGAGTCTCATAAGCACACATATCAAACATGCACTTCAATCCATCCCAAAGTCACGTAAGCTAATACATTAGTCTAACGAACTACTTACGTCGTAGGGATTGAATGTGGAGTCGGTATTGTTCAATAACTCCCTAATCTCAACTCCGATAATTCATTACTAAAAGTACAACCAAGTAGAGCATAGATATTATATGCATCCCATTGCTCTTTTCTATGTTCTCTATTCATTTAGAACACAATAACCAAGCCGTTCATGACCTTAAACTAGCCATAAACCAATTCCCGAGTTTCAAACCCTAGAATCGTCGATTTTGCTAAACCTACAATTGAAACTTATTCTTTCACAAGAGTTGTTCCTAGGCACATTTAGAACATTATTCATGCTTTACACAAATTCGTAATCATAACTTGACATGGAAATCATAAAATCCTACATACTTTTCATATGAAGAATTGAAGAATTCTACTTCACTAGAAGTCTTCCTAAGCATGTTTAGAACAACTATAATGAAGGAAGCATGTTATTTTATTGAACATGAAATTCTAGGAATTGAAAACTCACGTTAAGCCTATGAATAATGGTTGGAAGGAAGAAAAATCAAGGATTGTTGAAGAGGAGGGCAAAGCCTTCGATTCGGCGGTCTCGGATCACCAATCGGGTTACCGAAACTCCAGCAAATGGTCACACAAGCTATGGAGCTTCCCAAGGATGAAAATGGAGGAATATGTTCAGCAAATTTGAAGGTTGAAGGTCACAAATGGCTTAAAAGGGCTTTTATATGGTTCATGTAAACCACAATCCATGTGAAAGGTGTTATAAGACTTTCTATTGGCCAAGGCTTGCTAGCCATTGATAACAACTCATCCAAGGGCTTAGAGGGCTTGGACTAGAGTCAACAAAGGGGGCTTAAGTCACTAAGGATGGCCAAGGGCCAAGAGCATGGTGGACATCAACCAAAACTTGCAAAAAATCCCATATGTGTGAAATGCAGGACCATGCGGTCGCTTCACTCTTGGACCATGTGAGCGCATGGTCCTGTTCTTCAAGGCAGCCCACTTTTTGATGTGCTCTCAGCATCTCATGTGAGTCAATGGCTAAAAACCAATGCGGCCGCGAGGTTCAGGTCTCAAACAAGGTCTAAACTTGTCCTAAATGGTCTCAAACTCATAGACAACCAATCTAAGGTGTAACCCAACTCAAAAAAAGTCGGAAACACACCCGAACAACATCTGAAACAAGTTAAAACATGGCTCGAATCACGCGACGAATGGCCAACGAATCAAACACGATTCAAACACAACTCAAACTAGGATAACTTGAGCATGAATAAGGTTTGTTTAAACATGATTATGACTTGCATACAAGGCCTAGAACTCAAATGAACATCTCGCAAGACGAAACGCAAGCAATACAAGCAACGAAGGAAAACCCCAAAACTCAAACGAAGCAACAAAGCTTCTAAACTTTCAACCAAGCATACTATGATCAAGATGAACATTATAAGTCATATATGCAAGGTACTAAGACTCCAATGGGACTTAGTTAAGTACTAACATGCTAAGATGAACACTCAAAGCATTAACGATAAAACATGCAACACATGGAAGGCAATCACACTACTATGATCTTAACCAACTTAATACAAGCATGATTTGAACAAAATGAAGTCTCTAACATGTTAAGACATACAATAAACATGTTATAATGATGTTATACATGTAATGGGTTTAGGTTCTCACAGAATAGCAGGACCTTCACCACATATAGTTCGCTTCCCAGTGACATCAAGCAAGCTCTGTGTATGGATTCTCATGGTTTTTATAATTTTCACCGTAACCTTTGTTAATTTATATTTGTATTTCAGTTTCGAGGTCAGGCTCCTCCGTCCTCCCTTATATACGGGCAAGGTTGGTTGTCCCCCTCAAGTTTTGTACTTTTTGTTATTTTAATAAATCCCCGCAGGGTGCCGCCTCTACTTCCTTAAAAAAAAGTCATCAGTTAATCCTGCCGATGAAGCTTATGGTTTATCCTTCCAGAAGCCAAGGCATCCAAAAGGATAATTTGCTGAAATATTCTTCATTCAATTGGTATTAACATGCCTCAATGTCTACTGTCCCATCATTATTCAGCAAACCCTCATGTCTGCTAAGCTCATAAGATACATCTAGTATCAGCAGACTTCCATTCCTGTTGATCACCGTCTATTAGCAGATCCTCATCTCTGCCGACCCTCTTTCATTTTCATCAATTGGTATCGGCATACCTAAAACTCTGTTGATCACTACTCCAGATTAGCAGACTCTCTTCTCTTCTGAACCATTTGATTCAAACAATTGGTTTCAGTAAAACTCCAATCATTACTGAACACAAAGTTGTTTTCAATTAGTATCAAATAACTTCCACCTCTACTGCACGCATTCCTTCTTCTCAATTAGTGTCAGTAGACGTTCAACTCTGCTAGTCACGATGTTTTATCAGCAGACATCACTCTTAAATCCAATATTTGGTATCTTTTTGATTCAACATTTGGTATCAACATTGTGTTCAAACAATTGATAAACCCATTCATTCATTAATTGGTATAAGCAGACTTTCAACATTTACCCTTTCACTCAACTGTTTTTATCAATTAGTATCAGCAGACTTCCATCATTGTTGAATACATCTTCGTTTTATCAGTTGATATCAACAGACTCAAATCACTACTGATCACACTCCATTTCCATCATCTATATCAGCAGACTTCCATCTCTGCTGTTTTGCAACTCAGTATCAACACACCTCCAACTCTGCTGGTCAATTTCTCGTGATGACATATCTGACTTCAACAACCTTTAGAAATATCAATAGATTCTCAAAACGTATTTCAAACGTCTCTCAAAAATGTTTTTCAAAACCTTTTTTGTTTTGTTCTAAAACTTCTAGAAGATTTGGGAGATTGCTGAGAATTGTGTAGATAATTCAGAAAGCCCTGTAATTATCTTCTGGAAACAAAGAACACAAAATCACTATTGTTTTGCAAAATATTTTTAAAAGATAAAAAACTATTTTTGAAATATATTTATGTCCTAAAATTCTAAGAGATTTGAGAGATTGCTGGGGATTGTGTAGATGATTCAGAAAGCCCCGTAAATTATCTACTTAACAATTTGGGACACAAAATTATCTTTCAAAATTGTTTAAATTCTAAAAATCTAAAAGATTTGAGAGATTGCTGAGGATTGTGTAGATGATTCAGAATGCCTCGTAAATCATCTTTTGGAAAATTTAGAATTTTAAAACCTATCTTATTTCATAAAGGTATGTGTTTAAAACTAATATTTTTTTAAAGGTCATTGATGTCAGCACCTTCTAAATACCGAACTCGTCCTCATTTCAATTTTTAGGACATCCAATTAAGTATCTCCTTTAAATATTTTCCTTCGGTATTAGAAAACCTCAAATTAAGTCTCAAATCTGTCTTGAAACATATTTCCAAGAATGACTTAATATCGTCATCATGAATCGCCACCTTCTAATTTAAATGTCCATTCAAATTCGAGTTTTGACATGATTACTTCGCCGCTTCGTATATCTGCCATTACTGCTCTACAATGGATACCAAAATGACGATTCTTGATAAGTGTGTTCTTCGAATAAATATGTCTTTCGAAAGTACTAAATATTTAATTCTTCCCATAATAATCATCCAACAATTGAGATTTCCCAACAACTGGCATCATTTGATATCACTTCAACGATTAGTATCATTTTTAAAATTGATATCATTACCAGCCGATTCTCCATCTATCTTCAGAAATCTCTTCATGGCTGCTTCATCTTCTAACAACGTCTCTAGTCCGTTTGTTCCTACTGAATCGTCCTTCGTTTACAGAATAGGTTCTCAGTCCTACATTCTAGGTCACACGATTCAAGGGGAACAATTTCTCCTCGACAACACTATTGGAGGAACGATTATCAATCTTCTTCACAGTTCTGGATTCGACTTCATCCTTACTTTTCGCGAAGAATTCTACAGCCTTCAGTTGGTTGATGAATTTTATTCAAGAATGCAACTGGCTAGAGATGAAAAAAGTTTCAATGGTCGCATTCGAGGTACAGACGTCGTCCTCAATGCCGAAAGCTTGTCACGAGTCTTCCAGCTTCCCTCTGTTGGACCTAACTCTCTCGACGATTCTATTTTCAACGAATCATGGCTTCAACGAACTGGTTACCATTCTCACGATGACTACAGTACCTGGGACATCAACAACTATCCCTTAGATGTGTACTGTATTGATGAAATTTTGAGTCGATGTCTTCTATTTCATGAAGCAGGCTCAGGCTGTGACACCAGAAGACTTCGGAACTACACCATTGTTGTTCTCGACTCTTACAACATCAACTGGTCTGAAGTCGTCTTTTCTCTCATCTTCCGGTCTATCTTGCGAAGACGAGTGAATGAGTCTGGCATTCATAAACATGCTAAGATCATATGCCATTTTCTTTGCTCCTATCAACCCATTCGTTCCACAAATCCACGAGGATGAACACCTTCCTGTCACTGGAGACCTGCTGATAACTCGAGAGTTGTTCGGCAATCAAAGCTTTTCTGACCAAGATAGAGAATATTCCTTAGGCTCTAGTACTGGTAGCCTCGGGGATTCCAACTAGGATGTATTATTCATCTTTCAATTAGTATTTTATCAATCCCATCAGTTTTTTTTTTGCATCATTTTTTTTATTGGCATCTTCTTTGTCTACTATCTTTCTCTCCCATTCTCCCTCTTATCTTTCTTACTTGCAACCATTAAGGAGGAGATTTATGACATATCTGTTATAATTAAGGAGGAGAATTTATTTAGGAGGAGAGTTATTAATTAAGGAGGAGGGTTATTGAGTTTCGGCCATAACTGTCCAAGGCATAGAATAGTAACAACCTTAGGAGCAGAATTGGGAAACTAAATTTCCCCTTGTTTAACCATTATGGAAGAAACACATAATGTGATAAATTTACCCATACAACTGATTCTTTGTGAATCACTTTTCTGCCTTTGTGGCATATTTGGTTGAAAACTATTTGTTAAAAAACATATATATCTATTTATCTATATTTCAACAAAACACAAAAATGTTTTTACAAAAACATTCTCAGAACAGTTTCTACTTTGAACATTTTAAAAAATATTTTTAAAGATAATGTTCTAATCAATCATGATACCAAGACTGCTTTACAAAAATAATATTTTCTAAAAACTTTGGTATCAAAAGCAATCCTTATTGTAAAACTTTTAAAAACAAATATTTACTTAAAGACCTGCCTTTCCTTCTTGCCAAAACACTCTTCAAGTTATAAAAATCCTTATGCAAGAAAGGAACCTAAAACTTTTTAGATCCTGATTAAACATTTTCAAATATCCTAAGTGATCTAAATCGTTTTTCACTATTGCTTTACATGTTCAGTACTTTGATTTATCGAGTCTGTAATAGCAATATTAGACTATACTAAAGCCATCGCTCTTGTAATTATCAACATAGGGCATGCCTTGAGATAAAATGATTATTCATTGTGGGCATGTTATTTCTATGTCTTGATAAATGCTTCAGTGCTTTGTATATGTCATCTTGTAATGGTTCCAAGCAAATAGGAGGAGATTGTTGGAATATGATTCTTGATAAATAACTTATCACTTTGCATATTCTGAATATTTTGACTTGCTTGTTCCCATTACCGTGTGTCATAACAAGTGGCTAAAAGGTCTGCGTATCGGTTAGTGTGGCAGTTTGTTTGACAACACACAGGTCTTAGGTTAGGTTGTCCTAATCTAGTCATACCTTCTTAATGATGATTAACAAACCAACCATTCATATTAACCAGCACCAGCAGACTTGTTGTAGCGATAAGGATCTTCAGAAGACTCGTCACCAGCAGACTTGTCATGAGTGCAACAGAACACCTTAAAGATTCGCCACCAGCAGACTTGCTATGGTTTGAATGTTCATACCGTTCTCAGGATTGAGTTCTCCTTGGTTGAACACGTGGCCTAGAATCCTCTTCATCATCCGAATATGCGTCCTCTTGTACTTCCTCTCTAGGCTGTCGCATTGCCCTCCTAACATGGAGCTCGTCCAATTGTTGCCTCAATTATTGGATTTCCCTAGTATCTTCTCATGTTAGATGCTTGCTCCATTGTGAGGCCCATCGACACACCTCCTCGTTTGCCATGAAAATTTATGAATAAGAATTCGCGAAAGCTAGCTCTGATATCACTTGATGCGGAAAATCTACCCAAAAAACGAGCTGCCCAAAGAACAATTCAAAGACAACAACATGCTAGTCGAATGGTCTAAAAAAAAATAATCCTAAAACTCATAAAATTAGTCACAAAGAAAGATATGATAGAATCGAGTTCACCAGTTAGGCTTCACTCACCCAACGTAAAGAATCCCGTTGATTAAACCTCCCTAGGCTACACTCAACTTGGATGATAAAATCGGTTGGAAAGAACAAACTTGTTCTCTAGTTTTTTTTTTACGTCAAAATCTACTTTATTTCCTAAAAATGAGACCTTTTAAAGGCTACAAGAAATAAACCCTAATTAACTAGAAACAAGAAAGGAAACCCTAAATTACTAAGAAAGTAAAAACCCTAAGTTTTATGACTTTTATTACAGCAGATTAAAAGCCCTAACTAATTGAATTCTTGAGCCTCAAGGATTGCTTTTTTGCAACACGATAGCTTCCCTTGGATTTCCCTTGCATGATGTGCCATGCAAGCCTTATTCCCTCAATGCACAAGCCTTCATCTAAGTGAGCAGTCCCACCAGCTTTCCTCCTAGCCCAAACCTGCTAGACCCATGTTTAATGGCGTAACCTAGTCCCAAGCTCCAGCCTAGGCCCTGTGTCGAGTGTCACCAGCCCTTTTAGGAATAGGCCAAGTAACCATACCCTTCTTGTATACTCTTAACCAGCCTTGAGTCCACTTAATCCAACCCGTGTCCTTCTCTCCAAACAGCCCCATCCCCGAACTAGTTTCCCATTCAGCTTCCTTTGGACGAAAATTGCTTAGCTCGTTTCTCTCCATTGGAGTTACTCTTTTTTGGAACTTATTGGCTACCCAATTTGTTTCAAACGCCAAACCCATAAAGTAATGACGTTGATCAATATTATGATAAGTGTGCACATCTTACACCCACAGTAGCACATTTGGATAACAATGGCACAAATACTGATTCAAATTTTTATAGATTTTTTATTTTGATTTGATTTGATTTGATTTGAATAAGTAACTAAAAAAAAGGTCTGTCAATGAGTTTAAGTGCGACTGAAGAAGATTTAGCGTAGGAAGTTCATTTATCGGTGGATATCGATTGGTAGATGCTTGACAAGTCAACGTTTTTCATCCTCAGTACTAAGCTATTTTCTGGAGTTTCAGCCGCATTTTATCCCTTTGTGGTTTTGAAAACTAGGCAACAAGTTTCTTTGTCTCAAACATAAGCCCTTTGAGTTATTTTTATTTCAGTTGGACCCCTTTGAGTTTTTAATATCACAAAGTTTTAGAGCTTATAGGGGTAAAATATATATTTTTTACATAACTTAACGATTAAACTTAACGTACATCCAAAAAAATGAGTTTAATTGCAAGATAACTATGGTACTGTGGCCACTTCGAAAATTTTGAAGTCTTAGTGTTTAATTGTAACTTTCTGTAAAGTACAATGGCCCAAAGATGCATTTTTGTTTAAATTGAAAAGGAAGGGCAGTATGGTAAATTGATTTTTCTAAATCAAGGCATGTTAGCAACGGTCGACCATTCCAATTGGAAGGAGATAAAAAACCCAATACGCTCCCATTGTCAGAAAGAAAACCCTCTTCTCTCTGCTCTCTCTCGCTCTCCTCTTTCTCGCTCTTCTCTCTCTTGCTCATCTCTCTCGCTCATCTCTCTCTCTCATTCT
The DNA here is from genome assembly GCA_013146195.2 of Codonopsis lanceolata. Classification (NCBI taxonomy): domain Eukaryota; kingdom Viridiplantae; phylum Streptophyta; class Magnoliopsida; order Asterales; family Campanulaceae; genus Codonopsis; species Codonopsis lanceolata. Next base: position 164,112,579 of record CM028378.1, read on the forward strand.
ATACGGGTCTCTCGCATTCTAGACGGGTCTCTCGCATTCTAGACGGGTACAGTGCGATGGCTGACAAGGAGATTCACTTCGCCAAACAGAAAATCCTATTATGTAAGTCATGTTCATCCCCAATTCAATTCTCCTACTAATCCCTCCGATTTGCAGAGACAAAGTTGTCCGAAGCTTAAGTGCCGGGTATGATTTCTCGCAACCTACCTCATTTACATTTTTTAATCTTGATTTTCTCTTAAAAAAATCTATTCCCCTAATTGTATTGCGTAAAATGTTAATGGATCAGCGTGCTCATGTACCCACATACCCATCTCTTCCATATACATATTCAATCATTGATTGGTCAACTGAATTTTTGTGTGCTGTTGTGGTATAAAAATATTATCAAGAAACTTTACTTTCATTCTTAAAAATGTGGACTGAAGAATATACTTGAATAATTAAAAATCACATATAGTAACAATTAAGCTCATAACCAGAAACTTTTAAACATAAGACTTTGTCAAAAAGCTAAGATTATTGTAGAGAGAACAAAACATAAATATCTAATTTATTTTTCTTTAATTCTTGTAAATAGAAAAACATCCAATCTAGAAGTTTATGATTAACCCATGACCAAAAGGACAATGCTAATCTGGTAAAGCCAGTCCTTTATTACGTAATATACACAGAAGAAAATACACACACACACACACACATATATATATAACTCACTAATTTTTCCCTAAATTTCCAGTGGGGCCACTAAGTGGGTCCGCACCTCACTCGCTGGAACCTCAGTTTTGTTCGACATGGCTGCCGGAGCTGGCCCAGAACCTCCAACCTCCTCACAGGACACCCACCCAGGCCCATTCGCCTCCTTTGAGGATTTTCCCCTTGAATTGTTACAGCTAGAAGGGCCAAACCCATTGTCGCCTTTTAGTCCTACTGAATGGTTCAACCCACTGTCCAAACCTCCCTTATCACGGACCACCCACTTACCCTTTTCGGCCCTTGTGAAAGTTGTAGGGCCTGTATTACCCCCATTCCTCTTTCTGACTGGCCAGCCCAAGAAGAAAACCTTGAGCCTGCATCTTCTTGAGTACGAGCACCCTTTGATACGCCACCGTTCAGATTTTTAGGTTTGAAATTTGAATTCCCTGCACCCCACTTACCTCCCCAGCGTTTTCTGAAGTCGTACGGTGTGCCAGTATCATAAGGATTGTGTCCATCTGAAAACTTGACTCCAAAGTTCCCCTTCAGGTCCCCCACACTCAAAACGCACAGGAACATCAGAAACAATTCTAGGCAGGCAACTCTGGCGCCATCCCTTCGAACTGCTCTGACCAACTTGACGACACCAAAATCTATCAATCCGCGAACAGGACTTCCATTGACTATTTATTGACCAAGTGAATTTACTGCCCTCTAAGGGGAGATCCACTAACTCCATTGTATTAATAAAATCATTGAAATCTGTCATTTCCTGTGTAAAAAACCTACCCCCCGAGCGTTCATGTGGAAATCTGACCACATTAAAATCGCCCCCTATGCACCAAGGCAGACTCCAATCTTGATAAACAGTACTGAGTTCCTCCCATAACCCTCTTCGCTCCATATCATCACACGGTCCATAAACTCCCAAGAAAATCCATTTGAAACCGTTTTCAGCTCCTTCGAAAACAATTGATATCGAATGCACTCCAGTTGAAGTCGCCAACTTGGAGAAAACTCTGCTATCCCACATCAATAGAATTCCTCCGGCGGTCCCCTCTGCCCCTAGATGTTCCCATTTAGTCCATCTGCCACCTCCTACCTCCAAGACAACCATATGATCAATTCTTTCCATCTTCGTTTCTTGTAAACAGATTAAATTCCGTTGCCACTTTCTTAGAGTTGCGTTTACTACTAATCTCTTCAAACCTTCATTAATGCCCCTCACGTTCCAAGAAATAATCCGAGTATGCATCATTAAGATTTAAATTTTAAATTTTAAACTGAGAATTATTGTTCACCCTCCTGTTGGAACTTGTCATAATTCCAACTGCACCTCAGATTTTTTAATTCCCTGTTGCAGCTTTTCCGCATATTTGACTTGCTAGGAGTGATGTTCCTTGCTGCTGATTGACGTCCTTTATCAATATCAAGCAGTAGGTCCAAGATTTTCTTTTCATATCCTTCACCAGCCGCTCCCAGATTCCTTCCCACACCTTTCAGCCTTGTCCTTGCCCATTGAGATATACCCTTATTCTCTTCATCACACACATCACACAACAAAGACTCAACCTCTGGGAGAGACTCGGGTCTGACCACAGATATCGGTGTGCACTGTATCGGTTCCTCCTGTTCATCTTCTATCATACCTTCAAAATTTTGTTAATGTCCTTTGAAAAACCGACTCTGCCGAGTTGCCAGTCGGATGAGCTATCTTGACTGTAGTAGCTTCTTCTGCACCTCTTGATTCCGAATCTTCTCTCTCCATCTCAACCGAGCCCTCCTTGGCCTGTCATACTGCGCTAAAAACCTCGCCCCTCTCCTCGCTATGCCCTGCACTCTGACCACCGACGATGGCGCGCTAAGAGAACTCCCTCCCTTACCACTATATTCGTCAAGCGTCTTAGACAGACCTTTATCTCCGTCGACTTGTTCCAACTCCTCTGGAAAGCTTCTATCCGCTGTTCCGAAAAGATTCTCTCCCGAATCATTAATAAGCTTAGGCCGAAACGGCCCACTCACAGTACCCACTCTGCCTACTTGGGTGTCTGGCCCATGTTCCGGACTGATGCTTGGGCCTGCTTCTTTGGGCTCCTCACCGTCTTCTGAAATCGAGCCCACTCCCCTTCTCTCTTCCCAACATTCAAAAACGAAGCTCGATTTCTTTTTCCTTAAATTTGAAATTTGAAATCATTGGCATCCATACTCCTTTGTCAGAACGAGTACGCGTACTGTCCTTCCTTTTCTGAGTGTGCATGTGACCGAAACCTTCCCTTCTCACATCCCTTGGCGACGCGTGGGGTACACCGTACACATGCTTCGTTTTTCCCACTAGCTTTATCTGCTGAATCACACCGTCGATAGCTATTTTTTCCTAGCCTCCTCCTTGCTTTACAGAAGCTGTTGTCTCCACCCAGATCGGAATTTCGAAGAGTTTCCCATTAACTCCGATTCTGACCGTACCCTGAATTTCCTTATAAAAGTAAACCAGAATTCTTGCCCATCACAAATTCGACCTATGCTCCGTATCTTCATCTACTTGAACAAAACCTCCGCAGGCATCCCCGATAGCTTGAAATACTTGCTTTCCCCAAACATGAAGAGCCAGTCCCACTGCCCTAATCCAAACTTCATTTGGTCTCTGTTCTTTCTGGTTGCAACAGGATTCGGGGCTCCAGCGCTCCAACAATAAATTATTAAGATTAATCCTCCAATTCTTCTCCTTTAAGATACGGCCAGCTTCCTTTTCCGACGGGAAAAAGAAGAAGAAAGACTTCCCGTCCTTTTCCAGCACCCGCACTCCCCCTGCTATCTTCCATTTACGATCAACCCATCTTTGAATGTCCACCCTATCCAGACTCACACCATTCTTCCATTCAAACCTCCCCACCAAACACCTCTCCAAAAATTCCAAGGCTCCTCTACACGAGCCCTCATTCACCTGAATAACCACATACTTTTCTCACTTAACCTTACCAGAGCACGAAACTAGGTCAGGCCAGGCGGAATCATCGCTGCTTCCTTGTAAGATTTGAAAGTACCTCTCTCCTTGCTGTACGGGAAAACAACAAACTCCTGTTGTCCTTTACTTTCTTCAAACCTTCCTTTGGAGACATTTGAAATGCGTTTCACCCTGTCTTCTCGACCTCCGGCGAACCTACTAAGCTTGTCTGCCACCCAATCCCAACCTGCATTTGGATCAATTTCAGGGATGCGGATCATTCCCGATTTCCCTGTTCCTCTTACTATGACCCTAACAAAACTTCCTAATGCATTCTTTTTCTTTGCCACAATAACATCCCTCCACTTCTTCTGTAACTTCATCCACCAGACATCACTGGTCGAAGAGAACCTCCTCAACCAGCCACACATCCATACGTATTCAAATGAAGAAAGAACAATTACATGAGGTCTTCCTTTATGCCTCTCCACCATTCTATACTCAACTCTCTCCTTCTCCTGCACCCTTTCCACTTCGAAGCTCTTCCATCCGGCTTGCAAATGAGTCCTCTCCACCATTCTAATAATTCTTCCCTATGCGCTGATTAGTTCGTTTGGAGAACCCAGGTTCGATTCCCAGCAAGCGTGGTGATTAACTCTTTTTTTTTGATAAGTAAAGAGTATAATTGTATTATAGACAAAAGGCAGCACCAGTTTTGCTGCATCCTTTGTACACTGGGAGTATACACAATAAATTACGGAATACTAAAGCTATCCATAAACTCTACAAAAGAGTTCACAGAAATCCCAACTGAATCTGCGCACCAAAAGAACAGCAAATGAAGAAGATCATTCTTCAAAGCAGAAACAGACCTCTCCTCATTGTCAAAAACTCTTCTATTCCTCTCCTTCCATATGGCCCAGCAGACTCCCAAGGGAATAAGGTTCCAAATGAAATCTCCCTTCCCCTTCCGATACAAAGACCAGCAGGAGACTAAATTCTTGAGAGAATCAGGCATCACCCAGGATAGATTACAAAGGCCAAAAATCAAACTCCACAATTCCCTCGCCACCTTACAATGAAGCAAAAGATGGGTCACACTCTCACCATCCCCTCTACACATGAAGCACCTATTCACATATACTATGCCACGTCTCCACAAATTATCACCCGTGAGAATAGCATCATTGGCTACCTCCCAAGCAAAAAAAGCCACCCTTGCTAACTTTCGACTTCCAAATAGTTTTTCGGGGGAACAAGCCTCTATCCTGATTACCCAAGGTAAAGAAGTAGAATTTGACCGTAAAACTTTTATCCTTTGACCTCTTCCAAATGACCCTATCCTCCATGTTCTGATCGATTTGCTGCGAGTAAATAGATTCGGAAAGCTGAAGAAGAGACTCAAATTCCCAATCCTGGAAATTCTTTTTAAAAGCTGGATTCCAAAGGACCCTACCATTCTCGAACTGGAGATACAAACTAACCTTCACGTCTTTATCTGTTGCAATGTTGAAAAGGTTGGGAAAAGCTCTCGGAAATTCCACATCCCCACACCACTTATCGGTCCAAAAACCGAAGATCCACTCCCTATTTCAAAAGATAGATTCCAAGCAAACGAGTTCCACCCTTTCCTTATCCCTTTTCAGACCCCCACACCGTATGACATAGCAACATCCTTTGGAAACCAACAATGATTCCCTTCCCCGAACTTACTTACCACTGCTAACCTCCAAAGAGCATTTCTTTCGACCAAAAACCTCCATAACCATTTACCCAACAGAGCCTTATTCACCCTTCTAAGCTTCTTGATCCCTAGCCCCCCATCCCTGACACTCAAGCACACCCTATCCCAATTGACTATGTGATATTTATGCCCCACCGAAACTCCTTCCCATAAGAAATCCCTCCCCATTTTTTCCAATCGATGGCTGAAGCTGGCATAACAAATAAGGACATGAAATAAATAGGAAGAGTAGATAGGGTCATAGTTCAAAAAAGCGGAAGGCGGGAGGCGGAGGCAGGCGAGAGGTCAAAATTTGAGGCGAGAGGCGAGGCGCAAAAAAGACGCAAAAAGGCGCTCACGGAACAAATATTAAGGAAATTTATATATATATATATATATAACCTAACAAATCTCAATAAAACATGCCATGAGTGATGAAACTAAGTTAACAACATAATAAAAAAAAAGTTAAAAAAAACAAATTTCATCATTCATAGTTGAAATTCCAAAGCATTAGATGAACTTAACTTAAATTCCAAACAAGAAAATAAATATTCATTAAAGCAAATGAAAATAAAGATAAGTAAAAGAGAACTAAAGTCATGAAATGTAATAATTAACAAGAAGCTAAAAATCCACTGAATCTATCTCATCATCCTCATTCATGGGCATAGGCGCAAAAAGGCGCAAAAAAGACGAAAAAGGCACAAAAAAGGCGCTCGTCGTCTGGTCTCACTCTTTCCAGGCGATAACCCCTTGCCTCTCGCCCCAAGCGCAAATGGTGCTCGCCTTTTTAAACTATGGATAGGGTGCTCTTAATCAGAGTCAGACGACCCGCCTTTGATAAAAATTGCTTCTTCCACCCTGCCAACCGCTTTTGAAACCTTTCTATCACAGGAACCCATATACTCGCATATTTAGATGGGGCACCTAACGGCAACCCCAAATAGGACGTAGGGAGATAAGCAACCTTGCAGCCAAACAATAATTTGCATATTCATAATTATGCTTTGTTTACATCCCTGTCCAACAGCCCACTGCTATCAATCTGCTCAAAGTTGAGGTTACAACGCAGTTGCTTCAGTTCCCTCATACCCTTTGCACTGCAACTACTTTAATTTTTGATACTATTACCCCTTGAAACCTTACAGTTCTGATCTATATCCATGAGTGGATTCAAGATTTTATCTTCATAACCATTGTAAGAGACTCCTAAAAATTTCCCAAAACCTTTAATGCAACTTTTGACCTAGCCAGAGATGTCCTCCTCCCCTACTCCGTCCGTAATAACTTCAGCAACACTAAAAACAGGGGGTGGAATCGCCGCGAGTGGGGTGCACTCCAAAGGCTTTTCCATATCATCACCCGAACACTCGCTAAATGCACCACTAGGTGAGCAGTAACCATTCTCTTGGTTAAGGTCTGTGACACCATCATCCATAGAAGGCTCAGCCTGAGAATCCTCATCTCGGTTCACAGAATCAGCCATGTTACCTGATACCTCGCCTACACCAGAACTCTCCATGTTGAGCAACTCCTGCAGAACTAACTTCTCCAAGGTCTTTGAACTGTGATCACCCCCCATAGAAACCTCTTCATTCTGGACGTATTCTCCATCCTCCAAATCTCGCTCCACAAGAGTTCTATCCCTGTTGCGTAATCTCTGCACTGCCTCTACATCGATAATAAAAACCCTTCTTCCTCGAACTACATCGACGAAAACCTCTCCCAAGCCCTCCTGCTTTGCCAAATTCTGCCCCAGCACTTCGACTTCATCAAGATTTTGTTGATGCGAACCTTCCGACCCCTTATGCTCTCTGATTTCTTCGCGTTGCTAGCCTGCGACTTACTACACCTCACCTCACTCGCTGGAACCTCAGTTTTGTTCGACGTGGCTGCCGGAGCTGGCCCAGAACCTCCAACCTCTTCACAGGACACCCACCCAGGCCCATTCGCCTCCTTTGAGGATTTTCCCCTTGAATTGTTACAGCTAGAAGGGCCAAACCCACTGTCGCCCTTTAGCCCTACTGAATGGTTCAACCCACTGTCCAAACCTCCCTTATCACGGACCACCCACTTACCCTTTTCGGCCCTTGTGAAAGTTGTAGGGCCTGTATTACCCCCATTCCTCTTTCTGACTGGCCAGCCCAAGAAGAAAACCTTGAGCCTGCACCTTCTTGAGTACGAGAGCCCCCTTTGATACGCCACCGTTCAGATTTTTAGGTTTGAAATTTGAATTCCCTGCACCCCACGTGCCTCCCCAGCCTTTTCTGAAGTCGTATGGTGTGCCAGTATCATAGGGATTGCGTCCATCTGAAAACTTGACTCCAAAGTTGCTTGCGTGCGTCCCACTCGTCTTCCCTCCCTGCGACCACCGCGCCTGATTTCCAGGTCTTCCACCACCACCTGGCGACTGCCATGGAGAGTAGAAAGCAGCAGTTTCAGCCCAAATAGGAACTGCGAAGACACTTTCCCCTACCCCTATGCGTACGCTTGCCGGAATCCTTTCCCTGAAACGAACTAATATACGAACCCATCTCAAATCTGTCCTCTTCTCCGTTTCTACGATATTATCAGTCAATGAGAGAATGATCATGATTGAATGCACGAAAGACTTTTGGAAAAGAATATCCAAAAGAAGGAGAAAGAACCTATTTAAATAATAAGATCTCGGGAAAGCTAGGAGAAATTCCCCAAGTAAGACTATGAAAGGAAGATGAGATGCTGTTAGACTGGCTTAGCAGCAGTAAGAGACCTCTTTTCCGATTCACAAGTGCAGGATGTCTTTCATCAGTGAAGGAAGAAGACCAGTGAACAAGCTATGGAAGTCACCCTATTCAGGGAATATTTTTAGGGATGTTGAAACTTTTTTTGAAGGTTTGGGTGAAGGTATACAAAGGGATAGAAATAGAAACAGTGGAATGAGAAAGCATATCACATATATGGGATGAGAAAGCACACTTTGATATTTTAGCTAGTGAGTTGAGATATCAATCGTGCAAAGTGGAATCAGATATAGCTGACAAACCACTGAGGGACAATTTCCCTAATAGATTGAGATTCAAGATCAAAAAGTTTAGCAAGACCTATATGCATAGATGAGAAAGCACTCACGTCGATTTTAGCTAAGAGAAAGATCTCAATTGATCATTTTTTGAGTCTATATATATGCAAAAGTACTGAAGTCCATTTTCGCTCTGGAAAGGATCTTGATTGAGTGAAAAGTTGAACACCATATATATGCAAAGTCTTACTTGACCATTTTCGCTTTGAGACAGATCTAGAATATCCAAAAGTTTAGCAAGACCTATATGTATAGCTGACAAACCACTAAAGAAAGTCCATTTTCCCTGATTCAATCCAAGCATACGTTTCCCTATGCTTACCTTATGACGAAAGATTCAGGATATTTGACAAACTTCCTGAACCTCTACTGCCTATAATCTAAATAAGGGTCATCTCGCTAACCTTCTTACGAAGCAAGACTGCGACCTATATTTGACGGACTCTACCTAATCCACTTGGACTAGCCCTTCCCGAATACTAGCAAGCAAGCAAGCAAAGCAAGCTGGAAGAATTAGCCGCCTAAGCTAAGCCCCATTGGCGAGTATCAAATCGTCAAAATTAATTCTCCTACCTCCTTAATAACGAGTATAAAGTAAGTTGGGATCGTATCCGCAGGGAACGTTGTACTTATTCCTTTTTAGAATTTTACTAGATAAATAATATATACGACTTTCGATTTTTAATCAACTAAAAATAGACTAAAACAGACTAACAACTAATTAACTGAAAATTAATGCTGTTAATTAAACTAACAGACTAAAGCTTGATTTAATACAATAAATTTAAAGTCCAGTCAATGAACCAATTTTCATCTCGCATTTCACTTCTGATCATAGATGCAAAAATGTCTTGTTAAATCACAAATAAACCGGTTATAAGTATCGACAAACGCCTAACACTCAATCTCTCTTTACCGTGTTGATAATCAAGAGGCGCTCGTTAATTATCGTCTAACCGAATTACAACCTCCGAGACGCTCGTAAGATTTAATAACCCGGTTGCATTAAGAAGAGAGAGACCCGATTCAAAGCCATGCATATTGAAGCAATAACATGTAACTAAGATTATTTGTTCCCGTAATACGGACCGATTATGCTTGTGATGCCTAAAAGGTGTATTACTCGCCACTTTGTTAAAACCGAGGACAATTACGGATCAACAGCGTTAACTAGGTATAAACTATTATGTTAATTAATATTCTGACCATTAAACATTAATTAGACACAATAATCTTTCAACGTGTTAAACGGAGAACGAACAAATATTTGTAAACAAAACAAGAATTAATTGTATTAGATCTCACACAAGTAAAATGCTAGAGACTTAATTGTTCATTGACTGAAATAGAAAATTTAGCTATTAAACATGATTAAAACAACTTACAAAAACCAAGAGTTTTATGTTCCAGCAAGTGTTGATCTTAAAATAAGATTACAAGTTTCCCTACACCTCTCTCTTAGCAATTGTTAGTGATTTTTCTCTCTCAAAGTTACTGCCTGATTCCTCACAATTCCTGGTCGAGAGTCCTTTCTGATCTGCCCAAAATTACAACATAAATACCACTCATCTTTCCCACTAAAGCCACTACTTGGTAGTTTTTAAACTACCAATAACTTCCTAAAACCACCCATAACTTCCAAAGCAATTATTCCTTTAATAAAGAAATAATTTAGGAAGAGGTAACAACTTCTCTAACTGCCCAGAAGATCTGCTGGACAATTCTCCAGCAAGTGACAACAACTTCAGCTTCAGCTCCAGAATTTAGACAGCACATGCCCACGTGATACCACAAATTTTCATTTTCTTGCAATCCAGCATTCTTTTGCCTAGCTTCCCTCTTTTGCAGCTCCCCTCACACCTACAAACATAAACAAACACAAATCCAACCAAAAGTGTAATATTTACTCTATAATCAATCATAAAATCGACTAATACTATTACACTTTCGTGCTCCTATCAAAATTCCCCCACACCTACACGATGCTTGCCCTCGAGCATCTTGAAGCAAAACAGATACACATGTCCTTGATCTATACAGCTTATGAAAATATGATCTTACTCAAATGCATGTATTTCAATGTGCATTACCATATGGAAACTCAAAATTCAATCAAAGTAATGGGACTCTTAAAATGCTTCATCTAAATTAACCACATACCTCCAAAAGTATCCTTCAACCTCTACATATGCATGCCTCAACCATTCTCACGGTGACACTCATTCACTCAAGTGTTTAAATAAGGATGTGTATAATTAAGCATTCAACTCAACACAACGGAATGCAATTACCATAAGCTTGCAAATAGATCAAATCTCCATCACTAAATATGAGTTCAATCCTTAAAAGGTCTTTTAAGGATTGTAACGGGGCTAGGGGTTAAAAAGGTAAGATATAAGGATATGAGGTGAATACAAATGTCAAAGAAATGCAGAAATAACACATTACTCACAGCTCAATCATCGATGAATAGTGTCCTTATGAAGCTTAAACCCTTAATCATAGTTCATCTGCACAACTGTCAATGGATATTTAGATTTTGACTTCAATCCTGCTTCTTTTTCCCGAATTGCTTTGATCTGCTTCTACCAACTTTTATTCCTTTTCTTTCTTTTATTTTTTTTTTCTTTCTTTTTACAAACTTTTGGTATGCTGCTACAACTTTTATTCTGCTGTTGCAACTTTTTTTTTTTTTTCAACTTGATAAACTGAAGCTTTTATTTTGCATGCACTACTTAAGTAGAACCACATACAACGCTTAACTCTGCATAACCCAAAACCAATTTTCTCACATTCTTGTACCAAACAGGATGTACTCCATTTAATTTCTAACTCACAAACTGAATTTAGACTATGATTCACATGAAATTCCTACAATTCTTGACATAGGTTAATGAAAAAGAAAGTCAAACAGGCTAAGGTTCATTTTGGTTGAAATAAAGAAATGGGTAAGGCTCAAAAGGGTTAACTAAGGGGTAATATTAAAAGGTAGGATAGAAAAAAGATAGCCAAAAGTGGGCAATTCCTAAATGCCTTAATCATATTGGTGTACAAACTCATTAATGTGATCTCAAAATGTATGCAAAAATGCAAGTTCTAGAATTAGCATCCGTGTGCGAGAAAACACTCGAGAATAACTGAGAGCAAAAATGAATGAAATGCTCCATAATTGGCCCAAAATCTCACTTGGAAAGGCTACAAGTCGACACATGCATACCTAACGGTTGAAGAAATATTCTTTTGAAAACATGCTGTTAAACTAGAGCAGAAACATTTCAACACGCCCATCACATATCAAAAAATTTTATTTCACAATGATAATGCACATTGAAACACACATCCCAACAACATCATATATCATATCAAAAAGAATAACCCACGAACATGCAACCAAAATCCCCCCACGCCAAGACTATACATTGTCCTCAATGTAAAAAGAAACTACCAAAACAAAAAGGGCAGGAGAACTTCCCTAACACGAAGACGGAGCAGGCGGAGGCGGAGGGTGGAAACCAACAAAATCAAAATAAGCCAGCAACATTGCCTGAAGACGTTGTTGGTTAGCATCAATTCGCTGCACGGCAGCTTGGAGGTCTCTTAAATCAGAATCATGTGATGAAGAGGGGCCAGCAATACCTACAGGAATAATAGGCTGCTCGGGTGCAGAAACACCCGACTGAGAAGCAAACCCATGCGATATAAACATTTAATATCCAAAGGCTCACAATCACATGCAATATTCAAATCATGAAGCTGCAAATTGAGAACACCCAAATTAACTGCCAACAAAGTAATTACAGAACCCAAACTTAAAGGGCGACTTTTCTTGTTTAAAACCAAAAATAAACTGACTCGCCAACCAATACCCCAAATTAACTCTTTTCTTATTGACCATACACCACATAAAAAACAGTTCAGGCTTAGTGCAAATATTGGAATCGTCCTTTCGGCCCGAAAAACTGTAAGCCAAAATTTTTTGAATCACTTGCAAAGCATGATCTTTAAGAAAAATACTCTTCGAACGACTAGGATTATAAGGCTCCCGGTCGTTGGAAAGAGTACTCCACACCAGATTACAATCAGAATTGAACTGATCACAATATTCACAAAAAGCACTGTCCCTCTCTGTGCTCGGAATAGGACCAGATAAAAATCTCAAGGCATCATTAAAAGAATTGAGAGACAAACTAAAAGCTTTGTCCATCAAACCAAATCGAATTAAATTTGGTGTATCAGCAGTGTTAAAAACAAAAGTGCAATAAAATTCTCTAGTCAATTCATTAACCTATGTCAAGAATTGTAGGAATTTCATGTGAATCATAGTCTAAATTCAGTTTGTGAGTTGGAAATTAAATGGAGTACATCCTGTTTGGTACAAGAATGTGAGAAAATTGGTTTTGGGTTATGCAGAGTTAAGCGCTGTATGTGGTTCTGCTTAAGTATGTGGTTCATCAAGTTGCTGTAAAAAAAAAAGTTGCAACAGCAGAATAAAAGTTGTAGCAGCAGACCAAAAGTTTGTAGAAAAGAAAAAGAAAAAAGAAAAGAAAGAAAAGGAATAAAAGTTGGTAAAAGCAGATCAAAGCAATTCAGGAAAAAGAAGCAGGATTGAAGTCAAAATCTGAATATCCATCGACAGTTGTGTAGATGTACTATGATTAAGGGTTTAAGCTTCATAAGGACACTATTCATCGATGATTGAGCTGTGAGTAATGTGTTATTTCAGCATTTCTTTGACATTTGTATTCACCTCATATCCTTATATCTTTTACCTTTTTAACCCCTAGCCCCGTTACAACCCTTAAAAGACCTTTTGATTGGTGCGTTGAACTCATATTTAGTGATGGAGATTTGATCTATTTGCAAGCTTATGGTAATTGCATTCCGTTGTGTTGAGTTGAGTGCTTAATTATACACATCCTTGTTTAAACACTTGAGTGAATGAGTGTCACCGTGAGAATGGTTGAGGCATGCATATGTAGAGGTTGAAGGATACTTTTGGAGGTATGTGGTTAATTTAGATGAAACATTTTAAGAGTCCCATTATTTTGATTGAATTTTGAGTTTCCATATGGTAATGCACATTGAAATACATGCATTTGAGTAAGATCATATTTTCATAAGCTGTATAGATCAGAGACGTGTATCTGTTTTGCTTCAAGATGCTCGAGGACAAGCATCGTGTAGGTGTGGGGGAATTTTGATAGGAGCACGAAAGTGTGATAGTATTAGTCGATTTTATGATTGATTATAGAGTAAATATTACACTTTTGGTTGGATTTGTGCTTGTTTATGTTTGTAGGTGTGAGGGGAGCTGCAAAAGAGGGAAGCTAGGCAAAAGAATGCTGGATTACAAGAAAATGAAAATTCGTGGTGTCACGTGGGCATGTGATGTCTACATTCTGAAGCTGAAGCTGAAGCTGTTGTCACTTGCTGGAGAATTGTCCAGCAGATCTTCTGGGTAGTTAGAGAAGTTGTTACCTCTTTCTAAATTATTTCTTTATTAAAGGAATAATTGCTTTGGAAGTTATGGGTGGTTTTAGGAAGTTATGGGTGGTTTTAGGAAGTTATTGGTAGTTTAAAAACTACAAAGTAGTGGCTTTAGTGGGAAAGATGAGTGGTATTTATGTTGTAATTTTGGGCAGATCAGAAAGGACTCTCGACCAGGAATTGTGAGGAATCAGGCAGTAACTTTGAGAGAGAAAAATCACTAACAATTGCTAAGAGAGAGGTGTAGGGAAACTTGTAATCTTATTTTAAGATCAACACTTGCTGGAACATAAAACTCTTGGTTTTTGTAAGTTGTTTTAATCATGTTTAGTAGCTAAATTTTCTATTTCAGTCAATAAACAATTAAGTCTCTAGCATTTTACTTCTATGAGATCTAATAGAATTAATTCTTGTTTTGTTTACAAATATTTGTTCGTTCTCCGTTTAACACATTGAAAGATTATTGTGTCTAATTAATGTTTAATGGCCAGAATATTAATTAACATAATAGTCTATACCTAGTTAACGCTGTTGATCCGTAATTGTCATCGGTTTTAACAAAGTGGCGAGTAATACACCTTTTAGGCATCACAAGCATAATCGGTCCGTATTACGGGAACAAATAATCTTAGTTACATGTTATTGCTTCAATATCCATGGCTTTGAATTGGGTCTCTCTCTTCTTAATGCAACCGGGTTATTAAATCTTACGAGCGTCTCGGAGGTTGTAATTCGGTTAGACGATAATTAACGAGCTCCTCTTGATTATCAACACGGTAAGCAGAGATTGAGTGTTAGGCGTTTGTCGATACTTATAACCGGTTTATTTGTGATTTAACAAGACATTTTTGCATCTATGATCAGAAGTGAAATGTGAGATGAAAATTGGTTCATTGACTGGACTTTAAATTTATTGTATTAAATCAAACTTTAGTCTGTTAGTTTAATTAACAACATTAATTTTCAGTTAATTAGTTGTTAGTCTATTTTTAGTTAATTAAAAATCGAAAGTCGTATATATTATTTATCTAGTAAAATTCTAAAAAGGAATAAGTACAACGTTCCCTGCGGATACGATCTCAACTTACTTTATACTCGTTATTAAGGAGGTAGGAGAATTAATTTTGTCGATGATCCCCATCCTGGTCAAATCCTTCACCTTCTGATTCACTTTCATCGAGTGACTGCCGGTTGAGAAAGTCCTATCTTTCACGCGCAGCTTCTTCCTTGAGAAAGGCCTCACTTTTATCCCACATTCGACTCTCTAGGTAGTCTACTTCCCGGGAAATCTTAGCCACCAAGTACTTGCCTTGGCTCTCCTTCCTATTGACCTCTTTGTGGGGAAATTCACGAAGGAAGGCCTCGCTCGACACCTCGACAGTACTCCCTTCTCAGTGGGCACAGTATAAAGGTAAGCACTTGATTGGGTAATGAACGCTAGTTTGAAATAAATTTCAACTTTACCCCTCTACTTTAATGACTTGATGGATGACAACCTTGGAAATGTACTCCCTTCTCAGTGGGCACAGTATAAGGTAAGCACTTTGATTGGGTAATGAACATTAGTTTGTAATAAATTCCAACTTTACCCCTCTAATTTAATGACTTGATGGATGACAACTCATGGAGAGTTCGGCTAAGGTTAAACTTGGCTTAATAGCGATCACTTATCCTAGCTTTATAATTGATTGTAAATATGGATGCCAGACGATTATTTGGGACAAAGGGTATAGTACATTTCTCAAAGCGGCTTCATGAGATGTCACCACACAAAATCAATGATTTTTGCATTGAATTATATGTTTGTAAAAGGTTTTTCTACTCCATGTCTGACGACGAAGAGCCTGATGCTATCTTATCTACAGGTCATAGGAGCGTACTTTGAGAAGCTTGGATCAAAATCTTTTGCAGTCTATTCAATTGCAGTTACGGATGCTGATAAAAAGACCAGGTTTATGAAAAGGTCTGTTCTTTAACTCCATTTCAGTAAAAGAAGAATTACTTCATTGTCAAGTGCACGTGTTCTATGGTTGTTATTAGTGAAACCATTTTTCATCATTAGATAGAGCTTTTACCTGAAGCTTTAGCTCATCATTGTTTAATTTGTATCATGCATCTATGTGACTGATTATATTACAAATTGAATCATTGTTACAATTCTGTCAGCAGATACAGGAATTTCAAGAGATTGCACCGGTATCTTAAGGACATTCCCAATTATACGTTACATTTGCCTCCCAAAAGGATATTGTCATCAAGCACGGAGGACACTTTTGTACATCAATGTTGCCTTCAACTTTAAAGTTATTTAAGCATTCTGTCTTCCCCAGGATCTTCTATCAATTGCTAATGTCGCAGAGCAGCATAAAGTATGGGATTTTTTGAATGTTTCTTCAAAGGTCCCTCCCTCTTTCTCACTCACACACTAATACGCACACATACATAGTCTCTTTGTTGCTATTGAAGATTATTTTTTGTTATGGAAAAACTATCTTTATCTTGACTGATACCAATTTTTTTAAAAAATGAAGAATTACTCTTTTGGGAAGTCATCTTCAGTGATGAAAACTCTGGCAGGTTTCTCACTTTTTCACCAGCAATAACATCATTCTTGCTTATTTAATACAATCGGGTCATGTTTGTCTTAAGTAATTAGTATCATTTGGTGTTGAGTGGAGAAGGAACTTGGATGGAATTGGAATTCAGTTAGTATTAGGATATTTGTATTAATATTTAGAGATAAGTTAATTGTAGTTAGTTATTATTAGTTTATTCTAGTTAGTACTTAAGGTTAATTTTGTCAAATAGTTTATTAGGTTTTATATTCTAGAGTATTCCTAGTAGAATTAGGGTTTAAGCTATAAATATCCATGGGCAAAACACACAAATGAGCCACCCAACTTTGCCACTTTTTTCAATTCGGTCACCGAAAGTTTGAAATTGTTATTTGGGTATAGGGTTTAAGGTTTTAGGTTGGGGAATCGGGGTTAGGATTTAAAGTTAGGAAATTAGGGTTAGGGTTTAAGGTTTAAGGATAAGGCTTAGGGAGGTAAGATAATTTTTTAAGTTATGGTTTAAGTTTAGGCTTAGGGATTAGGGTTAGGGCGCATTAGGGTTTAAGGTTTAAGGTTTAAGGATTAGCGTTAGGGTATAATGTTTAAGGCTTTAGGGTTAAGGTTTATGGTTAGAGAATTAAGGTTAGGGTTTAAGGTTTGGGAATTAGGGTTAGGGTTTATGGTTAGGGAATTAAGGTTAGGGTTTTAGGTTAAGGCTTAATGTTAAGGAATTACAGTTCAGATTTAAAGTTAAGGAATTAGAGTTAGGGTTTAAGGTTTAAGGTTTAGGGATTAGGGATTAGAGATTAGGGTTAGGGTATAAGGTTTAGGGATTGGGTTAAGGTTTAAGGTTTAAAGTTAATGAATTAGAGTTAATGAACTAGGGTTAAAGAAAACAAACCATTTGTAAATTGTAAGTAGCAAATCTTAAAAAGACCGAGTTGTTTTATGTGCTTTTTTTTTTTCCCTCCTAAGGGGGGCATGGGAAGGGATCGAACCTGAGACCTCACACTTTGTGAAGCCCCATATCTACCATTGGGCCACCCCCTTAGGGGCAGTTGTTTTATGTGCTAGATTAAGGTTTTAGTCCCAAAAGGAATGTGCTTGAATCTTCTTTTTGTAGGCTTCTTGCGAAATGCTTTTCTTGGAACTCCTACTCACTTGACTAAGACACTTTTTTTTGGCACACTTCCGTCTATTTTCTTTATTTTTTACTCTTTAACTTTTCCTTTCTGTTTTAATTTTCTTGAATCATATTTTCTTATTTTTTTCATTACTTAATACTTCATTTTCTTTTTTTATATTTATTTGTTCTTTAACTTTATTCCTTTTCTTGATTTTTCTTTCTTATCATTTCTTTGTTTCTAATTGATGAATTTTTTCCCCTTTATTTCCTTTCCATATTTTTTTGCTAATATTCTAAAACTTTATCTATTGTCTTGATTTATTTTCTTTCTTTTCGTTTATTGATTTTATTTTCTTTAGTTTATAGATTTTCTTAATATACTCTTCGTTTCTTTCTTGATTTACCTGATCTTTTCTTTTCAGTTCTTATTTTTCTTTTCACAATTTTCTTTTATTTTTCTTTATTATCTTTAATTTGATTAATTTTCTGTTTGTGTTTCTTTGTTTTTTTTTCTTGATTATCTTTTCATAACTTGATTTTATTTATGTTTTTGTTTTCATTTTTTATTTTTTCATATTTTTTTGTTTCGTGAATTTAATTCGTTAGTTTCTATTCTTTAATTTTTCTCCCGCCTTTCATTTTTTTCTTCCCTTTCATTTCTTGATTACCTTTTCTTCTTTTTCTTTGATTTTTACTTGATTTTTTCTTATTTTTTTCCTTTATTTTGTATTTTTTATTTCTTTCGCAAGTTTCTTCATTAATTTTATTTCTTGATTATCTTTTCATATTTATTTTTCTTATTTTTAAAATTTTTGTTTTAAGATTTTTTTCGTTATTTTCTTTTCTTTTCGTCTTGCAATTTTTGTTTTTATTTTCTTGCCTTTCTTTTCATTATTATATATATTTTTATATTTTTTCTTATTTTCATGACTTTTTTCTTGATTTTTTCCTTTCAATTATTTTTTATTATCTTTTTCTATTCTTTTCATCTGTTTTGCTTTCTTTTCCTTTCAATGGTTTCATTTTCTTTATTTTGTTTTTTTTCACGATTTCTTAAGTTTTTGTTACTTTTCTTTAGTTTATTTATTTTATTCTCTTTCTCCGTTTTCTTAATGTTTCTTTTCTTCTACTTTCTTTCCTGGTTTCTACTCATTTTGATTTTCTTAATTTTTCCCTTCCTTGCTTTTTTTCTTCATGATTTTGTTTCCTTTCTTTCCTTTTCTTTTCTGGATTTTTAAAAATAGTTTTATGTATTTTCTTCATATCTTTCTTTTATTCATTCTGTATTATCCTAATTTTTGATTGATTTTCTTTTTTTAGCTTGATTTTCTTTCTTGAGTTTTTCTTTTGTTTATTTCATGTTCTTGATTTAAAACAAAACTATGTCTGAGACTAATACATTGTCCAACCACCTATTTCTTCTTTTACATATTTTTTAAACAAAACAAAAGATTTTTGGCCCACTTTACTTTTAGCCCTCTACTTTCAGCTTAGAAGATTTCTAATTTCTACTCCAAAAATTACAAAAAAAAAAGGGTTAATAACACCATTGGTGCCTTGATTTGAAAAAAATACTAGTAGTCCCTCAACAAATTTTTGTACAAAATGGGTCCTAAGAGTATGAAATTTTCACTGCCGTAGTCCTTTTGATTGATGACGTTTGAAAAATACCGTTAAGTTACTCATTTTCTCCCACCTGCATTAAGTAACGACTAAAATGAATTTTTTTCAAACCTACAATCACAGTACTAGACCCCCCATCATCAGGCGTTGGCAATTCCTCCTGAAAATCTTGCCTTGTTGTTTGCATCGGAGTCAAATCTTCATAAAGGAAACCACCATATCCTTGTCTGCGTCGATTTCGCCCCGATCCTGATGGTCGTATGATTGGTCCACGCGCAGACCACATGAACGGTTAACGGGGAGGAGACTGATCTTGGCAAAGACCTCGTCGGTGTAGGGTCTAGCGAGGAAAAAACAGAGAGTACACTAGAGAGAATCGAAGGCTAAGGTGAGACGAGAAAGAGAATGGGAGGGGAAGAAGACTGCTCGGCATGGCCTTGAGGGATGGAATAAACCCTAGAATGGATAGTTGAGATCCGAACAAAAGTGCCACCGTGTGATCTTCAGATGGCGGGGTGGGGTGCACGGCCGGGGTAAATTGGGGACACCATTGCTTAGGGTTTGAAGTAGAGCGAAAAAAAGTGAAAATGGCGGGAGGGTTATGGGGGTTTTATGGAGAAGACAGGTCCTCGACGAGAACGAATTGGTACAGTACAATGACTGTGTGTGGGGATCGACTGTAGACGAACGAAACAATGGCCAAAATTTTCAAAAATCTTGTGGGTTTCCCAAAACATTTGGGGAAAAAGGTCTTATGGTCATTTTTCAAACACTAGGGACTTGATTGTAATTTTTGATATAAGTTAGGTTTGAAAATTTTCATTTAAGCCCTTACTAAATGCACGTGGGAGGGACATGGACAACTTTATAGTATTTTTTCTAACATCATCCATCAAAAAGACTGAGGCTGTGAAAATTTCATACTCGTAGGACTCATTTTTTACAAAAAAAGTGTTAAGGGATAAGGTTTAAGGTTTTTGTAAGACAATTTTTTAAGTTTAAGATTAGGGTGTAAGGTTTAAGATTAGGGAATTAGGGTTTAAGGTTAAGGCTTAGGTTTAGGGATAAGGGTTGGGTTTAGGTAAGACAATTTTTTTTCTAGTTTTAAGGTTTAAGGCCTAGGGATTAGGGTTAGGCTTAGAGTTCAGGTTAAAGGTTTTGGGATTAGAGTTAAGGTTTTAGGGTTAAGGTTTATGGTTATTAGGGAATTACCGTTAGGATTTAAAATTAGAGAATTGGAGTTAGGGTTTAAGCTTTATGCTTTAGGTTTAGGGATAAGGGTTAGGGTTTATGTAAGATAATTTGTTTTAATTTTAAAGATTAAGGTTAAACTTAGGGATTAGGGTTAGGGTTAGAGTTAGGGTTTAAGCTTTAGGGTTAGGTTTACTGATAAGGATTAGGGTTTATGTAAGACAATTAGTTTTAGTTTTAAGGATTAAGGTTAGGCTTAGGGATTAAGGATTAGGGTTAGGGTTAGCATTAGAGTTAGGGTTTAAGGTTTATGGATTAGGATTAAGATTAGGGTATAATGGTGAGAGATTAGGGAATTACCGTTAGGATTTAAAATTAGAGAATTGGAGTTGGGGTTTAAGCTTTATGCTTTAGGTTTAGGGATAAGGTTTATGTAAGATAATTTGTTTTAATTTTAAAGATTAAGGTTAAACTTAGGGATTAGGGTTAGGGTTAGAGTTAGGGTTTAAGCTTTAGGGTTAGGTTTACTGATAAGGATTAGGGTTTATGTAAGACAATTAGTTTTAGTTTTAAGGATTAAGGTTAGGCTTAGGGATTAAGGATTAGGGTTAGGGTTAGCATTAGAGTTAGGGTTTAAGGTTTATGGATTAGGATTAAGATTAGGGTATAATGGTGAGAGATTGGGGTTAGGGAATCCGGGTTAGGGTTTAAGGTTTAGAATTAGGTTTAGGGATAAGGGTTAGGGTTAGCATTAGAGTTTAAGTTTAGGGATTAGGGTTTAAGGTTAGGGAATTTGGGTTCGGGTTAGGGTTAGGGTTTAACGTTTAAGATTAGAGAATTTGGTTAAGGCTTAGTTTAAGGTATATATATTAATATTTATTGTTAAAAAAAGGTTAAGGCTTAGGTTTAGGGATAAGGGTTTGGGTTTAAGTTAAGACAATTTTTTTCTACTTATTTTAATGGAGAGTTCGAGTGTTCAAGCCCTACAAGTGGCACCATGGTACTTCACTTCACTACTCTCAACTGAGAGGTCGGGTGTTCAAAGCCTCATTAGAAGCACCATTTGTTTAAGCCACACCAAAGGCATCATATATATATATATATATATATATATATATATATATATGTATATATATATATATATATATATATATATATATATTTATATAATTGTAGTCTTTCAAGGCAATAAAATAATAAAAAATAAGGGTTGGGGTACGGTCTATGTCCCCTCCAACCTTTTTTTTTAAAGGTTAGGCTTAGAGATTAGAGTTAGGGTTAAAGGTTGGGATTAGAGTTAAGGTTTAAGGTCATTAGGGAATTAGAGTTAGGGTTTTAGCTTTAGGCTTAGGTTTAGGGATAAGGGTTAGGGTTTAGGTAAGACAATTTGTTTTAGATTTAAATATTAAGGTTAGGCTTAGGGATTAGGGTTAGAGTTCGAGTTAGGATTTAAGATTTTGGGATTAGGGTTTATGGTATAGGGTTTAAGGTCTTAAGGTTAAGGTTTAAGGTTAGGGAATTACAGTTAGGATTTAAAGTTAGAAAATTTGAGTTAGGGTTTAAGGTTTAGGGATAAGGGTTAGGGAGGTAAGACTTTTTTTAAGTTATGGTTTAAGTTTAGGCTTAGAGATTATGATTAGGGTTAGCATTAGAGTTAGGGTTTAAGGATTAGGGTTAGGGAATAATGTATAAGGTTTTAGGGTTAAGGTTTAAGATGAGAGAATTAGGGTTGGGGAATCAGGTTTAGGGTTTAAGGTTAGGGTTTAAGCTTTAGGCTTAGGTTTAGGGATAAGGGTTAGGGTTTAGGTAGGTCAATTTGTTTTAGTTTTAAAGATTAAGGTTAGGATTAGGGATTAGTGTTAGAGTTAGAGTTAGTGTTAAAGATTTAGAGATTAAGATTTGTGTATAAGGTTTAAGGTTTTAGGTTGGGGAATCAGGGTTAGGATTTAAAGTTAGGAAATTAGGGTTAGGGTTTAAGGTTTAGAGGTAAGACAATTTTTTAAAGTTATGGTTTAAGTTTAGGCTTAGGGATTAGGGTTAGGCCGCATTAGGATTTAAGGTTTAAGGGTTAGGGTTAGAGTTTAATGTTTAAGGTTAGAGAATTAGGGTTAGGGTTTAAGGTTAGGGAATTAGGGTTAGGGAATTAAGGTTAAGGCTTAGGTTAAGGTTTAATGTTAGGGAATTAGAGTTAGGGTTTAAGGTTTAGGGATAAGGGTTAGTGTTTAGGTTAGAAAATTTGTTTTAGTTTTAAGGACTAAGGTTAGGTTTATGGATTAGGATTAGGGTATAAAGTTTAAAGTTTTAGGGTTAATGTTTAAGGTTAGAGATTAGAGTTAGGGTCTAAGGTTTAGAATTAGGTTTAGGGATAAGGGTTAGCATTAGAGTTAGAGTTTAAGGTTTAGGGATTAGGGTTAGGGTTTATGGTTCTGGGGTTAAAGGATTAAGTTCAGTGAATTAGGCTTATGGGTTAAGGTTAAGGTTTTAGGCTTAAGGTTAAGGAATTAGGGTTAGGGTTAGACTTGGGGTTTGGAGTTGAGGGCTATGATGCACGGACACGGCCAAAGACTTGCGTTTTCCG
Source organism: Codonopsis lanceolata (assembly GCA_013146195.2). Lineage (NCBI taxonomy): Eukaryota > Viridiplantae > Streptophyta > Magnoliopsida > Asterales > Campanulaceae > Codonopsis > Codonopsis lanceolata. Next base: position 164,135,563 of record CM028378.1, read on the forward strand.
TGTCCGACACGTACGGGACATGGATACGCGTACGACATGGTAGACACGACCCAAAATACATTTGGGGCCGAATTTGAAATTCCAAAAGTTTCGGACACGGACGCGGACACGACAGGAAGAGAGTCGGGACAAGTACCTTGAGCTCGGACACGACCAGGGGTATATTTGTCGAGTGTGGACTTGTCTCATTTCTCAAATATCAAATCCCCTCACAGTCACGAGACTCACGACCGAACGCGAGCCCTAGCCCCCTTTTCCCTCAAATTAAAATCGTCGAAGGCTTCGTCTGCAGCGTCAGCCCCCTTCAACCTTCGAGGCCGTACTGCTTCTGGAGTGGCTTCTTCTATGTCGACGCGTCGTGCTCTGCTCATCGTCTGACTCGTCAATCGTAATCTCTCTTCTTGTAGTTGTCGGTGTTGTTGCTTAGTTTTAGGCCTTCGGCTTCTTTGTTCTATCTCTTTCTCTAATTTCCATTTTAATAAAGATAAATCACTGATTGGTGAGGGTTGACCGAATAGTTTTAGGCTTGTTGAGTTATTGATTTTTAATATTTATAATTTAGTCCTTATATTTTTGAATATTTACATTTTGGTCCTTATAGTTTGAATTTTTACATATTAACCCCCGTACCCGTGTCCTATATTTTTTGAAAATGCATATCCCCGTGTCACGTGTCCACGTATCCATGTCCCCGTATCCTTGTCCGTGCAACATAGGTTGAGGGTTTAGGGATGAGGATTAGTAATGTATAAGGTTTAAGGTTAAGGGAATTAGGGTTAGACTTTTTTTTTTATTGGTTGGAGTGGATATACACCTTACCCCAACCCTTATTTTTTTTATTATTTTAATGCCTTGGAAGGCTACAATTATAGATATATGATGTCTTTTGTGTGACTAGAACAAATGGTGCCTCTGGTGAAACTTTGAACACCCGACCTCTCGGTTGAGAGTAATGATGTTGTACCAGAGGCACCCTCTGGTAGGGCTTGAACACTCGACCTCTCCGTTAAGATAAGCGAGCAGTTAAATGGGGCACCTCTCGGTTGAGAGTAATTAGGATTAGACTTGGGGTTTAAGCTTTATGGATAAGTATTATGGTTTAGGTGAGAGAATTTTTTATGTTTAAGGTTTAAAATTAGGCTTAGGGATTAGGATTATTGTTGGAGTTGGGGATTAGAGTTAGGGTTTAAGGTTTATGATTAGGGAATTAGGGTTAAGGTTTAAGATTATGGAATTAGGTTTAAGGTTTTAGGGTTAATGTTTAAGATTAGGGAATTAGGGTTAAGGTTTAAGATTAGGGAATTAGGGTTAAGGTTTAAGATTAGGGAATTAGGGTTAGGGTTTAAGGTTAAGGCTTATGTTTAGGGATAAGTGTTAGGGTTTATGTAAGACAATTTTTTTCTAGTTTAAAGGTTTAAGGTTAGGTTTAGGGGTTAGGGTTAGAGTTAGGGTTAAAGGTTTAGGGATTAGAGTTAAGGTTTAAGGGTTAGGGTTAGGGTATAATGTATTAGGTTTTAGGGTTAAGGATTAAGATGAGAGAATTAGGGTTAGGGTTTAAGGTTAGGTAATTAGGGTTTAAGGCTTTAGGCTTAGGTTTAGGTAAGTCAATTTGTTTTAGTTTTAAAGATTAGGATTAGGGATTAGGGATTAGGGTTAGAGTTAGGATTTAAAATTTAGAGATTTAGATTTGGTTATCCAGGGTTTAAGGTTTAAGGTTTTAGGTTGGGGAATCAGGGTTAGGATTTAAAGTTAGGAAATTAGGGTTAGGGTTTAAGGTTTGAGAATAAGGCTTAGGGGGGTAAGACAATTTTTTAAGTTATGGATTTAAGTTTAGGCTTAGGGATTAGGGTTAGGGCGCATTAGGGTTTAAGGTTGTTGATCCCTATAGTTCTAGATTTGGTTGAAGTCATCTTCTGATTCTATTGTACAGTGGGTAAAAGGTCTGCGTACCGATTAGTATGACAACTGTCTTAGAATCAATGCTATTTAGAACTGTTTAGTGTTAGTTTAGGCGCGGTCAAGCAGGCTTCTTCAGCAGCCTTGGAAGAACAGCAGACTTTGAAGTCTGCTCAAAGAGCGAAAAATCAAGAATAGCCAAATCACGAAATTATGACACGTATAGACCTTTCTAGATATTTTGGAAAATATCCAGTCATAATGTCTTCATCGGATTTTACTTTGAAGAAGTCAACTCTACATGCTGACAACTGTCCAGACTGTCTCCTGAAACATGAAGTCTGAAGATATTACCCTTTTTGGCTAAGAAGACTTTCTAAGCTGCAACGCCTGCAATCTGAAAGCTTACTCTATTTGGGAATGTCCTCTCTGTACACACTGCATCTCTGATGAATGTGGCTCTTACATCTCCCAAAGCGCCGAATTGCATTCAATGCAATAGAACGTTGGACACAGTCCTCTCTGCCTCAGTCCAACGGTCCAAAAGATCTCTCCGGTATTTATTCAAGTTTTGAAGATCTGAAGAAATAACTCTCTTGCGCATTAAACACTCAAGCTTTATCTTCAATACTCAAGCATTCAAGAGATCAAAGGACAAGAACTAACACTTCACCAAACTTCCTGAAGCTGCAGATCTGCCAGTCTTAAATTTGTTTTAGCTTCATCTAGTTTGTCTTTAAAAACTGTTCTTTACTTTAGCACGTGTGAGAACAATATCCTTGATTGTTCCTCTCACCATTATACACTTGGTTAAAAACTCATTTTGTACACGATCCATTAGAGATCTTACTCATAAACCTAGTGGATAAACAAGTGCACTTTTAAAATCCAAAGCTAACCACTTTGGTAGTGGACGTAGTATTATTCACAGTACGAACCACTTCAAAACACTGTGTTCTGTCTGATCTGTTCTTACAATTTCTATATACTGCTTGTACTGATCTAGAATCTCTTAGAATCTACGTACTACTTAAAAGCGAATCTCTGAATGCATTCGAGAATCTCTCTTTCCTGCATCAACACTTCTAGTTAAATCATTTTAAAAATCATTAAGAAGTGTTTACGAAAGTTTTTATAAAAACATATCTAGGCTATTCAACCCCCCTTCTAGCCTAGATTAAGCCTATTTTGGGACCAACAATTGGTATCGAGCTTAATTCTTTGAAAATTCATTTTTCCAAGCTTAACCTCTGTGAATAGATCCCATGGCTCACTATTTACGCTTAATAATACCACGTCCCCAATATTTGACGAATGCCACTTAAGTGCGGAAAGATAAAGTTATGAGATATATGAACTCTATTGACAATCGTTCAGGCAATGTGTTCTAACATGTCCTTATATTCCAATGAAACCCAACCTACTTGCCAAGTAGCAAGTGACCTCCGAGATACCTAAATCCATGAAGCGAATGGATGGACGAAGAAAGGAGACTCTGCTTCAGCCTTCACCATCATATCCAGCCTTGACACAAACACATATCAACAGATCATCGGATGCAAAAGCGCCAGGAAATGTGGGAAGCCTTGGTGGAATATTGAAGGAGATCTGCCCACCAAAGACAACAACGAAAGTATAACTACATTCAACAATTCGACTCCTTGAAAAGATCATAAGGAGACTCTACGACAAGCTACGACAGATTTTGTGAGGTAAACAATTGTTATTCCTTAGAAGAGTATAGTGTTAAAGAAGTAAATATGAGATTTTTAGCTTATCTATAAGATTTTGTGGCATGTTAAAACCATCGTTATAAAAGAGTCCAAAGACTTGAACCCACGCACCTTAAGTTTGTACGCGAAGTTTAACTGCATACAGCAAGAATTAAGCTTCAAGCTCAAGAACGGACAAACATTTTAAACTTCCTTCCTTTTTTGCTATCTCTCAGAAATTCTCGCTCAAGAAAATAAACCATCTACTTCTTCAAATGAAAATGAAATTCTTCTCGACGAGCAATTTGCCATGTCTAAGAAATTTCGAAAAGTTCTCAAAATTTAACAAAAAAGAAGAAGCAAACCAAAGATTTAGAAAGTCCGAAAGCTCACAAAAACAATTTTGAGCAGTTTGCTACAACCTTAGAAGCTCCTCCATCACTGGCTTCAAATGTCCTAAGCCTATAAAAAGAGAACCATCTAAATCATTTTCTAAACATGTGCCTACCGGCCGAGGACTTAGAAAGAAAATCATGTGTCTACGTGGTTTGAAATTGATTCTGAGGATGATGACGTGATGACTACCCAAGCAAGCACACATTTGCCTCGTTGTTCTAGAGTCACCTCCCACCTATGACTTCGATAGCGGTTAAATACTCTCCTTTCAAGCTAACATTGAACAATCTTCCGAAGAGCTCTTTCAAAAGAAGAAATCTCAAGGATGCTCAAGACACATGCAGGAATTCAATGAATTTAGAAAGGCTCCATATTGGCTAAAAGTCATGAAGCTCGGAAAGCGAGAAATCCATGCTGAAGCCGAAGTTGAAAACTCCATGGAGTCCAAAGAAAGTATCAAGTTAAAAAGAAGAGAACAAATTTCTCAATGAAAAGGTTGCTCGTGCCTTTATCGATCATGCCTAAAGAGATATCTCACGAGAAAGATGAGTTGCAAAGACCATCAACTCATGGAATAACTCAACAAGCTAGCTTGATAAATTTCTTTGAGACTGCAAATCTTCAACGTATAAGGCACCCCCGCTAGGATTCTCCGAAA
>CM028378.1:164140324-164248694 GCA_013146195.2 Codonopsis lanceolata
TAGGCGAAGCAGGCGAGCTTAAATCCTCTCCAGAACCACTCCCAGTTGCATCTTTGTGGCATTTCGACAAACAAAATCAAGATCTTCATCAAATTCTCCGGGTATTTAACTGCCCCTCTCATCGTCTCCTCGCGTTACAACTCTTTTAAGTTACGAGTTAGGGTTTACACTACGTGAACCCCCTTTTCGATTTTACGTAAGTTATTTGCCCAAAACTCAATCGCCTTCGTCTTTTACAATTACCAACCCAAACTGAGGAATCGAAAACACAGGTCGGTACCATTTCTTGATCTCATGACCCATATCTTTGCAACCAACTTTTTTGCCACACTTTACCCGTCAATATTTAACACTGTAATTCTCGATTCCTTTTCTGTAGGATGTCTAGCGAAGGGCAACCGTTTACGAAATTGAAGGCGAGAACTACGACCATAGAGCTCAGTAGAGACCTCAGTCCCATCTTCTTCAGAAGGAAGCGAGCAAGGCGTGGTTCCATTGATCACTGTGGCAGAGCGAAAACCCTCGAAGCGGGCGGGCATCGGATCGATAACGAACAAGCGAGCAATCGTCCTCGCCCGGGCAACTACGGACCAAGCCAAACCCCATGTTTGTCCCTGCCCCTCTCCTTTTCCTCTCCCTGTCGGATGGGAAGATTTGAAACTCAGAGGGCGAGGTTAGTACACAGTTCACTTTCGAGGTATAGACCCCAAATTATGCAGGTGTTCGCTTTCGATTTAGACCTAGAAAAGGAAGGCCACAATTTCCAAGGAGACAGGATGGTATTTTATTTTGACTTTTTCCAAGTCGGACTCCGACTTCCTCTTGACCCATTCATCGTTGAGGCGATGAATGCTTCTACCCTTCCTGCGACGACCTTAACCCTTTGTTAGGTTCTAGTATCCTTCTTTGTAGCACTGCGATCACTCGGGTTCGAGCCCGATATGACTTTGTTCGAAAGTTTTTCCTCCTTTCCCTTGACAAAAAAACTGGCCGCATCAACAGCCGCTCAAACCATGGTTTCTTCAAGCTTCTCACTGACAGCCCCAACAAGGTCGACAGATGGGACGGGAAAGCCTTGCTCATCGAATCGAGCATTGGCTGGCCATTCGCGCCCTATATCAGCGACTACGGTCTTCCAGAAAATGACAAACATGCCTAGAATTTGGAGAACCCAAAATAGTCAAGGCATTTAGGAAGCGGTAGGAGCAAGAGAAGGGCAAACCGAGGCGAGGATTTTGTGTTGGGCTGGCGAGTCCTGCTGCCGGACCTCGGTCTTACTGGGATCTCCTACCTTCTGTTGAAGGGGTGGAGCCAGAGTTACAATTGACCAGAAATTCCCCATCACCCATTCGGGGTTCTTGTCATGGGAAATAGGTTCCCAGTGAGTGCGAGGATTGTGCTCGCGGAACTCTTGAAACTTCTCACTTTACGGTTTCCTCTCAATTGTTTACTTTGTCATCCTTTTCTTCGATAATTTTAAATACCTATGCTTTCCTTGGTGCTAATACTTGACCTTGTGCAGAAATGAGGCAGCTGACCGACGTCACCAAGTTCATGCAGGTTGCTAAAAAGAGCTCGAGCAAGCAGGCTAAACACTGTCCACCCGGCCCGGCCATTAATCTTCCAGCGGTCCAGTGCGACCTCGGCCAGGAACAAGCGCCAACAACTTTGAACAATCTACCACTACCTTCATTCCTGCTCCCAGTGCGAGAACCGATTCTTTGTCTCACCCCTGTCATCACCATTGAACCCACTGGCAGAAACATAGGCGAGGCGGATAAAGCTATAGTTGAAGAGAGCACCTGACTTCTGTTGGCAACAAGAAAATTTCGTCATGCCCGGCGACCAACCCAAAGCTGCCCTCATCAAGGAACTTGCCAACGTTCCCGACCTCGACAACATCGGCGTACACAAGCGAGGTGGTTTCCGTCCCTCTTGGACTCGGACTAATGAAACGTCTCCACCACGGCGGGATCCAAAAAGTATGCCGACCAAGCGAGCTCGGTATTGATTGGAGAAATGGGCACATGTGCATGGCGAGGTAACGCATTTCGCCCTTTACTTCTTGTTTTCCTTTTTCCATATTTCTTACAAATATATTTTTCTTAACAGGATCGCCAATAAGTCAATCTTGATGTACGGCGCTTAATCACGAATCTCAACAAGAACAATGCCACTCAGCTGAGAGAAGGACACCACGGCGCCGAGAAGAGCGACTTAGAAGAGAAAATTAAGCGCATCAGGCTGACCTCAAAAATAGCGAGGAATCCCTCACCCAAGGTGGCCAGAGGCTCTCAGGTCGGCCAGAAAAAACGGAGGCCCAATTGAACCTTTCCAAAGGTCAGAAGCTGCGCTCAATAACATAGCCGGAGTTCGGCGGGAATGCGATCTTGCGAGAATGATTTGGAAGCGGCAAATGCCACTATCACCAAGCTCGAGCAATTAGTATCGGAGGTCGGCTCTATGACAGTGGCGAGCAAAAGCAACAGATCATCGAAGACTACAAGAGATCGAGCGACTTTGCCAATAGCGTAGAAAGTGAGGCCTACCCGTTTTTGTGCGGGGGATGAACCACATCTTGAGGCGGCTAAACTGCGCTGGGTGGATTGGAGATTAGCCAGAGCAACTTGCCGAATGGGGAGCTAACCCCTCTTTTGCTCGACCGGGAGGCCACTCCCAAGTGCCTTTTAACGAGGATGAATTAGAAGGCTTGGCGAAGCGATCTTTGAAAGGGCTGTCTCCATGGATCCCCCCTCACGTCGTCGATACTACGGTCACCGACCTCATGGCCAATTTGGCGATCACAAGCTCCTTCAACTACCACGATGGCACCGAAGATCAAGGCGATGATGAGGTTACAATTCGAATACCACTTTGCAAATCCGAGGAACCCAGCTTCAGCGAGGATAACAACGCCTCCATTGTTTGAGTTCGTCACCAACTGCTTGGCGCTTTCGGCCTTCGTGCCTTGTCTCAAAACAATTTTACTTCTTATGCGTAATATTTTAACTTCTTTTATTTTTGAATGACCTCCCATATTAGCTTTAGGCGAACAAAATCATCTTTTACTCGCTCTCAAGCGATCGAGAATTTAACTAAGTTTTTACTCGCTCTCAGCGATCATCATTTAGCTTAGCTTTTACTCGCTCTAAGCGATCATCATTTAGCTAAGCTTTTACTCGAATACCCTCCCTTACGAACATAAAGCCCTCTATGCTCGCAATAAGGGGTTATTCGATCAGCTGAAACATCTCTTCAAATTTTCTCGAACATAAAGACCTTTATGCTCGATCAAAGACAACAACAAAACCCCAACTCGAAGACCCACTTTCAAACATAAAGTTGAAAAGACAAGCGAGCTTCATCATTGCCATTTATCATGAGAGAAAAAGATCAAAAATTACATATTGTAAATCAATTACCAATAGTATTTCTTCAAATGATCCGCATGCCATGGATCTTTAACTCATCACCATCCTACATTCGCAACATGTAGGTGCCTTCCTTAATAATTCTCGAAACTTGAAAAGGGCCTTCCGGTTTGGTGACAACTTCCCCATTTCGATGGCGTGGCCTCAATCTTCTGAAGGACCCAATCCCCCACGGCAAATGATCGACCACGAACTCTCTTATCGTGGTGAGCCTTTGCTCGTTATATAGTTGGCCATCCTCATTTTGGCTTCAGTAGTCTTTCTTCCAACAAATCCAAATCTGTTGTTCGATTTGTGTGATTAGAACCGGCATTGTAATTTAAGACCCTATGAGTGGGCAAATACATCTCTACTGGGGCCATAGCATCAGACCCATAAGCTAAAGAAAAAGCGGTTTCCCGGTTGGACCCCTTCTTGTTGTTCTTCGCCCACAAGGTGAAGGCGGCTCGTCTACCCATCTTCGGCTTTTTCTTCCAAATTCCTCTTCAAAACATGCGAAATTTGTTTATTCGCGGCTTACGCGACCATTGCCTTGTGGATCGCCACGGATGCCGATGTTTCACCCTCATTTGCTTTCGCCGCATACAGTAAACTTTTAAGCGGGTCCCATGATCGGATACAATTGCTCGCGGGACCCCAAGCCACACCATATGTGCTCGTGTACAAAATCGATGGCGTTCACCTCGCTTATGGTCGCCGGTGGCTTCGCTTCCACCCACCGTGAAGTAATCCACGGCAACTCTGCATATTTGAACCGGCCAGAGCAGCGGGAAAGGGACCAATCAAGTCAATTCCCCACATGTCAAATGGCCATGGCGATAACGAGTGCGCTTTCGGTAGATGGCAATCGTGGGATATCTGCATGCGTTGACACTTGTCGCGGCGGCGAACATATATCTCGGCATCCGCCGAAAGTTATCGGTAAAATCCTGCTGCTAACACTTTCTCGGCTAACGATCGTTGGCCAGGGTGACCTCCACACTTGCCTTCATGCACTTCGCCCAAGATTCCCTCCGTCATCTCTGGACGAACACACCTCAACAAAGGTCGTGTATAAGATCTTCGATACAGGACGTTGTCTAAGATAATGTAACGGCATGACCGCTTACGGGCGGTTCTAGCTTCCTTTTTGTCTTGAGCAACACCCCATGCTCGATGTGCGCTCGAAGATCATCTATCCAACATTTTGCGGTGGCTCTATGTCCATGACCACTTCCTTCTCGATGGCGAGGAATTTCCGGATGCTCGATCATGACTCCGGGATGCAAAGGCGAATTTCATCCTCGGCCATCTTCGATAAATAGTGCGCTCGCATATTGTCCTCCCGAGCAATTCTTACTAGCTCCCGATGTCGAAATCTTTTAAAATTTCTCTTACCATCGCACAATAACGGACCAAGATCGGGTGATGCACTCCATAGTCGCCTTTGACTTGATTAACCACCAACTGAGAATCACAATATACAACCACTGCCCGCACTCCAATGTCTTGCGCGAGCTCGAGACCAGCAATTAAAGCTTCATATTCGGCCTGGTTGTTGGGAATTTGAAGCATAGCGCCTTTTGAATTCCACATCTTGCTCAGTGGGACTAACACTAAACCGGCACCACTCCCAAATCGACTAGCCGAACCGTCAACATGAAGTTCCGGCAATATTAGGCCTCGGCTTTGGACTTGCATTACTCGTTTGTTGCTTTACTCTCCACCTCTTCCTCGATAGACTCCTTAAAGCTTGTCTCGGCTACAAAGTCTGCTATAGCTTGCGCCTTAATTGCTCGCCGCGGTGATAATCGATGTCAAACTTCGGTTAACTCGATTGACCGGTGAGCAACCGACCGAAGTATCTGGCTTGTGCAAAATCTTTCGCAAAGGTGAATCCGTGTACACAACAATGGAGTGAGCAGAAAAATAAGCTCGTAGTTTCCGAGCAGCAACAACAAGCGAGTAAGCCAATTTCTCTGCATTAAAATATCTTCCCTCTACATCAGTGAGGGCTTTGGATACATAATAAACAGGCTTTTGTACATTGCCTTCTTCCCTAATCAAAACAGCGGCTACCGCCTGCTCGGTAGCTGCCAGATAAACATATAATTTTTCCCCAAATCCGGGCTACTCAACAAGGTGGACTTCCTAAATACTCCACCAATTCCTTGAAAGCTTTCGGCATTCGAGTCCATTCAAACCCTTTATTACCCATGAAACCTTGAAGAAAGGCAAGCAACGCGCTGAGGCCTCGAGATGAACCTTCCTAAAGCAATCACCACGCCATTTAGCCTCTGCCGTCCTTAACACAACGAGGAAGCTTCATAGTAACTAATGCCTCTATCTTCTCGAGGATTTGCCTCAATTCCCTCTCGGTAACCATGAAGCAGGAACTTGCCGGCTTTCACTCCGAACACACATTTGCTCGGATTCAACTTCATGTTGTTCCTCACGAGATTAGCAAAAGTTTCCCCAAGTCCTCGTGTGCTCGCGTCCCTTGGTCTTGACCACCATATCATCAATGTAGGCTTCAACATTTCTCCCTATCTGCGGTTTGAATACCATTGACCATCCTTTGATAAGTGGCCCCGACATTCTTCAAACCGAAGGGCATCATCTTATAACAATCTGACCCCCTGCTGCTCGGAAGGCTGTTAGAGCCTTATACGAACCAGCCATCTTTAACTTGATGATACCCAGAGTAAGCATCTATAAAGCTGAGGAGCTCGAACCCTGCAATGGCGTCGACCAACTTGTCGATTCTCGGTAGAGGATAACAATCTTTCGGGCAAGCCTTGTTCAAATCCGTGAAGTCAACACACATCCGCCACTTGCCATTTGACTTTTCACCATAACCACATTAGCCAACCAGGGTTGGATAATGTATCTCCTCAATAATATCGGCTTTGAGCAATTTCTCGACTTCCTCCTTGATCGCTTGATCCTTTTCTACGAATAAACCCGTGGTCATTTCTTTGGATTGGCGGTAAAATTTGGATCAACATTCAAGCGATGCAAGGCCACATCCTCGCTCACCCCTTGCATGTCCTCTAGTCGCCAAGCGAAGATATCCAGACTGTCCTGCAGTTGCTTAATTAGGCTTTCCCTTGCTTCTACCGTCAAAGCTCGACCAATCTTGATCTTCTGCTCGGGATAGTCTGGATTGATGACTATCTCTTCTAGCTCGTCTTGGCGTAAACTACGGCTCATCTCGCATTTGGGCGTATCACACTCCACTTTTTCATCCTTCTCGGCTCGATCCTCAACTTTGTCGGTGGTCTACCTCCATAGCCTCAGCGGCTCCTCGGACATGGATCTTGGCAAAGATTCATCTGGTCAACGACCTCATCGGCTCGTCAAATCCCCGGCGTCAATGTCGGCAAAGGATTGCTAATACCTTCCTCGGCCACCTCTTCTCGCTCAGCTTGTGCCGACAACTGTACTGACGGTAAAGATGGAACCTCCACATTTGTTCGAGCAGCGACCACTGCTGTATCCTCTTCATTTTGACTTTTCTCCCCCGACTTCAATGTCGGCATGAGCTGCATCCATTTCCAAATTCTCTGTACCATCGCTACCACCGATGGTCCTCTGATCACATGAGAAGTTTCCTTGGTGCTTGATAGTAACCTTACGCTCGCCATCCTCCAAGGTCAACTTACGCTTCTTTCTCTGCGTATCCAGAACATATTCAAGCCTTTGCTCGCGGTTGACTCATAATACTCCCACTCCTTGATCGGTATAAAATTTGGCTCTGCAGTGCGGGATTGGCGCGACCATCGAAACTTAGTCATGCTCGATGCGCCCAAAATAATGTTGTATGGAGATTTCAAGTCAATTACCATGAAGGTAATCTTTTCAACCGGGTTCGAGCCCTCACCAATGAACATCTCGGCTCGATAGTACCCTTTCTTTGGGACCTTATGATTTGTGAAACCCTCTAAGGCCCCAGCATACGGCTTCAGGCGATCATCACTCAACTCCAACCCCTGAAAGCAGGAATAATACATCACATCCCGGCATGCTCCAGTATCCACTAATATTACGTACGCGACCCAACCATCAACCAACGGCGAGACAATCAACATTACTCGCCAACTCGCTGCGAGTAAAGCGTACTAACTTTGTTCCAACTTGCGAGTAAAGTTGTTGGGCGATCCACCACTTTGACAAGGAATAGATTTGCGATCCACCACTTTGCAAGGAATAGATTTGCTTGCCCGGCGTGTTGGAGTGAGCTCTTCATCCATTATGACATTGATAACCCCCAAATAGGTGGAGCCTCCCGCTTAGGAGCATTCCCCTATTGCTGCATCTCGCTTGAGCGGTCTAACCGCCCCTCATTGATTAACCGAATGGCCTTTTCAACGGCCGGCATTCTTACGTGGTGTGCCCATAATCGTCATGATAGGCACACCTCTTCGTCGATCCCTCTCGTATTTGGATTCATACGAGGTGGATTGGGAAGCTTCGTTTCTAATCTCGTACATAATATCCTCGCGAATGTATTGGCGGGGTCAAATCGACTCTCGAAGAAACTCTTTCGGTCGATCATCACAGAGACTTACTCTTGTTATAACCGCCACTTCTGCTGGCCATTCCCCTTAGCGGTCCGCGGCTTCCTTGCTCTTTCTTCTTTTCCTTCTTCGCTGTCTCACCAGCGCACCACTTCTGTGCTCGCATGAGCATCTCTGCCTGTGTCTTCGGTTCACGCATACTCAATTCTGACCGCAAACCGCCTTCTCCTTCTAACAATCCCGTTTCAAAACACAACGTGACCTCTTGCTCGCTCGTCGGGCACGGAACTTGCTCGAGAACCTTGGTAAACCTCTCGAGGTAACTTCGCCGTTGATTCATGTGCACCTGCAACCTTAGGACAAATCAGCCCTTGTTTTTGCTAATGAACCGGCGGTCCCAAAATCGGCCGGGAACTTTGCTCGTAAATCCGCCCAATTATTAATCGGCGTCGTGGTAGCACCCATCAAGCTAGAGCCTTTCCTTGCAAGGCACCAACAAAAGCTCTAATTTTCAACGCTTCATCCGAAGTCACCAAGCCAATCACGGGACTCAAAGACATCAACCAGTCCCTAGCTTTGGTTTTGCCCGTATATTCCTTAATGTTGGGGAAAATCAACCCCTGCGCTGGTGGTGCATTCTCGATCCACGGGGCTAACGGGCTAGCAGATGTACCCAGAAAGTTCCCATCTAGAGCCTTGCCTTGTTCCCAGGCTTCCATCCGGCGCTTCAACTCCTCGAAATCGTGCATGTTAATGGTTGCAGGCAAACCACCCCCAAGCTGAGGCTGTACCACAGGCATAGGAGGGGCCTGTGGGGGTCCCATAGCCGCAATGGCTTGTGGAGCCCCCACGGCCTGCGCCACCTGTCCCTGAGGTGCCCCAGCGAGCTGTGCAATAGGTGCAGCTGATTGATGAGACCGCCTGGGAGAAGGAGTCCTCTGCCTCCGAGCATAAGAACCCCTGGGTGATCGTGAGCGGCGGCTATATGCACGAGAACGCCGCGGTGGCGATGGTGAAACGGCGTCTGAGCATGCGACCTCTGCGGTGTAGGTGGCCCGGCGGCAGCGTGGCGAGTTGAATCTTCGCCAACTCGAGGTCCCAACCTTGAATGGACACTAGGGATAACCATATGGTGGCCTTACTTCCCTCTGGTTGATCATTACGCTTAGAATCATGCTCGCGTGGTTGGGAATGTACAACCAAAGGATGCATCGGATTTCCCAGGTGCGTGAAAGCATGGGCTGACCGGTGCCAACGGGGTTGGCGATGGATCAACTTCGATGGGCAATGGTGGTTTGCCCATAGCAATCATTGTAGGTTGAGTTGATGCATCGGCCGAGATAGATGGCTCTTTGGCGTAAAGCTTCTTCCACGAAATTCATGGGCTAAACCGGTAGCGGCTTCGCTTCGGCCATCGATTCAACCCACGCCTCGATTCAAGCGGTGGCGTGCATCATGGGGTGGAGGGACATTACTCCCAGCGGCGATTGAGGCGTGGTTACGATGTGCCTCCTCTGCGGCTTGCCACCACCATTAACTCCGTTTTCCGCCATGAATAAAACTTAAAGATAAAGAATATCTAACTGAACTTTTAATGCCGTGAAAACTCGTTCCCGGCAATGGAACCAACTGATGCGTCCAAGATAATTTGGACCCACTAAATCAGCCCAATCCAAACACCTGGCTTTCAACGTGTTTGTAGATCCTCTGAACCCAACTCTGCAATGAAGGAGAATAAACGTGAAGCTGGCGGGGGCACTCCTGCAAAGCCCTCCGGCGTGTGAATTAACACAAGAGAGTAAACAATTCGGCAGAGTTTAGGCTAGGGAATAAGATTGTGCATACCTCTCTCCACATTTTGACAAGGTTTTTATATGTGCCGGAGGCATAACTGCTCATAATCATGAATAACTGCCCATGATTGGCATTAACTGCCCATAATTGGCATTAACTGCCCATGACTGGCGTTAACCGCCCATGATTGGGGTTAACTGCCCATGATTGCATTAACTACCCATGACGAGCATCAACTCCTCTGAAAACTGTCATGGCTTGCAGTAGGGACTATTGCTCGGGTGTAACCACCCTCAACTATTTATCTTGATTGCCCGGGTGTAACCACCCTCAACTGTTATCTTGATCTTTTCCGGACATCAATGCCCTCAACTGTTTGTAACTTACTTGGTGCAATCGAGCAACGTTGCTCGCTCATCAATGTTGCTCGCATAATTAAGCCCCCATCTCAAGTATTTATCCTGGCCGAAACAGAGATTTTACCTGATTACTCGCGTAACATTTTTGCTCGCTTTCTCGGAAGCTACACACGATTGACACGTGGCTCCTGGCTTGGGCCTAATTGGGCCGAGCAGCTCAAGTGTAATCATTATTTTTAAATTATTAGGTGATATTTACTATTATTATATTTTAAAAATTAATGCTTAATTATTAACTTATAATAAAAATATTAAAAATCAGATATTATGTATTATTTCTAAGCCCACTCTATACCCCGCCTACCCGTCTAGCAATTTTTAGAACACTGCTAAATAGTTTCTGTAACACCCCAAACTCGGGTCCCACTATATGAACCCACAATTGGCCACGTCACTACAAATTCAAGCTTTAATAAAGACTAAATTGAAACGACATCCTAACTAGAATTACAAAAGTCTCAAAATTAAATACAATCATCCAAAATAAATTGCGAAAGAAAAGTCTACTAATTTAACTACATCTCTATTAAATTCCAAATCATAAAGGTACGTCCTAAAAGCATTGATTCCTTCACTGATATCCTCTACCTCAAGCTTAGTCCTTAATTCCGATCTGGAAAAAGAGTGATGTGAAGGGTGAACAAACAAATCTCAATAAGATCATACGTCGCCCCTCCAGTTTCTAAAGAGGGGTGACTCAAAGAATAATCGTGTTGTATGTAGAACATAGTTTAAACATTTGATAACTAGCAGAATCAAAAGATATGTAACGAATAATTAAAAATTCTTTTTAAATAGAGAGTTCAAGCAAAACAAAATGTGGATCAATAAGTTTGTCGTTACTGACTGTCTCATACCAACTAGTAACGATTGAAGATCAAATACATTTATTAAGATCACGTAAGGGTCTATTGACCAAGAACCAAATCTCCCGAAGGGTACGCAAATCCCCCGAAGGGTACATAAATCCCCCGTAGGGTACACAAATCACACAAAAGGGTACATTATTATGGTATATCCGGATTACCGTACTTACGGGCCAGTGGTGCAATTTAATTTATTTCATTGTTTGTCACATAATCCCCCTGACGAGTTGTTCATACTTTGTGATCATAATTAATTTCAAAACATACACAGTACTATAAATGTATCACTATCAAAACAATGCTTGTTTTGCAAATCAATATTTTCAATACAAAGGAGTATGTCGATAAATTGACAAACACGAAACAGATTTTTCGATAGCAAAGAGTATTTCATGTAGATAAGTTTAAGCACGAAAATTACGATAACGAAAATATTCAACAAAGGCTAACGACGTCAGAGTCAAAGCAACTACCGACACGAGATCGGGCATGACAATTGAAAGAACGAATTTTCAAAAAAATCAGCTGAAGCCTAACATTATATACTTTTACAAAATAACATAAAGAAACGTAATCTCTTACCTCGATATGCTTAACGAAGATAATTCACAACACGTACTATCGCCCGAAGCTCGTTTGCCCGAATCTAGAATTTCAAACGTAACATAAAAATCAACTAATGTTATTCTAATAATTGACTTCAAATATCATTACCATAACAACCTTTAATTATAACGTCCTTAGTGTGTACCAGATAATAAGAGCATCACCATTGTTTTATCTTTTTTCTCATCTTCTTAACTGGATCCCACTGCCACTTATACATTTTTATCTTCTTACCCACTTAAGAATATATATTCTCATTGTATAATCTTATTAACATCTTCTTAGCTGAGTCTCTCTGCCACCTCATTAACTTTACACTTCAATCTTATTTTCATACTTCTCAACAAATAAATTTATTTAACGTTATTTAATATATTTCAAATTTAAATATTCTGTATAAATAAATTAAGACATAAATTAATTTATAAATTTTAAATTAATCATAAATTATATAATTTAAAGAGATGATGAAGAAATGGAAGAGAAAATAAAGAAGTGGTGTAAATAAAAAAGGTTGAGGTGGTATATTTATAAGGGAGAAGGAAAAGAAATTTACAAAAAAAAATATCTTTCTAAAAAATTAAAAAACTCACCCACTCACCGACCCCACATAAATACAAAGCCCCCCACACACACATCCACCGCCCCTCCTCTCCCTAAAATTCTTCTTCTTATTTAGGAAGAAATTTTTTCTTTTTCCTATGTGGCATGGTAAGAAGATGGTCTACCATTGTTGCATTTAATCTTCTTAATAGGAAGAAGCTTAAGAAACAACAATAGTGTTGCTTTAACACCTGAATCTTAATAAGTTATGGTATAAAAAAAAAAAGACAGTAGTAACAGATTAATAATTTTTTTTCTTTATTCTCTTTCCTTTCATCTTCTATCTCCCCAGCACACACATCACCACAATTTCTCCTTTGTTTTAAATCTCACTCATACCGATCAATCCACCTAGTTTATGAAGCAAAATCCCATCGTACACGTCATGCACCTACACACCTACATAATTCACATACTGTTTCATGCACACGCACCCCACAACACACACACACACACCACAGAACACACACTGTTCCATGCACACACACGCCACAATCACAACATATTCTGACACACGCACTGCACACACACACACACTCTTCACATACACACATCATTTATAATTCGATTTTCCTCTCCCGTTTACTGTTTCACATCATTCTTTTTTTTTAAATCTTTCTTCACCCACTTTCAAATACTCATTAACAGTTAAACAACCAATTACTAATATTTTTCTTCTTTCACAATCAATATTATTAACCACAACCACGAAGGAAAACAAAGATGAAGACTTGCAATGGTTTATTTGAAAAAAGAAATAAAACTGCTCTCGTTCCACTTTCTCTCTCGCACGGTCGCACTAAGGTATTTCCTTCCTCTTCTTTTCTATTTTTATTGTGTGGTAAAGGGTTTTCTCTTCTCACAATATCATATTTATATAAAACACTACTAGGTTTTCAACCATAACTAAAACCTAACGTGATTTAACTGAAATAAATTAAGTAATATTAATATGGAATTTTAATTAAAGTCTTAGTAAAAAGTGGACCTAACCCGACCCAATTCAATTAATTACTAAATAGGTTCAAAACAAAATTTTAATTTTTAATCCATACAAATTAATATTTTTAATTAAAATAATCGGGGTATTACAGTTTCATTGCATGATATTTGCTTGTAAATAGCCTAACTGAGTTTGAATTTGTACACCAACACTTAATATGAATGCCCCGATTTAGTGGATAGTTAACCATTAATACCAAAATGCATGATTTAGTAATTGGTGTTAATGGTTAGCTATTTACCGATGTGGGACGTGGAAGGTCTAATTTTGAAGAGAGAAATTCAGGCCGATCCACTTTACATATTATATAACCCTAAAAGTTCCCTTTTTTTTTATTTAACCGCAAAAGGATATTTTTTAGGAGAAAAAAACGAATATACCATTAATACATAGAAGTACGTGTCGCCGTCTTTCTCTCTCTTCTCTACGTTTTATTTTTCTCTCTCTCTCACTCGATGAGAAAGCATTTGATAACTCGCTATTGGACATCTTTAATCTTTCCCAATTCGACAAGTGAAAGATCTCCTGATTAATCCATATCAAAAGGTGAAAACCATGCAATTCAAAAGGTCAGATCTAGGTCATTCAAGTATGGGAAAGACGGTTGTGTCAAATTTTACCTCTAGAGTGCTGCATGTAAGAACTAGGGAAAGAAAGCAAGACCATTGAACTTGAATGCGTAACCCATTCTCGATCATGTATTTCTTCTTGAACTTACTCATAGTTCTCTGCTTTCACATATGGTTGGACACATGTTTTGAAAAATCAATCTCTTTTTTAGATTTCTATCCTTGAAGATTCATAAGTAGAGTAAATAGATCATATATCTGACCCAAATCAGTGGCAAGTTGAGATATAAGACAACCCATTCGTCCCATACACCCTATAATATGGTCTTGCCGAAGACACAACTCACGATGCACGCATCGAAGACTCCGATGTTGGTTTCTCGGGATGTTCAAAGAAGGAAGACGACGAGTTTCAGAGATCTTATCTTCTTCAAAAGCTTTGTAATGGAGGAGGAGGAAAATTGAGAATTGGAGACTACCAAACAATGTGAGTTGGGAGCATTAATAGACCCTTGAAGTCGTAGGTTACTTAACTAGTTGATACAAATGGGGTTTTTTTTGGCCAATCTGCTAATTTTCTGAGTCCATGTGTGATTTCCTTGGACTTATTTCAATTTCCTATGTAATATAGATGATTGTGATGAAAATGAGGTCTGTGGTCTTTTTGTATTTGAAAGATCAACAGTAACTAAGATTTAAAGAAACTATCGATGCAACTGCATCTGAAGGTGCATCAATAAAAAAATTAAATATGTAAACATCAGAAGTCTTAAGTTTATTAAAGCAGTAATAAAACATATATTTATCAAACAATCTACAAGCTAAGCTTGTAGAGCCAACCTTACGATCAAAAAGGATTTCATTTACAGAATTATTAGTTTCTCAAACACAAATATAAAATCTACTAAAAACAAAAAATAACCATCTAACTAGACATAAAGTCTGTAGAGGAAACCCATAAACAAGAGTATAGAAAACGTGGGATTAAAAAACAAGTTTCTTAAGAACTAGGAATGCAAACAACAAAAACAACGATGTAGGTTGGGATGAAGCTGCATCCAGTTATCCAGCAAAGTAGCAAAGCTCCCAGTTTCTCTCTCTATATACATTGTGTATCCTCTGAAGCCCTATCTTGTTTTGCACGAGCTGCTCATCTTTATATACACGAGCTGCTCATCTTTATATACACGAGCTGAAGGGTCCTAACACAATAAACAAATCAAGATCTCCTAGGAAACAAAGATTAGGAAATAAGAAATTTAGTTTCCATAAGTAGTTTCCTTATTCAAACAAAAGATT
This sequence comes from Codonopsis lanceolata, assembly GCA_013146195.2. Classification (NCBI taxonomy): domain Eukaryota; kingdom Viridiplantae; phylum Streptophyta; class Magnoliopsida; order Asterales; family Campanulaceae; genus Codonopsis; species Codonopsis lanceolata. The sequence continues at coordinate 164,155,414 of CM028378.1, forward strand.
TGGTCAAAGTAAAACAAAGACTCTTGAGAGCTTTTGGAAGTATTTAATTATAGTAACACTTATCATAGCTTTAGGATCAAGAAATATATTGAATATGGTAACTTCTTACAATTGCTTTTGGACCAAGAAAGTACATAATAATAAAATAAATGGAGAAAAATAGAACGACCCTATTTTACCCTTACAATATTCTCACTCCATGTGCGATTTTTTGAAATTCCCTATTCTCAATTATAAGGTTTTGTTTTATTCTATTGTCGTTCACTTGTATCACATTTAAATTTGATTTAACAAGAGAGAGGAAGGAAGAAAGAAAGCAAGGGAGGAATGAGAGAAATTGAGAATAGTGTGGATTTTAAGAAAAAAATAACCAAAATAGATTTCTACGGTTGAAAACAAAAAAAAGGAGCATTATAGCGGTTATAATTGTTAGAGAATAATATCTTTTAATTATTCTTGTAGATTTGTAATTAGTAATTAGTGGTAATTACGTTGTAGAGTTCTTTCCTAATTATGGTACCTTCCTTATATAGGTTTCTTGTATCCTACTCTAGTGTAACCCTAATTATGTAATTACTACTAATTACTAATTACAAATCTACAAGAATAATTAAAAGATATTATTCTCTAACAATAATTTCAGAAAAAAAAAAAAGATTGACCCACAATTATCTCTAATTTAGATGAGATTTTTCAAACCATGGGCTTTTACCATATTCATTAAATTGGTGGTGACATATATGTGAAGTTGTGTTATTACAGTCAAATTAATGATCACATGAAAAATGAATCGAACATTACCATTAAACTTAGGATGATAATATATCATCCAAGTGAATCGAACCTTTGAAGTCAAACTTGTAATAACATTTTTGCTAAGATATAAGATTGCGATCATATGCAAGTTAACAAAAAATTATGGGTCAAACTCATATTTTGACCGATGAGATATTGATTTAGATTAGATTCATGGGCGAAAATAGTTCCATTGTAGGAATTAGCGTGTAGGTCCCTAAATTAAAGTGGATCTTTTGAACTACCAATTCCTACCAAAATTATTAAACCAATTACTAAAATAATTGATTCGGAATGCTTCTTCTTTGCGGTTTCCTCGCTACAACAAATTCAGAAAACGCGCCACCTGTCCAGTCGTAATTTTTAAACACACCAGCTAAGAAAAGGAGAGAGAGACATGCCATATCAATCACTCAATCGAGTCAAAATAAACCCCTAAAAACTAGAAAGCCGTCTACTAACGTGTTTGACCTTTAAACCCCCATCATCAACACTATCTAATTTGTTCACTCACAAATTTGCTAAGGGCACTCATCCCTCTTGTCATTTAATTGACAAACTTACCCTTATAAATTATAAAGTTTATTTATTTATTTATTTATTAATTTATTGATTTTCCAAGTTATCCGAGACTGATTGAACCATAAAAGGATGATAAAGCTCTTTTAGCAGACCTGTGTTTGGGCTAGAATCGTCTCTTATCAGTTGATATACACGTTTTGTGGTTAAAAAAATTATTCATTGACAATTATGTGTTGAAAAAGACCAAAAAGATGTTAGCTTATGTATTATTAGACTTCCAAGTATTTTTACATGATTAAAATACAAAGTAGTGCTAAAGTGATAAATGTGACATACAATATTTGATACAAATTAGTTGACAATGGGTCCAAAATTCTTTGCCTTTGAGACATTCCTTGCTAACAATCAACCTCATAAAATATAGAAATTTAATCCAAGTATCAATTATTAATATGAACTTGAAGAACAGGTTACTTTTTCTCTTCTTCAGTTGTCAATAGAGTACAACTTATTGAAGCCATCAAAAGACTTGAAACCCAACAATAGACCGACCATCCATCGAATACAATAAGAATTTGAACAAGGGGCAATTTAGACTATTCAAATAAAAGGGGCGCCCAGATCACAAGAGAAGAAAATAACCAAAAATAAAAATAACGCTCTTTAAACACGGATGGAATTGTGGGCCCAACAGATTTGACCACAACATAGACTTCCCCTCCCCTCCCCCAACCGTATAAATACAACCCCCTTTCTTTTGGCTCTTCTCAATTAAACCTTCCAAATCAGATTCAAAGAAGAAGTAAAATCCGAACGTTACTGAGAAAGAAAGAAAAAATATGTGTACCGTTGCAATCTCAAGCTCCCCTGTTTTTTCCCCATCAAGAGTCTCTTCTTCCCTATTCTGCAAATCTCAGATTTCTTCATCGCCGGAAAAATCATTATCACTTGCCCACTCGCCGTCTTCATCTCCGTCGTCGTTGGCGACACCGTTTAAGCTGCGGCTTCAAAAGCCCCCCAGTGGACTTATTCGGGCTTCTAATGATGAGGGTGTTTCTAATTTTTCGTCTGCTGCTTCTTCGCCTACCCTTCTGAAGAGGAAGAGACCCGGTAGGCTGGATATCCCGGTGGCGGCGTTGAGCTTTTGTGGTGAGGCGGCGACGGAGGAGCGGCGGAGGGAGTTGGCGGAGGTGGAAGAAGAGGGTGATGGGTATTCGGTGTATTGTAAGAGAGGAAGAAGGGAGGCCATGGAGGATCGATATAAGGCGGTGGTTGGTCTTCAAGGAAATACCAAACAGGTATGTTAAAAGTTGAAATTCCGTTCGGTTTTAATTATTATTTTCAGGTATTTAATTCATGTTTGGGTTGCATTTTATGCCGAAAATAGACCAATCATTGATTTATGGGTGTTGAGGAAGTCAAAAATTTTTTTTATCGAAAATTCAAATCTGATGGGGATGAATCTTGATCTCATAATTGAACGCATCCTTTAGACACGGTACTCGAAAATTGCGATAGAAGAGGATGCGGCCCATGTTACACACACAGACATGCTATAGCTCATAGTTAAGGTAGCTATGCTAGAAGTAACCCCAATTGCTATGTATGAATCATGAATACCATAGCTAGTAAAAACCCCTAAATTAAGTGAATGCATATAATGTGATTGATCATAGCAGTTGAATGTAAATGTTGGAAAATTTCTTATGGGCTTGTCAGTTGTAGCAAATTCAGTTTTGAGATTGTTGGAGAGCATTTATCAACCAAAGTTTGGGAGTGATGGTAGTTATCCTAGAGGATTAATTACTAGTGATTCCAGCTAAAGAGCTTGTACTTGCTTAATTTTATTTGAATCATTAAAACGAATTGGAACTTATGTGCCTTGGTATTTATATTTTCAGGCTTTCTTTGGTGTCTTTGACGGGCATGGAGGTACACAAGCTGCAGAGTTTGCATCAGTGAATTTAGCTAAGAATATTTTAGATGAAGTAGATAGAAGGGGCAAAGATGAAATTGTGGAGGCTGTCAAGCACGGTTACTTGAATACTGATTCCGAGTTTCTCAAGCAAGATATGCGTGGTGGTTCTTGTTGTGCAACAGCTTTAATCAGAGAAGGGAAGCTTATTGTATCCAATGCAGGTGACTGCCGGGTTGTTGTGAGCAGAGGTGGGATTGCTGAGGCTCTTACATCTGATCACCGCCCTTCAAGAGAAGATGAAAAGCATAGAATTGAGGCTCTCGGTGGGTATGTTGATTGTCACCGTGGTGTTTGGAGAATTCTAGGATCCCTTGCTGTGTCTAGAGGAATTGGGGATCGTACTCTCAAGCAATGGGTAACAGCGGAACCAGAAACTAAGATTGTTAGTATCGTGCCTGAACTTGAGTTCTTAATCATTGCCTCTGATGGCCTTTGGGACAAGGTTAGCAATCAGGAAGCTGTAGATATTGCTCGTCCTTTGTGCATAGGAATCGAGAACCCTGAACCACTTTCAGTGTGTAAAAAGCTTGTTGAGCTCTCTGTTTCGCGAGGCTCAATTGATGATGTTAGTGTGATGCTAATTCAGTTGGGATGTTTTGCTGAAGGTCCCTTTCACTGCAGAAGAATTAGCTCACCCGTATATTGACTAGGAAAGATGATTAGAATTTATCGGCTTAGAACCTTCTTGAGTAATTATTTAATGATCTATTTTAGGAGTCCTCTAATCTTTAATTTGACTCTAGGAGTTAACTTATTTGTAATTTGCTAAGAGTTATTGACACAGTTGGACACACAATTCATTCATTCTTTTAATAAAACTATTTATTCATTCCACAAAAGTTATTGACCTCTATATATGTTGATATTACTCGGCTGCTATGAATATGCAACTTCTTGGTACGATCAACAATTCTGCTACTAGATTGTGCGACTTCTTCTTACTGTCTGAGAATCGCCTTGTGCAACAATTGATGCAATCTGGCCTTTTGTATCTGTTCTTACTTCATGATCTGCTCAATCAACTGGGAAGCATCTTGTGCGTTTCTTTTTTGTATTTCCTTCATGGTCTGCTCAATCATTTTTAACAATCTACAGAAACTTCAAGTTTAGACTTATGATTTGCGCTGCTTCTATTTCTCTAATTCCTTACTTTGGGAGGTCAAGTTAAACAGATGAATCTGTGTTCGAATGTGTGCATATCAGTGTGTGTGTTTTCACAGGGACTGCTGCTGTTTCATCTTGCTCCTTGGCCTTTCCTTCTTTTGGTACATAACTGAGTATGAATTTATATCTTGTTCTTGTGGGACTGATGATTCTGTTTAGTTAACACTTAACATGTGCGCAAAGTCCGAAACGCTTTTGTTCTAGAATTATATATCTCTTTCTATTTGGCTCCATCCAAGTATACTTTTTCCTCATTTTCATCGGTGCTAGTTGTCTTGTGGTTTTGCAGTTGTCAGATCCAAGTATCTCAAAGCGTAATCGTTTAGATGACAAGTCAACTAAGAATGCAACGAAAGAATTGAGGAAAACCTCCGGTTCAGAATAGCCAAATATGAAATATATGCCAAGTTGCCAACCTTCACTCAAACTGGTAGTGATTTTCTTAATTTTGACTAAAATTGACTGTAATGGAGATCCAAAACAAAAGCCTCCCGAATTTCTGTTCACGTAAATTTAACACGGGTATATTGACTCGAGCAATACACTGTAATGGAGAATACCCAAATCCGAAACAGATGCCCACCCAGACCCAACCACTATTTACTCAATGCGGAAGGATTTTCATCATATTGTCTCAAAGCAATGTAATGGAGAAGACTCAAATTCGAAATATAACCTTACCCAATATCTATTTTGTTGGAAAAATTATGTATTGCGAATAAAATTGTGCAATATTGAGGCACATATTTCTTTTTTAGTCATTTGGTTAATGACAAAGATAATTGTGGAAATGTGTTTTACTCCGTGAGAACATCAAAATCATATATTTATTTGTCTAATTTGGTGTTCGGATGAATACGAATGCCTAACCAAATTTTTCTACTTTCCTATAAAGAATCATATGTGTGTGCGTCCCGCAAACACGAATGTCTGATCAAATTTGTATACTCTCCTATAAAGGAGACGATCTCCACAGTTGTAGGACACAATTTTAAACACTTTCTTTGCATTGCATTTTGCTTTAATCTTCGTTTGGCCTATAGTTTTCGTATTGGTGATAGGGTACTTACACAAGTTCAATTCACCGGAAATATTAGTGCCAAAGGTTTCTCCGTTGTATCCTATGAGACACACGTCCTGCAGAAACTTCCAAGCATTTACGAAAGAGACGAATCTATTTGTGTAGAGTTAAGGGTAAGCTTAGTGCGAATCATGATCCAATTTAGCTTTCGGGCCACCAGACTCATGTGCGTATGCGTCCCACAAACACGAATGTTTAACCAAATTTGCCTACTCTCTTATAAAGGAGACCATCTCCATGGTTGCAGGACACGATTTTAAACACCCTCTCTTTGCATTGCATTTTGCTTTCATCTTCGTTTGGCCTCTAATTTTCGTATTGGTGATAGAGAACTGACACAAGTTCAGTTCATCGGAAACCTTAGTGCTAAAGATCTCTCCATTGTATCATGTGAGACAGATGTCCTGTAGAAACTTCCAAGCACTTACGAGAAGGGACAAATCTGTTTTAAGAAAACCGTGTACGATACAGGGCTCAGACCAATAGACTTTAGTTCTACAGCCGCAGCAGACTTGGTTTGAAGCAATAGCAGACTTCACAAGGCTTACCAAGAGACTTTGCAAATATCGGCACACCAGCAGACCTTCACAAGCTTAGTGCACCAACAGATTTCAAGAAGCTTGGCAAACCAGTAGACTTCAAGTCCAAGACACTTTTAAGTAGTAATAATTTATTTTGTTTAATTGTATAAACATTTGCATGTATAATTGCTAACATATTTACTCAAAACGTATGTATTTTGCTTCATTTTGACACATACACGTACTAATACATTGTACTCATATACCAACACTTGGAGGTGGTGGTGTGAGGTGTTCTATAACCTCCCAAGATAGGGGTTTGGTTTATTTTGATCGATAAATGCTATAAGTGAAACGTCACAAAATATCAATCGTATAACGTGGTGTAACAGTCTCAATGAATTAACTTTCGTAATGAACAAGAGTCAAAAGATGAGTAGAACGTCAAAAAATATTAACAAGATAACGTGGTGTGACAGTCTTACTGAATAATTTATCTGAATAATTTATCGTAGCGGAGAAGAGTCGAATATAAAATATAAGTCATCTCATAATATTGATACTAATACACCCAAGTGAGAAGAGTCAAATGCAAAAGATGTACCTATCCAACTTTTTATTTACTCAATACGAGGAGATCTTCTAAATATTAACCCAAGTACATCAGTGAAAAAGAGTCAAAATTGTTGAATTTGACTCAATTACTGTATATGCGCAGATTAGAATTCATAAAATGTGATTTATGGGGTCCCCGTACGTAGTAGTCTGTTGAGTGTTTGACAGTTGACCGGGGGATCACGCGGATTTGGTGTATAAGATTGATGTTGTTGATCTGAAAACAAGAAGAATATTGGAGAGGATATGAGTCCTTGAACAACCCGACCAAATCCTGATTGACTAAGACAGTGTGTGTGTGCGTGTATACAGAATTACTCCATACTTGCCGCCTTAATTTGCCCCCACTCATCGCTAATCCCTCAAAAGATCTTTTAAGTATATCATTTCAATATCTCCAGCTTGATCTCAATAATTTAAAACAAGATATTCTCCTAGGCATATATTCTGTTGGCTTCACAAGGACAGTTTGTCCTGTGCCTTTAACCCCGTGTATGTTAGTCCATACTCCATAAGACAAGTAGATAGGTTAAAAAGTTTAGGTCCAAATCTTTCTAGTTGAGGTAGCCATTTTCTCACATTTTGTCATGAACCCATCCATTTAAGACTAACTCATGATGCTAATTTGCTTTTGGTTGCACGCCAAATCTCCTAGTCTGGGGGTTTGTGAGTTAAGCAGAGACTTTCATTGCTCCAATCCGCCCCACCCTGGCCACTCCACAGTCCACACTCACACCAAAGCAGATTTTTGCGAGCCACAAGCACGCGGTTCATGCTTACAGTTGGTTGTCGTGGTAAATTTGACATTACTGGTTTGCAGTTAGACATACTAGGTGTCGCTTGTGCATAATTTTAGTTATTTAAAGACATACGAGTTAGAGCTTATTGTATTATTACGAGCTTTAATGTTAGAGTTAGGCCTGACAATTATAGCCCATTTTACTCGTTAATCCATCCAATTCAACCCACTAATTACCCAACCCAACCCATTAATATTTTTGGTTTGAAGTGGGTAACCCGTTTCAACTCAATAATATTAATGAGTCGGGCTGGGTTAAAATGGGTCGGACCCATTACCCATTTCGATCCATAACTTTTTATGTTATAAATTTATGTTTTTTGGGGGGAAATTTTTGGGTTGAGACGGGTCGACCCACTTTAACCCGTTATCCGTTTCAACCCGATCTATTCCAACCCAACCCATTTGACATTTTGGTTCTAATGAGTTTCGACCTGTTTCAACTCATTACTCATTCCAACTCAACCCAAACCTAACCCAACCCACCCAATTGCTAGGCCTAGTTAGAGTCGTTAAATTTATTAAGTTGGTAATGATTTGAATTGTTATGTCATTATTTAGGAAAAAAAAAACATATTTGATCTAACGTCATTAATACTAAATTTTGTAATAATAACATAAGCTCAAGCTCAAGCTCGAGCTCATAATATCATAACTATCATTTAAAGTTTAAACAACCTGATCTAATAAATTATGCATTGTTTGTCATAGAGTAATCTTGTCGACATAGTTTGCATCTGATTGGTTAGCATGAAAGTCAGCTTAAAACTTAGTTAAATCTTGATAAACATATAATTAAGATTATTGACTTAATAGGAAACAAAAAAAATTAGTTTCTGGTACGATGATCTCAAATAATTAGACATACCAAATTAGAGAAAGAACAATGATAGATGTTAAAGGGATTTTTTTTAAAAAAGAAGAAAAAAATCGCCCTCAGGCGTAGCTCAGTTGGTTAAAAGCTAGTAGATTTGGAACATGACCAAGGATTGAGTCCTAGCAATTGCAGTCTCATCCTCTTGTGGGGGTGGTTCCTTGTAGGCACTAGACACGGGTCCTCCTAACTACTTAATCGCTGAGTCACCTTGATTTTCCCTCTCACATACTCATGAGACTGGGGTGTGAGGGCTCTCAGGAAAGAATTTCCCCTTTTGGAACAGGATTTTAAAAAAAGCTAGCAAATAATGGAGGTTTTTGGAAGGAGCATAGAGGGAGCTTAGGTAGGCAAAAGTAGATTGAGGAGCTTGTTACGCTCCGATTGCTTAACAAATAGACAGGTGCAAAGCCTACCGTTTCAACTTCAAAGAAACTGAAAGGCAAACACTTTGAGGTTGAATAGCCCAAAAAAAATGAACAAAGCTGCTGACACACTACCACAAGTTTCCCACATTTACCCCTTTTCAATTTTCGCTCATTTTTTACCCAAAAAAATGTTTTCTTTCCTTTTTTTTGTGTGAAATAAAGTATAAATGTTTCTTTATAATTAGAGTTGGTTTGTTTCATTTGAAACGGTAGATTTTTTTTCTACGATTTTTTCAAATTTTTCTCTTCAATTTCCTCTTTTCTCCATTTTTCATATAAGCTTCCAAAAGCTTTCTCAAAACTTCCCATCATTGTGTAGCAAGTGAGTAGCTTAGTTTTTATTTTCTATTTATTTTTATCAAAATAAATACGTAAGCTTCCAAAAAGCTCTCACCATTGTTCTTGTTCTAAGTTTTAACTAAAGATTTACCGATAAAAGATCGACACGGCACCCGCTAAGAAGTAGAAATTATTAATTATTATAGGTTTATTTATGTAAAGAGAGACCGAGAATGTGCAAATGACATGACCAGCATCACACGTTGTTTGGCACTACGAGAGAGGGAGGGGTGGGGGGGTGCGTCATGCGTGTGTGGATGGCCTGGCCTTTCTTTTCAGCTTTCAATTCATGGGAACAAATAAAGGGCAACTTGTTTTGGTTTTGTTGTTGTTGTTGTGAGTGAGAGTTAACGTTGTGATTATCATGTTGCTTTGCTGCTGTCTTTTGTCTGGCCGGTGCATGCTATGTTTAATATTTAATGTTTCCTCACACTTTGTTATTAATATATAATTATATATATATATATATATATATATATATATATATATATATATATATATATATACACACACATTGTATTCATCCACCGATCGATTCATTAATACTACCATCCACTCGATTGGCTAATTGCACCTTTTCATCCTTTCCCCTTAAAGATATGAGTCAGGATCTATCGTTTGTGTCATTTGGTGTCAATTTAATTTTTAAATGCATAAAAATTGATAAAAGTGAGATTCAATACAAAATGATGAAGATGAAAAGAAAGTATTAGATCATATACTTAATGAAATGATCTGAGAAGATGCGAATTTTTCTTAATATGGTGAACTCTTCCCAACTTAACAAAGGAGCTTAGGAGCTTAATAAATAACGTCAACCGTCTTCTTCCTTCCAAGTTCCAACAAAGGAGCCTACCTGATGCTTAATAAGCATAAATGAGATTGGTGATCAGCAAAATAAGCTTTCCCGACTTAGCAACCAAACAACTCAAAAAAAAATCTCCCTTTGTGTATTTGATTGTTTTTGGTTAATTTTTTTTTATTTTTGAATTAAATTACATATATTTATCTACACTTGGTTTACTTAATTTGGATATCAGAAAAAAAAATAGAGATAAAAATGGTGGATTATGTAAAAATGTTGGAGTTTACATATTGTTGTAAGAGTAATTTTGTTGAGTAGTAACTTAATGGGGAAGTTTAATGACATTTTTGTAATAAAATGGACAGAAAGGAACTCAAGTTACCCGATTTAGTATTCTCAATGTCAATTATTTTCTCAAATCAATCTCCTTTTTCTATAAATCTCTATTTTTAAAACAAAATAATATTCTCAATGTCAATTATTTTCTCAAATCAATCTCCTTTTTCTGAACTCGACATATTTTTTTTTGTGATATAGAAAATTTTGAAATGAACAAAATAATTGAATAAATTTTTATATTTAATGCTGCTATATTATTATGCATTGAGCTCTTAAGCTACAAGTAGTATTACCTTTGTCTTTAAAATCTAGCATGTGTTGTTTAGGCCTTAGGGTACATTTTAAGCACCTAGCAGTGGATATCAAAATTTGCTTCGTCTCCACAACTACACTAACGAGATTAGATTTATGAAAATGGTGATTGAAAAAAAATTCACTACTAGTACTAGCTAGTGGCTGCTTAAACCACATATTTCCTATGTTTCTGAGAAATAATCCCAGTTTGAAAAGTTAATTTTTTTATAAAATATATACTTTTAGTAGCTAATTAGTAATAAAATGAAACGTGTATGTCTTAATTTTTAAAAATAAACTCTTTAAATAAAAATTTCAAAATGAAAAATTGGACTTTTTACCTGGAACAAATTACGAAGGGAGTATTACCTTAATCATAAAATACCCCATTAATTACTTGTGAAGGTTTAAGACTTTATCAAGAAAATATTTAGTTTTAGAATATATAATTCACCATCGGCCGGATTTGGTGCTTCAGAACTAAGAAGCAATCAAGGACCTTGAAACTACCGACATTGGAAATTTTAAGAATTTGAATTATTTTAGGGTACCGAGTTAATTGATTCGAAGGTTATTTGGCTAAAACAACCGGCTGCCATGAAACGCGGCTCCTTGTTAGATCATACTAAGTCTCGCAATTACAACTTATTATCCATTACCTCATCTAACTTAATTTATTAATTACTCAATTCATTAATATTGGATTGAAACGGGTAACCCGTTTCGAACCAATAATATTAACAGATCAGATTAAAGCGAGTTGGTCTCATTATCTATTTTGATTCGTGACTTTTTATGCTATACATTTATGTTTTTTGGGAGAAGGTCGGGTTGAGATGGGTCGATCTGGTTTAACCTCCGTTTCAATATGACTCACCCAATTCGTTTAACATTTGGGTTTAAATATTTCAATTTATTACCTATTTTAACTCAACCACTCAATTATCATACCTAGATAATCGTGTACATTCTTAGACGAGTAAATTTAGGAACGGAGTAATAAAAGTCTTGTAATTAGAAAGGAGGGAGTACTAATTTGACGTGCGAAATTTGGCTAAAAATTTTGGTGCTGGGGACAGTCAACAACTTGAAGAAAAGGAGGCCGAGGGGGACTGATCATGAGGAGGTGAGGTTTGCATGTCAGGCTTGTTATGAGAGGGGAACTTTTTGGGCTAATTCAGGTTCCATTGTCGGCCGTCTGATCTTTCGTTTTCTTTTTGTCCTGCTCTCCCGCGACAACCGTCCGCAGCACCCGAAAGCGGCTCTTTCTTAACAAACAAAACTTCCACCTCCCGAAATTAGTCAAATGCCATACCTTAGAGCAACCACAATAATAACATCCAATACCACACTTTACTCGTTTTTTAAAATAATTCATTCAAATAATCACTCATTATACAATCCTCAAAAAACTACAAATCTCTCTTATCTCAATCAGCAAATCTAACTACCACAATATTTTTCAACTTTTTTATTCCTAATTTTCAACACAATTGGAGTTACTATTCCATTAAACCTCCCTCAATGTTTCGGGTTAGCCTTAGCTGAATATAGAAATAGAGTGGGTTTAAAAGACTTTACCGTGGTATCTAGTATCAAAAGACACAATAGAGGCTTTAAGAGATTGATAAAAGCACCTCATTATAGAAGCTCTTAGCACGTTACCCCCGCCCACCCAATCCTCCTTCGCTCAACTCTACCTTTACATAATAGGGATATAGTTTTTCATAATAAATAAACATTAAATTTTTGAGTTACGATGTTACGAACTAAAACTTGTGATATTTTACAAATTTTAGTGTTAGTATCTTTATATCAAATTTACTTAAATCTTACATCATGACATAAAATATGATATATTCTAAGTTATGACATGGACATTTCAAATTATAATCAACTTAATTATCAAATAAATCTAACACTAAAACTCGTATTAAAACTAAAAACTCAAGCTTGTAATATAATTTGTTTTAACTTTCAAGTAATTATGAACTTTTTTATAGCAATACAATACGGACCTGTTTGATTTAGTTTATTGATATGTACTGATAACTTATTACTTATGACTGATGACTTATTACTTATGACCGATGACTTATTACTTACGACTTATGACAGATGACTAATAACTAGTGTTGTTTGATTTAACTTTTTGAAAGTGCTAATTAGCTTTTATAAGTTAGTGTGTGTGTGTGTGTGTGTGTTTGATTAGTAAGTTGAAAAGGTGCTGAATTCAAATATAAAGACACAAATAGCCTCATCACAAAATGTGATTTACATTATTATTATTATTATTATTATTATTATTATTATTATTATTATTATTATTATTATTATTATTATTATTATTATTATTATTATTATTATTATTATTATTATTATTATTATTATTACTTTAATATAATTACTTTTATTATTAGCATTATTACTTTTTTTATTATTTTATTAATATTAATAGTAAATTTATTATTATTATTAATTATTATTATCATTATTTTATTAATATTAATATTACTTTTATTTATATTATTATTAATATTACCTTTATTATTATTATTTTATTAATATTAATATTAAGTTTATAATTACTTATTATTTTTACTATATTATCAATATTACTTTTAATAGCATTATTTATTATTATTATTATTATTATTCCTTTTATTATTATTATTTTATTATAATAATTAATTATTATTCATTATTATTAATTTAATCATAATTATTATTAATATTGCTTTTTGTTATTAAAACTATTATTAAGAAGGAGAATATTTGAATATATAAAATTTCATGAAGAAGAGGTTTTACATGTTTTTGACATTACATGTGCTTTAAGTGGCTTGTACATGACTTATGACTTATCTTAATATAAGTAAAATCAAACGATTCAAAAACAACTTATGATAAGTCATAAGTCAAAAACACGTTTAGATAAGTCAAATCAAACAAAACCTACATATAACATATACAGATCGACACGAGAAGCTTAATTAATCAAACATCTTTGATCCACAAAACCATGCAAAATAAAGATAAACTCACGAGCATTTAAATTCCATATCATAAATAAAGGATTACGTATGAGAATTCTGAAGCTAAAGTTGAAGAGTTATCCATAAAACCGTTGCGGGATATTTTAGCTAACTAGCTAGTTTCTTAGATTGCCCAAGTTATACTAAATATAAGTTGTATATATTTCTCATCAACTAGAAACTGACACAAATTGGCTTAGATAACGATTAGACAAGTGAATTGTAAAGCCATCCTACTTAGCTCATATGGGTAATGGGACGTTGTTTTTATCGACCCAATCTCATGTAAAGACACCCGACTAAATCTCATTTACTTGCCCATATCACCTTGGACTCATCCCACCTTAATTAAATTTCCTACCCAATCATACCTTCATGTGGCCAAACATATTACTACCTTTTTCGGGTCTAGTTTATAGTGAAAACTATACTTCTCTACTTATCCATTTTCTAGACCGCATATTTTTCTTTCAATATTACACCTCATCATTAAATATATTTGTCATCACTCATCAGTTAACAGGTGGACAACTACACTTTCCCAAATGGGATACGAGCTTGACCCCTAAAATAAAATAGAGAGAGAGAGAGTTTGATAAAACTGCCCATGTGTCAATACACTTCACCAAGTTTCACAAGACTTATCCCTAACTATTTACCTAAAAAATTGGCCATGGCCCCCCATTAACACTGTCCTAATTTTTTGGTACACATGCAGCTTAGCGTGTGTACGCAAATTAGGTGCCTTTGGTTTACCAATAATCCGATTTTTCAATCATAGAACTTTTTTTTTTAATATACTGTATTAAAAACTTTTTTTTGTTGAAAATTTAAAAGCTAATAATATAATCCATAAAAATATCATATGTATTTGATTATGTTCGAGTTCCTCATGAATAGATTTTCAGGTATTGTAAAAAGTTGATTATCCTTGTTGTGACCAAAATTTCTAGCTTAAACTGGTTTGGATTAGTATTTACACACGTAATTATGATTCTTTCAAAAGTGATTTCGAGCAAATGATGTCTCAAGGTGATTTTAGACCGTGATGCCACGTAATGATTTGGATCAATCAAATTGTAATTTATAAGTAAAATATTAAATAAACAAAAAAAAAGTCTATTCTCGTTACTCATCACTTATAAAACCAGAGTCCGGATCTTCTATTCCAAAATTATATTTCATCTCATATTTCACTGTCGGATTATTGCCACGTGTCAATCGTAAATAAACAAAATCAATTACTAAGTTGATTGTGTTTCCATAACAATAAAAATCGTGAAATCTAACTCAATATTTCCTTTTGTGAAGATTTTTTATTGACATGTGGCAACAATCCAACGGTGGAATAGGAGATGAAATACACTTTTGAAATAGAGATCCGAACTCATAAAACCATTTTATGTTGTGTAAAATTTTACATCACTTTTTTTTGTCTATCAGACTAAATCATCATTCAGATCAATGTTATCGAAGGTTACAATATGGTTGTAACGTGAAAATCGGATAATAATTATATTTTAATTTAGTATCTTGTAGAGATGTTATTCCTCCCATTTACTTGTCCCAAACTGCTAACTTTTGTGGCAGATAGCCAACATTGAAAGTGTACGCAAATTGGAAAGATGCGAATTCTACTGTCATAATCTTTCAAAAGATACCAATGGATAGATATGCAATATACAACAAATGGGATTCATGCAAGGCTAACCTTTTTCAGCAATAATATTAAATATTATAGTCTTATATTAGTGGAAATTGCAACAAAATAAAATAAAATAAAAATATTCCATGGAGATGGGTCGTGCACGTCAACGGGCTTCAATTAAAACACCTTACTACAGAGATAATAGAACCACACACTAGCATATGTTCCCACAACCCGACACCCATTTCGCATCTCTTTTCTTCTTTAGCCTCTCATTCCTCTGTGGTCTAAACGTGGACCTATAGCGATCACCTAACCAATCAAAATCGCATACTCCCGCATTTAGTGGAGCTTGTATTTACTTTTCCCTTTTTTTTTAACTTCCAAAATTAGGGGTATACCACAACAGTAATTTTTAGTGATTCGGTGTATATTCCCAAACCCAAACTTATTAATCTATCATCTAATTACGTTCTAAATTGATTCACGACTTGGGTCATCACAACAATTACAAAAGTTAAAACAAATCCTTCACTTGAGATTATAGGCTGATTTAGAATCTATCTGAGATCTTAATTAGGCTTACTCTTAGAGTTTGTTTTGGAGAATGTTTTGATCAAAACCCCAGTATAAAAAAAACAATGTTTTTATTTTTAAAGTGTTTCAATGCAGCGTTTGAAAACGTAGAGTTTTAAAAATGTGATGCAATTAGAAACGCTTCAATTTGAGTGTTTCTAAAAACTGAAGGTTTTAGAACGCTGCATCATTTTTTACAACTATTCTGTTTATAAAAATAACGTTTTAAAATAATTTTTTTAAAACGTGTTTATAAGAAAAAAAATTACATTTTGAAAATATTATGTTTTAAAAATGTTATCTTTTAAAAAATGTATTTTTAAAATATTGCACCAAACAAAACATTTGTTTCATATGGAAGAAACTTAGAGCAAGTACAATGGTTTGATTCAAATCAAACCAAAATCAAACTCAATCCATTAAAAACCAATAAATTAATCCATTAGATATCAATTTGATTTAAAACAAAAAAAATCCTACCAATGGTTGGCACAAAATCCAACGTATTTATATATCCCACCATCTTTATCTCAAATAACTTTACCTACCCCACCATTTTTATCTCTATTCATTTAATATATTCTTTCAATTTATACTAACAAATAAATTTCATATTTCATAAATAATTAAGTCCAAAATTATATAAAATATTTAAGTAGTAAATAATATTAATAATAAATAATACACAACTTAAAAGTGGATTAATTAAAAAAATGAAATTTGAAGAGAAAGAGAAGAGATAAAACTTATAAATAAATTTAAATTTTTTGAAAAAATTCATTTGGTATCCAAATGAGGCAAACCAAGTCTCTATTTATAGATAAAAATGTGTACAATTTTAAAACAAAAAAGCAAAAAAAAAAACAAGTTTTTTTGAATGCCCAAACTGCCCTTAAACCGAAAATAAAGAAAAATCTCATCTACCGCCCATTTAATGACACATGTAAAGTGGTTCTGCTCCTTTGTCGGCTGTGGTTAATTTTTTTTCAAATTTGCCCCATCAAAACGACGCCGTTTTGATGGGTTGAAGGGCTAAACGCTGCGTATCTCAGGGACTATTTTGAAGATTGCATAAATTGCGGAGGCTTGTTTCTGAAAATCAAGTTAAGCAAAGTTGTTGATTTTTTTAAAACCACCGTTGTAAACCTTGATTTCATTAAGATTGAGGGGAAAACCCCCATTGTACCTGCTCTTATAAAGGAAGAGTGCTAACCACACCAAAGGGGCAGATGTATCATGTATGTGTAAGACGCCGCTTAACTAATTTTTATTTATTTGTATTTTACAAAACGTTGTCGTTTCATAGAGAGAGAACCCGTTATGAAAATAGATAAAAGAATAATTATGATTTTTAAATTTATTTTTTGTAATATGTATAATTTTTGACCTCATTAAAATTTATTTCTAAATCATCCACTCACACGTCACACCCCCGCTGTAGCGAAGTTAAAACCAAATATCCTGGTAACTTTGATTTTCCCAAACTCATACGTCAAATAGCTTTGATTTATTTTCTTTTTTGGTTGAGTAAGGTACAATGTGTGATGCATGAGGTACAATTTGTAAAACACCCAATAAGATACGATTACTTGGTTGAGTTAAACCGCCGAACCTCCCACGAAGCCCGTCACCGTCGTTAACTTTTGAAGCCCACAGGCCACATGAAAAAGCCTTTTACCCAAGTGACATAAAAATAAAAAATAGAGATCCTAATCTAGTTTTGACGGTGTAGATAAACCGATTAAACGAGGATAAGGATAAAACCACGTATGTTACATGCCGCTTTCACATCAACCTGTTGTCACCAAGAACGTCCTTCTACTTCTACGTCACCAAACGGTGTAGATCATAATCTTGCTTTTTGTTTTTCTTTTTTTTTTGAAAAGACGGTCTGTATTCCCTCCTTTTAAGTTTTTAAGTTTTAATAACAAGAACAAGAAATATAAATAGAAATAGAAGAAAGATTCTTTCGTATTAAGACGGGACATCCCACTGTTAAAATCTACACCGGATTTCTATATATACCTCATTAACATCAAAAAAATATCACATACTCCTACTTGCAACACCTCAACAAACACAAACATTCAAATTTCACCAAATTCTCTCCAACAAATACAATGGAATGGACTAGGGGTCCCACCATTGGTCGCGGCTCCTCCGCCACCGTCTCTCTCGCCACCACTCTTACCGGTGACCTTATGGCCGTTAAATCCACTGAGCTCTCTCACTCTACCTTCTTGAAAAGAGAGCAACATTTTCTCTCTCAATTGAGCTCTCCCTACGTCACAAGGTATATGGGCTTTGATGTTACGTACGAAGACAACCACCCTATGTACAATCTTTTCATGGAGTACGCGCCCCGTGGCACGATTTCTGATATGATCAAGAAACAAGGTGGCTCACTTGATGAGCCTACGATCCGATCTTATACAAGTCAGATTTTGCAAGGGTTGGATTATCTTCATTCGAATAATTTGGTGCATTGTGACATTAAAGGGCAGAATATTTTGATGGCAAAAGATTGTGTCAAGATTGGTGACTTGGGTTGTGCCAAATTGGTTGTAAATGGAGGTGTTGCGACATCAGATTTTTCCGGTACGCCGGTTTTCATGGCGCCTGAGGTTGCTCGTGGCGAAGAACAGGGGTTTCCAGCTGATGTGTGGGCACTTGGGTGTACAGTAATTGAAATGGCCACCGGGTCTAACCCCTGGCCGGAGGTGACTGACCCGGTATCTGCTCTTTACAGAATTGGGTATTCCGGCGATGTACCAGAGTTTCCGAAGTGGTTATCCGATGAAGCTAAGGATTTCTTGAGCAAGTGTTTGAAGATAGATTCAAATGAGAGGTGGACAACTAAGAAGCTTCTCCAACACCCATTTGTTGATAATTTGGAGTCAAATTTTGAAGGATCGGAGGAATTTGTTAGAAAATCTCCTACAAGCATATTGGATCAAGGCTTTTGGGATTCATTAGAGGTGTCAGAGCCGTCACGGGATCCGACCGAATTTACCAATTCCCTGGTAGATAGGATCAGGCAATTGATTGGGTGTGCTTCTTCAAGTTTACCCGATTGGACTGATGAAGAAGATTGGATCATGATTAGAGGCAATCATCACATCGATGAAATCTCTGTAAGTTCCGAGCAGAACCGTGATATGAACTCCGATGACAATGACGAGACTCGCATTGACTCATTCGTGTTTTCAGTTGTTGATGTAGAAGAGCTAGAAAGCTCAATTGGGAACATTGATGTTTTCCTAGATAGAGAATGTCCTGTTAGTATTAGGACACATCTCCCTGTACTGTCCTGTAAAAGTGTTAATTTGTTTCTGGATTTTGAGAATAAAATTGATGAAAAACATATTTTCTTTAATTCAAGTGTTCATGTAGGCATTGTTTTAAAAATCGCTACACCAGAGCCACGCCTAAGGGACGCTTACAATTAAGACATGATTATCATGTTTTTTTTTTATATTTTTCTTATTATAACCTAATTAATAGGTATTAAGCCTTTTATTATATTAATAGTAAATATCACCAAATAATGATAACATTATAATGGTAAATTTTAAAAATCAAACCAGCAATTTAATATTATTTCAAGGTTCAAAATATTTTTAAAAAAAATTCAATAACTCAATACTACAAAAGTCCATTAACAAATTACAAATTTACATTACATTTCACAATTCAATAAGTCTAAATTGATATTAATTATGGAGTAGTTTTATTTTTTAACAAAAGACTCAAAATGTGGGTCAATGCATTTAAAAATAAATTAAATCATTAATTGAGCGCCTAAGCTGCCCCTAGATCACCTAGGCAGGAGCCTAAAGCACCTAGGCAATTTTTATCCAATTTTCGGACGGCTAGCCCACCTTCAAGGCAGGTGAGGCTCAGGCCTTGGGCACCCAAAATGACTAATTTTTTGGCCCCCAAATTATATAGGTGAAGCGACCCGACCTGGGTCATCTTACGTGAAGCAACCTCGTGGATTCCAGCTGGACCTGGACAGGGCCCACCATACAACGGACGTGAGGAGAGTCGACCATGGCAAGCGACCATTGGCGAGACAACCATGATCCTCGACGAATCAAAGATCATTCCGAACAACGAGCAGGACCTAATCACCTGGACGAGGAGTGATCATGCTCGACCGACAAACCTGACATGTAGCATGCACATAGCCTCCAGATGTCTTCCTAATAGGATGCGAGCAAGCCATGCAAGCTGATATAACATAACAACTTATCAACCGCCCACAATGGATGTATCACACGCTACCCATCAACCAGTAGGAAGCTGCCAGCCAGCCAACCAGCAACAGGTCCTCATGCTTAAGGGCCCCTACATCAATCATGATCCCCCAAGGGACACTACTATAAAAGGAGACCTTCCCTTGCAAGAAAGGTAACTGGACTTAAAAAAGTATACACAATTGCATTAAGAACAAGTAGCTATATATACTATCACCGGAAGCTTAAGGGAACGCCTAGCTCCCAAGACTTATACTCCTCGACATTCGACTCTCACACCGAGAGTTGAAACCCCGATCTAACAAGTAGTCTTATTCCAGGTGATCAAAGATTAAATAACAAGCATAAAGCCCAGATATCCTATCAACTTTGGTACATCAGGTACTCATATACACCAACGTGGACGCTGGTCAAGGACACGTCAGCTCAGGTCCATTACGTGGATCACCATCATAGTCACCCCATCATTGTGGCGTGATCAAGTGGTTCCGTTGCCGAGAAACATCATATTCCATCACTAAACCATAACTCTAAAGAAATGGATAAACAAACTCCCACAAAGCAAAACCAACTAGGAACGAACATACCACCCCACTTCAAGGGCACTGGGAGGAAAGGACACTCCAGAGGATGCTCGTAACATAGGAGGTGCCACCGGCTAAGCGAGCACCTTCTTTGATGTTGACGAGGAAAAGGCCCAGGTGGAACACTCTCAGGTAGAAGAACAAGGCCACCGAGCGGGACCAAACCTCAGTCGGTGAAATGTATGCCCATGCTATTCGGGTAATCAATACCGAGGAGGCAAAGAATGAGGGGAGTGAGAAGAAAGACGGGAAAAAGAAAGAGCACGATGGAATGCATCGGGCTCATGATAATTCGAACAAAGGGGGGCGAGGATCAGCCTATAAAGAGGAGGATAATCGGGGCAAAAACAGATGGGATGAAATCGACTGGACTCCCCTCACCACCAGTCGCGAGCACATAATGAACGTCCTGCTCGATCAAGACAAAATAGACAGGTCGTGGCCACTAAATGATACTTGGTATCCTCGCAACCCCAATAAACGGTGTGCCTTCCACAAAGACGTCGGTCATACAACCGAGGAATGTATCAACCTGAAAAAAGCCATTCAGAAGTTGATCGACAGGAGTGAGCTCAGGAGGTTCGAGAAGAAGAGCAACGACCAAGGGGGGAAGACAGAGAGAGCCGGAGAGAAACCAGATCCCCCGACCAAATAACGGGGGTCCCAGGAATGTGATCGACACCATTAGGGAGGCTACACCAAGTGGGACTCAGTTGAAGCACATGATTTACAACCTAAAACATATGGTCAACATGATGCCCCTACCCGATGAAGCAGGAGTAATTACCTTCTGGCCAAGAGAGATAGCCACAAGTGAAACTGCCCGTCAACAACCTTTGACTCTCCGAGTAAGAATCCATGACAGCGAGGTAAAGCGAGTACTAGTTGATACAGGGGTTGGAAGGGACATCTTGTACTATTCTTGTTTCAAAGGGATGGAGTTGGGAGAGGCCCATCTAAGACCGAGCAACGTACAATTGGAAGGGTTTGCCGGTCACAAGGTGGCGGTAAAAGGAACTATCATTCTTATGGTGACGTTGGGGGAAGAGAGCATGACTCCTCGAACAGAGGATGTTGAATTTTTGGTACTCGATCTACCATCCCCATACAACGCTATACTGGGATCACCTTTTCAAACAAAGTTCCGGATAGTTACGTCTATGGCTCACCAAAGAATAAAACTCCCTACTCAAAAAGGGATTGACATGGTTTTAAATGACCCAGCGAGCACCCTGGAGTACATCTACATGGAAAAGACGCGTAAGGATAAAGTAACGATCACCATGCCCGAAGGAGAAATGGTCGAAATAAGCAGAACGACCAAAAGGCTTCGAGAAACGGAGGAGCTAATTTCATCACTCCCCGAGCATACACAAACATAGCAATTAAGGCGAGTTGGGAACGCCAGGAAAAAAAAGGGTGGCAAGAACTGCATACAATTAAAGCAAGCTGGGAACGCCAGCTCACTCGAGAAAGGTGACAAGCGAGCTGGGAGCGCCAGCTCGTCGGAAAAAGGGGGAAATGGGGACCATGTGATAGGCACATCAATTATTGCCGACCATAACAAGAAGGATCAGGTCGCCACCAATGTAATCACAATTGAAAGTCTGGACGTCGATCACCACCCAGCTATCGAGCCAAAGGAGGACCTTGATGAAATTGTGATTAACCTCGATTTCCCCGGGCAGAGGGTCAAGGTATGAAGAGAGATACCAAAGGAAGAGCGAGCATCAATCATCAAGCTATTAAAATAAAGCTTGGATGTGTTCGCTTGGAGGATCGAAGATATGAAGGGCATTAGCGAGAACGTCACTATGCACCAATTGAGCATTGACCCTGACTTCATTCCTATACAGCAAAAGGCACAAATCTTTTCATGGGAAAAACAAAAAGGCATTAAAGAGGAAGTGTCTAAATTGTTGAAGGCCAAAATTATAAAAAAAAAGTCATGTATGCAACCCGGATTACAAATGTGGTTATGGTGAAGAAGTTAACCGGGAAATAGAGAATGTGTGTGGACTTCACTGACCTCAACAAAGCCTGCCCAAAAGACTGGTACCCGCTACCCAGGATCAATCAGCTCGTGGACTTCATCTCTGGGCACAAAATTCTCAATTTTGTGGATGCTTATTCGGGCTATCACCAAATCAAAATGTGGTTGGCCGACCAGATACACACAGCATTTCGAGCTGCTGGAGGATTGTATTGCTATACCATGATGCCTTTTGGCCTAAAAAAAGTGGGGGCTACCTACCAGAGAATGGTGAACAAAGTGTTCGGCGACCAGTTGGGCAGGAATGTGGAAACTTACATTGACGATATGGTTATTAAAACCAAACACTCCGATCACGCCAATGACTTGCGGGAAACATTCTCAAATCTGATAAAGAACAAGATGAAGCTCAACCCAGCCAAGTGCGCATTCGAAGTAACAGCAGGAAAGCTCCTCGGGTACATGGTCAATGAAAGAATAATCGAGGCCAATCCAGAAAAGATAAAGGATTTGACAACTATGGACATTCCATCCTCGATCAAGTACGTCCAACAACTCAATGGTCGGATCACGGCCCTTAGTCGCTTCATCGCCAAGTCAGCTGAGAAAAGCTTGCCCTTCTTCAAAATATTGAAGGGAGGCAAGAAATTTGAATGGAACAATGAGTGTACCCAAGCTTTTGAGGAGCTCGGGGAGTATCTTGGTCGACCACCACTTCTTAGCATCCCAGTACCAGAGGAAAAGTTGTATGTATATTTGGCAGCATCAAACTCAGTAGTTGCTGCAGTTTTGATAAGAGAAGAAGATAAAATTCAAAAGCCAATTTATTATGTTTCTCATGCACTGACGGACGTTGAAGGGAGATACTTAGAAAATTGAAAAATTGGTCCTCGCCCTAGTCATTGCTATACGGAAATTAAAAGCTTACTTCCAGGCACATTCGATCATAGTGTACACCAATTTTCCCCTAAGAAAAATTCTGCGCAAACCAGATATGGCGGGCAGAATGTTGAAATGGTCAGTCGAACTCTCAAGATATGCGCCCAGAAAAACAATCCGAGCACAGGTCCTAGCCGATTTCATTGCCGAAACCTCTTTCACAGAACAGAAAGACGACCAAGAGCAAATCAGCGAAAAGGTCACCCATGTGACTACAAAAGCAAATATGAAGTTTTGGTCGCTGGAGACGAGCTCGCATTAAGCTTGGGAGTCGAGGACATTGTAATTTACAGTGATTCCCAACTAGTGGTTAAACAAGTGTTGGGCGAATACGAAGCGAATCACCCGGTGTTGGCAAAGTATCAACAATTGATGCAAAAATTATTGATACGATTCAAATATTCGGAACTAGAGCAAATCGTTAGAAATGGTAATTCCCGGGCAGATTACCTCTCCAAAGTCGCATCCTCGAAAGCGGAGAAGCTACCCCTTGACGTCGAACTTTTGTTTCTCAAAAATCCAGTCATCGGCCAGGAGGGGATTATGGTAGTCACGGAGGCTTCAAAATGTTGGATCGACGACATAAGAGACTACATCGAGCAGGGCATTCTACCAGAAGGAAATAGTGAAGCGCAAATAGTAAGGAACCGAGCATGCAGATACTCGGTTATAGGAGGCATGCTATATAAGCGATCCAATACAAAGCCTATTCTTCGATGCATACGGCCAGAGACAGTAAAGGATCTGCTGGCTGAGGTACATGAAGGTGAATGTGGGGGACATCCAGGACCGAGGACTCTGTCGGACAAGATGAACTTTCATGGGTATTACTAGCCGAGCATGAGAAGGGACGTAGCGGAGTATGAGGAAATATGACAAGTGCCAGAGATATGCAAATATTCCATGACTCCCCTCGGTCCTACAAACACCAGTGGTTACGGCATGGCCTTCTGACATGTGGGGAATTGACGTCATTGGCCCTTTCCCCAAAGCTAAACATGGGTGCTGGTATGTTATTGTCACAGTGAACTACTTCACCAAATGGATCGAATCAAAACCACTCGCTAGTATAACCGAGGACCAAGCAATAAAGTTCGTGTACAAACATATCTTTTGTCGTTTCGGACTACCTCGGATGATCGTTTCCGACCATGGCACCTAATTTTCCAAAAAATTCACGGCGAGCTGCGAAAGACTGCACGTCAAACACCGAATGTCCTTGGTGGCTCATCCACAAGGCAATGGTCAGGCAGAGGCAGGAAACAAGAAGATTATGCATGCCCTAAAGAGAAATTTAGACGGCAAAAAAGGAAGCTGGCTGGAGCAGTTGCCGATCGTCCTATGGGGAATCAAAACATCAATTCGGGGATCTACTAGTGAAACCCTGATCGCACTTATCTATGGATCAGAAGCAATGTCACCGGTTGAATTAACCCTTCCGACAGTCCGAGTCACTTTTTTCGACCAAGAACAAAACGACTTGTCCAGACAGCTCGACCTGGACAACCTCGAAGAAAAACAACTAGAGGCCCGCCTCAGAATAATCAACTACAAAAAGTTTACGAAGATCTATCACGATAAGAAAGTCAAACCAAGAACTTTCGTCTTGCTATGGTCTTTCCACCAGCTTTAAAGCTAAGTGCCAAGCTCTCATCTAGAGTATTTCTTGGCTTCGTAGCAATGGGTATAGCCGCGCTATTATTGAGATTGATTCGCTGATTCTTCTGGATTGTATTAACGGCCTTTCAAAGCCTCCTTGGGACTGCACCTATTTGTTACGCAAGATTCTTAATCTTTCTTATAGGCTGGAATTTTCCTATTTTCACGTTTTTAGAGAAGCTAACTCGGTGGCTGACGCTTTGGCTAATCTAGGGGCCGATGGAGAGCGTGACTCTACTTTTACTAGCATTGCTGATCTCCCCACCTTTATTCGTGGGCTCATCCGCCTGGATAAGATTGGTACTCCGTATGTGCACGTTTCTTAGTTTTTTTATGTTTGGAGTTCTTTTGTATCTCTCTTTCGAGGTTAGGCTCATCTGTCCTCCTATTTATAAGGGCAAGGCTGGTTGTCCCCCTCAAGTTTGTTTTTCCTATTTTTTATATAATTAAAACCTAGCAGGGTGCCGCCCCTGTTTCCAAAAAAAAAAAACTAGCAGAGCCTGACGGCACACCTTTGAAAAACTCATGGCATGCCGATCACCTCAAAAGCTACTATCATTGATGTAACCTTTGAGCAAAGTTTGAAGTATTGAATAAATGATGTATATTTTTAAAGCAAATGTGTCCGCTATCTGCTCATTCCTATCCTCGTACGAAGGTGGGACAAAAGCCTATCCTCGGCACGCGAGGAAGGTTGCAAATAAAGAAATGAGCCAAGTGTTCATTCTCATCCTCGTACGGAGGTGGGACAAAAGCCTATCTTCGGCACGCGAGAAAGGTTGCAAATAAAGAAATGGGCCAAGTGTTCATTCCCATCCTCGTACGGAGGTGGGACTAAGGCCCATCCTCGGTACGCGAGGAAGGTTTCAAATAGATCAAAATAAAGACAAGTATGAAATAACAAGCAAGAACAAAACGGGAGTCAAATATTCAACGATCGATATAGCAAAAATCAAAGTCAAAAAGAGAGCAAAAAGATTGTTTAAATTACAACACATTAATAAAATTGTTTGGAATAAGGGGCACACACACCCAGTCAACTCGACACAACGAGGATTAAAAACCTATCATTCAGGAAGATCAACCACTTCGGTATCATGGGCTGGGGAGGGTAGACCTCGTTGCTCGGTAGCAATTGATTCATTATCAAACTGATCACAGTTTGATTGCTCGCCCATAAATTGTTTCAGTTTAAGCTCAGCATTGAACTCTACCTCCTCGCCACGCTTCACGGCGCCGATCAGAGAGATGGCATCTTGAGACCATGGAGTCGGGGGCACCCATTCTTCGAAACCATCGGCAGCATCCTTGGCATGGATCATTTTTAGCTCACCTTCATCAAAAGGGATCATCTTGTGTCCCTCCCTCGCTACCTCTCCAGAGAAATACTCGTCTCTCCAATCAACGATGGTCTCGAGCGTGAGCCCCGAAGAAGCGGCTAACCGGAGAACATGGCGCACACCTCGCTCATAATAAGGGATGACCTCCTTGGTGAATTCCTCGGTATCCTTGAATTGTTCAAAAGTTGAGGCCCTCACCTCATCAACCTGCCTCTCTAGCTCGAAAATCCTAGCCGAAGACTCGGTCACCTCCTTCTCAGCCAAGGCCCTCGTCTGCTCAGCCTAAATAGCCATTTGATTGGCCTGACCAGCCCTTTGCTCAGCATCATTAGCACGAGTCTCAGCCAGTTCTTTTTCTTGGGTCAGGGTAGCTATCTTGGCCGAGGAATCTACCAGCCTGGCTGCCTTCAGGGCTTGGTCGGTCTCCAAAGACGCTAGGTGAGCTTTGAGAATTTCGATCTCATCCTGGTCAACTTGAGCTCAAGCCTTGAGTTTTCTCACCTCATCTACAGCCCGATTAGACCGACCACTCAGCGAATTTACAAAAGAGCACATCTACAAGGAGAAGATGAGAATAAAAAGTCAGAGACAAAAAAGGAGAAAGGAGAAAGAAGATAAGAAAAAGAAGAATTAAATAAAGGCGTTTTACCTCGCTTATGCATATCCCAATGCGCCCTATAGCCTCGTTGCTGGGCAAAGAATCGGCAATTCGATCATATCCCTTATCTGGGCCCGAATAATTATTCCTTGCCCGACCAAGGTAGTAGGGCTATCCCGACGGGTCACACTGATGTTCTGCAACGCCAAGACATCTGTAATATCTTTGGCGAGCTTGAGCGTTGCAGTTCGGGTGGTGGGCACGACAAAATCATCCCTCATCCAGGGGATGGTCTCTTCGCTAGACGAGGAGGACAAGGCCTTGGCCTTCATTTTTTTGGCGGCAGGGATCCGGGCTGATGGGTCTTCGGGGCTTTGCTCAACCTCGTCAGGAACCTCTTCGATCAACCGCCTTTTAGGCTGAGGAGCAGTAGGAGAACTTTCGACGGAGGCAGGCCCAGTTACGGTGGTGGCAGGATCTTTCCTTGGTGGGGCTTGTGCTGAAGGCTTAGGCCTCCGAGTAACCACTTTGGCTGGAGCCCAGCGAGGAGCCGTTGAAGTAGTAGTAGCGGGCACAGCCGAGGACGCGGCCCCTTGCTCTTCGGTGGGCAAAGTGTAGGCCTTCGTAGGATCGTTGGATGCATCATTTAACACCACTCGACGGGCAGTCCCTCTAGTCTGCCAGGCCGCTCTACCAGACATATTATCTATATCCACCACCATATCTGAAACAACAAAGAGTAACAAAGTTAGAATTAACAGATGATGGCGATAAAAAAAGAACGAATAAAATAAGTGCGAGACGACGAATACTTTCACAACCTTTAAAATTGAATGTATCATCCTTGCATCGAGGACAATCCATTCTAAACTTATGTCCCTCGTGCATCGCCCATCCTAGGTATTGAATATACTCGGGGACCTCACACCTAAGATTCAGCACTTCTATCTTTTTGGTCGACATCCCGACCATCCTCAGCAAAACTTCATCCTCGGTTACCGAGCTCCAGCAGAATACCCGGGCAGGTCCGATCCCACGGACCCTAAGGAAAGTCTCGATGGCTGTTCGGGCAGACTCCTCATAGTCATCCAGAGCCCCAGCCGGAAAAAGCGACTCACTTCAGAGGCAGAAAGCCGAAGAACGGGAAAATTCCACCCAATTCTGCTCTTAACCAATAGGACCTTCTCGTCCCAGTGCCCCGTCTTTCCAGGAGGCTTAGCGAAGAGATTAATTCCCCGGTTGTGATGCTTGCACTGGAGTTGGTTCAGCGACTTGGTCACGAAAAAATAAGTTTTAAATAAAGGTAAGGTCGGTTCAAACCTGAGTATTCGAACACAAGCAGCAAATGAGATCAGATACCTAACTAGGTTGAGGGAGAGGTCAAGAGGGTGAGCACCAGCTTCTTCGAGAAGTTCGAAAATTAAGGGGGTCGAGGGGCAGCCGAAGACCTGCCTCGAAAAAAGAGATATAGAACCCAACCTTATCATGCTGACCCCTAAGCTCGTTCATACCGAGCGAATTATGGGGAGTAGATACTCGGAATCTCTTATAACTATGGTTATACTTGTCGTTCCAGTCCACCACATCATTGGGCCAAACATTGTTCTTCCACTCCTTCAGCACTCTACGTGCAGGTGGGGCATCGTCGACCCCACCTGAGCCCTCCTTAACTCGGGCAACAGCCGAAGAAGTCTCTCCTCGTTTCTCTCTAGCTAATGCTTTGTTCGCTTCCACCACCTCCTGAGCAACAATCTCCCTATAGTACGGGTTGAATAAGTACTGAAGGGCCCTCTCCTCGTCCCTGCATACCATCATAGCCGAGCCAGCACGGATGTCATCGGCCTTGTACTCTTCGTCATTAAGGGTTGGTAAGCCCTCCATTTTGTACCCACTTTTTATCAAAAGGGGCATTGCTTGGCTCGACAAGATGAGCGACCAAGCCCCATCAGTTTGCGAGTATACCCTCTTGTTTGTCGGTGATCGAGCGTACACAGGGTTTGGACTTACGTGTTTGGTCCTCATGCTCGACCTCAATGTAGTAGAAGGGCTAGGCGAGGAACAAGAGGAGGTCTCACTAGGGGTATAGGCGGGGACAACAGAGATAAGTCTCATAAAGCCTAAAACCCTAACCCTAGAAATTGAAAATCGGGTACAACGAACGAAATAGGGGAGGATACCTGCGAATACGAATTGAACAAGAAAAGAGTAATGGAATCATCGAGGAACTGAATAAGTTAGAGTCGCCGGAGTTAGCACCGATATAACAAAAAAGCCAACAGTCACCGGAAAATCGTTACAAACCCAGAAAGCTACTTAAAAACAGACTTAAAGACAACGAAATGGACTTTAAAAGAAAGAGAAGGAGAAGGAGAACATGGAAAACTAGAAGTGCAAGATGACTAACGGTTGGAAGTAGCAAGAACGAGAGGAATGACAGTAGAAGAGAGTTTTTCATCTTCACAGTACACATAAGTTTGAGGGGGAAAAGAATTTTTTTCAGAAAAGAGAAACAGTTTGGAAGAAGCCGAAAGCTTCGGCTTTTATACGGACCCGAGGACGTCGGGTCGACCTGAAGAAAAGCACACGGATTCTACCTACCCATTCCCAGGCCGACACGTGGCGAATACATACAGAATGGAGGGCACAATCTGACGACGTTTTGTAAGAATGACGCCGTCACATTTATGAACAGTAAAAAGGAAATGATTACTTATGACTCCTCGTTTACCGTGCATTTAATGCAAACGGACCAATTGTAAGGGTAAAATAAGCATGACCTATTTTATTTTTGTTTCTCCTTTCTTGGTAAAATTCATATTTGTCAAGTGTGGCATTTTTGGTAACAAAATCTTTAATTAGATTTTGTTTTTCCGTCATCCTTAAGGTTTTATCATTTTTGGAAACAAAATATTCCTAAAGATTTGTGGTTTCTTGGACCTAAATCTTAGGAGTTGTTTTTGGAAACTAAATCTAGTCAACAATCCTTTGTCAACCGTGTTTCTAGACTCCTTATTTATATGGTAATAAAATCTAGAAATAAGGTAAGTAGATTTTATTCCTTTCTACTAATCCTTGTCCTTGTTGGAGATGAATTTCTTTTTTTGTGTAGGTTTCCTCAAGCATTATAAATAGAAGACAAAGGGAACGGCTGTGGTGTACAGGCATAGAGAGTGAAGAGAGCTGATTCAATGCAGAAAATTCAGATTCAGAACCTGATTTCAGTTTTAGCCGTGCTGCAGAATTTGAATGTGCTTCCGGATGTTGTAACATTGGAAGCAACATTGGCGTTATGCCGCTTTTGACTTCCTAGGTGATTTTAGGAAGCTATTTGTTTCTTCCCACGTTTTCTATACATGTTTTTATGTGGGTGTTTTACTCTGCAAGACTTGTTGTCTTGTGAGAGTGTTTTGTTTGGTGATTTTACATAGTTTTTTTGTAAAACAATTCATTCTTTTTGGCCATGAGGCTAGATCTACAAGTATAAGCTTGTAGATTGTTTGGTAAATTTTTGTGATGAATTTCGTGCTTTAGTATTAAGTCTTCCGCTGTTTTTGTTTTGATTTTTCTGTCTATTGTGATTTCCATTGTAGCTTTTTCACAAGCTACATTGGAAACTGCATTAGGCAGTTTTGAGAATCCTAACTACTTGTGTTCTTTCACTTGGTATCAGAGCCTTCTCTTGACATCACTAAGAGTTGATTCTGGTAGTAGCCGTGATGGATTCTCAGTATGAGAATGTCGTTCGTCCTCCTATTTTGATTAGTGCAAATTATTCTATTTGGAAAGTCAAGATGCGTATCTTCATCAAATCAATTGATGAGAGAGCGTGGCTTCTTTGTTCTAAATGGTTGGACTCCTCCCAAAACTACTGATGATGATGGTGATGTAAAAATCACCAAAGAAGCAGATTGGTCTAATAATGATACAAACATTGCCTCTTTTAATTCTAAAGCCTTGTCTGCCATATACAAAGCTCTTGATGCTAACACCTTTAGGGTTATAGCCAACTATGAGTCTGCTAAAAATGTTTGGGGGCCCTTCAAACCTTGTGTGAAGGACCTTCTAGTGTTCGTGATTCTAAATTAAGATTGCTTACCACTCAATTTGAAAACACAAGGATGAATGAAGATGAAGATATTACGTCTTAACTATGCTAGATTACTTGATATATCTAACTCTGCTCTTGCTTTGGGTGATCCTATCACCAATGATCGACTTGTTAACAAGATGATGCGAACCTTGCCTGAAAGGTTTAACGTGAAAATTTGTGCTATTGAGGAAGCTCATGACATTGACAAAATTAGTTTTGAAAGACTAGCTGGTATTCTTCAAAATTTTGAGTTAAACCTCAATGAGCAAATTAAGAACAAAGGCAAAGGTGCATCATCTTCTACTCCTTCGATGATAGTATTGCTTTTCCTTCGTTGTTGATATCTCTTGAATTTCTTGAATTGCATAAGGAAATTGAGGAATCGATTTTGGTGAAGAGTCAATGGATTTTTAACAACAAAGTTTAAAAATATTTTGAAAGCAAAGGGGCAAAACAGATCTCCATCTTCTATCACCAAAACAAGCCAAAACCGAGCCTAGCAAATTTCCTCCCAAAGAAAGTTCTTTTCAAAACCCTGAAAAATCTTTTACCAATCCTTTTGCTAAGCAGTCTACATCTAGAAGTAAAAATATTGATTCTATTCAATGTAGGGCTTGTCAAGGGTTTGGGCATTATGTTAATCAATGTGCTAATACTTTGAGAAAGAAGGGTTTGAATTTTTCTGCGACTTTTAGTGATAGTGATGATGAAGATCCAGGTGATCTCATCACTCTCACTGTTGTACACAACTCTCCATCTGATTTTGCAGGATTTTCGGCCAATGTGACTCCCAATGTTACTACATCGGAAGTCACATTAGAAGAAGCAATGGACAGAAACAGTGATGACCTTTGCTGTTTTAACTCCTCTGTCACAGAAGACGATGGAGAACCTGATTCAGACATGCTAGAAGGTTACAAAGAGATGTACAAAGATTGGGAAAAGAGAGCTCATCAAGTTATAGTGCTTGGAAAGGCAAACGAACTGCTGAAAAAGGCTAATGAAGAACAAAAGGAGTGTCTTACAAGGTTGGAGAGTCTGTTGAGTAAGAAAGATGTGGAGATTGAAGATCTGAAAGAAAAGCTCATCCTAGCCAATGAAACCATGGCTAAATGGAACTCAAGCCAACAAAAAATGGATGAGATGTTGAATTATGATAATTCTGGTAAGTCTGGTATTGGATTCAGGCCCAAGATGTTTGTGAAAGAAGGTGAAGGTATGTCTACTGAACCAAAACATCCCACACAAAATTCTCAAAATCGAAACTTCTTTGAAAAACCCAAAACAAGAAAGAAGAATTTTGTGTGTCATTTTTGTCACAAGCTCGGTCATATACAACCACCATTCTCGCTTAAAAAGGCGTATATGATGAGAAGAAGTAAGGCGTGCCTTTTGGTTAAAATCGATGAAGCATCGAATGCAACATCCAATGAAGCAACATTGGAAGTCACATTCGAAGCAGCATCAGAACTCATGTTTACAGAAACAGCAACCAAAGGTTTTTAAACAGATGTGGGTTCCTAAGGGTAGTAATGACAAAGGCAAGTCCAAATATTGTGAACCCTTTGATATATGTCCTGGTGCTAAGCGGTTCTATGAAACCATTGATGAATTCTATGAAGAATCTCCTCCAAAATCTTCAGAACCAGCATCTGAAACCAGTAAATCTGCACATGATCAGACAGAACCTGCATATTCTGAAAGTTCAGCCAATGTGATTCACAATGTGTCACCCAATGTAGCAACATCGGCAGACACATTGGACAGAAACTTGGCAGATTCAGAAACAGGTCCTGAACATTCAGAAATTCAGTCCAATTTGAATGATTGCAGCCATGACATTCCTAGCCGCATATAGAAAAACCATCCAATCTCTCAAGTGATAGGTAATATTCATGATGGCATATACACAAGGAGAAGAAGTAAGGTTGAATCTCACAAATTAGCATGCTTATCAAAATATTTTTGTGAGAAGCCTTAAAACTTTTGTGGGTGCTCCAAATGATCAAAGATTATGTGCTACACATTGATGTGTTAACCTTGTTTTTTGATATCACCTATGCATTTTGCTTAGCACAAAAATCTAGTTCATCATTCTCGAACAAAACACATTGATATAAGACACCACTTTATTAGAGACTTGGTTGAATATGTAAATTGTTTGCATTGAACATGTTGGGACTGAAAATCATCTTGCTGATATATTTGCCAAGTGTCTTGTTTTTGAGAGATTTTTCAATCTTTGGAAATCTCTTGTATTTTTAGGCATGATTGCATTTTGTCTTTAGAGGGCACTCTAGATCAATTGACTCACATGTATGTGTCTTTTGTGGTTTCTTGGGAATTTCATTCAAAATCTGTTGTGATTTTTTTTGTTATGATTCTCTCTCTCTCCCAGTTCTTGAGTATGCTTGAAGACCACAAAGGAAAGAGCTACCTTTTGAAATTTTTGGGATGCTACAATTTGTCAAGGTACTATGAAGCTTAGGCTTTCATG
The DNA here is from genome assembly GCA_013146195.2 of Codonopsis lanceolata. Taxonomy (NCBI): domain Eukaryota; kingdom Viridiplantae; phylum Streptophyta; class Magnoliopsida; order Asterales; family Campanulaceae; genus Codonopsis; species Codonopsis lanceolata. The sequence continues at coordinate 164,189,186 of CM028378.1, forward strand.
GGTTGATCTTGAGAAAATTGACTCCCTTGAATTGAAAAAGTGTGAAAGCTACCTAACGGAAAAGAGCTACCTATGAACAAGGTTGTGGCACCTTTCTTTTGGGACTATGAATCCTCGGATTTCATGGGTTGATCAAAAAGTTAAGTGGCTTCCCTTAGTAAATAGTGTGAAAGGTTCCTAGTGGCACATGTTTTTATAGCTTGAAATAAAGTAGAGCTATATTCCTAGGGAAATAAAGTACCTATGGATTTTTGTTGTGAAAAATTTACGATCTTGAGAGAGAAACCTGGTTGAGAAATTAAAAAAAATGCAAAATTGAAAATATAATCACAATTTTGGCGAATGCATCTCCCAATGCAGCTACATTAGGAACTGCATCGCTTTGATCTGGTCTTTATCACTTGTGTGTGATTGCTTTTTTTATTTTTTTGCCATGCCTAGCTTTTTGTTATCATGTTTTTAGGCATAAAATTTTAGGACATGCATTGTTGGCAAGGATATCAACTTGATGAAATTTTGTCCTAATATAAACTGTGCAAATCAATTTCCAAAAATCTCCATGTTGAAAAATATGTAGTGATTGTCTAATTTTTGTGTGGAACTAAGAGTTTTTGAATTTGGATATGAGGTGCTCAGTTGTTGCTAGGGGTGTGATCAAATCTTGGTGAACACTTCATTGTGTTTATTCAAAATCTTGGATTTTTGAGAGTTCCAAAAAGATTGTTTATCCCTCTTCCTTTTCCGGTCAAATAGGGGGGGAGAGATCAAGAGTTTCTGGTGATGATGATGATTTTGTATGCATGTGAGTGCATCATTGGTATGTTATGATTTGTGCTTAGTAATGGTTTCTGATTTTATACCTTGCACAAATTCATAGGGGAGATGAGATTTTCTAACCAATGCAGGTTAGATGATTTGATTGGTGTTGAATAAACACTTGTCATTTGATTTGACCAGAAAGGCTCAACAAAGGGGGAGATTGTAAGGGTAAAATAGGCATGACCTATTTTATTTTTGTTTCTCCTTTCTTGGTAAAATTCATATTTGTCAAGTGTGGCATTTTTGGTAACAAAATCTTTAATTAGATTTTGTTTTTCCTTGGTCCTTAAGGTTTTATCATTTTTGGAAACAAAATATTCCTAAAGATTTATGGTTTCTTGGACCTAAATCTTAGGAGTTGTTTTTGGAAACTAAATCTAGTCAACAATCCTTTGTCAACCGTGTTTCTAGACTCCTTATTTATATGGTAAAAAAATCTAGAAATAAGGTAAGTAGATTTTATTCCTTTCTACTAATCCTTATCTTTGTTGGAGATGGATTTCTTCTTTGTGTAGGTTTCCTCAAGCATTATAAATAGAAGACAAAGGGAACGGCTGTGGTGTACAAACATAGAGAGTGAAGAGAGCTGATTCAGTGCAGAAAATTCAAATTCAGAACCTGATTTCAATTTTAGCCGTGCTGCAGAATTTGAATGTGCTTCCGGATGTTGTAACATTGGAAGCAACATTGGGCGTTTATGTTGTTTTGACTTCCTAGGTGATTTTAGGAAGCTATTTGTTTCTTCCCACGTTTTCTATACCTGTTTTTATGTGGGTGTTTTACTCTCCAAGACTTGTTGTCTTGTGAGAGTGTTTTGTTTGGTGATTTCACATAGTTTTTTGTAAAACAATTCATTCTTTTTAGTGAAATCTTTTTGGCCATGAGGCTAGATCTACAAGTATAAGCTTGTAGATTGTTTGGTAAATTTTTGTGATTAATTTCGTGCTTTAGTATTAAGTCTTCCGCTGTTTTTGTTTTGATTTTTCTGTCTATTGTGATTTCCATTGTAGCTTTTTCACAAGCTACATTGGAAACTGTATTAGGCAGTTTTGAGAATCCTAGCTACTTGTGTTCTTTCACCAATTCCCCAGAAAAATTGCACTAATAACTCTGAATTCATCCTCGACTTTGAAGATCGAGCATAATCAAACGAGCAAGAAGTAGCCGCGAAGAGTGACCATAAGCAAAAAAGATGAAAAACTGAGGAAACCAAAACAAATATAAAAGATGCCCGATAGCCGAACGAAGTACTCAATTTTACTTTCCAAGATAAGGATAAATCATCGCACTTGGAAACTCGGGGGCTATTGAAGGGACCCGACCTGGGTCCTCCTACATGGAGCAACCTCGTGGATTCCAGCTGGACTTGGGTAGGGCCCACCATACAACGGACGTGAGGAGAGTTGACCATGGCAAGCAACCATTGGCGAGACGACCACGATCCTCGATGAATCAAAGATCATTCCAAACAACGAGCAAGACGCGATCACCTGGACGAGGAGTGATCATGCTCGACCGAAAAACCTTCTCTGATGTGACAAACCTGACATGTAGCCTGTACATAGCCTTCAGATGTCTTCCTAATAGGATGAAAGCAAGTCATGCAAGCTGATATAACATAGCGGTTTATCAACCACCCACAATTGATGTATCACACGCTACCCATCAACCAGTAGGAAGCTGTCAGCCAGCCGACTAGCAATAGGTCCCCATGCTCAAGGGCCCCTACATCAATCATGATCCCCCAAGGGACACTACTATAAAAGGAGACCTTCCCTTACAAGAAAGGTAACTGGACTTAAAAAAGCATACCCAATTGCATTAAGAACAAGTAGCTATATATACTATCACCGGAAGCTTAAGGGAACGCCTAGCTTAGGCACTTACACTCCCTGATTACTGTCTCTCACACCTGAGGGCTGTAGCTGGGAAACCCCCAGCACCCTAATGGTAGACTTATTTCAGGTGATCAAAGATCAAAGAACAAGCACAAAGCCCAGATATCCTATCAACTTTGGTATATCAGGTACTCATATACACCGACGTGGACGCTGGTCAAGAGACGTCAGCTCAGGTCCATTACGTGGATCACCAGCATAGTCACCCCATCTTTGTGGCGTGATCAATAGGTCTATCTTCTTACTAAATAAAAGTTAGAGCCCTAATTAAACTTACCAGTTACCGAGTTACGGTCGGTAATTTGAATGGAAGCAAAGAGTACAAAAACTCCCCAGCCTCCAATAAGCCAATTCCAAAGATTGAAAGATGAGTAGACAACAACGAGCTAGCGGCTAACTATGTTTCTTCCTCTTGCCGCTGGGAAACGCTGCAGCTGTTTGTGCCTTCGTCGATTTTGCCTTCAGGACCGCCCTCTGCCACGTCGACGGTAAGTTTTTTTGTTTTCAATTTGGAAGTTTTGAGGCTATGTTACATATAATCAATAATATATTCTAATGGCTTGTATTGAAATTTAATTGCAATTAGTTTATTGTTTTATGGAGGAATTTTGAGGTACCAAACATTGATTGCATCCATACTGATACCGTGTCTATGATACATGCACAAAATCTAGATTTTGTTGAGTCATCCTTTCGATTCTATTATACAGTGGCTAAAAAGTTTGCGTACCGGTTAGTGGGCAACTCTATTAGAATCAAGGTTTGTAATATAATTAGTTCAGTGTTAGTTTTTCCTAGGCGCGGATCAGCAGTCTTCAACTACCGATCTTGAGATCTTCCTTCACCAGCAGTCCTCCAAATCTGCTCTAGCGTGTCATGAAGATTGTACACGTGAGTCCATGTCACATATTATTAATCTAGATATTTGAATATCTAGTTAATAATATTCAAATTTCCCTTCATCAGATTTCTTTCCAAAATGAAATCAAGGATGCATTGACTGGCTCAGTTCAAATAGTTGTTCCTCTGAAATAAAGTCTGAAGACATTACCTTATTTAGGTAAGAAGACTTTCAGACTAAACACACCTGCAACCTGACGGTTTCTTTGTTTGTTCTGTTTGTTTCTAAATCATTGCACCTCTGATAGCTGTGCGATTGACACAACCTATATAGTGCCGAATGCATTTAATGTATATTATCGTTGAAGACATCTTTCCCATTTGAAATCCAACGGTCCTCAAGATCTCACTTGGTATAAATTCCAGCATTGAAGACTTTAAGAAACACTCCTGAACATTCAATACCCAGGCCATTATTCTCCAACCTTCAAGCATTCAAGAGATCTGCAAGGATAAGAACTAACACTCTACCAAACTAACTGAAGCTGCAGCTCTTCTCCTCAAAATTCTTTACAGCTTCTTTAGTTTGCATTTACTGTTCTGTTACTTAAGCACTTGAGAAAATACATCTTCATTGATTATTCTTCCCATCAATATACACTTGGTTAAAAACCTTTTTGTACACGATTTCATTAGTGATCTTAGAATAATCACTCGAGTGGATAAACTAGTGCACCTTTCAAAATCCTAGGCTAACCACTTTGGTAGTGGACGTTGTACTTTATAGCTAGTGTGAACCACTTCTAAATCCCTGCTTACTATCTTGATTTTCTGCTCTTTAACTCTATCTTTATTGATCTGTCCATAGTTCTCAGCATTACCTTATCGAAGACTGTTGTTATACTTCTTTATAGTCAGCCCTTCAAAATTGCTTTAATCACTTCTCTTTCTCTTATTATTCCGCTACCCTAATTTAATTAATAAGTTAGCTGTTTTTAAAAAAGAAGAAATACTTAAAGATAATTTTTTAAATTATCACTAGGCTATTCAACACCCCCCCTTTCTAGCCTATCTTGAGCCCTTTCGGGACCAACAGGAGATGTGGTATTTCGATTCCTAATAAAAAAATATAAGTCTTTTATTTAAAATATTAGTAGTCTAAAGTAAACGGAATGAGGTTGTCACCCCAGCCCTTAAATGGACAACCTCTTCTTTATTATTTACTAGATTTTGTGCTCGTACCTATGGCACGACATCAATATTGAACAGTGTCAGTATTCAAATAAATTAATATATATTTTAACAATGTATCAAAAAGAGTCGACAAATAAAAACTAAGAAATTTGAATATGAGGTAAGTCTTGGACATCCATAATGATATCACCGTGAATCGAGCGAGGGAGATCTGACAAAGAAGAAAAAGTGGCATCCATACCCATGTCTATAGCAAGATTAGCAAAACCAATAATCAAATATTGTTAAAGAAAAAAAGAAATTTGACATGTAGAAACAATATTGTAGTATTTTTTTTCTCAATAACGACAACTTAATCTTCTTCTGGAGATTGTTGCTTCACAACAATGATCAGTTTTGAAACACGAGATACAATGACTTTGTTCGGTATTTTCACCTACACGTGAGACAAAGAAAAAGCACAAAGTTTGAGGGCAGATTGCTTTGATCGATTTTGGCAACGGGGTATTAAAAGTCTTGGACAGGGGATGCGTCGCAAGATTGGCACACTGAAAAAGTCGCAATGCCTTCTAAGTTGATCATAAGAATCTGCTATATAGAGATAGCACTTAGTTCGCTGCAGTTTTGTTTGCCTAGAAAGAATACTGATTTTATTATAGTACCTTATATTTTGTAGGCATCAATTTGGGATTGAGAATGTGTGACGTTGTCTAAATAGGAGTAGGAAGGTAGTATGTAAATGTTACAACTGTATTAGTGGACTCTTAGCCCGGAACAGATAAAGTATATTTATTTATATGTATGTGTATGTGTGTGTATGTGTGTGTGTGTATGTGTAAAAAGTAAACGGAATGAGGTTGTCACCTCAGCCCTTACATTGACAACCTCTTCTTTTTTATTTATTTTTTACAATTAATTTTTAAAAATGTTTATGGCGAATTCAATGTCAAATTTTTTACAATTAATTTTTTAAAAAATGGAATTTATGACATTGATATGGGTGATAACCAGGCCTATACCTTGTGAAGAAAATATAACATCAAAAGTTCATGATAATTTTTTTAAACCGCTAAAGTACATTTTTGAGGGATAAATGACGAAGATACCCTTAATGTAGGAAATGCGCACAGACAAAGCCACTGCTCAAATTTGGGCTTCGTAAGAAAAAAATTGGGTATCGCTCAAAACTTTGGGCATCAATCAAAAATTTGAAAGCGCCATGAGCGAGGTATTCTAAACCAAAATTCACTCTTCGTTAACAACCCCGAACTCATAATATTCTCAATTAATATGATTGGTATGGCGAACTTCATACTTGACTCATCACCTACTTTGAATTATGGGCATTCTTCGATAGAAAAAGAGGAGGTCATCTCATCCAGTAGTTTTCTTCTTCGTCTTAAGCATATTCATTCAGTAATGAGTTCGGACATCTAGTGACTTTTGGTTTTGAGTGAGAAGTTGAATAATGATGCACCAAATCACAAAGGGGTAGAAGCAAATTAATGATGACGCTAGAATCAAAGGGGGTAAAAGCAAACTTCATAATTTTATTAGAAATTGGTCTAGGTGAGGGAGAGAGAGTGTGTGCTGGATGTGAAGAAGACGAATAATATTAAAAAAATAATATAAAAAGGAACTTAAAAATAAAAAAGTAATAGAACAGTTACAGTTTCAAAAAAAATATACTGACCCACAATTAATCCCATTGATATTGACAGTGAATTGGAAAGCCATCCTACTTGGCTCATATGGGTAATGGGTTGTTGTTTTTATCGACCCAATCTCATGTAAAGACACCCAACTAAATCTCATTTACTTTGATTTCCTTGCCCATACCCTCTTGGACTGTCACTCATCCCACCTTAAATTTCCCCAGCCAATCATACTCTCATGTGGCCAAAAATTGCTACCTTTTTCCGGTCTAAATTTATAATGAAAACAATACTTCCCTACCTATCCATTTATTGACCTCATATTTTTCTTTCACAATTACACCTCATCCTTAAATATATTTATCATCATCACTCATCAGTTAACAGGTGAAGCTTGAGTTCGATAAAACTGCCCATGTCTCAATACACTTCACCAACCTTCTTTGTATCACAAGACTTATCCCTAACTATTTTACCAAAAAAGTTGGCCATGGCCCCCATTAACTATGATTCTTTCAAGCAAACGAAGATTCAAGGTGTTGTGATAATATATTTATTTGTTCAAATCGAATAATATTTTATGTTTTGAACACAGGAAACGCACGTGATTTTGGACCGTGTAATGACTTGGATCAATCAAATTATACCAAATGATTGTAATTTATAAGTAAAATATTAAATAAACAAAAACAAAAAAAAAAGGTTCATTCTCGTTGCTCATCAACTACAAAAACATATTTACATCATGCTGAGAAATACACAATCTTGTAAATATTTTACATGGAGACGTAACAATCCGGTTATAATTATAATTTAATTCAGTATCTTGCAGAGATGTTATTCTTCACATTTACTTGTCCCAAACTGCCAACTTTTGTGGCAGATAGGCAACATGGAAAGTGTACGTAAATTGGAATGATGCGAATTCTACTCTCATAATCTTTCAAAATTAAGATACCAATGGCCAATGGATAGATATGCAATATACAACAAATGGAATTCATGCAAGGCTTATCTTTTTCAGCAATAATATTAAATATTATAGTCTTATATTAGAGTGGAAAATACGCCCTAGGGGTGGTAGACATGGTGTGAGGTTTCAGATCCCTTCCCATGCCTCCCTTAGGAGGAAAAAAAAATTAAAAAATTAAAAAAATGCAACAAAATTAAAAAATAATAATAATAATATTCCATTATTTTCTAGACAAGTGTCTAAGAAGAGAGCCCGATAAGAGATGGAGCTGCAATCAGCAGTTACAACATCCATTCTTGTTATTCTGTTCTCCAGATGTAATCAATACTACAAAGCCGTCGCCAAGATGCGTGCTTGATTGGTAGTTGGTACGATTCGAATTTTTCCGATGAAGAAGAAACTTGCAGGGTTGAAAATTCGAATATTGATGCCAAGGGTAGAATTGAGAAATTAGCTTCAAAGATAGGAGCAAATTGGGAATCTAACGGTTGGGCGGAGGAGGTAAGGAATTTGGTTACTGAGACAACAGCGGAGGAGGAAAGGAGGACAAATTCGGCATATCCGGATTTGACGAGGACAGAGGAGGAAAATGCTGAAACGAGCTCTGAATATTTGGATTCCATTTCCATTGGTATTGGGGAAGTAAGTTGGAGGGCAAATTGGGAATATTCATATTCCAACTCCAGTTCAAGTTATTCACGGCGGGAACCGAACGGTGATTATCAGTGTAGTACTAGTAGCATTAGCACCGCTGGTTCGAGCTGTAGAAGACAGAATATTAGTTACAACTGTTATAAAAATGTAGTCTTGTTATTAAATTTGTTCGTGTACTGTCATCATACTTTATTGGACAACATTAATTATAAACCAAATTTTACATTTAAAAAAATAATTTAATAATTATAATACATTTTCGCGTAAGGAAAATGTTATTCTTACTACTAATTCTATAACTTTCATTACAACTAAGCCTTGAATTAGGAAAAGTTGTTTTTGATAAAGACAAATTTATCTTTTATTCAAAACTTAACTGAATAGAAAGTTGTATAACTAATTGTAAGACTAGCAATATTGTTCGCTTAAACTTTTAAGGCTTAAAATAGATCAAACAATTAAAGTTACACTTGCTCATCGGTCATCTTGAAAATCAATTAACTCATAAGGTATGACTTAAATAATTCTGATGATGCCGAAAAATTATCAAACGGGGATGCCAAAAGTATGGTTGAACCTGGGTCGTCGAGTCACCGTTTGACATTGAAATTATCGCCGACATCGGATATTTGACTATGTGATCTTCAAAATGAAATATCGTGAGTCGATAAGGAAAATATTCTGCCAAAAATCTTTCGACACGTTTATCAGTTATATAGAAAAGAGAGAGCGTGGAGCCCCATGTGTGGAGTGACTTGTCACACAAAAAAAATAAAAAAGCCTCTCACTTATAAACTAGTGGGTGTTATTTATAACTAGAAAGAGTGAGTTTAGCTTGTTGTATATGGGTCAAATTCCTAGCCTTTTTGCCATCATATATAATCCAATTGGCCGATGTAGTGGAGAAACTTCTTAATTAATCTTAATTAAGGGAGACCCAAATGTTAGAGACAAATCTTAAAATATACACATCAATTTCCTTGCCACGTGTCCTAAATCAAAATATTGAAATTATAATGGAATTACATGTCTTGAGCTCCATCAATCCTCAAAAAATGTCGTAATATAAGAGTTACGATGTTACAAGCTTGAGTTGGTGATATTATTACCAATTTTAGTGTTAATATTGTTAGATCAAATCTACTTAGATTTTTATATCTTAAGATGAAATATGTTTTTTCCTAATTAATGACATGAACATTCCAAATCATTAACAACGAAATCATCCAACGGCTTGATTAATATCATAAGCATCATTTGTCTAATTTAAATTATTGAACTTGTAATGAAATCACAAATCTTGAGCTCCATCAGTTTTTCCCATCATTGACATATGTACACCTAGCAAACAATTATACGTAGGTTTTGTGAACATTATATGTTCACTTTATGAATAACAAATGAGCATTCTTCAACTAAAAGAAAATGGACAGAAATTTCGAATTTAAATCAAAATATTATAGGTAATAATTTATAAAAACTGTTATTTATACTTTTTGTAAGACGGATCTTATGACTCGATTCACCGTAGGTGTACTAACCTATGATTATATCTTACTAATTAAAATCGTACGATGATGACGTACTCAATATTAATATATTTTTTGGTTAAGTGTCAGCCATCGAGCTAATAGACGGTGAATTAATTGATTTTGAATGGGACAAATAATGAAATGCCTTCCTTACTCGTGAGATCCAAAGTTGGGTGGTTTATGATTTGGCAAACTACACTGTTCGGATTATAATGTGAGGAAAGAGTGATGCTATTAGAATGTCTTTTGCTTTTGGTATTGCAATTTATATATCTTAATAATGAAGAAATATCTACTTTTTCACATCACAGGAAAGAGAGGGTTGATCTTGCAAACATGACTGACACCAAAGCAATTTCTCAGTTGTGGATTGCCTAATCCCTTTATGTTTCTAAGCAAAAGCATACGAGGGTAATAAGTAGATATGACAATGACCCCGACCCGTATTCATATGCTTTTAGAATTTTATATTAATTGTGTAATGGGCGCTCAAGCCTATTTATGACCCACCCGTTTAAGCCTGTAGCCTGCTACCTCCGATTTGTCACCTCTAGTGATAAGCAATACACGAGAATATATCTTCAAACGTTTTGATACCCATTTATTGAAATTGAGATTGGGTTGAGCATTTTGATTGCACAACTAACTTCATTATTAGACCCAAAAGATCCCAATAATATGGGTTTAGATAAGTTTTATTACAGTATATCCTTTTATCACTTTCCCAATAGTGACACCTAACAATGTGGATAAATTTTGAGTAAACAGACTTGCAAGCTTCCACGTCTTCTTTAGTATAAAGCCAGTGAGTTGACTCTTTAGAGGTCTTTTTCAGGTTCATGCATGGAATATTCCACTTTTTTTTTTATGGGATAAAAATCATAAAAATAACAAATTAGGTAATTTGTAGCATTTGTTTAAATCTAACCACAGACGTGAAAATGTCAATCTCATTGCCAACTAACCACAATTCTATTTTATTCATCTTACCCTCTAGTTTAGTAGTTTAGATTCCACCATTTATATATATACCCTTAAATTACTTTCCCAAATCTTTAAGATTATCCCATAATCGCTCTCTTCGTACAGGTCGGTGCTAATCTTAACGCATAGGGATGATATTAATTAATAGCTAATCCATATTAAAGCTGTCTGATGTTGGTATTGCAGCCTTTTAAATATTGGCATGCTTATTATTGCTTAGACAAGGGGAGCATGCAGTAGCCAGCAAATTACAGCTAGAGTACATAACTTATTATTGCACTTGCACTACCATTGCAGCTTTGAGGTTGTGACGTTTATAAGTTCCAACACAATTAAACACTCAAACTCAATGATATATTAATCTACAAAGGTTTTAACAAAGTGTTTTTTTTTTTTTAATGCAGTCCACTTACTTTTTTTATCTCATTCAAAAGAAGGGCACTGTAAATAATTGATTTACAAATATTTTTCAAAAAGAAGAGGAGCAATTAATTTTGGACGTTCAGGGAATTTTGTTCCAAAATCCAAATGATTGGGCTGCATGCTGGGGGTTGAACTGATCATCGGGCCTTTTTGGATCTTCAACTCCTCCTTTGTTGGTTTGGATACTTTCTTGGATTTGGATTTGTGCAATATCTCCCACACACTTGATGAATTCGGTCCGTCCTTATTTCAAAGTTTTATGGTTTATCATTTTTTTAATTTTTGGGACGAAAAGATAACGATAATCTTAATGAACTAAACATGTACATGCGTGCGCAAAATATCAGTTCATGCATCGATTTTATATCCCGATGCACAAATCGAATCAAATATGTTCATCGTGAATCTTATTTATTTTCTGCATCATCGATTTTATATCGCGATGCACAAAGTAAAATCCAATTACGGTAGTGATGTAAACGAGTAATAATATTTGTAGTCAAAGTTTCCTATTTTCATAGATGTTGTAATTAAAGTAGGACTCACTTATAAATTAACTAGATCTTCATGTCCGTGCCTATGGTACGGTGTCAGTGATATCTGATTTCGTCAATTGAAATGGCCGCACCTAAATAGAATGTGAGATTTAAAAAAATGTTACAGTTGAGGAATACATTGTTTCAAGTGCTAGTTGATGGATTGATGTTTTATAAGGGTGACTGTTAGAAGATTAATCGCATGGTGTGACTTTATAATATGAAGATAAAACACAGTGAGAAGAAAAATATGTATCTGCTCTTAATATTAATTGTATGGGGTTAAAAATGGATAACTACTCACACATGTAAATGTGAGGGTGAATCTCAACCGTTAAATTTTTAAAGATAATTTAATCTCAACCTCTTGAATAGCCCTAATCAATTATCTAGTTGTTTTATAATATAGATTGATTGATTTCCGTAAATATGTAATCAAAGTTTTCTTATGTGCTTGATATTGTAATTAAGGTAGGAATCAAATAAATTAAATATTGATTGATTGATTGATTGATTTTCATGAATGTGTAGTCAAAATTACCTTATTTTACTTGATATTGTAATTAAGATATGAATCAAATAGATTAAATATGAATTGATTGATTAATTGATTTCCGTAAATATGCACAAATTGGTGCATCGCGATAGACAAATTGGTGCGTCACAATACACTAATTGATTTACTTATATAAATATGCATAAAATTGGTGCATCGCGATACATCAATTTATTTTTAACACGTGTCCGGTTCATTAGTGGCAAAGTTGTTTTTTTCGCCTTCAAAAGTGTCTTGTTCCGGTTACAAAAAACAAGGAATTGAGCCATTAAAAACTTGTTGAAATTACGTTGGTCCACTTTTTGAAGTTCTAATCGCTAAAAGTACCCTCTTGTTTTTTCAACCGGATAAAATCACTTTTGGTAGCAAAATGACTACCATACCCTTAATGAATCATAGGCGCTACGGAGTTCATTATTTTGCACCGCGATGAAACTATTTTTTCACCGCGATGCATCAATTTTATTGCAATAATTTTTACATTGCAGTTCAATGGTTTAATTATCTAGTTTAATTGCACCGCAATACATCAGTGTTTGTACTGCGATTCATCAATTTTATTGCATTAACTTTTGCAACGCGGTTCAATAGTTTAACTACCTAGTTTAATTGCACCGCGATATATCAATGTTTACACTGTGATACATCAATGTTTGCACGTGATATATCAATTCTATTGCATAAATTTTTGCACCACGGTTTAATAGTTTAATTGTCTAGTCTAATTGCACCGCGATACATCAATGTTTGTACCGCAATACATAAATTATTATCTAATCCATTTTTGCACCGCGATACAAAATGACAATCAACCAGACCATGTTATCCATTTTATTCATTCATCTCCGTCATAAGTCGCCTTCTTCCTCCTCATCCTCCGCTTTCGTTCATACTGAAAAATTCTTCAGCACAAATCCATTATAGTTTCGTATTTTATGAATTAAAAAAAATCGTTTACTTTTTGGGGGCGTTGCCCTTGGTTTCGTTGCCCAACAATAGTAATTTTTGAATCCAATGTGTTTGTCAGAGCTGTTGAAAGAAGATGATATATTTTCTGAACAATATTTTGAAAAATAACTTTTTACAATTTTAAAAAAAACGAAATACCAAAGGAGTTACAAAGTTTTAAAAAGTGTGAGCAATTAAAAACTTTAAAAAATAAGCCGGCCCACAATTTTTCGAATGTTTTAGTCTGTAGGCTTGTAGCCTGCCTAGCGAGTCCATGTAAATATGTAATGTGGTTTGAATGGTTGGTCCACTAGCAAAAGAGCCCGTTCAACATACTGTATTATTTTTTCATGACAAATTTCTAATTTATTTCCAAAATTTTCATCTTAATTGAGTGGTGAAATATGTGACTTGTAACAGTTACTCTCTTCATTTCGCCAAAGAAGTTATTATTCTTATTTAGATTGTTTCAATTAAAGAGCTTATTTTCAAATATTAAAGGATAAAAGTAATATTTTATTACTAATAAAATACTAAAATATCATTTTCTTAAAAATAATCTTTTATTCGAAACGGAGGAAGTATATATTACATCACCTAATCCGTGCAAATTTGTAATCAATGATACTTGGTATCTAGATTGATATTAGAAATGTAAACAATTTTTTTGAATATTTATTATTATTCTTATTTATTTTAAAAGATGATTGAGATACCAACTTTAAAAAAAAAAAATTCGTCACTATTTAGGAGTAAATATGTGATTGGTTACCATGTAACATCACATCACGTGATGTCACGTTATTATGAGTCCATATTGGTCAAATTTGGAGAAAAATTTAGAACAACCACAATCACAACAACACCAACTACATACTCAGTAAAACTCATTTTAAATATTTTTAGCTCCAATTAAGCTTACAGCGGAGCTTAAACCAACTATCTATTTCCAAAACCAAGTAAACAATTCTTTTAATTTGAAGGATTATTTACCTTGAATAGTAACATTTATTCCAATTGTAATGGGAAAATAAAATTACTAAAATATAAATTTTAAAAGTAAATCCCTTGATGGGCATATATTTTTAGAAAGCTAATTGAAATTACTAAAATATAAATTTAAAATATAAACTATTTTATTCCAATTGTGGTGGAAAAATAAAAATAAAAATAAATGGAAAATATATTTGTAGTTAGAGCATCACCAATGCAATCATATATTTTATCTCGTATGGCCGTTGATAATTAACACTCTCAATCATATTTGACAAAAAAAATTATTTCATTTACATTCAATTAAAATGGAGCTCTTTAATGTAAATGTGGATTTGATCTTATATGAAATGTATCCCACCAATAAAATGAAATTTGAAATTTGAAATAAAAAATAAAATAAAGAAACAACCAATAGAAAAGAGTTTAAAAAAAAAAAAAACAATGTTGAGTAAGATGTATTCACACCCTCAAGTAGAATGTGAAATATTGACATCGTTATCCACAATATAAAGAAAAAAAATTAGTTGACACGTCATATCCACAGCTGTATTGACGAAACTTTTTTTTCAAAAAAATATATAAATTCTAAGTAGTACCTAATTTATTTTCACATTCACATTAACATTGGTAATACTCTTATGATTGTTAGTTGAAATTTGAGGTTTTTAGAGAGTTGTATTAAGAATACTTGTTAGAATGGATTCTTTTTTAGATGTATTGAAAAAATATAAATGAAACAAAAAACAAAATGTTAAAAGACTAGTTTGGGGAACAACCATTATGGATGTTCTAAATCATTGCTCTTTATTTACACGGGAGTCGTTATAATGTGACACTAGATCTTTGTGTCCGTGCTTATGGCACAGTTCCAATATATATGATTTCGTCAATTGAAACGAAAATTTCTAAATAGAAAGTACGATTAAAAAAATGTTACAGTTGAAGGGGTACATTGCTTCAAGTGGAAGTTGAGGGGCAATATTCAAACTCGACTCATAGTTGATGGGGGTTATTTGTAAGGAATTATATGTAACTGACCCATGGCCAAATCAATTCCCAACGTCAAATAGCCTCAGTTGATTGACTGAGCTCTATTGTGAGATTATATTAATGTAAGAGTGATGTTTTATAAGGGGTGATTGTTCAAAACACAATATTAATTGTAGGGAGTGACTTTGTAATATGAAGTTAAAATTGGATAACTACTCTCACACATGTGAATGTGAGGGTGAATCTCAACCGTTAAATTTTTGAAAATAATTTAATCTCAACCTCTAAATAGTTTTAGTCAATTACACATGTGCGAATATGAATTATATTACATGAGATGTTACGTGACATGTTATTTTTGAACAAAGTACATCCCTAAGCACGTGTAATGCAAGATTAGAGCACCACCATTGCTATATTCTTAAGGTGGCTTCCAATTTGGAAGTTGGTGAAATGCAATGGCAACCCTTCCAAAAAATCTTCCTAAGCTGAGTTGGAGCCGACATGGAGGAGAGAGGAATTATTTTCTTCCAAAATTGGAAGCCAAGCAAAAAAGAGGAAGAAGACACGCGGGGGCAGGAGGTGGGCGTCACACACGGCCTGTGTGTGGCGCGTGTGCTTCACGCGGGATCGGGCGAGTGGAAGGGAAATTCTGGTGGGGTCCACGACTGGCGTTGGCTCTGAAATTGTCTGACTTTTTAGTTTTTTAGTTTTTGTTTTTAAATAAAGGCTGGAAAGTGTTGTGATTGAACGGCTATTTTTTTTTCAAAATGAATTTGCCTTTTATTTTTTAAAAACTAGCCGTTTTCAATTTATTTTTTTCAATAATTTTTTTCTTTTTTTTTTCCTTCTTCCCTATAAATACACCACCTCAACCCTCTTCATTTTCTCCACAACTTCTTTATTCTCTCTTCTATTTCTTTATAATCCTTTCTAAAAATTCACTTTCTCTACACACTTAGCTTCCAAATGGATCCAAGAGATACTCATTTTTTTCAAAATTTATTGAATTTTTTCTGAAAATGAAGAAAATCAAAATACACCTAACTCTCGTGTTCCCGAAAATGTTCAACATTCTCAATTTTCTTCTACTCCGCAATACCCCCAATACCCACCTAATTTTCCCAACTATCCAAATTTCTACATGCCGCCAAATTTTACAAATTTTCCAAATTTTCAGAATTTTCAAGTTCTTCAAACTATTGGGAATTCATCTGGTAACGTTCATTTTCAACCGAATTATTGGCAACCGACGGGAAACCCATTTTTCACTCCGCAAGGTACACCCCGTGCAATTTCTAAACCTTACATATCTTCTAATGAGTCACGTCCAACAAGTGTAGATAGGACTTCGTCTGGTAATTTTTCGGCAACGCCGTCATCGGTTCCCGAGACGCCAATCAATTTAGAAACAATTGATTTGGATGACGAAACTGAAGCGGTACCGGTACAACACAAGTCTCAAACACGTGCAAGATGGACCAAGGATGAAGATCTTGCGCTTACGGAAGTTGTGCAGACTATTAGCCAATGTCCAATAATTGGTAATGGTCAAAAGAGTGCGCAATATTGGAAACGTGTAGCTGATTATTACAACGAGCATCACCCAAGTGAATCGATTCCGAGAGATATCGCAAAGTTGACACCACGTTGGTCAACTAGAATTGCTCCATCTGTGAGAAGCTTCAACGAAATCTACAATAGGCTTGTCAATGCTAAACACAGAGGTTGGAGCGATGATATTTTAATGAAAAATGCAAGGGCGGTATACCATCAAGAAAAAGGTCAGCACTTTCATTTTGATCATGTGTGGGAAGTGTTACGAAATTCTTCTGTATCATATTTTAGTCAAACATATATTCTTCACACCAATAAAAAGTCTAAGACGTCAGACTCCGATGGCGGTTATTCTAAGACTAGTGTGGATGCTGAAGATGTAGAAGATATTGATTTACGTACTCGTCCGATGGGAAGAAAAGCGGCAAAAAAGAATGCGAAAGGTAAAGGAAAAGTGGAAAATTCTCCAGATATAGATGAGTTGCATACCCGCAAGGCTGATCACATGTTGTCGTTAGATAAGTACTCCGAAATTAAAAAAATTGAAGCGGAAGCAAAAAAAACTTCAAGTGGAAGCTGCTGCTGCAAGAGAACAAAGAAAGGAGCGTGAAAGGCTCATAAAAGACATAAAATTTCTTCGGGAAGATACCTCAAACATGACTCCAGAACATGTTGTCATACATCGACATGGATGCGAGCAAGTAAAGGCACAGTTGAGGAAGAAATGATATGAATTTTAATTATTAATGTTTTTCTGTAACTTTATTTATTAATGTTTTTATGTAACTTTAATTATTAATGTTTTTATGTAACTTTTAATTATTAATGTTTTTATGTAACTTTAATTATTAATTTTTTTATGTAACTTTAATTATTAATGTTTTTATGTAACTTTTAATTATTAATGTTTTTAAAATAACCGTTTTATAGTAGCCGTTTTAAAGTAGCCGTTGTAAAGTAACCGTTTTAAAGTAGTCGTTGTAAAGTAGCCGTTGTAAAGTAGCCGTTGTAAAGTAGCCGTTGTTGAGAAGTATATATAGATAAGAGGTGTCATATTCTTCTACCAATACCTACAAATCATCAACATACGACTAAAGATGTCTAATTCTTCCTCTTCTTCTACCAATAGCTCTAACACAAGCAGTCATACCGAAGAATCCAACGAATCCAACATGTCTGAAGGTGAAAAAATATATTTGGAGATAATTGCATTACAACAACAAATAGAAGAAACGGAGAGAGCCAACATCAGGAGGCGTCGCCAAAGGAAAAAGAGGAGGTATATAGATCGAAAGCGTGTAGCGGGAAATACTCAACTTGTCAATGACTACTTCTCATCTCAGCCATTGTATCCCGATCATATATTTCGGCGACGCTTCCGAATGCATCGAAACTTATTCATTCAGATAGTTAATGCATTGGAGAATCATTCAAGTTATTTTCGACAGAGGTCTGATGCAGTAGGAAAAGTAGGTCTCTCACCACTTCAAAAATGCACGGCAGCTATCCGTCAATTGGCTTATGGAGTTCCGGCCGATCATCTCGACGAGTACCTCCGATTAGCAGAAACAACCGCCATCGAGTGCATGTTCAACTTCTGTCGATGTATTATTGAATTATTCGGAGGTCAATACTTGAGAAGACCAAATGCTAATGATACTCAACGTCTACTTCAAATGCACGAGCAAAGGCATGGCTTTCCAGGTATGTTAGGAAGTCTTGATTGTATGCACTGGGAATGGAAAAATTGTCCGGTCGCTTGGCAAGGTCAATATTCAAGAGGTCATGGGAAGCCCACAATTGTGCTCGAAGCAGTTGCGTCGGCAGATTTATGGATATGACATGCATTTTTTGGGGTTGCAGGTTCTCGTAATGATCTGAATGTGCTATATGAATCACCTTTGTTCAATAACGTACTCGAAGGAAATGCACCGCCGTGCAATTTTAAAGTGAATGGCAAACAGTATACAAAAGGATACTACCTAACCGATGGAACTTATCCGGATTGGGCTACTTTTGTTAAGAGTTTTCCGTGCCCGTCGGATGCTAAGCGAAAGAAATTCAAAGAGATGCAAGAGGCTACAAGAAAAGATGTCGAACGAGCATTTGGAGTACTCCAATCAAGATGGGCAATTATCAAAAGTCCTAGCAGGTTTTGGTATAGAGATAACTTGAAAGAAATAATGCTCACATGCATTATTTTACATAACATGATTGTGGAGGCCGAGGATGATTACATTACGAACTGGGCTGATGATACCGTATATGACTCTCCACAAGTAAACCATGGGGCAACACAAGCATTTGAAGAATATCTGCAACGAAATTCAGAGGTACAAGATAGAAACACACATAATGAACTTCGATCCAACTTGGTTGAGCATATATGGCGTCGTTACGGTGACGTTTTTATGTAATATTAATTATTGAATTGTAATTTTAATTTTAAGTTTTTTTGTTTTTATGTAATTTATAAGTATTTATCTTTTATGTAACTTTATCATTATGTATTTTTTTCAATTTTAACGTTTTATGTAATTTTCTATTTATGTTATTTTACGAGTCATGTATAATATGTATTTTATTGATAATTTATTAATTAAATTATAAATTATTTAAATTGTGAGTAATAGTATTATTTATAAATTATTATTTATAATTTATGTAATTTATTTGTTTAAGAAATATAAAAATAAGATTGAAGTGTAAAGTTAATGAGGTTGCAGTGGGACCCAACTAAAAAGATGTATAAGAAGATTAGCATTGGAAATATATATTCTTAAATGGAATAAGAAGAGAAAAATGTGTATGTGGCAGTGGGACCCGGCTAAAAAGATGATATAGGAAGGGTAACATTGGAGATGCTCTTATCATAGATCTTCGTCTATACAAGTCACTTGCTGAGGCCACATGTTATGACAGATGTACTTTGTTCATACATAGCGAGTTCTAGAAAAATAAAAAGCACTCCTCTCCTAATAATAATAAATACTTCCTCTATTTTAAAATTATTTTTTTTTATTCGTCTCAAAATTATTGTATTATTTAAAATTTTCATTTTTAGAACATTACTTTTATTAATTAACCTTTATTTTTTCTTTTTACTTTAATTTTGAGTCACATATTTATTGGTTTTAAAGGAATCCACACACTATTCCAATAATAATAATCAAGTTCATTGCTTTTTCTTAATCCGTGTACCGGGTCAAACATGATAATAATTTTGGAATGAAGAAAATAACTTTTTTGGAAGGGATTAATATATAATTTGGTCACATAACTTGACACTTTTTTTTTTCTGATAATGATCATAGATGTTTCACATTTCTTCTATTTCGTGAAGATCATTTTAGCTGACATATTAATCTCTCAAACCGTTATCTCAAATAGAATCGTTAAACAAATTAAAATGACTAAATTGCTCCCACTTGAAGTTGATGGAATGCCTAGGTGGAATAAATTATAGTGTGAAGGGATAATAATTTTTTCTGATATTTATTATTTGTCTATCTCCCTTATATCCAATATTTTAAAACTCCCCGCCTAGGCGCTAGGCCCCTCTCTACCGTCGCGACTTTCTTAGTCGCCGCCTAATCGACCAAGTCGGCGCCTACGCCAAACCTCGCCGACCTTAATTTATTTTTGTAGCTTTGATTTTATGGCATGTGGTGATCGAAAAAAGGAGGGGGGAACTGGAGAAGGAAGGGGGAGTGGTAATGGTAAGACAGTGAGGGAGGTAGAAAGAAAAGGGGTTTGATTTTGTGGATATTCGGTGGGATGAGAGAGGTGATATATCAAAGGGTTAGATCTAGAAGGAAAGAGATTGGAGGATGAAAAAAAAAAAAGAGTCGTTCTGCCGGAGAGAAAGAGAGAAGAAAAAAGAGTTGCCGTCTGCCAGATAAATAGAAGAAAGAATAAGAAAAAAAGATGAAGAAGAATGGTGCTGTCTAGAGACTCAGAATTTAGAATGAGAAGAGATTAGGGAGGATATGTTAGACTGTGTCACTGTGGGTTGTAGGGGCAGTAGGTAGGTGTAGTAATAATTTGTTTGTTTTTAGTTTTAAAATTAGTTGGTTTATTGCTTTGGGGTAGTTGAGAATTGTGATTAATGGTAGGTTTATATATTTTTGTTCATTTTACAAATATAGACAAGTGTTTGATAAAATGACAAATATAAAAAAAAATTAAATTTGTAGTCAATGTGTTTGATCTTTGATGTAAATTATAAAAAAATGGTAATTATGTTTTAATTCTAGGACCCACCTAGGCCTCGATTACGCCCCGACTAGTCCCCTAGGCGCTAGGCGCTACTATGCCGCCTAACGACCGCCTAACGATTTTTAGAACCTTGTTTATATCTCATCTTCACTTTAGTTTTAATCCAAAAATAAACATAAATAAAAAAATATCTACATTTTTTCTTTGACTTATTCCCTATTATGTTTGACAATTAAAACTCAAAACTCGTTAACCTACCCAAATCAACTTGAAAATTACACGACTCAACCCAAACCATTAAAATTATCGTGTTGAAATGGGTAACCCGTTTCAAATCGAAAATGTGAACGGGTTGGGTTCCGTTTTAACCTGAAAATATTAACGGGTCGTGTAGGATTCAAGTGTGACGAACCTGTTGTTCGTTTTGACTCGTTAGTTTTTATTCTATGAATGTATGGATTCTTGGGGGGCAAATCCAGGGCACATTTTGACATATTTGATATTCGGGTTATAATTCCATAATAGACTTTTTCTCCGTGTGCCCTAGCAAGCTCTCCTTTTTCTAACCCGGTCACCAATTTTCACCCGCCTCACCTAGTTTCTCTCTTCCTCTCGCTCTCGTGAGAGAAACTTAGTTTAGAGAGAGAAGGTCTTGATTTTTAAGAGAGAGGGAAACAATTTCACGACTTCATCTTAAACTGCTACAAACCGTTATAAGAAATCAATATTCATCAACATCAAATTGAGGCTTTGGGATTTTAAAGTTATTGAATTCGTTTGTTTTCTCCTTTTCTTTTGGCTCTTTGATTTGATTTATAAAATTACGCAAAGATTGTGTAATTGCAAACCAATTTTGTGAGAAATGATTAAAAACAAAAAGATTGATTTTCATTATAAGGTTACAGATCGGCATGGTTCTTTGTTCATATGGAACATGACCAATCTAATCTTTAAGCCTTCAAACATATCTCTCTTTGCTGTAAAAATATACTTTGAGTTAAGGGCATCTCCAACGAATACCTCTTTTCTTCAATTTAGGGGTCTAAAGCACTCCAACTCATCCCCAAACTCTTTACCTCAAATTTGGTATTGGTGGGGGACCCATGGTATATATTAATTTTTAATGTATTATTAAATCTCAAAATTGTTAATAATATGATATTCTTAATTTAAATGTATTAGAAACTAATAAATATATAATATTAGATAATATAATGTATTGATTGTAATATTTTTTATGGTATTTTCAAGTGCTTGTATGTTTATTAAATTATATTTCTTCAATTTAGTTAAAAACAATTACTAATTTAAAAATATTATTTATGACATAATAAATATTTTATAAACATAAAATTATTAGTTGTGTAATCTTAATAATTATTATTTAAAAGGTTAATAGCAAATTAATATACATGTTGATAAATAAAATAAAATAAATAAAAATAAAATATATTAAGGAAAATTCTGTATGTGGAGAGATTTGTGGTTGTGGGTTGGAGTTGGAATAGTGTTTGGTGCTAAAATGGACCAAATTTGAAATAAAATCTGACCAAATTTGGGGTATAGCATTGGAGATGATCTAAGAAGATAGATTTTTTTCTGATAAAACTTTCATCTCAATTTATTTTTCTATCGACATTATATCTTCGATTTATCGAAACATCAACATAACTGAGTAAATCAAGTGTCGACAAGTAAGTGCAGCTTGGTCGTAAGACGCTTCACCCATACCTAATAGGTTATGGGTTCGAGTCACCAAGGGGGTAAGTGGGGAACCACTATTGATCCTCTATTTTTTTTTTTTAAAGAGTAAATCAAGTGCCACTGGAGCGTCACCATAACCTAACTACTAAAAAACATAATCTAGTCAGACCACCTCACATGCGTGTCTTTTGCCATCACTGTATAGAGATTCTCCATGGCGGGCATGGGCACAAGAAAACCAAAAAAAATAAAAAAAACCAGAAGAGAAAATGAAAAACCAAATGTAAAATTTTATCTAGTCGGTTATCTAATATAACCATTATAAAAGATTTATTAGGTATTATTTATTAATACTTAATTAAGTCAATGGGTGTTAATAGATAACACTCATTAGGAACCAATAACAAAATAGATAATTTATGGATATTAACCGGTTATCAATTGCGTTTATCCATTAATGTCACCCCACTTCCCAACTCCAGCAACCGCCACCAATCACCACCACCCACTGCCCACCACCACCACCACCACCATTTGTCGCCCATCGCCAACATCGCCCACTGTCGCCGCCAACCTCAGCCTCCGCCGGAGCCATCGCCCACCACCACCACCATCTACCCTTAACCCCCGCCACCGCTTGCTGCCCATCGCCGCCATCACCACTGCTATAAGTTCTCTACTTAAAAATAATAATAAATATAATTGAAACTTGCTATTAACAAGATTTGAACTTTCATGAAATAACTTTATACCATAACTTGCTACCACTAGGCTATACCACTTTTTGAAACTTATTTGAAAGTTTAATATAAATATAAACAAGTAATCATAAAAGTTGTTGATTATTATGAACTTATTTATTATTTTGTTTTGGATTATTTATAATTATAATGAATATAAATATTTAAATTTAATTTTTTTTATATTTTGTAAAAATTGCACCTAAATTGTAACTTATTGGACCGCACACTCTTCATTTATTTGTCTATTTTATTTTGTTAAATTAGCAGTTGGTTCCATTTCATTTATTGAACTTAATATTTATTGCTCAATTTCATTTGACTTAAAAAATATTTAGCTAGAAATTAAAAGTTGGCAAGACAAAAAAGAAAACAAAGTCTAGACAAGTTTAATATGCATTTTTTTAAAAAAAAAAATCATGTCACAAATTATGACATTTTTTAATATTTGATGATTCATTTCATTTCATTAACTTTTAGTAGTCCATTAGTAATAAAATGACATTTTTATGTCTCAATTTTTGAAAGTTGACTTTTAAATGAAACATCTCGAAATGAAATAATGGACTTTTTGCCCAACGAAGGGAGTATATTGGTCTGATAGTCGTGGGTGTTTGTTAGTATAGTCGGAATGATTAGCTATTCACTGTTTGCTGTCTTTTTTAATTTTTACATATGTTACTTTTTTTTATTCTACTATAATTTCTCTAATTTATTTGGAAGAACAAAAATATTTTATAGCCAGCATGTGCCGGGACAACTGAAGCATTTTGTGATATAAAATTTCCTAGAAAGGTCCCCAAGTTATGGTTGTTTTGCTTGCCAATTGCAATTAACACAAGTTATGATTGTGTTATTCTTTGAGCAGGTGTTGTGTGAGTGCTCCCATATATATATATATATATATTAGGCCCATTCACAAGGACTTAACATTCCATTCTTTAACGATGGAGCGGCGCTCTGTCAGTGTGAACCCAGGGAAGAGAGATCTTCGAGATAACATTATTGGATCGGGAATCTCAAAGGAAAGAAAAGTCAGGTCTAAGCGCATATGGCACGCAAATGAAATCCAATTTCGGTAAGACTTGGTAAGAAAGGACAGGAAATGAGAGAGAGATTTCGGGGGGCTGGGAAAAGAGTGGAGTCGATCAGCCTCTCAGACCGGGAGAAGGAAAAGGAAAGAAGAAAGATCACTTGGATCTCTTTCCACTGTTTTTTTCTCAGAAATGAAAACAGAATCAAGGTTTGGACTACGAAGATAGATAGCCCATACCTTTTCGTTGTTATGCTGTTTCATATTCAAATAGAGTTTCTTGTTGTAGTCTTGTAGACACCCCAATTTCATACCTCTGGTATGTGATATGACATGAGATATCAAGACCTGTTAAAAAACTAACGAATGTCAAGTTACATGGTTTAAAATGCAAAAGAAAAAGCAAGATACGTAAACAGTGAAATGCATGGGGCCTAAGTGCCAAAAAGAATATCAAAAAAGCCCCATGGCGCCACCCATAATACTTCTAGGCGCCGCGCCAGCACCCTCCATGGGTGGTGCCCAATAGTACCCACTTCACTGTTGTAGTTTACCTAAAGTACAATCTCTCAAGCGCGCAGTACAAGTCGATGAAGGACATAGCAAGCGCACCCTAAAATCTACTAGAAGCTAGTTGATACGCGATAAAACTCCCACACTTCAAGAGGTAGGTTATTTAAAGTTTTATTATATAAAAAATGCTATTTAAACTAGAAAAATGTAAGCAAAATAAGCAGTTATGCTGCTCGAAGTTCTACAGAAAATAGCACTAAAAAGAGCCATTATTATGACCAAATATTTATAAATGTATTTGTAACTCCCGAAAGGAAGCTGTAGCAAGTGTTGTAATAATATATGTATATGTATATATATATATATATATATATATATATATATATATATATATATATATATATATATATATATATATATATTATAATGTTTTATTTCATCTGCTACATAAATATAAAAAACATATTTTAGCCAAAAACTATTTTGAGACCGAAAGGGCAAGTTAGGTGCCTAACCCCTCCCCACCTCGTAACTTAGCCTTCAAACCCTTTACAAATCTGGTTGCATTTGATTTTTCTTTGTTTTTCCTTAAAATAAAGATGGCGACTCTGTTGATCACAATTTGAGTCCACAATTGAGGTCAGACGTATTCCACGCGCTTAAAGGTTTTGAAACCACCCCGCCTTTCAGTGGCGCGGATTCGGTTAAAAACGGGGCACTCACAGTGGCAACTCTACTGGGGACGTTGTTTTTATTTTAAATAAAATAAAAATAGAGGGCTAGACTCATTTTCATAAAAAGAAAAAAGAGTTTTCTTTTCTTTTTGGCTAAATATGTTTATTATATTTTTTAACATTTTAAATATTGTATTTTTATATATCTGTGTGTGTGTGTGTGTATATATATATATATATATATATATATATATATATATATATATATATATATATATATATATTTGTGCAAATAACCATGAAACTTGCAGCAGCTTCGTTCCGGGTACCGTTGTGAATATAAAAAAAAATCAACCAAAAAAAATAAAATAGAATTTCGAGCAGGATAAAAAAAAAAAGCAAAGGGCTTATTATTGCTTTATTATATATTATCTATGCTTTATCTATTTTTTCCGCAAAATATGTAAATATTTTTTTATTCTGTCATATTATTTGTACATCCATACATGTTTGTATTTTTTTTTTATAAAAAAAATATTCTTTCCTTTAATAGCAATATGCTTGGTTTTTTTATTTTCTCTTTTATATTTATTTGGCTTCTTGTATGTATATAATTTTCAATTCTAATTAAAAAAATTCGTTTTTCATATTTTAAAAAAAATCAAAACAAAACAAAATTCATTTGTTCAAAAAAAAAAAGAGTCACTCTTCCAAAATTAAAAAACAAATCTCAAAAAAGTAGAAAGAAACTCATGTTTTCCAAGCAAAAGAAAGAATATTTTTTCAAAAAAAAAATCGTTTTTCATTAAAGAAAAAATATAATAATAATTTTGTTTTTCAAAAAAAAAATGTTCAACAAAAAAAATTAAATCAAAAAGAGAAAAAAATTATTCGTATTTCAAAAAAATAGAATTTTATTACGTTAAGCGGACCAAAACGTTAAAAGGAAATTCAGAGGGGCTAAATGAGAAAAGGAGAAAAGATTAAAGATTAAAGTGCCAAAAGTTAGAAAGTGAATGTGCACAATTCATGTTGGCGCAACGCCCAAAGTGACTATGGGCTACGCACACCCCTTTTCCTACGTGGCTCGTTCCTTTTTTTGAACAATTTTGTTTGATGTTGGGTCTATTTTATCCGTCGGGTCGCTTATTTTTACCGTTTGATGCACTCATTTTTCCTGTTACTCCACCTTTCAAAAAAAAATAAAAGTTTTCTTTCCTTTAATCCAGTGTTGTTTTTATACATATTAGGATCTTTGTTATTTTTTTTGTACCACTAACAATTTTGCAGGGGTTGAAAAATAAAAAAATTAATTATTTAACTTTTACTCTCCTGAGAGGATTGTCCGAAGGTACGTAACCGGGACCATTTCAAGGATCGTAAAAAAAGAGAGGGGGTTTTTTCTATAAAAAAAATCGTGTGTAATATTTAATTATCTTTTCCTTTCAAAAAAAATTTGTTTCTTTTCGTAATAATAATAATAATAATAATAATAATAATAATAATAATAATAATACTAATAATAATAATAATCATTTAAAAAAAAAGAATTCATTTCTCAAAGAGAAAAAAGTTTCTATTCTTTCAAATTGAAAAATAATTTTTTTTTAGCAAAATGAAGATTTCTCTGTCATAGTTGAACTACGATTACTTGAGCCTCGAAATGAGGAACGTAGGCAACCTTCGAGTTCAGTCAAATACTTTGATTTACTCTTCAAAAAAAAGAGAGGTATTTTTTATGTGTTTTCTTTTTGTTTCTCAAAACATGAAAAGACATGAAATTCCCTCACCATTATTCTCAATTGTCATCTCCAAATGCATCTTCCCTCTTAACCTTTCATAAATGCATCACTCTTGATAAGTGCGTCGTTCACTCTCGATTTCAAAAAAAAAAAATGTAAGTCCTACTTCGAGATGTCAAGGTCTACCACTTTTAAAAAAACATGAAAAATAAAGAGACCGGTAGGGAGCCAGAAAAGAAAGGAAAGTTGGGAAGGCCAAAAAGTCAAGAAAGCAGAAAAGTCTAGAAAGCCGAGAAATGCAAAAAAGCCAGGCGACTCAATAATCATAAGCAACAATTCAGGACTAGGGGCTTTCAAACCCCATGGGTGTCTCTTTTGCCCATATTGATGCTTACAGCCCATCCTTGTAGAGTATGCTCGCTAATCCATTTGATCTCCGTTATTTCAAAAGTCAAATCAAGTCTTCAAATTGAGCTTTCCAAAGGTATTTATCTATATTTGAGTCTGGTAAATTCTTGTTTCTCCTATATTAGATTGTCGAGTCTTCTTCTTGATCTCTGAGCACCACCTATCGCCAAAATATCTATTATATGTAAAAAAGAAAAAAAGATGACGAATCAACTCATGTAAAAACATGATAAAACTACACTGGTTGATAATGAGTCATTTTGAAATATGGACCCACAAACCATTTAAAATGTTAGTTCAATAAAAGCAACCTTCTGTCTTGGTGAAATGTCATCTTCGACCCATTGCGACCGAGTTGTTAAATGGCACACTGGGGGCTACCAACCAACATATACCAGAAGCCTAACTATCTTTAAGATCCAGCTTCCCAAAACTGGGGCTACTCCACACTTATATATACATCCACCAAGAGTGACAACTTTTTTATCCCAAGAGAGAGAACAGATATCTCTTCAAGCACTCTCCCAAATTGCTCCGAGGAGTCAAAAAAAAGAGAGAAGAAGAAGAAAAAAAAAGTGCAGAGTTGAAAACAAAGGGCCTATGCATAAAAAAAGAAGAAGAAAAAAGAAAAAAGCCTCTCTTGAGCAATTTCCTCAAAATCTCTCTCTCTCGCAAAAAAAAAAAAAAAGCCAATCACTCTTGGATAATCTCATAACCCACAACCAAAGTCAAAAGCCAATCTCCTAACCATACCCACAATCAGGTCCAGAAACCAAATTCTCATCCAAACCCACAGTCTATAAGGCCAGCCAATGATCTTTTTGCGATCGCCTTTTCGAGAAAAAACCAAATCCTCAACCCTAAAACCAGTCCATCCCAAACACCACACCCTAAAACCAACCTATCCCCAAACACTTAAATAATATACCTTAACCTAGTTGAAACCTATAGCTTTGTTTCAATCGATTATAATGTGATCTGGATCCAGGACAGAACTCCTTGCTAAAAAACATACAAAATCACCAAAATATAAACATTAAGTAGGGTCTATAAATCTTATGATACTCGGCGATAAACACTGGATCATGACTCTTCTTTTTGTCCATTAGAGTCGTCGCACTTTGTCTGAGCAAACTCATTTATGTCTCTTACAAAAGTCTCTCCCAATCGAGTCTTTCTGGGGCTGCCTCCATTTAATCTCTTCAGAAACTTGCCCGTCCCATCTTACAAAATATGGTTCATCGAGTCATCCCAGGGCTTCCCCCGCCAAACTCATTGGATACATAAAGGCTTATCATCTCCAAAAGCAACTGTCCTTTCGATCTCGCCTGAAGAAACGAAGAAGCTACAAAGGTTTGATCCCTCAAGAATAAGCGGCTTATCTTCACGTGCATTGAAAGACCGACTCCTTATGAGGTAAAGGCTCGCTAGGTTGAAAACCCGAAAGGGTGGCCTAGGCAAAAGTTAGAGCAACAAAAAAAAAAGAATAAAAAAGTGGTCCCTCTGAGGCATCGATTAGTATGACTCACTAATCCTGATTGAATTCCTTTCTTGAATGATGTACTAGTCAAAAGACTGAAAAGTAACCTTAAACTTTACCCACATCCATCTCAAATATCACCATCAACTCCTATACTCATAACCCTTCAAAGCCAACCAGAAGCCACATCTCAAGCTCCTAAATTACATTTTCATCGCCTTGTCTTATCTTGTCTTAACATGTTTAAGAAACGGATGACGCACATGCACATTCAAGAGTCCATTTTTTTAAGAAAAAGAAAGTTTCATTCACATGCTTGCATCTTTTGTTTGTATCCTTTTACTACATCTTATCAGGTCTTCAGCCACATCGGCCCTTGGAAAAGTATAAATGTTCTACCAGCATCTCGCCAAGGACCACCTTCCAAAGATCCTCATCAGCATCATCAAAAACTACACAAGCCGATCATCGACATCATTCCGCCACAACGCTTCATAATTATCGCTCCTCCTATTCTGGGTTAAGCGCATTTTGAAAAGTAGCATCGTTTTCCTTATTCTGGGGGAAACTCATTTTTAAAAATTGCATTGCTTTTCCTATTCTAGGTTAAACGCATTTTGAAAAGTAGCATCGTTTTCCCTATTCTGAGGGAAACTCATTTTTAAAAATCGCATCACTTTTCTTATTCTGGGTTAAGCGCATTTTGAAAAGTACCATCGTTTTCCCTATTCTGGGGGAAACTCATTTTAAAAAATTGTATCGCTTTTCCTATTTTGGGTTAAACGTATTTTGAAAAGTAGCATCGTTTTCCCTATTCTGGGGGAGAAGCGTTGTAAAAGTGGCATGGTTTTCCCTATGCTGGGGAAAGCACGTTTTAAAAGGTTCCATTATTTTCCCTATTCTGGGGGAGATGTGTTTTGAAAGGTGGCATCGTTTTTCCTATTCTGGGGGAGACGCGTTTTAAAAGTGGCATCGTTTTCCCTATGCTGGGGAAAACGCGCTTTAAAAGGTTCCATCGTTTTCCCTATTATGGGGGAGACACATTTTAAAATGTGGCATCACTTTCCCTATGTTGGGGAAAGCGTGTTTTGAAAAGTGGCATCGCTTTCCCTATGCTAGGGAAGGTGCGTTTTGAAAAGTAGCATCACTTTCCCTATGCTGGGGAAAGTGCGTTTTGAAAAGTGGCATCGCTTTCCCTATGCTGAGGAATGCGCATTTTGAAAAGTGGTATCGCTTTCCCTATGCTGGGGAAAGCGCGTTTTAAAAAGTGGTATCGTTTTCTCTATGTTGGGGAAAACACGTTTTGAAAAGTGGCATCGCTTTCTCTATGCTGGGAAAAACGCGTTTTGAAAAGTGGCATCACTTTCCCTATGTTGGGGAAAGCGCGTTTTGAAAAGTGGTATCACTTTCTCTATGCTGGGGAGAACGTGTTTTGAAAAGTGGCATCGCTTTCCCTATGCTGGGGAAAGCGCGTTTTAAAAGGTCCCGCCAGTTTTGCCTATACTGGGCGAAACGCACCATCTATCCCACCCAGTGACAGTTGTTGTTTGTTTGCTTGAGGTCGAACTATGTTTGGTCTGATTCCTGATAAAGGGATACGTAAGCAGCCTATTTCGATAGGTGCGACCATTAGAGCATTTAATTGCTTATCTGCTTAAAAACTACAATAACTTGCTATAACCGACTAAATATGTCTAGGGTATGTGAGATTTGAACTGTACCCTATAAACTGTTGCATTATAACTGCTACCTGTTGCATTACTCCCCATTATAATTTCCACGAAATTTGGGAGTCTATTTCTTATCAACGATGTTCGTTTACTCGGTAAGCTTTGAGTTACCCGTAAACTCCATCGTTGTGGGGCTCTATAGACACCCCAATTTCGTACCCCTGGTATGTGACATGACATGAGATATCAAGACCTGTTAAAAAACTAACGAATGTCAAGTTACAGGGTTTAAAATGCAAAAGAAAAAGCAGGATGCGTAAACAGTGAAATACAGGGGGCCTAAGTGCCAAAAAGAATATCAAAAAAGTCCCCCTGGCGCCACCCATAATGCTTCTGGGTGCCGCGCCAGCACCCTCCATGGGTGGCGCCCAATAGTACCCACTTCACTGTTGCAGTTTGCCTAAAGTACAATCTCTCAAGCATGTGGTACAAGCTGATGAAGCACAGAAAGAGAAGACTTAACCACAAAGGAAAAGCCTCTCCAGCCTACGAATAAGAGGCCCCGGCTTGTGAAAAAACACAGTACACACCTTTTCACCGCGCAGTGAGTGATCGTTCTCCCAAGAGAACGTCGAGAGATTTATTCCTCTAGCTCCGAAGCTCTGTCAAATCTCCCTTAAACACTAAAACCAAGTGGCCAAAGTGAAACCTAGTTGCCATGTTAGGATTCCGCCCTATTCCATCGGTCTAAAAATCCCAAAGAGAGTAGTTGCCATACCCGAATCTAGGCGTCATATCAGCCAAAAGCAAGCAGTTGTTGTGTCCGATTTCCGCTGTCAGCAAGCAAATAACAGCAAAAAAGCAAGTAGTTGCTCGACCCGGATCCCGAGACCAGAAAGCAACTTTTGGAAGCAGTTACTTTGCCCAAATCCCCACAACAGCAAAACAACAGCAAAAAGACTCTCTCTCCCAGAAGGACAGAACGAACGCACCCTAAAATCTACTAGAAGCTAGTTGGTACGGGATAAAATCCCCACATTTCAAGAAGTAGGTTATTTAAAGTTTTATTATATAAAAAGTGCTATTTAGACTAGCAAAATGTAAGCAAAATAAACAGTTATGCTGCTCGAAGTTCTACATAAAATAACACTAAAAAGAGCCATTATTATGACAAAATATTTATAAATGTATTTGTAACTCCCGAAAGGAGGCTATAAATATATATATATATATATATATATATATATATATATATATATATATATATATTAAATGTTTTACTTCATCTGCTAAATAAATATAAAAAAACATATTTTAGGCAAAAACTATTTTGAGACCGAAATGGTGAGTTGGGTGCCTAACCCCTTCCCACCTCGTAACTTAGCCTCCGAAGCCTTTACAAATCTGGTTGCATTTGGTTTTTCTTTGTTTTTTATTAAAATAAAGATTGCGACTCTGTTGATCACATTTTGAGTCCACAATTGAGGCCATGTGTATTCCACGGGCTTAAAGGTTTTGAAACCACCCCACCTTTCAGTGGTGCAGATCCGGTTAAAAACGGGGCACTCACACTTGTAGATGATCATCATTCATCCTTTATATATCGAGTTAGATTTCGTAGGTACTCAAGTCTAAAGGAGTCTTTCAACTTTAAGAAGCATATAAAATAGTCTCCTCGTTGTGATACCTGCTTGTTGAATTCGAAAAAATGTGGAGTGATGAGTGAGTGCTTGACAACTTCTTACTAAAGAGAGTAGAGAAAGAGAGTTCTGACTGTAATGAAAATTTGATCATCATAGACAAGGTAATAGGTAGACTCGGGCTTAGAGACAGGCTTTGTCCTGGTGTGGCGGTGGTGAATTGTGAAAAAGAAGATTTTTAGGTGGTTATGATGCCTTAGCCCACTTCAAAACCTCTACCAGTCTCTTTTTCTAAGACCTTTGGCCAAAAGAAAGAAGACCTAAATGGTCGGTCTCTCTCAGAGGTGAACTTGACTTGAGTGGACCCTCGTAAAATCCCTTATTTGGTGTAAAAGCACTATACCAGTCTCGACGACTAAACAACTGGAAAATTAAAAACTTTCTAGTTGAACCCCTACTTAGGGCGAAAAGCGCTTTATCTGCTCCGACGCTACAAAGTCGTCTCAGGAAAGCAACTGCGAACACCCACTAAATAGAAAAAGGAAGTCTATCTTTTCCGACGATGGGAACAAAATCTCTCAATCTACATATATATATATATATATATATATATATATGTGTGTGTGTGTGTGTGTGTGTGTGTGTGTGTGTGTGTGTGTGTGTGTGTGTGTGTCTTTGTTTAGTTTTGTGCGTTTTTTTTATGTGTTGTGATTAGTGAATAATAATATATCTAGGAAAGTAATACTCAAAAATAAATTAAAATATGATGTTACTTATTGGGTATTATCCGGATAATATTCATTTATTAATGGATAGAATTGGATATTATTCAATAATACCCATTAACTATATTGGGTAGATAATGATTTTATCCAAATTATCTGGTAACACCCAATTGACACCCCTACACACGACCCATGAAGATGAAAAGATATAGAACACCAAAATTGTTCGTATTCTTCAAATCTAAAAACATGAAAAAATAAGAGTAGCAATTAACCAATTACTACAACATACACCGGGAGAAAGAGAGAGGGTGAAAATTGGAGGTCGGGTAGGAGAGGGAGGTAGTTGCTTTTGTATTGTGAGAGAGAGTATATTATGAACTAGATGGTTGGGAAAAAGGCCGATAGAGAGAGTAAAGAGAAAATATTTTTTAAAAAAGTTTATATTTGGATTGCATTTTAATTTTATATTTGCTACAAATAATTACTTTCTCTACAAAAAAAAAGTCATATAT
The DNA here is from genome assembly GCA_013146195.2 of Codonopsis lanceolata. Taxonomy (NCBI): domain Eukaryota; kingdom Viridiplantae; phylum Streptophyta; class Magnoliopsida; order Asterales; family Campanulaceae; genus Codonopsis; species Codonopsis lanceolata. Next base: position 164,222,803 of record CM028378.1, read on the forward strand.
TAAACAAAGTCATATGTTAAAACAACCACCTATACCTTTACTATTTTACATCTCCTTTATATATTTCATCTAATAAACTTGACTATTTTACATCTCAACATAGACCTTTATCTCACCCAGTTAAGAGTAATTTTGTTTTTTCAATTTTTTTAAGGCCAAATTACTTTTTACCCCCCAAAGTATCCACTAAATCCCAGTTTACCACCTCAACTAAGTTTTGTCTCATTTTAGCATTCAATGTTGCCATTTGTCTCATTTAACCCCCTCCCGTCTGGTTCCGTTTGAATGAAGCCGTTAAATTGCACGTGGAAGACCACGCGTGGGGTATTGTCGTATTTTCACTGCATCTCAGGCGACGAAACCCAGCTATGGTTGATCAACAACGGCAGAACCAACAGATTTGAACACCGTAATCTCATGTTGTTCACACCTCCCACCCTTGTCTCTTTTAATCAACTCCACCAAATTCCCCTCAATATCATCCTTATCGATCACCCCTCTTTCAAATGCACCCACCAGCTCCCCCGCCTCCTCCAATGCCACCTCATTATCCACAAACACTTTCCCCATCCATATAACATCATCGTCACACTCCTTCATTGAAGGCTTATACGATCCAACCAAATCCAAATGCACCCCTTGCTTTAACCACTTTCTAATTACCAATGGCTCCTCTGAATTTGTCGCGCAGCTCACTATATCCGTCATCTCCACCGCATCCGTCAACCTTTCACTTGCTTCAATGCAAACTCCTTCCAATTCACTCTCACTACACAATTTCTCCGCCAACAATTTCGCTTTCTCCGCATTCCTGCCCAAATTATGACTCTCTCGACTGACCGGGTTGTTAAATGAGCTTTAATCAAGTGCGTAGCCAAGGAGCCAGCACCTACCATTAAGAGAACTTGTGAATCGTTTTTTGATAAATACTGAGAAGACAAGGCGGAGACGCAGGAAGTACAATGAAGCGTGAGTTCCGTACTGTCCATCGAGGCTAGGGTTTCGCAGTTGACAGAGTTGAATAGGACGTAACTAGCGTGTATTCTGGGCAAGTTTATGGATGAATTTTTGGGGTGAGTGGTGACAAGCTTGACGCCTATGTAGAGGAGGGTGGACGAGAGAGACCAGGAAGGCATGAGCAGGAGAGAAGATGAAGGAGAGGTTTGGTGGGATTGGCGAATTGGGGATTGGATGGTGGAAGTGGCTGAAGGGAGAGTGGTTTGGAGGTGATGGATCAGGGTTTTGTAGGTGAGGATTGAGTGGAAAACAATCAACCATAGTTGGGTTTCGTCGCCTGAGATGCAGTGAAAATACGACAATACCCCGCACGTGGTCTTCAACGTGCAATTTAACGGCTTCATTCAAACGGAACCAGACGGGAGGGGGTTAAATGGGACAAATGGCAACATTGAATGATAAAATTGGACAAAACTTAGTTGATGTGGTAAACTGGGATTTAGTGAATACTTTGGGGGGTAAAAAGTAATTTGACCTTTTTTTAATGATTACATTTGAGATAATAGTTTGAAGGACTATTATGTCAACTAAAGTGAAGTCCACGGACCAATATAAAAAATATAAAACATCTATGACTATAATAGGGAAAAAAAATACCATTTGACTTTAATAAATAGTCAAATGGTATATTGATATTTACTCTTTTACGTGAGACACCACTCTACACATCCTAAATTTTCAAACTTAGTCAACCACATTTCAACGATGCTTATAATTGAGTTGGACTTGGAAGGAAAACAATAAAAATCAACCACATTTCAACAATTCTTATAATTGAGTTGGACCTGGAAGGCAAACAATCAAAGTCAATTCGAAGTTTTTTTTTTCTCTGTATAATCTCTATGTCGCACCTCTTTTTTTTTTTCCTTCCATTTTTCTAATAAATGTATGTTCCATCTTTTTTTGCAAGGTTTTGTTCTTAGTTTTCAATTTTACTTTTGGTATGAAAATTATTAAATCAGGTGAGACGAGTACTTAAATATATGATGAACTCAAATAAGTGTAACATTTAATATTTATTTTGTGGTTTAACTTGTTGTAAGTGTTACACTTTTTATATATATTTTGTATGTTTGATGATTACAGGTTTATGAGAGATTGATAGAGAAAAAGTGGAAAAGAATGTAAAGTTCAAAGAAGAAATTCAGATATTATGGTACCGAATGAGCATGTGTTATTCAGAAAAACAAGTTGGACCAAGTAGCATTGTCACGTGCAATTGAAACTATTAAGCTACATGTTGTTACTTAGGGATATTTCAGACATTAACTGTTTTATGTAATTAGGGAATTATTAATCTCCCTAAAATTGTTTGTTATTATCCGTCCTTTTATTTCTCGCTTATAATTAGTGTAAGCTAGGTTAAGAGAAAAAAAATAAGTCAGGAGACTTTGTCAAACAACGACTTGGTGACTTTCTAGGAGTGGAGAACGTGTATTCTCTAGGAGGGAGTTACGCTTGAGGGAAAAGTTCTACAATAAAAAAGATGGCGGGAGATTGAAGGAAAATCAGTTACGCTTGAGGGAAAACTTCTACAATAAAAAAGATGGCGGGAGATTGAAGGAAAATCATCACAGTACTACTGATACTCACAAACATCTACACGACACACACTAAAAGAAGGAGGAGCTGCTCTGTTCTTTTCTTCTATACACTTGTTGGATTTATATTTTCTCTTTGGTCTTTTATTAGTAATCTTTAATTATGCTTAGTTGTTAATTTTCTTTCTTCCAGCGAACAAGTGATTCCCTTTAAATTAATATTGTGAGATCTAATTGTTTTTCAATCTTAATTAAGCTAAAGTATTTATTCACTAGTACTCTTGCCCGTGCCGATGGCACGGCGCCAGTTTGAGAATTTATCAATAAATGAAGCAGATAATGTGGAAATGAACTACTAAAAATATTATTTTCTTAAAAAAATTGACTTTCAAATGGGGCCTCTTTACCCAGAACAGAGGGATTAATTAATAATTTGTATAAAAAATTGCGGGCCGGACAAAACGGGTTTGACAAAAATTAAATTGCTTAAGTTAATTACGATAACAGTTAAAAAGAAAAAAACACAAATATTTCAAATTACGAAACTTACTATTTTTTAAAAAAAATTTAAATTTGTATACGAAATTACGGGTAGGAAAAAAATTAAATTGATTAAGTTAATTACGATAACAATTAAAAAGAAAAAAATACAAATACAAATTTTCGCAACCATAAAACTGTAAAACTATAAAACCATAATATCTCAGTAAAAGAGAAACTAATTATAGATTAATTGTCAAACAGCTGCTTTATCTGATGGATTACACGACATTGAGAATTTATCAATAAATGAAGCAGATACTGTGGAAATGAACTACTAAAAATATTATTTTTTTAAAAAAAATTGACTTTCAAACGGAGACGCTTTGCCTGGAACGGAGGAATTAATTAATAATTTGTATACGAAATTGCGGGCCGGAAAAAACGTGCAGAACAAAAATTAAATTGATTAAGTTAATTACGATAACAGTTAAAAAGAAAAAAACATATATTTCAAATTACAAAACTTACGATTTTTTTTAAAATTTTAAATTTGTATACGAAATTACGGGTCGGAAAAAAATTAAATTGATTAAGTTAATTACGATAACAAATTTTCGCAAATGAGTAAATAATTTTCGCAAATGTAAAATAATAACTGTAAAACCGTAAAATATTAACTGTAAAACCGTAATATCTCAGAAACTTACAAAAAATGGCGGTAGATGGGAGTTGCAACGGCCTTTGCACGTCTTAGTAACTTACAAAAAATCAGGAAATATGTGAATCAAAGTAAATCACAAATTACTACTAAATGTCCGTATACATGTAGAAGAAGGATACTGGTCGTTGGATCACCGTAAAACAGTAAATCCTAGATAGTACTTATGTAAACTCAATTGCACACGTATAAAATGATTCATATTGTATTATAGATTACTACTAAATGTCCGTATACATGTAGAAGAAGGATAACATAAGTTTGCCGGCACACAAATGGAGCATCCAGTTCCAGTGAAGATAATGATAAGAAAATCAGTTGATTTTACTGGCAAAGGGAAGCTAATATACGACGAGGTGGGGTAATCAACTCCAATCGAGAATGCAGGACTTTCAAATTAGCTATCAGTAGAAAGTCACCTTTCTGCCAAGGTATAGCAACCATTTCCTGGTCCATTATTTTTAAACATTCATGGAGGATATCAATCAGCAGGTAATGCTTCCCCGTTTCCCAAAGTTGGCAACGAATCAGGCTCTACTCCTTTCACAAATTCAGGATTTCCAAAAGAAACGGCAAGGGCATTGAACCAAGTTTTGCGCTGCATTTCCCCGTCAAATTTGATAGATGGCATTGGATCAGTCTTAATGACTGCCACATTCTCCCGCCACTCCAAATTCATCCCCGACTCAGCACGTTAAATGACCTCATCTTAAGTCGTGTATTTCGATCACTATGGCACTTAGACTTGGTACGACCTAATTATGTTCACAAATCAATTTTAAATTCTTGCCATACTTTGAAAAACCTAGCTTTGATCATCCTATGTCGTTAATATAAACTTCTTTCAGTCCTCTTGGATACTAATAAGTAGTACCGTCTCACATAGAATGCTAGTGTTGGTGCATATGATAGTTATCCATGAAAACTTACATAATTAATAGCGAAAGTGAAACTATTAACCACAAACCTTTGCTCAGCAACCTTCTTATCGTTGGTATGAAAAGTTGACTTCCAACCACGGCCAGCTAGGTTAGAGCTATCATCCTCTTCCGCCATTGGCTTTGAATATAATACACCATGCTCTTCCAGTTTTTCCAAAAATTTAGGCTACCTATCTTTAATCCTACTATATACCACGTGGCTTGGAGCCACAACAGTATCTCCTCCGCTTCCTGGTTCTACATCACAAAAGAAGAATATTTTGGCAGGATAATTGAGAATTGCTGGGTTTGGTCGTGGAGGGAGCCATGACAGATATTCATTATTCAGGCCTTAGTGCACCTCATATTTGGATTGTTTCGATTCTTATCTACTATGTGTGTGTGCCTACGTAACTGTGTCAATGCCTGCTTAGCTTTGTTAATGTCTGCTTGTGCATCGTACATGTGTCCATGTATATGTTCGTGCACGCGCAGTTGTATGTATGGGGAAAGAGAGAAAGAGAGAGATCACTTGAAGCTCTGGTGGAAGATACCGATAAATGTCATAAATTTGATCTTTAAAGCCAAGGCTCAACATCTCATCTGCTTCATCCTGATGGAATTTCAACAAAGTATGTGTAAGTACTTGGATATATACAAAGCAAATACATGCACAGTAAACCAGAAGTAATAGAACCATACCATAATACTTCATAATACAAAACAGAAATATCGAAAGGAAGAAAATGCTGGAGACTCATGAGAATCAACACTTTGATAGCTCTAGTTCGCAGCGATCTCCTCTTGATCATGTCACATACTCGGCCTGGTGTTCCAGATACAACTTGCACGCCGCTATCTAGTTTTCCAATATCCTCGCCTATACTTTTGCCTCCAATACATGCGTGAGCTTGCATGCTCATGTACTCGCCAATTGCAAGGATTTGCATTTCAGTTTGAGCTGCTAGCTCTCTAGTAGGTGAGAGGATCAAAGCTTGCACCTTGAAGAATACATAATAATAATAATAATAAATTAGCAAATACACATACAAACTCACACTATTTAAAACAGGTCCATCTAATGAATTTATTAGGAGCATAAGAAAAGAGTTTGAAATCTAACTACAAACCTACCTTTCATCATTACATTGCCAACATAGGATTGCTTATACCCAACAACCTTAAACAAACGTTTGAATTTAGAACAACAACAAATTTACCAAATACTCAACCCAATGCTGTAATCCCCTTACTCTGAACTCATTATTTCGCTTCAAAATGAAAAACATAAGATACAAAAAACAGAATCAATTCTTGTTAGCAAAGTACCTACAATTGTTTTCAACCCTAATTTGCATCTATTAGTTAATTAGAATTCTAAATCCCATTAAAAAAATGCCCAACCTACTTGGTAGAGAAAAAATAAGGAACAACTCATGTATCAAAATACTCCCAATGCAATAAATCCCAACCGAGACAAACAATTAAACTTCAGAAACAACTTAACAATTGAATTCACTAAAAGTGCAAAAAGCTAAAATTAACAATTGAAATTGCAGGGCAGAAAAGCAAAGATAGTAATTACTCACAATAATTACATAGAATGTTTGTTCTTTCTTTTCAAAAACATGTTATCTCAAATATTCCCAAAGGCAAACAAATTGCCATCACAATTCCTCGCAGGCTCGCAGCAATTTGCGTTGCGCAAGAGTAGTGAAATCATTGTTACATAAAAAGGACAACCCAAACTTGAATTCAAAAAGCATTAAGGACAAACTGATAAACTCAAAAAATATTAAGACAAACAACAATTTTCCCATGGTTAAAGAGAGATGATGCATCAAAAAAGTTTTTCCAGATTTGTCCCTATATTTATTGATCCTAGGAGCCAAATTGAATCATAATATTTATTGAATCCTGGGAGCCAAATTGGTGTTGATGATGTTAATAAAATATGAATCAGACCGCGGGGAACCATAATTAGCATCATGTCTTCATGTTTTGTTCTAACATTGTAATAATGGCTTCGTGGTGTTTACTGTTTACCAAAGTGGGAACCGAGGTGGGTTTTTATAAGAGGCCTCATTTCTATTCCAACAATGACTTGTAAAGCATCAAAAGTATTTTTGAACCAACAATGACTTGTAAACAAATTCTGTATAGAAGATTGGCATTCCCAATCAGTCACTTAGCACTGAATAAAAAACCAAGATCAAGCCTCAACACTGTAAATTGATAACCAAAACTAAAGAAGCTTCAAAAATGAACATATACAAACTGAGTCTGAATTTTGAAAGAATTTCAAATTGCCTGATCCATTTACCTACCGCAAGACAAATAATCAGTCCCTTATTCCACTCAAATAGTCTCCACTTGAAAGCTCAAAATTTTAACAACTGCGTAATCAGCCTGGGAAGTAATCCTTATAACAAAAACTTCCTAGTAAAAATTAAATGTGAATTCAGACTCTTTGACTGAAACATCCTGAAAACGAATGTAGGAATCTTCGATCGAATGAGAGGGAGTATAATTAATCAAATAAATCGTCAAATATGAATCGAAACATAAATCGTGGAATTAGAGTATATGAAACAAATGAAACAGTAGCAAATACAGAGCTGATAGTTTACATGATCAACGAAAATCTCGAAACAAATCATACTAACACCCAGAATGCAAAATATATCGAGACAGATCATGGGAAGACGGCAGCAAAAAATTTCCAAACTCATCTAGCAAAACACCAAAATATGAACAAAGTAAAGACAACCCAGATAGCAATTTGTAAATTTCAAAACTAATCGAGGAAGAAACACTGACTTGGGTCCGTCAGTCGGTCATATTGACAAACACCCAGAATGCAAAAATATCGAGATAGATCATGGGAAACAACTCCACCAAGAAAATAAAAGAAAAAGGGAGAAGAAAAAGGGTTGTAGAGAGAGATCGTACCTGGACTGAGAGAAAGAAGGAGAAAGGCGCACAGACAGCAATGGGCTTCGGCAAGGGGAGAGAAAGATGCTACCGAAAGTGGAGCAGAGAAGGCGGCGAGTGGAGCAGGCGAAGAGGGCAGCAAATCGGCAGGCAGGCGGCGTAAAACCTGCATGGTGGCAGGGAGGTCAGAGAAGAAAACGGAAAAAATGAGGGGGCTGGAGGAGGGATTTGGGATCAGACTAATGGGAGATTTGAGTCCCTTAAGGGCTTCTCTTTCACCGACTCTTGGTTTTGAAAATCCATGGAAAGCGGAAACAGAGGAAGAAAATGTGGAAGAAGGTAGAGATGAATGCCGAATGCGCAGTCGGAGGAAAAAACGTAACTGACCAAAACCGCTCTTCACACATGCGAGTGATAAAGGAATTACGGGCCGTTGGATCACCGTAAAACGGTAAATCCTAATAGTTTTTTTTATCCCAAATCAATTGCGAGCGTGTTTCCCAAACTCTTTTATAGTATAGATTCTTTGTTTTTCTTATAGCAAAAGAATTATAACGTAGGATTATTATGCTTAGTTAATGTTTGTGAATTGTGGCCAGAACCTTAATTAACCTAATAGTCCATTGCTAGTTATAACCGTTGATCCATAAATGTCATCACGTTCTAACAAAGTAGCAAGTGACGCACCGTTTAGACTTCACAAGCATACTCGGTTCGTGTTGCGGGAATGAGTAATCTAAGATAAATGATATTGCTTCAATACACACTCTTTAGAATCGGGTCTCTCTCTCTTAATGTTTTCAAAACATTAAATCCTACGGATGTCCCGGGGGTTGTCTTTTGATCAGGGAAAAAATAATGAACTTCTCTTAACTATTGAGACAGTAAGGAGAGATTGGGTGTTTGGCGGTTGTCAACAACTATAACCGGTTTATTTGTAGCAAATTGAGTCATTTTTGCAACTATAAGTAGTAGTAACTTTGGGGATTACATTAAGTTAATTGACTTAAATTTTCTCGTTATTTATATCAAACATTATTTTTGTATGTTTACATTAAGTCATTTAATTTACAACTTTTAGTTAATTCATTGATGCTAATTAGTTAGATTAAAAACTTCAATCATTCTTTTAAATTGCTTTATTAAAATTCTTTAAAGAAGTAAATTCTTCAAGATACCACTGTTTATACTATAATTTCTTCACAACACAAAGTACATCTATAATTATTACTAAAACAAAAACCGTTGCTGCCACGTGATAGCTTTATGTGAAATTACTGACACTTGTCAATTTTTTTACTCCCTTCGTCCCCAAATTATTGTCCTGCTTTCATTTTTCGTCAGTCCCAAAATAATTGTCTTGTTTCAAACTTTCCTTTTAGGACAATATTTTTACCAATCTATTAATCTATTAACTATAACTAAAATAGAAGACGCTACTGCCACGTGGCGGCTTTCTGTTAAATGCTTACTTTTTTTAAGGAATTTTATGATTCCACATGTCACTCTCTATGAATTGTAAAAAAAAAATCTTTTTTTAACCAAAATTGATTAGTTTACGGTATAAATAAGAAGTTATTTATAAAAGTTTACAGTTAGTTTATGATAAATTTTATCTCGTTTGTAGTTATCAAGTAGATTTTATAATATTATCAAGTAGTTAACCCTTTTTTCTCTCTTATTTTTTTATACGTACTCTCTCTCTCTCTTTTCTCTTCTAATTTAGTTTAGGATAATCTATTAACTATAATTAAAACATCTATCTATAACTATTACTAAAACAAAAGTCGTTGCTGTCATGTGACAGCTTTCTGTGAAAAGCTAAAAGTTTTAAAGATATTTTGTACTGCCACCTGTCACCTTCGAAATGGTAAAAGTTTTTTCATTTTTTCAAAATTGATTAGTTTAAGATAAAAATTCTAAATCGAATTATATATGATAAAATTCCTAAAACTAATTTGATAAGATAAAAAAAATATAAGATATAGTTTTACGAGCAAACTTATGATAGAGATTTAGGATTTTGGTTTTTTTTTTTTTCAAATATCACTTAATTAAACTAGATTTTATCCTATAAAATTTATACAAGTTTAATTTTACTAAAACTCTTCTATTTCCATTTCTTTTTATTTTCATAATTTTTAATTTATACAAATTATCCACGGGATAATTCTATGCTATTTATTATTCTACTAATATATAATTATTAATTATTAGTTACTAATCGATTAATTATCTATTAACTATTATTAAAACAAAAGTTGTTGCTACTACATGACGAGTTTCTGTTGTACGTTTAAAGTTTTAAAAGAATTATGTGCTTCCACGTGTCATCTTCTATACAAGTTTATAATTTTTTTCCTGCCAAAAATTAAAACCGGATAGATTTTAAAATCGATACCTCCTTTATACATGCTAAAAGTTTTTTTTTTTTTTTACCATTTTTGTCTGCCAAAATCGGTTAATACCGGATATATTTTATAACATTTTATTTAAACAAGTTTCACTTGATTAGAACTCCAAATTTTTATGGTAATTTTTTTTTGCGGATAGATTTTATCAATTCTCATAAATTTTAATCTTTCAATTACATGACTACATGATCAATTTTGAATATTTATCTTATTTTTTGTTTTTTTCAAATTATTCTAATTAAAAAACTATTTATTTATTACAAGTTTAGAAAACCATCTCATTGTAAATAATTTTTGCAAATAAAACAAAAACTATTAAAACCTTGCATATGGTACTAAATATATCTATATAAACTTGTTTTAAAATCTGATAGATTTTAAAACAGGTGCCTCCTTTATACATGGTAAAAGTTTTTTTTTACCATTTTTTATTGTTAAAATCGGTTAATATCAGATAAATTTTATCTCATTTGATTTTAACGTGTTTCACTTGATTAGTACTTCAAATTTTCATGGCAAAAGTTTTTTACTTTTGGATAAATTTTATCACATTTGATTTAGAAGTGTTTCAATTGATTAAAATTATTAAAGTCTGATAGATTTTAAAACCGGTGCCTCCTTTAAAACAATGCGTATGGTACTAAATATATCTATATAAATTCTTTTTTTTCTTCCAAAAATTAAAGTTTAATAGATTTTAAAAAACCGGTGCCTCCTTTATACATGGTAAAACCTTTTCTGTTCTTTTCTTTTTTACCAATTTTTGTTGTCAAAATCGATTAATACCAGATAGATTTTATCACATTTGATTTTAACGTGTTTCAATTGATTAGTACTTCAAATTTTCATGGAAAAAGTTTTTTTTTTTTTTTTTTTGTAGATTTTATCACATTTGATTAGACATGTTTCAATTAATTAAAACTGTGAGAACCCAAACCCATTACTTGTATATCATGTCTCCTATACTTGATTAATATGTTCATTATGTGTCTTAACATGTTTTAGAGTCCATATTGTTCATACCACACTCGCATTAGGTCAACCATGATCATAGTTGCTTGTATGCCTTCTATACGTTGCATGCCTTGTTATACTGCTTCGTGTATCGTCTTAGCACTTAACTAAGTCCTACTAGAACCTTAGTACCTTTATAACATGTTTTATAACTTCAATCTAGGTCATTGTGTGCTTGGTTGAGAGTTCGGAAGCCTTCTTGCTTCATTTGACCTTTTCGACTCTTAGGGTCTCTCGGGTTGTCTTTCCTTGCCTCGTTTCGTGTCTTTGAGACTCGTGTGAGGTTAACTTGAATCCTAAACATTGTATCCTAGTCTTAAACATGTTTAAGAATGTTCATTCATGATTGTTGTATCTTTGTTTAACTCGTCATTGATTCGTTTGATGTTCGTTGTGAGTGTCGCCTTCATTCCTCCTTGTTTCGTGTGATGTTCGGACTGTTCTTCTCGTGTTTTGAGGGTTGGTTTACCCCCTTGAATTGCTTGGGTTGTTTGGGGTTCATTCTAGGCCAAATTTGAAGGCTTTTCAATCGGAGACCTTGCCCTCGCAAGGTGGTTTGGGCTTGCCCTCGCAAGGAAAGCGTAAACTAAACTGGGATCCGAGTTCTAAACCTCGCCTCGCAGGAGATGACCTTGCGACCGCAAGGTCATCAGAAACTCAACTACGGGATTTTTAATCATGTTGAGTCTTCTCCCTCACACCTGACCCTTTTGTACGACCCAAGGCAGCTCCAACTTGACCCTTGACCCCTTTTAAGCCTATTTTGTGCCCTTGGATGTGTTTTAATCAAGGGTACTCCTTCATCCACCAATTAGAAGCCTAATAATTCAAATCTTGGATTGACCCTTTTAGCAAGTTCATCATCCCTAACCTCCATCAGATCAGCCATTTTTCTCTCATTCCTCCATTGTTGGCCGGGTCCTAGAGAGAGAGAAAGCTCGGGAGCTCCACCTTGATTGCTTGATCGCTCGAGTCTGGCCCATCCGCTTTTCAATCCGAGACCACCGAATCGAAGCTCTTCTCCTCTAGTTTATTAATCTCTGGTTTGTTTTATCATGCAACAATTTGATTTCAAATAAGGTAAGCACCCAATTCCCCCGTTTTTGTATGTTCAATATCAAGCATGCTCCCTTCATGATAGTTTCTAATTACATGTTCAAGAAGACAAGCACCATGTTAAAAACTTGAAATTCATTAAGTTAATTTTCTGTAAATTTCGGATTAATGACTCATAATTGATAATTCGGACTTGTGTCAAGCATGAATAATGTTATATAATGGATTTGGAATAACTTTTGTTCTTGGACTTGTTGTAAATTATGACTTTAAAAATGATGACTTGGTTTACTTGCTATTAACTGTTATATCAGGTTATAAAGTTTTAAATTATTCCGGCTTTTTAATGTCGAGTTGTACTGCGTGTCCAATGTTGCGTCACGTCAGTTTTGATAATTGAGTCCTTGCATGAATTGTAGTCCTTATTTGGACGTCACGACCCGCGATTCCTCCTCGGGGTCGGGGTCGGGTCGTCACAAAAACTTCCCAATTCTCATGGTAATTTTTTTATTTACCATTTTTTCTTACAAAATCGATTTGTACCGGAAAGATTTTATCATATTTGATTTAGACAAGTTTAATTTGATTAGGACTCCTCAATTCTCATGATAATTTTTTTTTAATTTTTATTATTTTACCTATACTTGATCAATTTAAAATAGATTTTAACAAATTTAATTAAACGTGTTCCACCAACACTACAAACAACCACTACGAAATAGCTTGCAAATTTTATCTACAAAATTCGCATGAATTTTTGGTTTGATTGTTCGGTGTGATCTCATGTTTTTTTAAAATTTATTAATTATGTGGGCATTGGTTTATTCAAATAGCTTGCAAATTTTATCTACAAAATTAAGTTTTAGAAACAACACTAAGTCAACCGTGCATCGCACGGGTAATAACCTAGTTATAACTAAAACATAAGCCGCTACTGCCACGTGGCGGCTTTCTGTGAAATGTAAAAAAAAATTAAAAAATTATGTGATGCCACGTGTCACCCTCTTATAAATTGTAGTTTTTTTTTTAAATTTTACTCATAAATTTTTTATCATTTTGTAATTAGTTTAGGATAAATTTTATACGGTTAGTTATGATAAGTTTGATATTATCACAATTGATTTCAAAATTTTAGAGATAAAAAGTTAGTTTTTATCACATTTGATTTTACAGTTAGTTAGGATAAGTTTTTATACGGATATATTTTATCACAATTGATTTCAAAGTTACGATTAGTTTATGATAAATTTTATTTCATCACTGTAACTTTTAGAATACTACAGCTATTCTAAACAAATCTTTTGTCACTCAAATGGTAAAAAAGTTTTTTACTTGAAAAAGTTTTATTCGTAAAAGTTTTTTTTTTCAAAAATCAATTAGTTTAATATATATTTTATCAGATTTGATTAATAAGGAAATTTTAACAAACAAATCTTTTTTAAATTCAAATTATATTTATCTGTTTTAAACAATCTCTTTCAAATTCAAATTATGTTTAAGATAAAAATTACTAAAACAAAAGTTATTGCTGCCACATGACGGCTTTATGTTTAAAGAAAAAAGCTTTAAAAAGATTTTGTGCTACCACGTGTCATTTTTGAAATGGTATAAGTTTTTTTTGTTTTTTCAAAATCGATTAGTTTAAGATAAAAATTCTAATTCTAATTAGATATGATAAAATTCCTAAAACTAATTTGATAAGATAAAACAGATTTAGGATATAGTTTTACGAGAAAATTTATGATAGAGATTTAGGATTTTGGTTTTTTTTTTTCAAATATCGCTTATCTAAACTAGATTTTATCCTATATAATTTATACAAGTTTAATTTGACTAAAACTCTTCTATTTCCATCTTTTTTTTTATTTTCATAATTTTTAATTTATGCAAATTATCAAAGGGATAATTCTATATTATTTGTTATTCTACTAATCTATATTTATTAATTATTAATTAATAATATATTAATTATCTATCAACTATTATTAAAATAGAAGTTGTTGTTGCCACATGACGACTTTTTGTTGTACGCTTAAAGTTTTAAAAGAATTATATGCTTCCACGTGTCACATTCTATACAAGTTTATAATTTTTTTCCTATCAAAAATTAAAACCGGATAAATTTTAAAACTGATGCCTCCTTTATATATGGTAAAAGTTTTTTTGTTTTTTTTACCATTTTTTGTTGCCAAAATCGGTTAATACCGGATATATTTTATAACATTTTATTTAAACACGTGCCTCCTTTCCATCTCTTTTCATTTCATACTATTTAATTAATACAAATTATTCACAAGACAATTTTATGTTAGTTGTTCTTCTACTAATCTATATATATGTATATGTGTGTGTGTGTGTGTCTATATATATATATATATATATATCAATTATTAATTACTAATCTATTGATTATCTATTAACTATTATTAAAATAGAAGTTATTGCTGCCACATGACTACTTTGTGTTGAATGTACAATGTTTTAAAGGAATTATGTGCTTCGACGTGTCAACTTCTTGTGAAGTTGTGATTTTTTTTATTTTTCTTTGCTGTCGAAAATTAAAATCTGATAGATTTTAAAACCGGTGTCTCATTTATATATGGTGAAAGTTTTTTATTATTATTATTTTTATGCCAAAACCAGTTAGTATGTGATAGATTTTTTATTACATTTGATTTAGACACATTTCACTTGATTAGTAATTCAAATTTTCATGGTAAAAATGTTTTTTGCAAATATATTTAATCTTTCAATTACATATTCATATGATCCATTTTGAATATTTACCTTATTTTTCCTTGCTTTCATATTATTTTAATTAATTTTTTAAATTATTTATTACAAGTTTAGAAAACTATCTTATTATAAACAACTTTTGCACAAAAAAAACTATTAAAACCGTGCATACGGTACTATATATGTATATAAATTATTATTTTAAACCGGTTTGTACCGGATAGATTTTATTACATTTGATTTAGATAAGCTTCATTTGATTATGGCTCCTCAATTCTCATGATAGAAATTTTTTAATTTTTATTATTTTACAAAACTCGGTCAATTTAAGATATATTTTATCTAATTTAATTAAATGTGTTCCACCAAGTCACCAACACCAGAAAGTTCTAATTTAACTATTTATTACAAATTTTAAAGGAATTATGTGCTTCAACGTGTCAACTTCTTGTGAAGTTGTGAATTTTTTTCTTTTTCTTTGCTACCGAAAATTAAAATCTGATAGATTTTAAAACCAGTGTCTCCTTTATATATGGTGAAAGTTTTTTTTTTTATTATTTTCTGCCAAAATCAGTTAGTATGTGATAGATTTTTATTACATTTGATTTAGACACATTTTACTTGATTAGTAATTCGAATTTTCATGGTAAAAATGTTTTTTGCGAATAGATTTAATCTTTCAATTACATATTCATATGATCCATTTTGAATATTTACCTTATTTTTCCTTGCTTTCATATTATTTTAATTAATTTTTTAACTATTTATTACAAGTTTAGAAAATTATCTTATTATAAACAGCTTTACTATTAAAACCGTGCATACGGTACTATATATGTATATAAATTATTATTTTAAACCGGTTTGTACCGGATAGATTTTATTACATTTGATTTAGATAAGCTTCATTTGATTATGGCTCCTCAATTCTCATGGTAGAAATTTTTTTAATTTTTATTATTTTACAAAACTCGGTCAATTTAAGATATATTTTATTTAATTTAATTTAATGTGTTCCACCAACACCACAAACAACCACTGCGAAATACTTCCCCTCCATCAAACACACCTCCTCGACGATTCTGTTTTCGTGGTACTTCCCCTCCACTTCTTCTGTCTCACACTCACACTAGGAATATTTGTTCGATTTTATTATTGCCATGAATTTTTGGTTTTATGATTCGGTGTGATCTCACACCTTTTTATTTATTTATTAATATTTATTAATTATGAGGACATCTGTTGTTAGCTCATTTAAATAGTTTGCAGATT
Organism: Codonopsis lanceolata; assembly: GCA_013146195.2. Classification (NCBI taxonomy): domain Eukaryota; kingdom Viridiplantae; phylum Streptophyta; class Magnoliopsida; order Asterales; family Campanulaceae; genus Codonopsis; species Codonopsis lanceolata. The sequence goes on from CM028378.1 coordinate 164,238,908, forward strand.
ATATTTACAAAATTATATTTCAGAAATAATACTAAGTCAACCGTGCATCGCACGGGTAATAACCTAGTTTACCATTATTTTTTCATCCTACTTTAATTATGTGCCACATACACATGACCTTTAAAGTAAACTACACATCAAGCTAATATTATTAATACAGTCAAATGTGTTTTCTTAAACCGTGTGTCAAATCTACCAAGACGATAATTTAAGGATGGAGGGAGTATAAAATAAGAGAAGATTTTGTGTTTGTTTTTTTCAAGTATAGTTTAATTTAAAACCAAATTTTATCTTATTTAAATTATACAAGTTTAATTTGACAAAAACTTTTCAATTCTCATAAATTTTCATCTCCTTATACTATTTTATTTATACAAGTTATTTAGCTGACAATTTTATGTTAATTTTTCTTCTATTAATCTATATCTATTAATTATTAATTGAGTAAACTTTTGATCAAATGACGGTCTATAAAGTTTTTTACAGAAGCGGCCCTTGGATCATGACTCGCGTTAGTTACTATCTTTGTTTTGATTTATTTAGATTTTGGTTGCACACAGGTAGTATTCAAATGTCGTTTGTGTAAAAAAGATTCTACACCACAGATGGATGATGAAAATTTAATATTAATTACTACTAACAGAAGTCACTACTGCCACACCGACTTCAGTTAAAGCAATCAATTTCACTACAAAAATTATTAATTAATCTATATCTATTAATTATTAACTAACTCATTTTTAAGTTTTTTTTTCTACAAAAATTCATACGCCAATCTTTCAATTACCCATTTGAATAATTAATTTCAATCTATTCTATCTATAACTATTAGTAAAACAGAAGCCACTACTATTATGTGATAGCTTTCTGTGAAAAGCTAAAATTCTTAAAGAGATTCTATGCTGTCACGTGTCACCTTCGAAATGGTAAAAGTTTTTTTTTTAAATATCTAAAACTAATTTGATAAGATAAAATATATTTAAGATATAGTTTTTACGAGCAAATTCATGATATAGATTTATGATTTTGTTTTTTTTTTCAAATATCACTTAATTAAACTAGATTTTATCATATGTAATATACAAGTTTAATTTGACTGAAACTATCCAATTTCCATCTCTTTTCATTTTCGTAATGTTTAATTTATACAAATTATCCACACGATAATTCAATATTATTTGTTCTACTAATCTATATTTATTAATTATTAATTACTAATCTGTTAATTATCTATTAACTATTATTAAAACAGAAGCCGTTCCTGCCAAATGACGACTTTCTGTTGAGTGCTTAAAGTTTTAAAGGAATTCTTGTGTGTTTCCACATGTCACCTTCTTGTGAAGTTGTAATTTTTTTTTGCTGCCATAAATTAAAATCAGATAGATTTTAAAACCAGTGCCTCATTTATCTATGGTAAAAAAAAAAAATTTTGCTATCAAAATCGATTAGTACGAGATATATTTTATCACATTTGATTTAGACGCGTTTCACTTGATTAGGACACCAAATTTTCATGGTAAAAGTGTTTTTTTTATGAAAGATTTTACCCGTGCTCATAGATTTTAATATTTCAATTACATATTCATACGATTAATTTTGAATACCTTATTTTTATTTTATTTTTCAAATTATTCGAATGAAAATTTTTAATTATTTATTACAAGCTTTAAAAATCATCTTATTATAAACAACTTTTGCAACAAAAAAAAAAAAACTATTAAAACCGTGCATACGGTACTATACATGGTATTTTTTTTTATACCATTTTTTGCAGCCAAAATCGATTAATACCATATATATATTATAACAATTGATTTAAACGCGTTTCACTTGATTAGGACTCTAAATTTTTATGGTAAAAAAAAATTTGCGGATAGATTTATCAATTCTAATAGATTTTTATCTTTCAATTACATGACTATATGATCAATTTTGAATATCTACCTTATTTTTCATTTTTTCAAATGATTCTAATTAAAATTTTTAATTATTTATTACAAGTTTAAAAAATCATCTTATTATAAAAAAAATTGCAAAAAAAAAAAACGATTAAAACCATGCATATGATACTAAATATATCTATATAAATTTTTTTTATCAAAAATTAAAATCAGATAGATTTTAAAACTGATGTCTCCTTTATACATGGTAAAAGTTTTTTTTTACTATTTTTTGTTGTCAAAATGGTTTAATACTAGATAAATTTTAGGATAATATAATTTTTTGGTCCCTGAACTATACCAATACTATGCGTTTGGTCCCTGTATTTTTTTTTGTAATGTTTTTGGTCCTTAAAGTAGGTTTTTGGTAAGTGATTACCCCTCGGCAGGGGAGTTGAAATCCGTTTTGCCGTTATGTTTTTGTTGAAAACCAAATTTACCCTTAGTAATGTTAGTGGTTCAAAATAAAAAAAATGAAAAATGAAAAATGAAAAAAAAAAAAAAAGGGAATCGGTCAAAGAGAAGACCCAAGTTGCCATCCTCTTTAATCTTGGCATCCATCTTACCCTCTCTTCTTCTCCGGAAAATCTCCCCCCTTCTTTCTCAAGCCCCAGCGCCCTCCATCTCGCCGATTCTCATGGGGCCTTGGTATGCCAATCGTCGCCAAGTCGACCTCTCCATTGGAAAAATGAACCACGCTTACCTCCTCCGGCCTCGCCTCAGCTTCCACTCGCTCCTTAATCTCCCTCCATCTCGCTACCTCAAACGCCTGCTACCTCATCCATGCCAACCTTCTCCCACCCCATTCACCTTTCACCTCTTCACACCTGCTCGCTATCCGATCGATCGCCATCGAAGTCGATGGCCAGAAGCTTGCATTCACTACCAGCGTCGCTCACGACGCTAAACCCTCGTCCTCACCCATCCACTTCGACAATTCCGCCGTCTTAGCAGAAGTTCAACTCTACGGCGACGTCATTTTGCACTACGTCAGCTACAAAAAACAATCCCCAAACCACACCTTCCTCCCCGAAATTCGAGCCCGTAGACAAGACGTAGTCGTACTAGGACCTTGACTTCGGCATCCGCTGCCTTGACCACGCCCGCCGAAAACATACGACCTAGCCCCCGCCGTGGAATACTTAAAATCTTTCACGGTTTCCATGAATTCGCCGAATTCACAGTAAAAGGACGTTAGGACGAGAGCGGGTTAAACTCTTAGTAGGGCGGCTTGAACAATGAAATGGTGTTGTTGTTCCCTATGAACGAGCAGAGCCGATTATGCGGGACCAAGCGAAAAAGTCAAATTCAGACGATATGGAGCTCAACGAGGGTTCGGGGTGCGATTTGGCTTTGGCTAGTGAAGACATATTCAAGACGTTGAGGAGATGAGGAAACAGAGAATGGGGTTGGGGGATTTGAGTTTATAAATCAGCCGCCCCTGCCGCCTACTTATTATCGAATTTGAAGAAGAGAGGTTGGGGGGATGTATTGAGTGATGAGCAGTTAAGGACTGTGAGGAATTGGGGATTTTGGTGGATAGAGATGATCGGGGAACTCTTGATCTTTACCAAACCCAAAATTTAAAAAGTATACGTCCGCTAAGCGTGGGTAAATTTAGGTTTTCAAAAAAAACATAACGACAAACCGGTAACCCCGTCGGTAACCTCTTACCAAAAACCTACTTTAAGGACCAAACACATTACAAAAAAAATACAGGGACCAAACGCATAGTATTGGTATAGTTCAGGGACCAAAAAATTATATTATCCTAAATTTTATTACATTTGATTTTAACGTGTTTAACTTAATTATTACTCCAAATGCTCATGGTAATTTTTTTTGCGGATAGATTTTATCACATTTGATTTATACGTGTTTTAATTGATTAAAACTTTTCAATTCTCATGGTAAAAGTTTTTTTTTTCATTTTTTATTTACCATTTTTTTGCTTACAAATTCGGTTTGTACACGATAGAATTTATTACATTTGATTTAAACAAGTTTAATTTGAGTAGAACTCTTCAATTCTTACTGTAGTAGTTTTTTTAATTTTTATTATTTTACCAAAATTTGATCAATTTAAAATATATTTTATCAAATTTGATAAAATGTGTTCCACCAACATCACAAACAACCACTACGAAATAGTTTGCGAATTCTATCTACAAAATTCGCATGAAATTTATGTTTGATGATTCGGTGTGATCTCACGTTTTTTTTATTAATTATGTGAACATCTTGCTGTTGATTGTTCATTCAAATAGCTAGCAAATTATATTTACAAAATTAAGTTTCAGAAATAACACTAAGTCATTGATTTATCGTACGGGTAAGAACCTAGTTGTAACGTTACTCCATCATAATTGGCGCCTTATATCACAAATTAGATAAGATCCCAAAATTAAAATTCAATGTATTTTATGAATATGAACAAATCCTGGGGCTGATTGCATAGAAGATATTGTGATTCCAAAGAAAGAGGGTATATGTTACATGAGATCCATATTATAAGAATTGGACAAAGAAAGCCCAATTTTGGGAATCCCATAGTGTTGAAAAGGCAAAAAAATATAGCATGTGTGGTAAGAAGGCAAAACACACCTTCGAGCCACTGTACTTTCTAAAAACTTGCAATTAGGCCACTGAGACTTCAAAATTTTCGGGATGACCTTGCACTTATCTTGCATAGTAACCCATTTTTTTGACGACACTTTTGACGTTATCTTTGCGTGAAATACCCTTTTTACCCCTTAATGCCGTTGTTGAAGGAATTGCCGGTTAACTTCATCTTCTTCCAACAGGTTTATAATACGAATTTATTCATCTTCTTCCAACGAGCTCCTTCATAGCGAAAACCTGGTTAACCTCCTTTTGCGACTTTCTTCGTCTTTCTTAACAATGTCAGTGACGGGGTGCGAGATCTCCAAAGGGCTTGAAGGGTCGTTTCATCGGCCAGACATCCGACTTGGTAGTATGATATCGACGTAAAACTTGTGGGTGTAATTATGTCGTAGGGGTTGCCCTATTCACATCCGGGGACCGAGAAGAACCCATGTGACGACGCTTCATACGATGCCCGAGATATATGGTAAGTGAGTTTGTTTTACACGAAAACCCGAATTTTTTAAATTCACAAAACCCCTAAATTTTGATTTCAAAACCCTATTTTTTGAATTGGTAAACAACCCTAATGTTTATTTCTGTATTTGAATTTGATTTCGACACGACATTACAAATTGTGATTTATTCGCTTCGTCTCTCTCAATTTTGGTTTGTCTGCTTTCTTCTTGTAATAGAGAAAGACCAAAGGCGTGATTTTATGCATGGGTTGATGACAAATTCACAAAAGGTTGGTGGAAGTGATAAACGATTTGAAGAATGTTATCAAGGATTTGAGAGAGAGAGATTCTCGACTTGAATGAAGAAAATTTGTTGGAAGAATTTGGGAGACTTCAAAAAATTGTGCTAAGAAAAGGGATAAGATTAGAGGTTGAAAGGGTGTATTGTACAATATGGTAGAAGAGAAAATGTATATGTTTTTTAATAGCCATGTTGATGATTGTCAATGGTGTCTTATTGACATCATACTTCAAAGTCAATGTAAATGGCAAAATGTTATTGCCTTAAGATTGTGAACAATATGCAACTATCAATGAGATCATTATGTTTGTCTTAATGTTGCTGTTTGTTGACCAAAGTTGTATAGAACACAAACCCTTCCAAAACAAAACATAAATATACCAATTGCGCACACCAACAAACACAAGAACACAAATTGTATCAAATTGACACCAAAGAGAACAAAACAAACACCAACCCTACCAAAACAAAACAAAAACAGGAGAACATTGTTCCCTACCAAAACAAAAAAACAACAACATAACACAAACCCTTCCAAAAGAATGTAGGCAATGCAACACCAACCTACCAAAACAAAACATAAATGACAACACCAACCCTACCAAACGTAACAAAAAGCGTAACACCAACCCTACCAAAATATAACAGAAACTGAACACAAACCTAAGTCATTAGATAAATACTGCCAAAATAGTTGGTTGATACAATATATCGAGTTTCTTTACCAAGCCACCAGAACTGTGGTTTCTTTACAAAATACCAAGCCACCATAACAAGAGTTTCTTTACAAAATACCAAACCATAGTTTCTTTACAAAGTACCAAGTCATAATAACTAAGTCATAACCTAAAAACTACAAACATATCAACCCATTGCTTTCTTAGATTTGTCGACTTTGTTTCTTGTTTTGTTGTACACCTTTGGAGGCTTTGGTTCAACTGAGCCGGTGTCTTCCTTTTACCCTTTTAGGAACAACATTAATCCCTCTTTCCTTAGCCTCCTTAGCATGCTTGCAAGATCTAAAATTATGCTCGTTGCTTTGAAAAGCTACAAGTCATTGACTTCCCTTTTTCTACTAAGGTTGTTTGATCTTTTCTCGCTTTTTTTCCTCATTAAGATCTTTAACCCTACATTTCTTAAGTCTCCAGCATCTTTTGTTTGGTGGTGGTAGGAGAGGTCGCCGCTTTTGATGGTGGCCATTGATTCTCACCGTTGATTGGATTTAGCAAATTTGAGTAGTACTAACACATGTCTCTTTCACTAGTTGAGACATACTGATCTCCGCAATGAAATGCCTCACTTAAGTCCCATTCTCTACAATGACAAGTCCTAGTCAGAATGTTAACACCAAAGGCATCCTTCACATACTTCACTTCAAATTGATCACCACCATTGTAAACCAGCCCACGCTTAACATCTTCCTTGTTTTCTCCATCTTCTTCCTTATCCTTGGGCAAATATTATGTGAGTACTTTGATATCCAGCCTTTTCTCTTCTCGAATCCTCACCATCATTGCCAATCCGATCTCCTCAAGCATATAGATCAATGGTCTAGTCCTTGCGCCTAAAATTCCCATTGAATGCTTCTCGCAATATTGTTCTCCACATTATCCACTTTTGAATGTGTGTCAAACCAAGCCTGACCAATGGATAGGATCTGCTTTCACAAGATCCTCACCTTCTTCTTTGTCTAAATTCTTCAAGATCTCAAACTCGCTTTGAATTTTTCCCCTTGCAGTGCCATTGCAATACCCGTAAACATCTTCTATACTCCCCTCCTCAGATACTTTTTCCTTCATTGTCGAGATATGCCTAGCACACATTCTCAGTGCTCAACATTAGGCAATAAGCTAGTAATAGCCGGTAACAAACCCTACAAAGCATACAATATGCAAGCGCTAATAAATGTCATCAAAAGGAAATTAACTAAAACAATAGAAATACAAATATATTACTTTGTTGATCAATAATGATTGTCCATTCAAATCCATCTCTCATATCAAGGTCATCTATCAAATGCTTAAGAAACCATGTCATGTTTTCCTTGTTTTCCACCGACTACATGTTCTCAAGCAAATGTGGTACATCCGATTATTTGCATCCTTGGCAACCGCAGACAACATCTCTTCCTTTCAGATTCCTTCAAAAATGCTCCATCAATCCCCAACATTGGTCTACAATTCTCCATAAAAGTTGTCTTCACTTGATCAAAACACACATACATTCTCCCAAAAAAGGACCTTTGTCCGATATCGATATGCTCAATGATGATTGTACTACCCGGATTCCTATTCTCTAACTCATCTTTATAACTCAACAAATTTGCATAATGTTCAACAATAGTCATCCAGTATTGCAATGCTTTTTTCTTGCCTACTAACCATGCACAATTCAATTCTACCTCAAAGTCCTTCAACACATCGCCTTTCATATCTTTTAACTTGTAATCGTGGTTTCTTCTAAAGGTGTCAAAATAGTGATTTGCCAAAAAGAAGAACTCGTATGCCTATTCTTAAATGCCATCCCACATTTATGTTCAGATTAAGTAATTTGCAAAAACTGCTTTGATTGAATCCAAACCAAATTCTCCAAGATACAACCGGAAGTTCACGCAAACACCGACATCCTAAACTTTATTTCGATCCATTTAATGTCATATCTATCATTCAACCATATTTGATTGACTGTTGCTTAAATACTTCCTTTGTTTCAAATTGAAGCCCAATTTTTAAATGCACATGTTTCATATCCGTGAGAACATTGAAAATAGGATATTTGACACCATTCTTCCTTCTCGAATGGTGTCAACTTCTCCATGAAATATTTTGTCATCCTCCTCATCATCAGAATCACTATCGATGAAGTATCTTCGTCATTGAATCCCTCGCCAGATCAATCTCTAATAGTATGGGTGGTCGATGTACAAGGTGATCGATGTATGGGCAGTGGTCGAGGCAGGGCGTGATCAATCTCTCTGCCCTTCTTTCTTTTCCTAACATTCAACTTAGCAACCCTGACTTGCACAAGTTCTTCATCACTATCTATCAAATCATCTTCACTTAAACATGGTTCCATATGACATCCTTCATCTTCAACCTCATATGGATATACGTGATGCAATATCCACTTGTGTCATGTCGTTCATGTTGACTAAGCTCATGTTCAAATTGTTCGAAAGGCTCATGTCCGTGTTCATGTTCAGTTCAAAGTTAGAAAGCAGTCTCAGTTCACTAGGTTGAGTAAATTCCCTGTTGAGTACATTCAAGGATATCCTGCTCGTTGCCTATTTTCAAACTCTCAGTTGCCTATTTTCTTCCTCAGTTCCCTATTTTTAGGTGCACTAAATTCATCTTCAAGCCAACTCATATCGTTGTCATGATCATCGCCATCTACAATCACAAGTTCCTCAACATTGTCATCTACACCCACAAAGTTCCTTAATATTGCCATCTACAAACACAAGTTCTTCAATACCATGCTCAACATACATATATATAAACCCCACACACTTACTTTCTTCCACCATTCTTAAAACTCCCGATTAGTATCTATTTTTGATACCACTATCAATACTTTTAAGGCAACCTATACCATAATTGCTTAACACTTCCATACTTCAAATAAAATTTAACGTAATTTTCTAGTTTAAAATAATTTAGAGTATCAAGATCAACTTCTGGGATAAATTCTAGAGTCCCCCCCCCACATACTTCAGTTTGTTATCAACCCTACGAATGTCCCCAAAAAATATTCCAATTTCCTGCCCATTCTGCATAAATATAAACAATGGCATACCATCAAAACAATGGACCACATAAAGTAGGCAAACCAATAACACTTTAAAACCATGTTGCGATGCATGCCTACTACAATATTAAATAACAACACAATATTTTAAAGCCCCCTCAGGTCCCAAAATGTATGATATTTTAAAGAAACCACAAATTATGACTCAAAGTTTACAAATGCACATTGAAACCCCAACAAGAATATAAAATTGACACCCTAAATAATAGTGATACAAAATTCATACTTTACCATTTAACAACCAAAACAATGTGAACTACTAAATATAAAACCCTAACACGTAGTTATGAACATAGAAAGACAAAACTCGATTTACCTCGTAGCTTCGATTCAATGCTATATATAGAAATGAAATCCGTAATCCTTCGCCCGCTTAATGCTTACTTGTTGATTCAAGGATACAGAACGAAGATGGTCAGGATTCCCAATTTCGCTCAAATCGCAAACCCTAACATTTGGGGATTTTTTCCCAATTGATCGATAGTTAACTCCTGCCTCCAACTATATATACAAGGGCATTATTGTCCATTTTAAGGGGTAAAAAGGGTATTTCACGCGAAGTTAACGCCAACAGGTAACGTCCGCCAAAAATGGGTTACTATGCAAGATAAGTCCTGCATGCTGGCCATCCCGAAAATTTTGAAGTCTCAGTGGCCTAATTGCAAGTTTTAGAAAGT
>CM028378.1:164248794-164274526 GCA_013146195.2 Codonopsis lanceolata
GTTGTTGTTCATTTCTCTCTTTTGCATCTTTGTTTGTTTAATCTCTCTTGTTGTTTTTGTTGTTGTTGTGGTTGCATCTCTCTTGTTTTTGTTGCATTTATCTTGTTATCATTGTTGTTGTTGTTGTTGTTGTTGCATCGCTCTTGTTGTTGTTGTTGTTGTTTTTGCATCTCACTTGTTGTTGTTGTTGTTGCATCTCTCTTGTTGTTGTTGTTGTTACATCTATTTTGTTGTTGTTGTTCTTGTTGCATATCTCTTATTGTTGTTGTTGTTGTATCTCTTGTTTATTTCATTTCTCTATATTATTCATCTCTCTTGCTTATTTCATATTCCTTGCTTGTATCATCTCCCTTGCTTATTTAATCACCGTTGCTTTCTTTTCTTTTCATTTCAGATCTTGGGATATATAAACCTCATCTCAACATATAATAAGGTACATGTACACAAAATCCTAATTCTATACTATGTCAAATTGTTTACTCGGTTATGAGTATTCTATACTTTGTCAAATTGTTTACCTGATTATGAGATTTACTAATTCTCACGTCGGAGGGCATTTGCAGGGTAAGCACCTACGTTAATTTAAGAATTGTGTTCCTTTTTGACAGTTTAGAGGCTTAGACAACCTTGAAGCACATATATTGTAGTCATATTTGAGGCCCATCAATCTCCTAGTATCTTTTTGGATACATCGGTTTCTTCTTGCCTTTCATTACTTTTTTCTAATTTCTTGACTTTCTTTTTCTTGTTATCATTTCTCTTGTTCTTTTTTATTTTCATAACTTTATATTCTGCTCTTTTCTTGAATTTTCTTTTTTTAATTCTTCATCTCTTTTCCTATAGGGGTGGTGGTGGTGGTGGTGTTTCCGCCTTGCATATTTCATCTCCCTTTCATTTCAGATCTTCGGATATATATACCTCATCTCAACATATAACAAGGTACACATACACAAAATCTGATTATGTCAAATTGTTTATCTGATTATGAGTTATACTAATTCTCACGCCATAAGGCATTTGCAGGTAATCCCCTAGTATAATTTAAGAATTGTGTTCTTTGTTGACATTTTACAAGCTTAGACAACCTTGAAGCACATATATTCTAGTCACATTTGAGGCTCATCAATCCCCTAGTATATTTTTGAATACACATGTTTCTTCTTTCTTTTCTTTTCCTTGTTATCGTTTCTATTATTCTTTTTTTTATTTTGCTAGCTTTATATTCTACTCTTTTCTTGAATTTTCATTTTTTTAATTCTTCATCTCTTGTCCTTTATTTTCTTTTCATTTAAGATCTTGGGCTATATAAACGTCATTTCAACATATAACAAGGTACACAAACACAAAATCTGATCCTATACTCTATCAAATTGTTTACCCGATTATGAGCTAAACTAATTTTCACGACGGATGGCATTTGAGGGCATTCGAGCTATACATTATCATTTTCTAATGTTGTTGCATACTTGTTGTTGTTGTTGTTGTTGTTGTTATTACATCTATCTTGTTGTTGTTGTTGTATCTGTCTTGTTGTTGTTGTTGTTGTTGTTGTATCTGTCTTATTATTGTTGCATCTCTGTTGCTTGTTTCATCTCTCCATATTATTCATCTCTCTTGCTTATTTCATCTCCCTTGTTTTCTTTTCCTTTCATTTCAGATATTGGGACATATAAACCTCATCTCAACATATAAAAAGGTACACGTACACAAAATCTGATTCTATGCTATGTCAAATTGTTTACTCGGTTATGAGTATTCTATACTTTGTCTAATTGTTTTCCCGATTATGAGATTTACTTATTCTCACGCCGGAGGGCATTTATAGGGTAAGCCCTTGCGTTAATTTAAGAATTGTGTTCCTTATTGTCAGTTTAGAAGCTTAGACAACCTTGAAGCACATATATTGTAGTCATATTTGAGGATCATCAATCCCCTAGTATCTTTTTGGATACACCAGTTTCTTTTTACCTTTCATTATTTTTTAATTTCTTGTCTTTCTTTTCCTTGTTATCGTTTCTATTATTCTTTTTTATTTTGTTAACTTTATATTCTACTCTTTTCTTGAATTTTCATTTTTAAAATTTTTCATTTCTTGCCCTTTTTTTTTTCTTTTCATTTAAGATCTTGGGCTATATAAACCCCATTTCAACATATAACAAGGTACACAAACACAAAATCTGGTCTTATACTCTATCAAATTGTTTACCCGATTATGAGCTATACTAATTTTCACGACGGAGGGCATTTGAGGGCATTTGAGCTATACATTATCATTTTCTAATGTTGTTGCATACTTGTTGTTGTTGTTTTTATTGCATATCTCTTGTTGTTGTTGTTGTTGTTGTTGTTGTATCTGTCTTGTTGTTGTTGCATCTCTCTTGCTTATTTCATCTCTCTAGATTATTTATCTCTATTGCTTATTTCATCTCCCTTGCTTTCTTTTCCTTTCATTTTAGATATTGAGATATATAAACCTCATTTCAACATATAACAAGGTACACGTACACAAAATCTGATTCTATACTATATCAAATTGTTTACCCGGTTATGAGTATTTTATATTTTTTCGAATTGTTTACCCGATTATGAAATTTACTAATTCTCACGCTAGAGGGCATTTCCAGGTTAAACCCCTACTTTAATTTAAGATTTGTGTTCATTGTTGACAGTTTAGAAGCTTAAACAACCTTGAAGAACATATATTGTAGTCATATTTGAGGACCATCAATCTCCTAGTATCTTTTTGGATACACCGGTTTCTTCTTACCTTTCATTATTTTTTATTTGTTATCATAACTTTATATTTTACTCTTTTCTTCAATTTTCTTTTTTTAAATTATTCATCTCTTTTCCTATGGTGGTGCTGGTGGTGGTGGGGGTACCGCCTTGCTTATTTCATCTCCCTTACATTTAAGATTTTGGGATATATAAACCTAATCTCAACATATAACAAGGTACATGTACACAAAATATGATTCTATACTATGTCAAATTGTTTACCTGCTTATAAGTTATACTAATTCTCACATCGGAAGGCATTGGTAGTAAGCCCCTGCTATAATTTAAGAATCGTGTTCTTTGTTGATAGCTTACAAGCTTAGACAACCTTGAAGCAGAATAGTCTAGTCACATTTGAGGCCCATCAATCCCCTAGTATATTTTTGAATACACAGATTTCTTCTTTCCTTTTAATTCCTTATTATCGTTTCTATTATTCTTTTTTATTTTGTTAACTTTATATTCTACTCGTTTCTTGAATTTTCATTTTTTTTATTCTGCATCTCTTGTCCTTTACTTTCTTTTCATTTAAGATCTTGGGCTATATAAACATCATTTCAATATATAACAAGGTACACAAACACAAAATTTGATCCTATATTCTATCAAATTGTTTACCCGATTATGAGCTATACTAATTTTTACGACGGAGGGCATTTGAGCTATACATTATCATTTTCTAATGTTGTTGTTTTTATTGCATATCTTTTGTTGTTGTTGCTGTTGTATCTGTCTTGTTGTTGTTGCATCTCTCTTGCTTATTTCATCTTTCTAGATTATTCATCTTTCTTATTTATTTCATATCCCTTGCTTTCTTTTCCTTTCATTTCAGATATTGAGATATATAAACCTCATCTCAACATATAACAAGGTACACGTACTCAAAGCACATATATCGTAGTCATATTTTAGGACCATCAATCTCCTAGTATCTTTTTGGATACACTGATTTCTTCTTTCCTTTCATTATTTTTTAATTTCTTGCATTTCTTTTCCTTGTTATCATTTCTATTATTCTTCTTTTGTTTTCATAACTTTATAATTTACTTTTTCTTGAATTTTTTTTAATTATTTATCTCTTTTCCTATGGTGGTGGTGGTGGTGCTGCTGCTGGTACCACCTTGCTTATTTCATCTCTCTTTCGTTTCTGATCTGGTGATATATAAACTTCATCTCAACATATAATAAGGTACACGTACACAAAATCTGATTCTATACTATGTCAAATTGTTTACCTGATTATGAGTTATACTAATTCTCACGCCGGTGGACATTTGCAGGTAAGCCCCTGCTATAATTTAAGAATTGTGTTCTTTGTTGACAACTTACAAGCTTAGACAACCTTGAAGCACAATATTCTAGTCACATTTGAAGCTCATCAATCCCCTAGTATATTTTTGAATACACATGTTTCTTCTTTCCTATCATTTCCTTGTTATCGTTTCTATTATTCTTTTTTATTTTGTTGACTTTATACTCAACTTTTTTCTTGAAATTTCATTTTTTTATTCTTCATCTCTTGTCCTTTATTTTCTTTTCATTTAAGATATTGGGCTATATAAACCTCATTTCAACATATAACAAGGTACACAAACACAAAATCTGATCCTATACTCTATCAAATTGTTTACTCGATTATGAGTTATACTAATTTTCACGTCGGAGGGCATTTGAGGGCATTTGAGCTATACATTATCATTTTCGAATGTTGTTGCATACTTGTTGTTGTTGTTGTTGATCTACCATGACTTTTTTGATCAATCATAGTTTTTTTTATCTACCTTGATATTTTATCTACCATGTTTATTTTTGCTCTACCATAACCTTTTTTTTTTTTATCAACAATGCCTATTTATGATATACCATGACACTTTTTGATCTATCTTTACTTGTTTTCATCTACCATACTTTTTTGATCTAACATGACATTTTTTGATCTATCTTGACATTTTTTGATCTATCATGATATTTTTTGTTCTACCATAACATTTTTTTGATATATCTTGACTTTTTTTGAACTACCATGCCTATTTTTGTCATGACAATTTTTACATAACGAAGCACATTTTGTATGATATATACTCAACCTCTTATTTGATGAAGTTTTCTTTTCGATTGCTTTTCAGGTATGGCATCACCTGTTTGGGTCACAATTTTTTATTTTGGACATTTTGTTGACAATGAGAACATCAGAGGATCAAAGTGGAAATTTAGTGACAAACATAATGCAAAAGGAATTGCGATCTGTGATTCAACTTCATTTGAAGAGGTGTATGCTAAAGTAAGAAACCTTTGCCAAGTTGATAATATAGAGTTAGGATTTCTTACTCCACCACTAGTAGGGCAGAGTGTACAAGTTCATGTCCAAATTACTCAGATGAAGAAGTTGAATGGGTTCATAATCTTAACCAACTAGGCATGATTACTCCTATTTGTATAACTCAGAAAGAAAATTGTGAAGAGAACCGGGAAGAGAGTAATCAATTTGGCTGTGACATGGAGTATGTCGAAAACAATGTTCAAGAGCAAAATAATGGAGAAGAAGAAACAGAAGCTGAAGTAGAAGCAGAAGCTGAAGAAGAAGCGGAAGAAGAAGAAGAAGAAAATGAGGGAAACAACACAATTGGAGGATGGGATGCAATTAATGATTACTCTACACCCCCGAGACAGAGATTTGATGGGTTCAATCAAGGAAACCGAGATGAAGACAATTACTTCACAAGAGAGCATTTATTGAATTTTTCAGTTAGAAGTACATCGCGAGTGTTACCGAAAGATATTGATTTGAAGGTTGGCCAGGTATTCAATAACAAGAGGGAGCTTCAGGATGTTGTGTACTTACTTGCATTGACTAATAAGTTTAAGTTCAAAACAACCAAATCGAACCAAACTGTGTGCACATTAGTTTGTGCTGGTGATAATTGAAAATGGCGTTTGCAAGCAACAAAGTATTTAGAAAGTGATTTTTTTTCAGATTCGAAAATATACAGTTGAACATACTTGCCCCCATAACATGTACATGACTGATCATAGGCAGAGTTATTGGAGTACATATCTCGACAGAGTTGGCGGACAGACAAGTGTTTTGACCGAAGGACATCATTGGTAAGATTTCTCGAGATTTTGGTGTTAATCTAAACTATCAAAAAGCCAGGAGGTGTAGAGAAGCTGCCTTAACACACCTAAGGGGCTCAGTAGAGGATAGTTACAGAAAGCTAGGTGCATATGCCCATAATTTGCAATTGGCTGGTCCATCGACAGTCTACTCTTTAGAGCTTGATAGTGAAAACCGATTCAAGTACTTGTTTTTGGCGTATGGGGGTTGCGTTATTGGATTTCACGCTGCAATGTGTCCAGTAATCATTGTGGATGGAACATTTTTAACTGCAAGATATAGAGACACATTGATTATTGCAACTTGTAAGGATGGAAATATGCATATATCTTACGTGGGCTATTGTTGATTCTGAGAATGATAATGCATGGATTTGGTTTTTTAAGAAGTTGAAAGCAATAACAGGTGACAATTAAGGACTTGAGATCATTTATGACTGTCATAGGAGCATTATTACTGCAGTCAAAGATGTTTTTCAAAATGTACATCATGCGCATTGTATCTACCACATAAAGGGAAATTTAAAGACAGCAACTTGAAAGCCTGGGACATTCGCTCTTTTTATGAGGGCGACAGAGGCATATACGATAGAAGAGTTAAATAAGCATATGTCTCAAATTGAAAAAAATTGATGAGAAGGGTTGAGAATATCTTAGCGGAACCAGTTTTGAAACATGGGCCAGATCTCATTGCAAAGGTAACCGTTACAATATAATGACTTCAAACAATGTAGAGTCTCTCAACTCCATTTTCAAAGACGCCCGATAGACTCTTATAATTCTCTTGCTTCAAAGTATTGGGGAAACATTGCAGAAATGGTTTTGTGATGGGTGTGAGGTAGCCCAAGCATGTACATAGTATTTAACCCCTGTGATGGAAACAAAATTAAGCCAAGCCATTGAGCATGTGAAGAATTTTATATTGATGAACCCATTGATCAATCAAAATACGTGGTGAGGAGCGGTCCTAAGCATTACACAGTGGACTTTGGTACTAATGCTTGCAGCTGCGGTAAGTTTCAGTTGGACCATGTGCCATGCAAGCATGCAGTTGCAGTTGCAAACAAGTGAAATTTTTCAGTGCATCGATTGTGCTCACCATTATATACAACAAATTGTTGGAGATTGGCATATGATGAAAACATCTACCCCGTCGCCAATGAAGAGGATTGGGAAAATCCATAATCAGTCAAAGAAATGACTATCTTGCCACCTTTAGTTCGACTACGAGCCAGTCGTCGTAGGACGAACAGAATCCCTTCAATTGGAGAGTAGCGTAGAAGACAAAAATGCAGTAGATGTCACAAAATAGTACACAACCGACTTTCATGTCCTGATCAAACTCCTATGAGTCATAGACAATCACAACTTGATCCAACTCCTACGAGTGATAGGCAATCACAAGTTTAGTTTGGTTTGTAGTATGTACAATTTCAAATTTCTCATCCATTTGGCATTGAACTAATGTTAACATTAACCTTAAGTTGTTCAAATGTATTATATTTGATTTTAATCAAATTATATGACGATTATTGTTTGTATTGATTTCATTAAAAAATAGAAGGTGTACACAAATTTTCCAAGGTGTACCCAAATATTGAACAACAGTTCGGTTACCTGGGCCGAACTTACAGCTAAACGTTCAGTTGACTGGATCGAACAAATTGCAAAGGTCAGCCAATATACCCGAACAATCTGAAATAAATAAATAGCAAATGAAATAGAGAACGTGCGGGGTAAAATAGACTTTTCAACTGCATAGCTTCACAAAACGGAGGGAAAATTGAGGGTTTATGTATCATTGACCGTAAAGCCCCAATTACTTTCTCGCAAGTTACTGCCTCAGGGCTCAGGCTACTACAACGAACTTCTCTTGCTTGACCAAGTTGCCTTTTCTTCATCCATGGCTGAATGTTACTGTGGTGATAATAGGGTGCTCAAGACTGCTTGGACTGGTACAAATCCTGGGCGAAGGTTCTTTGGTTGCCCAAATTACACCCAAGTAAGTTTGACCATCAAAATCCTGGTCTGGAACATCCACATTTGATTTTCTAATTTCAATTATTTACAAGATGATGGGGGATGTGATTACTTTTCTTGGCTTCCAATGTGCCCTCGATCGACTGTCGTTATTCCTGGTCTGCTAAAGGCCATCAATTGCCATGAAAATGAGATAGTGCAATTGAAAATCACACGTGCTTGGGAGCGAAAAGTTTTCATTCGCCTACTATTTGGGTGTTTTAGTTTTATTTTGTTGTTGATGTTCTCACTTCTTGTGGTTTGAAGTGAAGGATATCAGCAAGCAACAACCATTACTGTTAATCGTAGTTATTTGTTATTTTATTGTTGTTGCTACTGAATGCTTGTAAGGAGCATTTAATTTTAGGGTTTTTGCAATAGGTTGGATGTAATGGTTAGTTTTAAGGAGTTTATTATGTATGTAAAATACCCATTTAATGATAATATTGTGCTCAAATTGATGAACTTGTACTCTTATTAATGCAATTTACTCAAATTGACCTCTTTTTTATTGAAATGCTAGATTTTTATAAAAAGGAGAGAAAGGAAATACAAGCTTAAGGGGGACAACCAGCCTTACCCTTAAAGGGGGGATTAAGGAGCCTTACCTTATTAAGAAAAAAACAGAAAAGAACTAGCAAAAAAATAAACCTAGATAAATCAAAAAAAGAAACTCTAGTACTTGTGAAAACGATTATTCGTACGACGGTTCTGTTTTCTGGAACATGGGGCTTCTAGATCAAGAGCATCGAACTGGGCGAGATCGGTATCTGAGTCTTCCTCTTCGATAGTTTGCAGAACGACAAATTTATTGGGGGAGACAATGTTCATAGGATCTTTTAGATGCATATTATCCGTAAAGTCTTCATCAAAAAGGTCGTTAATGTTGGGCATGGAATTTGTCACACAATTATATTTAGAAAGATTATAGCTTGGATTATCAACAATACAAGGAGAATAGGCTACGGTCTGACGGGGCTGAGAAGATGACTTTTCCTGTTAAGAGGCTTGGTTGTCGGCATAAGGGCTAAAAGGTGGGGAGTTTGGGCTCAGACTAGAAAAAAGAGGTTTATGGACATCATTCATTAAAGGAGGCTGCACTTTCGTTGGGCTACTTCTTGTTTTAGATGGACACAAATCAGGATTATTATTGCTGAGAGAACCCGAACAGTGAGTGGTGTTGGCTGCCTGAATCGAAGGGTTATTAATCATGGGAGATGCAGCTTTGGCTGGTTGCACACCACTTGCATAGGCCTGGGCAGTAGGGCTGTCTTCGAGAGAATCCACTAAAACAGATGCTTGATGATTGGAAATGGTGTCAGTGGCAGTCTGCTTAACAAAAGGAGAGCCAATCTGCACTGAATTTGGGAGTTTCTCCATTTCCGAAGCTGCTGGAGCATGAACCGCAACCTTGTCCAGATTGCTCGTACCTGCTTCCTGATCTTTTGGTTTGTCGGATCCCGAACCAGATGGGCCATCAGTAGCAGCCAAAGGCGCTTGCACATGGATGGAAGCCTTGGGGATCCAAGCCGATTTGATTGCTGGGTCTGAATTGCCGAATGGATTTACAGGAGCTTCTAAAAGTTTTTCCTTCCCTTTGTCAAGCTGTGAGTTGGATAGTTTACAGGAGGTCATAGTGAGTCCTTGTATGTGACAAACTGGAAACTATCACTGACTATCACAATCAATCCATATGCGATTATGAATAACTTTCAGGAGGTCAACTTCAATACAAATATGAGCAACACTTGGCCTTGTTAGATTGGCAGTGGGATTATCGATTGTGAGCGGCTTACCTATCATGTTAGCCAAAGAGAAAATATCATTCTTATTAAAAAGAAAGATTGGAAGGTTGGGAAGAGCGAACCATACCGGAGCGATAGAGCTCCCCACATCAAGCCGGAAAGAGGGAGTCCATTTAAAGACACGCATAGGGAAGGAGCATACAAACCATTGGTCCTTAATCCATAGACGTTGGAAATTAGCCTCATGGTAAGTACGGATAAGAACATGCTTCTGATCAAGATGTCCTAGGGAAACTGCAGCCTTGAGGTCAAATGTAAGGAACTCCTTTCGCATCGCTTCTATAGAGGGACGACCATGAGAGAATTTGCCTACTTTTTTTTTTAGAGAAATAGGGGCGGCACCCTGTGAGAGTTTATTGATAAGAAAAAAATGGTACAAACTTGAAGGGGACAACCAGCCTTGCCCTTTTAGATGAGAGGACAAAGGAGCCTGACCTCGAAAAAGGAGTGTACAAAAGAGAGATTAAAAAAAGCGAACATAAGGGGTGTGACAAGCATCAAGGTAAATGAGACCACGAGTGAACAAGGGAATAGAGGAAATGGAGCTGAAGTCCCTGTCTATCATAGTATCACATGGCCAAGCTATCTGCAACCTTATTTGCTTCCCGGTAGCAGTGACAAAAAGAATATCGCCTGGAAGATTGGATACGAAAAATATCGCGAAAAATATAAGCATGTTCCAATGGAGGAGTGTGACCATTACATAAGCAGTCATAGAGGACCTTCGAGTCAGTCTCGATGATAACATCCGATCATGGGAAGAAAGCCAACGAATACCGTAATGAAAAGTTCGGAGCTCAGCAACCATATTTGCGTGGGTTCCATAATGACAATGATATGCAAAAATAAAATTGCCGGAAGAGTCTTTGAGAATTCCACCTCCGCCGCTAATACCTGGGTTTCCTCTACTAGCTCCATCCACATTCAACTTTAGAAAACCATTAGGAGGAGAGATCCAATTCACTGATTGTATTTGAACCTGCTTTAGCCGACCATAAGAGAGCCGAGGAAAATCAGACACTTGGAGACCGGCTGAAATCATAATGTTCTTTAAATCCTGAATGATATTTTTAATAATGACCATAGGAGAGAGTCTGGTATTTTCGAAGGCCGCTAAGTTGCGATTTTTCCATAAGTGCCAGAGAATAATAGAGGGCAGGATGGAAAATATGAGGGATTTCCCATGGAGCCACCAAGCGAAACAAGATTGTTGCAGAGGGAGGGGCTGGAAAGGAATACCAAACAGGTTGTAGAAATGACACCATATAGCCATAGATGTGGGGCTTCTGAGGAACACGTGGTCAAAAGTTTCCAGAGAGCTCAAGGGGCAGCAGTAGCATTTAGAAGCAAGCTGAATACCTTTGCGCCATAATCCTTCATCTAAAGGCAGACGTTTGCGAACAAGCCGCCAATGAAAAATACTTATGTGTCTGGGCAGATTTTTGTGCCAGATAAATTTGGAAAAGAGCAAAGCAGGGCCAGAAGGAGAGACCAGGGAAATGGCCGAAGAAATAAAGAACTTCCCTTTAGAGGAGAGAGTCCAAACTGGCCTGTCTTCTTCATCACAGATCGAGATACCTTGGGAATTTATGCCTTGCATTATAGAGGATGGGAGCGAGGGTAGCCCGACATTGTTAAAAGAAGGGGCGTCTTGAAAAATTTCCCGAACATGAACCAGGGAGCAAGAAGGAGGTTTATCAATGCAAGCAAAGGGGAATGATCAGAGCATGTTCGGTTTATATGTTGAATGAAGGTTCCTTGGAATTTGTCCATCCAACTTGTGTTACCTAGAACCCGATCAATTCGTTCCATAATAGTAGTTGCATCATCTTGCTTGTTCCACCAGGTAAAATCAGATCCAGAATAGCCCAAGTCAGTGAGGCCAGACGCAGAGATGCAAGCTTGAAATTCTAGACCACCAATGTGATCCCAACCATTACCCCCCAACTTCTCGGAAGGGTTAAAAATAATATTAAAATCCCCTCCAACCAGCTCGGATCATTGGAAATCTGAGAGTTTATTTGAAGAAGATCTTCCCATAAATCTTGACGGTCTCGGAGATCACACCTCGCATAAACACAAGAGACAAAAGCATGAAGAGGCCAAGAAAAATGCTGAATTTTAAGGGTTATCTGTTGAGAAGAGTCACACAAAATGCTACAGCTGAAACAAGATTTAACAAAAATCCAAATGGTACTGGAGGTATTAGAATGAGAGAACCTGAAATTCAGCTTTCGGGAAATGAGATTTATTTTTTCAATTGCCAGCTTAGGCTCGAAAATTGCTATTAGGGAAATATTGTGATGCTTGATCAAGTACTTTAGGCGGCAGACAGTGGGATCGTTACCTATGCCGCGAACATTCCAAAATAGGGCTTTAACATCCATTGGACGAGTTGGAAGTGGAACCTTTAGAGGGCTTATGAGCCTGAGAGCGAGTTGTCCGATCAGTCGGGGGGATAGGGTATTTTAGTTTCTTGGAGACTTCCAGATTTAAAGCATCGATAGAGCAACGGTCAGATTCTTCCTCCTCCTCCAATATGTTAAGAACAACAAACTTATTTGGCGAGATGATAGACGTGGGAATGGATTCCACTCCATCTACTGTTGTGTCATCAGAAACGTTCGAGTTGGTGGGATTTACGCCGGCCTCTTTATTCGCTGGGAAGGACTCATGATTAATACGCTGAAAGAGATCCTTTGATCTTTTAGCTGCTTCATTCAAAACGGGATCAGACTGAGGAGGGGCTTGGCCATTATTATCATTTGTGTTGGACTTTTCTGCAGTCTCTTCCTCATTGAAAATTTCTGTATCCATAACATCATCAGCATTAAGCTGAACATTTGTCATGTCTATATTTTGATTTGTTGTGGCCGAAGGAATAGAGGGATTGGGGATTGTGTCCGTCTGAATGGAGATCTTTTGAGAGTCAGTAGTTTTCTTTTTGGGAGTCCAACGCTGGCCAGTAGGAGCAGATGTAGGCTTGGCTTGGGGTTCCTTGGTCGAAGGGTTAGGGTTTTGTGCAGGTAAATCAGGATTTTTTATGCAGCAGCTTTGTTCCTGATGACCCTGTCGCATGCAGTGAGTACAATAATAAGGTTTGTTTTCAGCATCCAGCTTTTGCCAAAAGCTGGGAAAAGCGCCACCACAATCAACCCAGACACGATTAGGGCAAGGCTTCAGTAGATCGATCTCCACACACATACGGGCAACGCTGGGTCTGGACAGGTTCATTGTTGGTTGATCAAGCATCAAAGGTCTGCCAAAGAGAGACGCGAGAGAGAAGAGGGCCGACTTATTGAATAGATGAATTGGTAGTCCGGGAAGAGAAAACCAAACCGGAACAATTGAGCTTTCAACGTCTAGGCGAAAATCGGGAGTCCATTTAAATACTCGCATAGGAAATCGACCAAGATACCACTGGTCTTTGATCCAAAGACGTTGATAGTCCTCATCACAATGGACTTGAATAAGAATGTGTTTCGTGTCAAGATGACCTATAGTGACGGCTGTTTTTAAACCGAAGGTATTGAAGTGCTTTTTGGTGGCCTCCATTGACGGACGACCATGAGAAAACTTGCCTATTAGGGCAAGACGGAAAGGTTGAGCGAGGGAGGCTATGATCTCGGGTGAAAGCTTGAGAGAAGGCTCACCTTTATATGAAGCAGGCGGAATTAAAAAGGATGCTGGAGGGAGATTGGACGAGTTTGAGAGAGCTTCAACTTAAGAACGGGCTGGGATGGGAGGGTTAGGAGTATTAGCCGGAGGGATATCTTCCCCAGCCTCAGGCCATGGCCGCCTATCAAAACCATACCTAGAGATTAGGGTTAGGGTTTAAGGTTTAGGGATTAATGTTTATGGTTAGAATTTAGGCTTAAGAATTTGCCTACTAGAGTAAGGTTAAATGGTTTAGAAAGAGAGACAATCAGATCAGGAGTTAGCCGCAAGGCTGGTTCTCTTTTAAACAAAGAAGGGGGGATAACAGGTATAGATAGTTGAGAAGGAAGACACAATCGAAGCAAAGGATTTCTTGGCAGTTGGAGAGGGAGGCGTCGGAGGAGGACCTTCATCAGCCATGACCGAAGCCATCTCAAATTGACCTCGAACTAATGAAATTGTACTGAAATTGATCAAATTATAAACATGTTACACAAGTCAGGAAGGTCATACCATTCACGGATTGAATGCAAGAAAAAAACCTAAATATTCAATAACTGTTCGGGTCCCTAGATCGAATCCATTTCAAAGAGTTCGGGTAGCGGGACCGAACATTTACTTAAACGTTCGGCTATTATACCCGAACAGTTAGTTTAGGGTTAGGGTTAAGGGTTTTTGGTTTAGGGTTTAGGGTTTAGGGTTTAGGGTTTAGGGTTTAGGGTTTAGGGTTTAGGGTTTAGGGTTTAGGGTTTAGGGTTTAGGGTTTAGGGTTTAGGGTTTAGGGTTTAGGGTTTAGGGTTTAGGGTTTAGGGTTTAGGGTTTAGGATTTATGCGAACGACCAGTACGACGACAAGTTTTTTCTAAGGTTTATATCAGATTATGCGAACGACTAGTACGAAGACTAGTTTTTTCTAGGGTCTATATCAGTTTATGCGGACGACCAATTTGAAGTCCAGTTTTTCTAGGGTTTATATTAGATTATGCGGACGACCAGTACGACGACTAGTTTTTTATAGGGTTTATATCAGATTATGCGGACGACGATCAGTTTTTTCGAGGGTTAATATCATATTATGCGGACGACCAGTACGACGACCAGTTTTTTCTAGGGTTTATATCAGATTATGCGAATGACCCGACGATGACCGGCTTTTTTCCGTGGGTTTATATCGATTATGCGACGACAGACAACGACGCTTTTTTCTAGGGTTTATATCGCTTATGCGAACCATCCCGATGATCGCTTTTTTCCGTGGTTTATATCGATTATCCGCATTTACCCAACGACGCTTTTTTTCTAGGGTTTATATCAGTTTATGCGGACGACCAATACGACGGCCAGCTTTTTCTAGGGTTTATATCAGATTATCCGGACGACCAGTACGATGACCAGGTTTTTCCAGGGTTTATATCAGATTATGCGGATGACCAATCCGAAGATCAGTTTTTTCTAGGGTTTATATTGGATTATGCGGACAACGAGTACGACGACCAGTTTTTTCTAGTGTTTATATTAGATTTTGCGGATGACCAATTTTTTCCAGGGTTGATATCAGATTATGCGGACGACCAGTCCGACGACCAACGACCAGTTTTTTCCAGGGTTTATATCAGATTATGCGGACGATCAATATGACGACCAATTTTTTTCCAGGGTTTATATCAGATTATGCGGACGACCAGTCTGACGACTAGTTTTTTCCACGATTTATATCATATTATGCGGACGACTAGTACGACGACCAGTTTTTTCTAGGGTTTGTATCAGATTATGTGGACGACCAGTACGACGACTAGTTTTTTCTAGGGTTTATATCAGATTATGCGGACGACCAGTACGACAACCAATTTTTTTCCAAGGTTTATATCAGATTATGCGGACGACCAGTCTGACGACTAGTTTTTTCCAGGGTTTATATCAGATTATGCGAACGACCAGTCTGACAACCAGTTTTTTCCAGGGTTTATATCAGACTATGCGGACGACCAGTCCGACCAGAGTTTTCTCAAAGTCACAAAAAATATTAAGTATTTTTAAATTTTTTTTTGTTTTTTTCTCGTAGTCAAACAAAATTATAAAGTATTTTTTCAATTTTTTTGTAATTTTTCTCATAGTCACAAAAAATTATTAAGTATTTTTACAATTTTTTATTGTTTCTCGTAGTAAAAAAAAATCAACAGTATTTTATGACGAACCAGTAGTACGACCAATTTTTTTATATCCAGGGTTTATATCACATAAATAACTTTTTTATGTATAATATTAATTTTTTTTTCTCTTAGTAACAAAACGACAAATCATTTTTTTCATTTTTTCATTTTTTTTCAACCAAAATAAAATCCTTACCAGTCGTTCCCTCCATTCCCTTCCCCTGTATCTCTCCATACACAACACTGAACAAACAAACAAAGACAAAGGAGGAGCCCTGCGAACAGAAAATCAACACAGCAAAGGTTCTTGATCACCCCAAATCAAACTTTCTCAATTGGAGTGAACAACAACCGAGCAACATCAACGCATAATATGCTATAGCCCCAAATCGATTCCAGAAATGTCGAGCTTCATAGGTTTGAAATCTCATTCTTTTGTCTTATATTTTGATAGGGTTTGAAATAACTTAACGTTTAAATTTATATGTGGTTTTGAACGAGCTTAGGGTTTCAATTCTGCAATACAATTTAAAAACTCAGATAAATTGCAAAGATATACAAGAATCCCGAAATTGCTAGATTGTTCGGGTGTTGTACCCGAACATTCTTTATAATGTTCGGTTTGTCCAACTGAACAGTCATTAGAATGTTCGATTCGAACATATATGCAAATTTCTGTTTTTTAATTTATTTAAGGGTTTATATCAGATTACATGTTGTACCTACATTGTGTTTTATTTTATGTTTGCAGGGAAGGCAACAAAGGCTATTGGGTTTGGGAGTAAAAAACAATGCCCCGATAGGGAAAGACCAACGGTCGCCAATAGACAAACACAACAATTACAACGTGAAAAAGATTTACAAGGAAAAAAGATGAGGCCTTACATGTAAACAAATACCGCGTACACCTTGACGATTTTCAGTTTCATAATCAAGAACAACAACAACAATCTAAAGAGGAATAGGAAGATGAAGAGGAAGAGTAGGAGGAGAGGGAAGGGGAAGATGAAGAGGACGAGGAAGAGGAAGAGGAAGAGGCAGAGGCAGAGGAAGGTGAAGATGAAGGTGAAGAGGACGAGGACGAGGAAGAGGAGGCTGATGGATGTGGACCAATTTTAAAGACATTGTTAATCACATACGCCGACCATGTCGCTACAGATGTATGGTTGGGTAATGAGAGAGGAGTTCTAAGATGTATTGGCCATACATCGAAAATACGAATTGGTAGATTCCAAGTTTAGAGTCTGCTCGTTATTTCAAGTTGACTACCCGTCTGACAAACTTGAGAGAAATTACCCGGGTCCATTTTGATGAAGTGAATAAATCATTAATTAGCACTTTTGTGGAACGATGGCATCCAGAGACCAATACTTTTCATATGCCATTTGGTGAAATGTCAATTACCTTGGAAGATGTCTATTGTATCATTGGTCTTTCAATTCGAGGGATGCCGGTTCTATCTAAAGGCAAGTTGACAAAGGAAACGTGTTTGTCAACTTTGGGAGTGGATCGTCAGCAATTGGAGGATGGGACGCGGGGAGTCAGGGGTTCATCGGTTAGACTTGAGTGGCTCCGTCAAACATTTATGTCAAACGTCTCATCTGATGATGACTATACAGTGGAGTGTGTAGTCAGGGTATATTTGTTATATATGATGGGATGCATTGTTTTTACTGATAAGAGTGGATCCCGAGTTAGTATTGACTACCTCAAGTGGCTAGATGATCTAGAGGATGCCTCCACATATGCATAGGGAGCTACTGCAGTGGCTTTCTTATATAGAGAGCTAGGGAAAGCTTCCAGAGCCAAAACACAACAGATCACATGATCGTTAACGTTATTGGAGGTAACAACGTACTTTTTTAATTGTCTTATATTTAAAAAATATTGTTTATATTTGTTTATTAATTGTTGTACCATGATTTATTTATAAATTTAAAATTGGATTTTATGTAGGCATGGATATACGAATATTTTCCATGTTGTTTGTTTTAGTAGTTTGGGAATAAATTGCAACTTGTTATACTTTTGTAGGTTGAGTGGCTTGCGTATGATGCAAGTGTTAGGGGAAACTTTCCATTTGACCATGTTGCCTTCTATCACAGATGTATATGCATGGACACCATAGTTGAGCCAAACCATCCGGAGAGATTTTTGAGGCAATTTGAGTTTATACAAACGATTCCAACAACGCCAATTGCTCATGACACTCCTAATAGAGGACTTGCAAAGGACCGAGTTATGTGGTTGACGCTTGCAAGATTGTGGAGCATGATTAACACGTATATTTTATCAGATGACCATCTTGGTTTCAGGTGCCGATGACCTAGTCAGTTTGAACCTGGTTATCTCACGTGGTTCAGGAAACATTCTCATCCATTTGTCCAAAACCCTGCTAACAGATCCATACACATTACCACGGCGGTCCCTCATACCGCGGATATGTATGAGTACATGGTCAGAGAAGCATGTCGTATTACAATGTCATTCTTAGATCAATGGAGGCAAGGAGACAGAAGCATTCCATATGACGATTTGGGGAATTTACTTGTTACAGTGAATTGTACACTGAATGGTGTACCTTACCAAGAACCCCCCAATATTCAGGCTCCATCCACTAGCCAGGCAGGGTCGTCTCGTCGGAGGCAACGTTGATGTTTATGGTTTAATATTTGTGGTGGTTTGTATTTGAGACAGAGA
Organism: Codonopsis lanceolata; assembly: GCA_013146195.2. Classification (NCBI taxonomy): domain Eukaryota; kingdom Viridiplantae; phylum Streptophyta; class Magnoliopsida; order Asterales; family Campanulaceae; genus Codonopsis; species Codonopsis lanceolata. The sequence continues at coordinate 164,267,020 of CM028378.1, forward strand.
TTAGAGATTTTGGTTGTATTTCAAACTAATTATTGTTCTTTGTCACTGTATTAAGTATTTGTACTTATGATATTGATACTTAATCTTTTGCTGGCCGACTTGTATTAGTCAAGCCATGTGTATATAAAATATTTTATTTCCATTATGTTAATCTTATTTTGGTTTGGTTGATTGTGTTTGTTCTCCCGCATGTGTAGATCAAAAAATGTTATGATAGATCAAAAAATGTCATGGTAGAGCAAAATTGTCAAGGTATATAAAAAAAAGTCATGGTAGATTAAAAAATGTCATGGTAAATCAAAAATAGACATGTTAGATAAAAAAAAGTCATGGTAGATCAAAAAATGTCATGGTAGATAAAAAAAAAATCAAGGTAGATCAAAAAAAAAGTCATGGTAGATCAAAAAATGTCATGGTAGATCAAAATATGTCATGGTAGAGCAAAAATTGTCAAGGTAGATAAAAAAAAGTCATGGTAGATTAACAAATGTCATGGTAGATCAAAAAAAGTCATGGTAGATCAAAAAAATGTCAAGGTAGATTAAAAAATGTCATGGTAGATAAAAAAAATGTTAAGGTAGATCAAAAAAATTCAAGGTAGATCAAAAAATGTAATGGTAGATTAAAAAATATCATGGTTGATCAAAAAATGTTGTGGTAGATCAAAAAATAGTCAAGGTAGATCAAAAATAGATATGTTAGATCAAAAAAAGTCATGGTATATCAAAAATAGGCATGTTAGATTAAAAAAAGTCATGGTAGATCAAAAAATATCAAGGTTGATAAAAAAAAGTCATGGTAGATCAAAAAAAGTCAAGGTAGATTAAAAAATGTCATGATAGATCAAAAATATGCATGTTAGATAAAAAAAAAAGTCATGGTATATCAAAAATAGGCATGTTAGATCAAAAAAAGTCATGGTAGATCAAAAAGAGTCAGGGTAAATCAAAACGTTCGGCTATTGTACGCGAACATTTCTTAACATGTTCTGCCATGTGACCCGAACGTTCATACAATGTTTTATACTTGGTAGATCGATCAAAAAAATTTCATGGCAGATCAAAAAAAGTCAAGGTTGATCAAAAAATTTCAAGGTATATCAAAAAATGTCAAGGTAGATCAAAAATAGGCATGGTAGATCAAAAAAGATCATGGTAGATAAAAAAATGTCATGGTTGTAGACACCTCAATTTCGTACCCCTGGTATGTGACATGATATAAAGTATCAAGACCTGTTAAAACATTAACAAATGTCAAGTTACAGGGTCAAAAGTGCAAAAGAACAAAGCAGGATGCGCAAAAGGATGAACTGTAGGGACCAAAGTGTACAAAACCTGGGATCTTTGAAAATTAGGCACCACCCACATGAAAATTGGGTGTGGCGCCCAATTTGCCTTGATTGCGCCCAATTTGGGCTTTGTTGCGCCCAGTTTCCTTCGCGGTGCAATGTTCTCTCGCCGTAAAATACAATTCTCTCTGCGCAGTGTACAAACAGTTGGTACGTGAAGAAGGAAATTAAATTCCATCGATGTCCTCAAATCGTCCTATAAATACAGGCCCCCGGCTCCTCATTCAGCACACCTTTCATCGATAAAAAATTCTCTGCGTTCTCGTTACGCTGGAGAAATAGAGAGCGAAGTGAGATAGTGAACGATCACCTCAAAAAGCCTCGAAACCCTGCCAAACCTCTTCCAAACACAAAACCAACCGGTAGAAGTGAGCCTTAGCCCCACTAGTATCCACCCTATTTCCCGGTCCAAAAATCGTGGAAAGAGCGGTTGTTCGCCCAGATTTAAAAGGCCAAATCAGCCCAAATAAGCCGTTATTTTGCCCGATTTGACCTACCTCAAGCCAACAACCAAACACATGTTTCCTGCCCAAATCCCGAGGCCAAAAGTAACTTTCGGAAGCAGCCACTCTGCCCGAATCTTCTCAACTCGCAACACACAACAAAGGCTCCCTCTCCCTGAAGGACAGAGCGAGTACACCCTAGGCTGTCAGTCAGTTTTATTTTAAAGCTTTCATTTGTAAAAGTATTATTTCCAATCCGGCCCAATGTAGATATATAGCGGGTTGTGCTGCCTGGATTTAGTTAGGAAATAGTACTAAATGTAGCCGTTATTATGGTCAAATATTTTCAAGTATATTTGTAATAATTTGTAAAAGAGACAGTTGCAAGTCTGTAAATAATGTAGACACAATGGATGTATTTGTAGGCGTTAATGCTTTATTTATCGTTAAATAAATATAACAATAAGCATACTTTAGCCAAAAAGTTTTGAGATCCGAAAGAGGCGAGTTGGGTGCCTAGCACCTTCCCAACTCGTAACTTAGCCTCAGAACCCGTTTTCATTATCTCGGTTTCTTTCTTTGGTTTTGCTTTATTTATTCCTTAAAATAAAGATGGCGACTTTAAAACATTTTGGATCGATGGGGCCTCGCAACATTCTCTTTGCACTTTTCCGTTTCCCTAAAAAGGGAAAATGGGAATGGAGAGGTGATGTATTCCTATGTCTGGTATCCCCTAAACAAGGGATAACTTGGCGTAGAAAACCCAAAGCACCCATAGTGATCCGAGATAGGCCATAAGGCTATTTTCATAAAATCCATAGTGGGGCGCTAACATTCCTTCCTTGCACTTTCACGTTTTCCCTAAAAAAGGGAGAATGAGAATAGAAGGGTGATGCATTCCTATATCCTGGTATCCCCTAAAAAAAGGATAACTTGACATAGAAAACCCAAAGCTCCCATATTGGATCAAAATCCACTAAAGGCAACCGAGGCGCATTCCAACGCGCTTATTCGACAAAGACTCCTCTCGCACTTTTGATTTCGTCCTCTCCTAGAAAAGGGAGGGTGGAACGAGGCGATGGATGTCACCGCATCCGCCGTCGCAGCGCACCCATCCAGGCACGCGGGCGGGGAGCAATTTTCAGGGAACCACGGTGGCGACTCATTGGGGAGATCGTTTTATTTTAATAAATAAAAATGGAGGGCTAGACTCATTAACCAAAACTTTTTTTCTTTTGTTTCTGACTAAAGTATGCTTGTTATATTAATTTAAACACTTGAATATTGCGTTCCTTTAACATCCGTGTCTATATTTGTGGATATGATCCTCCATCTTGCAGCAATTTCTTTCCAATCACTGTTATGGATATACTTGAAAATATTCGAATTTTCAAAAAAAAAATTGCAAAAAAAAATTAAAAAATATATATATATATGCAGTATTTTATGTGCAATAATTTCCGGGAAGCACAACAAAAGGGCCGGGCTTTATTTTTAAAATCTCTTCATTTTCGGCCTTATATTATTTTATTACGCTTTATTTTCATTCTTATATATATATATATATATATATATGCATTCATTCTATCATTTTATTTTGGGGATTAGGACTCATTTATAATTAATAGGGATAGATAGATTCCCTGGTTTTCTTTCTATTTCTTGATGGTATGCTTGTTTGCTCGCGCTCAAACTAAAAAGCCAAGGAAATCCATAAATAACAGCAAGACAGGCCATATCTGTTTTATTTTCTATTTCTATATCTAAAAAAAAATTTTTTTTGCTTTTAGATACCGCACACACGCACATACATATAAATATATTCGAACTACCCTACACCATGACCGCCTACCCCTGCATAAGCCAACGTTAGAGTGCATATAGATTCTCGGGACACTTCAAAGATCGGCCAGATTTTGCATTTTAAATTGTGGGTCAGCCCGGTCAAAAAAAATGTGCGCAAATAAAAAAAATGTCGCAAGTCAAAAAAAATGTGCACAAGTCAAAAAAAAAAAAAACTCAAGTCAAAAAAAATATACTTGGGGCGATTTATTATTTTCTAATGCTCGACCTAGATCATTTCGAATGGTGGATCCAGAAAGAGTATAGGCCCTTCGCTTTGGGATCAGTCCGATCTCGGGGAGTCGAAAGGCAGGTGGAATACGTTGGTCCTATACTTTGGAGAAAGAATCCATTGTTCCAGGAAAGTCCTGAGACTGTCAAAATTAAGCAGGTGCTTATCCGGTCAATTTGTAGGAATAATAATAAATAATAAAATATACTAATAAAGGCACGCTGTACTCCAAGCCCAGAAAGCCTTCAGCCAGCCTTCTGATACCTCAAAACCCATTTTCCTCATAAACCTGACCCGAATTTGGAAAGGAAGAGACAGTATTGGCCGATTGATACGGGAAACAAGTGAAAAAATCGAAGATGGTATCAGAAAGCAGATCAGATAAGGGCATAAACAGATTGAGGGTACAGATCCAGGCAGTATGGCAGAAGAAAGTGAACAGTCCGCCATGGGTATAGATACAAGGGCTCCAGGGTATGCTCCGACTCCAGCAATGCAGCAGTGGCTAGACCAAAATTTAGGTGCACAGGCTGATCGTATAATGAACCAGATAGCTAATCTGGTGCAAAATTTAAAATCCGATGGTGAGGTAATCTCTTCCCCTGCAGTCCTTCAAGAAGCATCAACACCCAATGCTCCTCCAAACCCAATTTCCCAGCCAAACACTAACCCACCGAATACTGCCATTACCCCAAATCCTTATCCTGTCCAAAATCCATATCCAGCCCAAAATCCCTATCCTGCCAAAAATCCTTATCCTGCCCAAAATCCATATCCAACCCAAGATCCTTATTCTGCCCAAAATCCTTCTCCCACCCAAAATCCTTACCAAATACCGCAGCCAGAAAATAAACAAGCTTTGACAGGAGCTAGCAATGATAGAAGCGACGGGGAATCAGGAAAAGAAACTCCTAAGTATCCACCTTCTCCTGAGTTTAAGGCCTGGCTAAAAGAAGCAGTGGACGCATATACGGAAAGAATAACAAACCAAGTGGTGGGTGATCTTTTAAAAGGTTTCTCAGAGGCTCTGGCTGCTCTCTCCCAAAAAATCAAAATCTTGAAATATGTTCCTAATACTTCCCACCTCCCTGAAGTAAACCATCCTGATACCTCAGAAAATATCCTTTTCCAAACCTCTGGGAAGCCACCAAGTGCTAGCCATCAGCCAAATAATGATCCCATGGCCCAAGGAGGTATGATTCCAAATGCTCATAATTCTACTCCATGTCCTCCAGAAATCAACCCCGATCTCCCCCACCTAAATGCCTACTACTATAACCAAAAGAATTACCTTCCTCTAGACCCTTCAAATACTTATTCCCAGCAGATGACCTCAGGGCTTCCAAAAGAAGTAACTTGTGTACCAAAAAAAGAATCCCTCTTGGGCCAAGGTCCAGGTAACCCCATTCCAATACAATATTATCCAAGAAAGAAAACCCCACCTAGTTGCCTGAACAAATCCCAACCTGGCCATTCGCCTAAGCCAAGAGGCCGAAAAGAAATAATTCCAAGGTATGATGACCTTTGAAGATCCGAAATACTCCAAACCTTGTGGGCCCATGGGATCCGAAACCCATTGATAATTACCGACCACCCAATGCTACCTATTACCCGAATCATGCCCGATTGTTATGAGTATCATAAATGCGGCATGTCGGTCATCCTTGCAAGTGTTTATTTGCACTCGTGAGATGCAATTCAAGATCTCATTGACAACGAGGTAATCACGGTGACAGTCACAAAAATCTTTGAAACAGATCAAGCCAAGGAGGTCTAAGAGGAGCAAGTTAGTCTAATTAGCCATGAATGAAGGTGCTGTAAAATATGTTGATCATTAAAGGAGTTTCCAATAAATGTTCGAAAAAGACAGCTTCCTGGGTATGATAGACGGAGGCACTGAGTATGAGAAGCTCCCTCGCTGAAGTTCGAGTTTCGCCGTTAAGCCTCTAAGCACTGGCATTACTTTCTGACGACGGCCCGCTTTGACTCCCGCAGAACGTAGACCGCTTCGGATATACCACCCCCTTCCATCCCCTAGCTTTATTTGGATTGGTCATCTAGCGATCCGCTCCCTAATAATGAGGATCTTAAACCTCAGTCCTCAATAATGTAATAAACCCCTGCAGCTTTGCTATTAATGATAATATGAATGTCTTTGCTTATTCCTTAGTTGCACCTACATTAAAAGACACATTAAATAATCATAATAAAGAGTCATTTAATGAAATGGACCCAAAAGATAAAAAATATTTGCTTTAGCTTGTAAAGTCAGTTGAGCAACAGGAACAATATCACTCATCAACAACAACGAAGACTTGTCCATCATCAATCCAAGTGAACAACCAAGTCAAAGAAATCAAAATCGTGACCTACACGAAGGCTCGAAAGGGTAGCACTCATCGACCTCCTCAAAGAATTGAGATATCTTCTGGATGGTCCTATGAATATACGCCGGGCTAGATCCGAAATTATGTCGAACACCGGATCCCCATATATCCTGATGTTCTGGCCAATCAAGCTAAGTTCAATAATCAAAACCGTAATGGTCACCGCAAGTCAAAGAAGAGATTATGAAGCAGCCCATGTCAACTTCATTCGGTAGTTGAACAACCGATCCGGTCTGTCTCAACATAGTAATCTGCTCCCAAGCCCAACTGGAAGGTTCGACTGCGTGAGACTTCCGCGACCAACAAAGCGGCCGCCTAAAGATGACTTCCCGCTACCCAATATTGATATTGTAGATGTCGCTGCTGCTCATAAAATCGATCCTTCGCCGACTGAGATGCTCGGCTACAATCAAATTAAAATGGCAAAAGAGGACCAAGAAAAGACTTCATTCACCACCTGGGGACCTATTGCTATAACCGCCATGCCATTGGGCTCAAAATGCCCGGGCTACTTATCGGGTCGCCACCACTCTCTTCCACCTACATGATCCACAAGGAGATCGAAGTCTATGCGTCGATGACATGATCGCGGCATTCCAAATGACGCCAACTGGTTTCATGTTGAGACTTTCAAAGTTCTTCGAAAGGTTAAGAAAGCATCGATGAAACTTAACCCCACCAATGCACATTTGAGGTCACCAAAGGCAAAGTCCTCGATTCTTAATGATCGAGCAGGCATCGAGATCGAGCCAAAGAAAATCAAAGCTATTATAGAGATGTCATACAAAACTCCAACAGAAGTCAAGGCTTCTAAAGCCGACTACGATATCACCCGCTCATCGATAACCGACAACCACATGTAGGCCCTCTTCAAACTCCTAAAGAAAAATACCGACTCAAGTCTGGGACGAGAATGCCAGCCTAGCTTTCGAAAAAAATAAAGCTCTACCTCACCAATCCAATTGCGTAAGCTCCACCCCATACACATAAACCTCTCCTCATATACTTAACCGCTCACAGACATCGCCAAGAGGGGCTATGTTCGCCAAGAAAAGTGAAGACTTACATCGAAAAATGCTATCTACTTCATAAGTAGAAGTCGCAAGGAAGCGAGCCGAATTATTCGACATTGAAAGTCGTGCTGGCCTGTCCACAACCCAAAGGCTCAAAATTATCCGCAAGGGCTTATCCATCAAGCTCATATCCGTGATGGACCCTATAGTACATCTTCGCAAGCCATCACTTTCCTTTCACC
>CM028378.1:164274626-164689311 GCA_013146195.2 Codonopsis lanceolata
CGCATGCCTTGGTAAACTTTTCAGCCGGGTCCCATGATCGGACACAATTGCTCGCGGGACTCCAAAGCCAGGCACCGATGTGCTCGTGTACAAAGTCGATAACATTTACCTCACTTATGGTTGCTAATGGTTTCGCTTCCACCCATTTCAGAAAGTAATCTACAAATACTACTACATACTTGAATTTCGAGCGAAGCTACTGAAAAGGACCAATCAAATCTATTCCCCACATATCAAACGGCCACGATGCTATAACGTGGGTCCGCTTTGGATGGCAACGGAATATCCGCATAACGCCGACACTTGTCACATCGGCGAACATACGCCTCAAGATCCCGTCGCAATGTTATCCAAGAAAATCCGCCGCTAACACTTTCTGCCAATGATCGTTGACCAGGTGACCTCCACACTTGCCTTCATGCACTTCGCCCAAGATTCCTTCTCACATCTCCGTCGAACACACCTTAATAGAGGTCGAGTGTAAGATCTTCGATACAAAATATTATCCAAGACAATGTAACGGCATGATCGCTTTTTGAATGGTTCTAGCCTCCTTTTGTCTTCTGCAATGCACATCCCATGCCTCGATGTAGGTCTCGAAGATCATCTATCCAACATTTTGCAAATTTGCAATTTCTATGTCCATAATCACTTCCTTCTCAATGACAGAACCTCCAAATGCTCGATCATGACGCCAGATGCAAAGATTGAATTTCATCCTCACCATCTTCGACAAATGTAATCTGCTCGCATGTTATCTTCCCCGAGCAATTCTCACTAATTCCCAAAGCAATCAAAATCCTTTAAAATTTCTTTTACCATCGCACAATACAACCAAGATCGGTGATGTACTGTACTGCATCGCTCGCCTTCACTCGACATTCACCACCAACCGAGAATCACAATATACCACCACCGCCCGCACTCCAATGTCTTGTGCGAAGTTCGAGCCCAAAGAATTAAAGCTTCATACTGCCCTGCCCGGTTGTTTGCCGGGAATTTGAAGTCACAAAGGCCTTCAAATTCTACATCTTGCTCTCGTGGAACTAGCACTAAACCAAAGACCACTCCCAAATCGACTAGCCGAACCATCAACATGGAGTTCCAACAATATTCGGCCTCGGCTTTGACTTACATTGCTCGTCGTTGTTGCTTTACTCACTACTTCTTCCTCGACAGATCCTTGAAGCTTGTCTCAACCACTTAAATCTGCTATAGCCTGCGCCTGATTGTCCGCCGTGGTCGATAGTCGATGTCAAACTTGCTGCTAACTCAATCGACCAAGTAACCTACCCAGAGGTATCGTAGGTATCGCTTGTGCAAAATCTTTCTCAAAGGCATATCCGTACACAACAATTGAATGAGCGTAAAATAAGCCCGAAGTTTCCGAGCAAAGCAACAACAAGCGAGTAAGCCAATTCTCTCGCATTAAAATATCTTCCTCTACATCGCCGAGGGCTTTTGATACATAATAAACAATGTGCTTTTGTACATTACCTTCCTCCCCTAATCAAACATGCTACCGCCCGCTTCTCGGTAGGCGCTAGATAAACATACAACTTTTCCCCAAAGACCGGGCTACTCAACAAGGGTGGACTTCCCAAATACTTCACCAATTCTTCAAAAGCTTTTTGACATTCGGGAGTCCATTCAAACCCTTTGTTACCTCGCAATACTTTGAAGAAAGGCAAACACCGCTCGACCGATCTCGAGATGAACCTTCCTAGAGCAATCACCCGCCGTTAAGCCTCCTCGCATCCTTAATACAATGAGGAAGCTTCATAGTAACCAACGCCTTTATTTTCTCGTGATTGGCCTCGATTCCCTCTCGCTACCATGAAACCGAGGAACTTGCCAACCTTTACCCCGAACACACATTTGCTCGGGTTCAACTTCATATTGTTCTTCCTGAGATTAGCAAAAGTCTCACCCAAATCCTCTGCATGCTCGCACCCTTTGGTCTTGACCACCATGTCATCGATGTAAACTTCCACGTTTTTCCCGAGCTGCGAACTGAATACCTTGTTCACCATCCTTCGATAGGTAGCTCCAAAGATTCTTCAAGCCAAAAGGCATCATCTTGTAACAAGACATCCCCCCTGCCGCTCGGAAAGTCAGCCGAGCCTTATCATGTTCACCATCTTCACTGATGATACCTGCATATGCATCTATAAAGTCGAAGCTCGAACCCCGCAATGGCGCCGACCAACTTGTCAATTCTCTAGCATAAATCCTTTCAGCAAGCTTTATTCGCATCCGTGAAGTCAACACACATCCGCCACTTTCCATTTGACTTCTTTACCATAACTACATTAGCCAACCAAGTTGATAATGTATTTCCTCAATAATATCCGCCTTAAGCAGTTTTTCGACTTCCTCCTTGATCGCTGATCCTTTCCACCGAGTAAACTCGAGGTCGCCGTTGTTGGAATGCGAAAAAGCTGGATCAACATTCAACCGATGCACACAACCGCCTCACTTCCTCCGCGTGATATCCTCCGTCGCTAAGCAAAACATCCGCACTATCCTCAATGCTTAATCAATCTTTCTCCGCCTTCGGCCAAAGCTCTACCAATCTTGATCTTCTCGCTCGCCTCGATAAGTGCATTGATGACAACCTCCTCCACTGCCTCGAGTCAGTAAACTCCGGCTCGCCTCGCATTGGAGCGTATCACACTCCACTTTTTCATCTTTCTCAGCTCGATCCTCGACTTTATCAAGATGGTCCTCATACATAACCTCTACTGGCTCCTCAGACGTGACTGTTGGCAAGGATTCATCCATAGGCTCAACGACCTCATTTGGCTCCTCAAATCCCCCCGACGTCGGTGTCAAGAAGGATTAATAACACAAATGGCCCTCGGCCACCTCTTCTCGCTCGGCTGCTTCAGCGATTGCATTGTCAAGCAAAGATGGAAGAACCTCGATGTCGGCCCGACCAACAACCATAGTCGCATCCGCCTCAGTGACCTTCCTCCCCGCTTCAATGTCGGCGTAGAGCTGCACCCATCTCCAAGTCTTCTGTACCATTGCTACCAGCGGCGGTCCCACGGTCACATGTGAAGTTTCCTTGGTGCTGATGGTAACTTTCTGCTCGCCATCCTCCAAAGTCAACTCGCTTCTTTCTGCATATCTCGCACATACTCGAGCACCTTGCCCTCCGTAATACCCCACTTCCCCGATCAAGTATAGAATTTAACTCTCTGATGTGGGATTGACGCCACCATTTGAAACTTAGCCATGCTCGGTACGCCCAAGATAATGTTGTAAGGAGATTTCAAGTCGATTACCATGAAGGTAATCTTTTCGGCCAGAGTCTTGACTCCTCACCAATAAACACCTCTAGCTCGGCGGTTCCTTCCAGGGACATTGTGATTTGTAAAACCCTAAAGCCCCAAAGATATGGCTTCAAGCGATCATCACTCAACTCCAACCCCTGGAAACAGGAGTAATACATCACATCCCGGCATGCTCCTGTATCCAATAAGATTCTGTGCACGACCCAGCCATCAACCAACGCTGAAACAATCAACGATTGCTCGCCTGCAACATTACTCGCCAACTCGCTACGAGTAAATTGAATGGCCTGTTCACCCTCCTGCAAAGTCATAAGTCGCTCCACCACCTTTGACAGAGAGTAAATTTGCTTGCCAAGCTGCGTCGGAGTGAGCTCTTCATCCATTATGACATTTATTACCCCCCTAATCGGTGGGGCTTCCCGCCTGGGGGCATTCCCCTATTGCATCTCGCAGGCGGTCTAGCCGCCTCATTAATCAACTTCGAATGGCCTTCTTCAATGGCCAACACTCTTCCGTAGTATGCCCATAATAATCATGATAGGCACACCTCTTCTCGATCCTTTCGCTGCAGATTGGATTCATACGAGGGGATTAGGAAGCTCGTTCCTTATCTCGCACATAATGTCTCGCGCAGCGTGTTGAGCGGGGTCAAATCTGATTCACGAAGAAACTCCTTCGGCCGATCATACCGAGACTTGCTTTTATTGTAGCCTCCACTTCCTGCCTGGACGTTTCCCTTTGCATTCCCCACAGCTTCACTACTCTCCTTTTTCTTTTCCTTCTTCGCTGTCTCCCCAGCGCACCATTTCTGTGCTCGCATGAGCATCTCTGCTTGTGTCTTTGGTTCGCGCATACCAACTCGACCGCAAACCACCTTCACCTTCCAAAGAATCCGGCTTCAAAACACAATGTGACCTCTTGCTCTGGTCGGACCGGGGACTTGCTCGAGGACCTTGGTAAACCTCTCAAGATAACTCGCCGTTGACTCATGTGCACCTTGCTTGACCTTGGACAAATCAGCCCTTGTTTTTGCTAATGAACCGGCCGTCCCAAAATCAGCCAAGAACTTTGCTCGCAGATCTGCCCAATTGTTGATCGAGCGCCGTGGCAATGCTCCCATCCAAGCTAGAGTTTTTCCTTGTAACGCACCAACAAAAGCTCTAATCTTCAATGCTTCATCAGAAGTCACCAAACCAATTTGGGATTCAAAAGACATTAACCAGTCCCTGGCCTTGGTTTTGCCCGTGTATTCTTTGATGTTGGGGAAGATCAACCCCTGTGCTGGTGGAGCGTTCTCGATCCATGGAGCTAACGGACTGGCAGATGTGCCCAAAAAATTCCCATCTAAAGCCTTGCCTTGTTCCCAGGCCTCCATCCGGCGCTTCAACTCCTCGAAATCTTGCATGTTAATGGTTGCAGGCAAACCACCCCCAAGCTGAGGCTGTACCACAGGTAAAGGAGGGGCCTGTGGGGGTCCCATAACCGCAACGGTTTGTGGAACCCCCACGGCCTGCGCCACCTGTCCCTGAGGTGCCCCCGCGAGCTGTGCAATAGGTGCAGCTGATTGACGAGACCGTTTAGGAGAGGGAGTTCTACGCCTACGAACGTAAGAACCCCTTGGTGATCGCGAACGGCGACTATAAGCACGAGATCGCCGCGGTGAAGGTGAACGGAATCTGCGAGCATGCGACCTTTGAGGTGAAGGCGAACGTCGACGACGACGTGACTGAGCCGAATCATCACCAACTCGTGGTCCCAGCCTTGAGTGAACACTAGGAACAACCTTATGACTGGCCTTGCTTCCTTCCGGTTGCTCGCGCTGTTTAGAGCCTTGTGCTCGCGGTTGAGAATGAATAATCAGAGGGTTCACCGGGTTACCACCTGTGCGAGAAACCCCTGGCACCTGGCTTGGAACCGTCAAGGCTGGTAACGGATCTACCTCGATGGGCAATGGCGGCTTGCCCATAGCAATCAGTTGTAGGTTGAGTTGATGCATCTGACCCAAATAGATGGCTCTTTGACGTAAAGCTTCCTCACGAAACTCATGGGTTAACCCTACTGCAGCTTCTGCGCTTCTGGCCAATGAATCAACCCCACGCCTTTGATTTAGCTGGTGGCGTGCATCATGGGGCGGAGGGACATTATTCCCAGCAGCCTGATTGAGGCTGAGATTCTGGTGTACCTCCTCTCTGCGACTGCTGCCACCGTCATTAACCCCGTTCTCCGCCATGGATAAAACTTCCAAAACTAAAAATATCTAACCGAATGTGAATGCCGTAAAAACGTTTCCCGGCAACGGAACCAACTGATGCGTCCTAAATAATTTGAACGCACTGAGTAAGCCCAATCCAAACACATGGCTTTCAACGTGTCTGTGAATCCTCTAAGCCCAACTCTGTAATAAGGAAGAACAAACGTGAACTGGGCAGGGGCACTCCCTGCAAAGGCCCTCCGGTGTGTAAATCAGTACACAAGCAAACAGTGGAGTAAGAAATTTGACAGAGTTTTGGCTAGAGAATTAGATTGCGCATACCTTTCTCCACATTTTTGCCAAGCTTTTTATACCAGGCGTAACCGCCCACAACCATGAATAACCGCCCATGATTGGCATTAACTGCCCAGGATCTTAATTAACTGCCCATGATTAGCATTAACTGCCCCACTAACGGTCATGACCTTTAATAAACACGCATTTAATTAGCACACTAATAACAACGGGTTTTCCGGAGAACTTGCCGGTCATTACGGCTGGCCAGAATTCTTGCTCGGGTGTAACCACCCTCAACTGTTACCTCGATCTTTACCGGACATAAATGTCCTGAACTGTTAATAACTCTTACTGATGTAGACGAGCATTGATGCTCGTTTATCAATTTTGCTCGTTTAGCCGAGCCCCCATCTCAAGTAGCTAGCCTGACCAAAACTAAGGGTTTACCCGGTTGCTCGCATAACACCTTTGCTCGCTTGCTTAGAGGATACACACGCCTGACACGTGGCTCATGGCTTGGGCCTTTTGGGCCAGGCAGCTCAACTTTATTACTCAAATAAAATGTACATAAATAATTTAATAGAATTCTTATTGTTATATTAATAATTTAGTTGAATTCTTAAGGTTTCGTTTAAAGGGTAACACTTTGCTTTGCCTAACAGCATGAAAACAGTGTGGAGATGAGAATTTTACTTTTCTTGCTTTTTATAGGAATAAGTTCAACAATTTGAAAAATTCACAGTTTATAGGTGTAAAAAATAGGAGTTACAATTTATTGTAGTAAATTGTATCATAATTGAATTTAAAAAAAATGCTACAGAGTTAATTTTAAATTAAAGACTTTATAGGATATCTAAATTGACAACTAATCGTTGATGATTTTGCACTTTAAAATCCAATGAATCTATTACCTATAATTAATTGTGTACAACTTCTAATTCAATAGTTTTTGAAAATAAAGGTTAAAGGAAAATGTAAAGCACAATTATTAATATGTGGGGTAATGTATAAATTATAATAGACAAATTGAAGCTTTTAATTGTGTTCGAAAATAATGGATGAAAGAAAATTTAAGGAAAAATTAATTGAAATTAAAGATTTTAAAGGCTAAATTGAAAATTGACCATTTATTATTCAGCAATTTAAAATCTAATGAATCTTTACATCTTATAATTCAATAGATTTTGAAAATAAAGGTTGAAAGAAAATTTAACCCAAGTTTATTAACGCGTGGGGGCAATAAGGGGATGATTTATTCATATACACGGGTATTGGGTATAGCCTTAAGTAAGTTATAAAGCCTTATTTTCAAATCAATTTGGTATGCACAAATGACAACTCCCATAAAAGGTATAGTGCATTATTTTGATTAAAATACTCCTTTTAAAAACCAACAATCCCACACTTATTTTTTATTATTTTAAAAATTGTATAGACAAAGAAAATATGAAATACATAATAAATGTGACAATTTCCTTCAAATGCATCGACACATGTTTTTTGGACTAAATATTTGTTGTAAAATCGTGTTCCGCTCGGTTTATTAGTTGAATATTCATAGTAAATTGTAAATTGTATATATACATGTTATTTCTGAAGTAAATATTTTATATGATATCTATATCTTTGGTAATAATACATGGAAAGCAATAATATTTAAACAATACATATTTTGATTTATTAAAATTATTTCTATCAATAATACACAATAGACTCTCAAAATTTTTGATACCAAAATTGAAATTGAAAAAAAAACGGAAAAAAACAATAAAAAGTCAAAATCAAGACTAAAATAAAAACCAATTTACATTGAGTTGCAAATCTCAAATTTGGAATCATGACGAAATTGAAGAAAGAACATAAAATAACCAAAATCATAACTTAAGAAATAAGAATAAATAAAAACTAAAATAACGGCCAAAATAAAATTCAAAAGCAAAAGATGAAAACCAATATAAGAAACACTAAGAAAAAATCTAAACTAAAACTAAAATCAATACCCAAACCAAAAAATATAGTAAGTCAAAATAAATATATTTTTATCTAAACATAAGCAAAATCAAAAAAATCAAAATGTCAAAACTAAACCCAAAAACAAAAGCACAGTCATAACAAAAATAACAAAAAGTTAAAACTAAAATTAAAATTTTTTTTACCAAAAACATTAGCAAAAAAAATTTAAAAAATTAAAAGCAAAAAATCATTAGACCAATGCCAAGAGAGAAATCCAAACCTTGGTATTATCCAAAAAATAAAAACCAATCCAAAATTATAGAGATCTGCCTAGAAAGAGTTTTAATTTTTTGTTCAAGGAGTTGGTCTTCAAAAGAAATAGAAGAAGAGAGGGAAGAAAAAAAACCTAAGTAAACTTATAGTGTAAATAAATTATTTAAAATTCTTGTCATCCCTTTCATAGTCTTTGATTCATTTGTAGGTGAAGTGAGATATTCTACCTATTGAAGGGTCAAGCAAATGTGGTCATTTAGTTTTAGAGTGAGCCAATGATGAGTATTTTTTTTGGAGAAGAAAGAGTTTCGATTAGTATTTCTATTTGAAACCTAATGTTCTGAATTTATAATACAAAATATACAACTCTTTAAATCCATTGTTAAAGTTCTTAATTGCAGTCCTTCCGGCTTCTTCCCCCAGTAGCTAAAGTTCTAATCTATTGTTTATTATTAAAAAAAAACTTTTAGGTAAAGATCTCCATTGTTATATATAGCTATATGCTAATATCATTTATCATATTGATTATTAATAGGTAATGGTTGAAAGATAAAGAGTCATACATGAATGCCTAAGAATTAAAATTTATCTAAAGCGTGTGAGGTGACAGAACCATAGTGCTCTTAATCTACTATATATATATATATATATATATATATATATATATATATATATATATATATATACGAAAAACACCCTGAAGTTTCCACCAAATTCCAAAATGGTACCCAACCTAAGGTTTGTGCCATACACATGCCTGATATTACAAATTGTCCCATAGTGCACCCTCGGCCAGACGGCCGTTTCAATTGGTACGTTAAGTAGCACGTGCAATAGCACGCGCAGGGTAAAATAGACCTTTCCCTGCAGACCTTCACAAAAACGGTGGGAAACATCAAGGTATAAATTGAAAATTAACAAATTTCCCCACGCCCTAATTGAGCTCGCTGGTTCTTCTTCGTCTTCTTCTGGCAATATGTGGGAGCTCGACCTCACTTCTTCCTCTTCATCCATGGCGGAATGCTATTGTGGCAATAATAGGGTGTTGAAGACGACGGCTTGGACGGTACAAATCCGGCGAAGGTTCTTTGGTTGCCCAAATTACAGTCAAGTAAGTTATTAACAAATCTGATTTATAATTATTCCTTTTTGGATTTTGTCGACATGGCATTGTTTAATTGGTAAACTTCAATTATTCCTGGGTTAATTTGACGGTTCAATTTCATATGTGTTGACATGAAATGTGTTTTGTTGTACTGAGTTTTAATGTTGCTTTATGTTAATAAATTTGATTGGATTTAGGCTTGAGCCAATTTAACTCACCTTCCATTTTTTAACTTGATGATTTACAGGATGGTGGAGGATGTCATTATTTTTCTTGGCATGATCCCCAATGTGCCCCCGATCCACCTGCAGCTTATTCAGTGCCTCACAGCCATTAATCGCCATGAAAAAGAGATAATGCAATTGAAAATCAAGAGTGCTTGGGAGCGAAAAATGTTCATTGGCCTACTATTTGGGTGTTTTAGTTTTATTTTGTTGTTGATGTTGTTACTTGTTGTGGTTTGAAGTGAAGGAGAGCAACTAGCAACAAACACTCAAATTGGTGTTGTTGCTAAGTTTTGGGTTTGTAATAGGTAGGATGTAATGGTAGGATGTAATAGGTAGGATGTAATGATTGACTGTAGACTACTCAAATTGATGAAAATTTGTTGTTAATTTGTTGATTGCTCAAATTGATGAAATTATGTTGATTGCTAATTAGTAGACTACTCATCTCTTAGTTGATGAAATTGTATTCATGATAATTTGATGAATAAAAAAACAGGGCATTGATGAATCTAAAACAGGGCATTGATGAAATTGTAGTAAAAAAGGGTTGATGACAAGCATTGTAAAAACAGGTCATTACACAAAGTATTTCAATATTATACTGAAAATAACCAAAGTATACAAAAGAGTTGGTTAATTGGTCCTTTATACTAAAAAAAGCCATTACACAAGATATACCATTCACAACACATTAATTGGTCCTTTATACTAAAAAAGGCCAAAGTATACAAAAGGGTTGGTTAATTGGTCCTTTATACTAAAAAAGACCAAAGTATACAAAAGGATTGGTTAATTGGTCCTTTACAAAAAGCCACTAACTTAACTATTCTAACTGTGCAAAAAAGGCAATTACATTCCCAACACATTACTTCAAGGCATGACATCTTCCACTTGATCATTTTGTTTAGCAACCTTTTGTTTCTTTGAATTTCTTTGCGGCTTGTAAGCTTCAAGGGTAACACATCTGTTCCCCCTCAATTGAAATTTGTGGCGAGGAATTGAAGTACCTCCAATTCTTGTTGCGGCGAGATGGAATCTCATGCATAATCATCCTCGTCTTTGGTCTCGAAAAGAAATTAACAATGTTAGTGTAATCATAACAACGAGGAAACAGTAATGGTCCTTGAAAACACATACAGATTGTTGAGACATTGGCTGTGTTGTTAAAGGATCTTGGGATGAAGCAACAGGAAACAGTAATGGTCCTCTCCTTACCTAAGATAATAATTACATGTCATATTGAATATATATCTGAATGAAATAAGCCATTCATATCATTCAATAAAACTCACTTGTTGGAAAATCGGATGACAAAGCATGTGGACTCCCAAATGGCCTCTCCTTGCACGAGATTTTGTAAGCCACGGACTTATTGGAAGCGGTACCTTGATTATCATTCATGGGTCTTTCTTCTTGGGGCAACACCTGTTCCACAAGATACTCCCTTTCTTCTTAACCTAGTAAACATATAAATATTAAAGTCATCACGGCATTACAAATATAAGCATTTGAAATTGTAAGTAAAATAGTTATGCGGACTTCTTGTCCTTCTTGTTGTCTTTTGAACCTGCAACAAATAGTCCCACAAATAAGTAAAATAATTCCCCACTAACAAATGACAAACAAAATCAAATTAAGTAATCTTACATTAGATTTATTCCTTGGGATTTGATCTGTTTATGTGGCTTGTGCAGTTTCATTGTCCGTACTTAGTTTGTCTGCACTTGGTTTATTAGGACAACTCCTGGCATTGTGATACTCTTCACCACATATTCTACATCTAACAATGTTATGGTACTTCCTCGGCTTATGGGATTTTCCTTTCTTTTCATCCAACTGCCTTATTCTTCTTCTTTTAGGCCTCCCAGGCATCTTTTTCTCATGTGGGGGGGTGTAAATCTTGATTGGGTTTGGACCACATGTCTTTGCCCCTGATAGGATACACAATGTGCTCATAAGCCTTCATGTAGGTCTGCTTGCTGTACCAATCAGCCATATACTGGTCAACATCTAGTTGTTGTGATTTAGGGCAGATATTCCATGTGGGAAAGGAATACGGCAATTTGCCACTTTCTAAAGAACAATCTTGAGTACTCAAATCCACATCAAACATGTCTCCATACATTCCTCTCACTTGATACTTTCTGTTCCCAGCCCAAATATAGTAATAAATCCATGTGATTCCCCTTTGTACTTGTCCAACTTCTTGATAATCCTTGGACACACTAAGCCTTCATAATTCCTCATGTTTTCCCTACATTTTTGCATTCTTGACATCATATACATCCTAATCCACTCAAGCAACTCCAAGATAGGCTTGCACCTTGCTTTTACTATAGATGAATTAAAAGTCTCACACAGGTTATTCAGCAACATATCACAGCAGTGGTTTGTACTAAAGAAAGCCCTGCTCCAATGTGATGGTATTTTCCCAGCTAGCCACTCATAAGCCTCATGATTTTGTTGCTTCGGTTTATCCATTTCAATGTTGAATTTACGAATGTAGGAGGCTTTGGCACATGCATACAATTGTCTTTCATGACATGACATGACCCTAAATTTTAGCTTGAAGTTATCATGCAAATGCTTGACACAAAACAAAATTGCGCATTAGGGACAAGGGCCTCAAGACTAGGAACGAGACCCATACGTTTGTCGGACATGAATATCATGAATATCAATGGTATGAATTAACACACTCTATATCTACCAACAATAGTTCCAAAAACCATGTCCAAGACTCTTTGTTTTCCCTTGACCACTTACATATGCAATAGGAAACATCCATTGTTAGCATCAACACCAACAGTTGCCAAAATCATCCCTTTCTTGGACCCTTTAAAAATCACCCATCTAACCCAATTACCTTTTGCGCATCATTCTAAAAATCCTTTTTCAAACCCCCGAGGCATACATAAATTCTCTTAAACACGGGCTTCTCATTTTTATGCTCACAAAGTATTTCAACGATTGTCCATGGGTTTGATCTAATCAATTCTTCTTTATAGTCCCCGAAAGAACCATGCGATCTTGAAGACTAACCTCAACATTACTCCTTGCAACCTTGATGCTCTGTAAGCCTTGCTCCTTGACAATTCAATCTTAAGTTACGTTCCAACGGTATGAAAGAATGAATCGGTGGCGAGGTAGGGTTTAGTTGATATCTTTTAGTGTATTGATCCCCAATCCACCTAGAATTTACACATTTACTCTTGACACATTCTTTGCAACTATGTTTGTCAACAAATGTCCTAACTCGAAAGCATTTCCTTCACTTTTTTTGTGAACCATAAATGTACCATGGACAACCTTCTTTACATCTAGCACTTACCTTCAATTTCTCATTCTTGGTAAATCTAATCCCTTTCCCTTGATTTAATGAGTAAGACCTTCTTTGCATATCGAATTCCTTGGCATCACTTGAATTCCATTCCTAACTCAAACACGGGCTCAAGCATATGCGTCAAAGGGTTAAATCTCTTAAACTTGGGGTTTTTTTCTTCCCATAACTTGCCTAGGGTCATCTTCTTCAAAATCCTCGAGCCATCAAGACTTTCAAAATCATCGGCATCACATTCGAGAACGACTTAGCATAAAACTCCTCCTCGGTGTTTTCATTAGTTACTTTTGACCTCTTTTGGTTGTTATCAAACAACGTGATACATTTATTAGACACTACCTTTCCTTTTCCTTTTCTTTATCTCTAGCATTCATTGTGAAATCATCAATCTCTTTGTCAATATCATCCGGATCAATCTCTTTGTCCATATCATCACTATCCCCGTATGCACTACCAGTAACGTAACTTTGAACTCTTATCCTCTTCAGTGTCATTATCCTTATCACTATCCTTCTCACTATTTTCATCACTAGCATTAACATCAGCCATGTCAATTTCCTTTCTCACTTTTCTCACCCCCTGATATTCTTCACTATGCTTGCAATATATATTAATTATCCTAATGTTAGGATCAATAGCTCCTACCATTTGCATAATAGCCTCATCAACGACAACAACACCAAACGACTCCATTTGACTACCGGGTAAAAGATAGTAGTAACTAGCGGTCATTATACCTAATTCCTTGTAAAATTTATTCAACACGTCATTGACATCTATCCGATCTACTCTTGTGATTTTCTACTTCACCACCAATGTAGCAGGTTTTAGGGTGGTAAAGAAAGTCACCACCATGATGAAACATCAAAACAAACCAATCTGGATCTGTATTTGAAAGATTAAATTGGTCAAATCAAATGGGCCAACAACTTTAATACAAAACAAATCAAATTGGTCACTACACGAAAATGTATTAAAAATGAGCCAACAACTTTGGAAACTTTGGTTAAGAACACAGAGGGGACAAAGGCATGGGGGCCATTTCACATTATATTATCATAATGTCCCCATTATACTAAACACCTATCATTTTATAGAAAATTTAACTAAGGGCAAGTCCAATGGTGGTACTTACCTATAGGTATCAAAACCAAAATTTGATACCTATTGGTTATTGTTTATAGGTATCAAATGATCATCTCTAACCATATGTATCAAAATGAAGGGTATTAAAATTAGGTGAGGTACTAGGGAATGTATCAAATTTGGTACCTTCCCTGGTACCACACATAATTTTGATATATTTTACTTTAACCATTGGAGAACCTAATACTTTTACATATGTATCAAAATTTGATTTTGACCCCTACCATTGGACTTGCCCTAAACTAACACAATCTCTTTCTCTAACTAACAAATATCAGACACATTTGTCAATAAACAAAAAATACATATGCATCAAAAACAATAAAAAAAAAACAATTACTTTATTACTTTATTCAACACTTTATTACTTTATTCAACACACTCTACATAACACATACTCTTTCTCTAACCAACACTTTATTGTACATATACAAAAATTGCACTCAACTATTTCAAAAAGCGACATATGCATCGAAAACAAGAAATCAAATAGAAACGTTACCTTCAAAAGCGTGTGCATCTTCATCTTCAATAGTAGACTTACGTTGTGCTTCTTGGGTCCTAGTTATCGTCGTTTTTCAGTCTTCAATCGCAGTCTTCAATTCCAATCTTCAATCACAGTCTTCAATCCCTCTTCAACCCTAACCCTAATATGTGTTTATCATCTCAATTAGTGCGTGGGGAAATTTGTGAATTTTCAATTTATACCTTGAAGTTTCCCACCGTTTTTGTGAAGGTCTGTAGGGAAAAGTTTATTTTACCATGCACGTGCTACTTAACGTACCAATTGAAACGATCGTCTGACCGAGAGTGTGCTATGAGACAATTTGTAATGTCAGGTATGCGTATGACACAAATCTTAGGTTGGGTACCATTTTAGAATTTGGTGAAAACTTCAGGGTGTTTTTCATATTTTGGCCATATATGTAAATTTTCTTCAAATCAAACGGTAATATTCAGATGAATCCCGTTTGAGACCGACAAATCGAGCCATCGAAAATCTAACCAATGTCTTATCAAACCATTCACTGTACCTCATGATTAACTACATTATTTCTTAATTTTTTTTGTTTGGTTAACTGTATTAAGATGTAAGATACGCAGGATAATATTTTTCATTAGTTTTCATTTAAGAGCTTGAGATTCTCTGAAGATTTTATATATTATGTCTTCACCCAAAGAGGCTTGTGGAGTTGTATGATATGCCTTTGGAATTTATTTATTAAATTTTCTCCTTTTAGTTAGGCTTAAATCACGAAATTGAACTTGAACAATCGAATCAAATCACGAAATTGAATTTTGGTTTCAAACCAAATCCAGTGTTACAAATTCATTCCGTTTGATTTGTAGAGAGTATTTTGTCGTAACCATATTCCCCTTGAAAAGCTTTATAATTATTCATTTTAAATATAAAATGAAAAATATAATGATTGATGAGTAATTTCCGTATATATATTATAAAACAGTTCAGGGTCTAACTTGTTCTTGCGATTATCTTACGGCGGTCAGGATTGATTCGTAAGTATATGAATTATAAATGAATCTCTCAGTTATGAGTTATGTTTGAATTACTCCTCTATAATTACATATAAAACCTTCTATTGTGGGTTTTGTTTAAATTATCCCGTCAGTTATGAATTTTGTTTATCTCGACTATTTATTGAACTGGTCTCATAGCAACACGTACCGTACCTATTTTGACTGTATATATGAATGCAATAAAATGCAAATTTATCTAAACATAAAATATGATTGTGCAGAGGGATATAATGAGATGCCAGATTCATATTTTAATTTTCTACGTGAATTTCTGTGTGACAATATTTGTGGTCAAATTTGATGGAAAAACATACTATACACTTGATTATGTGACCCTGTATGCCAGAAACATACTATACATTTCTGTGTGAATTTCTGTATCCTTGAGCCCCTAAGGGGGTGGCCCAGTGATAGACATGGGGCTTCACAATGTGTGAGGTCTCAGGTTCGATCCCTTCCCATGCCCCCTTAGGTGGAAAAAAAAGCCAGGGGGTGGTGATAGGCATGGGGGCAGCAAAGTGTGGTCGCATGTTCGATCCCTTCCCATGCCCCCTTTAGGAGGAAAAAAAAAGTCAATTAAGAAAATATTAATAATGATATGTGCATAAAAAAAATGCTTCATGCGATAGTGTTTCTCCGGATGGAACAGGTGACTTTAAGATTCACAAAATAATAAACTTGATTATTTATTATTATTTGTTATTATTATTTATTGACATCATGCAATATTATTTAGAAAATAAAATGTTTGCATGTTTTTGCTTAAATATACAGAAGGATGAGATATCAAATATTTACGCATGATAGATGGGCAATCAAAGTATTAAT
Organism: Codonopsis lanceolata; assembly: GCA_013146195.2. Taxonomy (NCBI): domain Eukaryota; kingdom Viridiplantae; phylum Streptophyta; class Magnoliopsida; order Asterales; family Campanulaceae; genus Codonopsis; species Codonopsis lanceolata. The sequence continues at coordinate 164,290,825 of CM028378.1, forward strand.
ATGCATCGAAAATAAACAAATAAAATTTTTATGTGTGAAAATGAAAGAAAATATGTATCACATGTGTGTTAAATGAGACATAAGAAATGCAAGATGTTGTATGTATGCATACGAGAAACATATAAAAACATGTATGTATACATGACATATGAGCAGAGATAAAATTTCAGATATGGACAACATATTTAATTAGAGAAAAATAGAGAACATATGTGCAAATAATCAAGAATTAAAATGTATGTGTGTGAGCAGAATTTTATGTAAGAATATATTTTTTTTTCCTAAGGCGTAGGAAGGGATCGAAGGCGTCTGCTTGCTGTGGCCACCACTGACCAGGGGGGCTATATAAGAACATTATTATGTGTGTATTGTGATAAATATTTGTATTGTTTTCTTTTTAGGTTCACAAGGACCTGACGGCTGACGCGCCTACGTGCCAGTGCAGAGAATCTGCACAAGATATATGAGTTGCTCCCATCGCGGGCGAAACTCCTTGTGGAGCAGATCGGGCTGGCTCCTTTCATGAGGGTTATTGATTCATTCCGCAGCTACATGTCGATTCACGAGGTATTGCGGGAGTATTGGTGGGATACTACTCATATCTTCCATTTTGCCTGAGGTGAGATGACTATGACTCTGGTCGACTTCGCGGCGATTATTGATATCCTGACGGGACTCAGCATTGGTCTCACACTAGATAACGACCTACGATTTCACCCGGGGGAGGTGAGTAATTTGTTGCGCTTGGAGCCCGAATACAAGAGCAGAGATAAGATCCGCATTACTAGCGTGAAGTGGTGGCTTGAAGCCAACGCTCAGTTTGTGGATAACGCGGATGACGAGGCTGTGGCCCGTGTGAGTCGGGAATTCCTCTTCTTCTTCCTGGGTATCACCTTGTTTACCAATGCATCTACTAAGCTATGAGTGTCTCTTATGGTGAGACTCTGCGATTTATACGTCATCTCGCAGTATGACTGGGGACAGGCGGGTTTGGTTGTACTCTATTTCTCTATGGATCAGAAGTACCGTAACAGTGTAAGGAACCTGATCGGCTTTTCCGTTGCCTGGAGGTAAAATTTTAAGAAATGTTCATTGCATGAAAAATCATTATGTTTTGCCCTTTTCAAATTCAGTTACAAATTCAATGGGATCATTGATTCAACAACTAGCCATCCAAGTTCTTTCCCAATCATTGATTCAGTATTGCTCCAGAATAGGGATGGCAAATAGGTGTTATGGATAAATGGATAATAGACTATTATCTATAGTTATCCATGAATAATAACCTATTATCCATTTATCCATAACATTTATTTTGTCACCCCTACTCCTGAAGTCGCACGGAGTAGCATTAGTAAAAGAGAGAATATAGAGCAGCAGCTTGGCGGGTTTCTAAGAAAGAGCCCTTTTTCGCTATTTGGAAGGAGAAAAAAGAATTTAGCTTTCTAGAGATAGCATCCGAAATCTATCAATTTTACGCGAGAAGGGTATTTTGGTAGACTAGAACAATTAACCACTAAACTAGGTGGGAAATGGAACCTATACCGAGATACGGAATTCTTCTTTTCACGACTAACTAAGAAGACTATTTCTTCGGTAAGTAAATCCTAACCAGATTCCCCTTCCTTTGTCTGTTCTTGAAACTTCTTACCGTTTCTCTGCTTTTGCAGTCGACGACACAGTTCATCAATGGCGGCGTCGAATTTCTCTACCCTGTCGGCGAAGCTTTGGATTCTTCAACCTAGTTTCTTCAATTATGTGAGATTATTACATGTACATAATATTATCAGTCGGTTTCTTGAATTTTTGATGTTTGGAAAGGTGCGAATTGGGTTTGTTGGTTTATGCATTATTAGGATGGTAAGTAATTAAAGGTTTAGTTGATTACGAAAATTGGGAGAAAGGGGCAGTTCTGTTTTCTGATCAAATCTGCAAATCGTTTTTTCTCGAATGTGAATAGAAGCAATGTGAATGTTGGGTTGGGTGGCGCAAAAGAACGAATGGCAAAACCGTGTGGTAATTGCATAGGAGCGCATTAGGTGTGTTCAATAAATTTGGTTCATCCCGGCTAGGCTCGCTGACTTTTGTTGGGTTTGAGTCGAGCTCAAAAATGAGTTTAGGCTTGAGGTACAAACGAGCCCAATTTTGTTTGGGTTGAATAAGCTCATTAATCAAAACAATATATATTACTACATCCTTGCCAAAATGAGTATTGATTTTTTTCTTCATAACCGTAAACAAAATGGGTATTCATTTTGGGACGGAGTGAGTATAATTTATGTATATTTAATATGATTTAGGGTTTATATTCCTACTTTGAGTAAACTCATGTTCACCTTGTTTATAGCTTCTTTCATGAAGTAATCAATGAGAACTAGACCTTAGGTTTTGTGGTTCAAGTAAAGCTCAAGCTCGGTTGGAGCTCGAGTACAACTAGTAGAGCGAAGCTCGGATAATGAAAGTTCGGGTCAGCTTGTTTTAACAGCCCTAACTGAAATGGAGCTTGAAGCTAGATCTGGATTTGTCTCAAAATGCACATATTATGATTCCCCAATCCTACGTAAGGTAAATGGGTAAAGGCCTATTGAGGATGAGCATTAGGTTGTGGTTAGACCCTGGGGCTGAGGTACATGTGAATTGGAAGATTTCATTTCGATGTTTACATCCTGGATATTTATGGGATGATGAGCATGAGATACTTAGAGGATAATTACTGTTCATAGAATCGTTTGTATTTTCGCAGTCATTCTTTGGTAATCCTTGACATGATCTTGCTTGAATATTATGATAAGTTTTTCACAGTTCATTATTAAAGTGTGATAAGCTTAACGTGCTGTATGCTCTGTTTGTCCACTTATGTAGGGGAAACATTTAAGCTACATCGAATGGGAACCAAATTTATCATCCAAATTTGTGTGTGGTTCAAACTTATTTAATGTGCAGGACTGTTTTGCTTCAGTGCATTATGATATAACTTTGATACATCTCACTATCTATTCATTCAAATTTCAGAGGAACTTCTATGATATCAGGAATTGCTTGCCTTGTTCAAGTGTTTGTCGTTTTCAGATGCCTAGGAAGTATAAAAATCTAGCTGTCACTTCAAATCGAGCATCCCGTTCATGTTCCTTACTAGCATGCCGAGTCAAGAGTGAAGACTCAAAAGGAACATTAAGTGGCGAAAGCATCATACTAAACGAGCAGACCTTAGAGCGAGAACTTCAAATAGCTATCAAAGAGGAGAACTATGCCCAAGCAGCACGAATCAGAGATAGCCTCAAACACCTTCAAAAAGACAGCAAAGCTGCAGTTTTAGCAGCCAATGCTCGGTTTTACAACTCATTCAGAAACGGAGACCTGGGTGCCATGCAAGCACTCTGGTCAAAAGGTGAAAATGTGTGTGTCATCCACCCTGGTGTTAGCGGTATATCTGGCTATGACCTTGTGACAGCAAGCTGGGAATTTGTATGGGCAGATTATGAATTTCCACTAAACATTGAGGTTAAGGATGTTCGGGTTCATGTTAGTGGTAATGTAGGATATGTTACGTGTGTTGAAATGGTTAAAACAAAGGGTAGCAACTGGGGAAGACAGTTGGCCACTAATGTTTTTGAGAAGATTAATGGTCAGTGGTTTATCTGTATACACCATGCATCCTATGTTGACATGTGAATTAGAATATGCGAAGAAGGATATAATATTAATAATGGAGGTTTTGATTGTAGAATTGATTTCTGTTGTATTCTATGTCACGACTTTAGAACAACAAATGTACTAGCATGGGGACTTGAATATGAGATGATAATGCTACTCCATCTCAGCTTGTGTGTTTGTTTTTGAGGGTTACACTTCATTCTACATTGGAAAATGACAATTAAAATATTTTCCAAAAGTCGGAAACAAACGTGGCAAGGCCTGTGCCGTTTCTCCGATATTCCAATTTCTAAACACATATTTGCAGCCACCCATTTGCCTCTATTACTTCCTTCAAATTGTGCAACAGTCGTAAATCATTATTTACTACATACAGCCACAAAATTACAGCGGCTTTGCCATTTCTTACCACGGGGACACAGTCCATTCAACTCGTGAATTCGACTAAAGAATATCGCCCTCAAATGTCGCCTTTGCTATTCAGTATTTTTGACATCTAGACTCTCCCAACTGGTGAGGCGGGCGGATTTGAAACATACTTCGCAGGAGCTTCCCCTTGAGCTTCCGGAAACTTCTTTTCTTCCTTGGCTTCCGAAAGGTTATGCACTAGAAAGATGTGAGCTAGTTTCTGACTACTTACAACTGCTACACATATTGCGAACGCTTGTAACAAAGAGATTGATGCATCGTATTCCAGGGAATAAAGTTCATTCTTGACCAGCGCCAAGCTGAAGCTTTTCTTCTTCTCTTCGTGTCCACCCTGCAGATAGAAACATGCGTATATTAGCAAATTCATAAAATGAAAAGCACTCAAGTGTGGTACATTACGCCAGAAGTACATGGATGGTTATATTGTACAACACTTCAACCTGTTGTGTATTTCTGTAAGTTTTTAACATTGCAGAGGTAGGCTGAAGTATTAAAACAATACCTGATAGAAAAGATCAAGGTAATCTGCACTAGAGCAAGGAACGCACGGTCTCGTAATTTCACTCGTTTCTTCCCGGTTAGTGAGAACCTGTAATTTGCAACCAACATCCCACCCCCCGCAGTCACACGATCCACCAGATTTCCATCGGGTTATTAATGGAGAAGGCACTCCATGACTTGGCAAGCTGTGAACACCACCAGGAAGTACGACTACTGTGCTTTTACAGATCTGTTCATCTCTGTCACTGTTTTTGTCACTTGGGTCCTTGACGATAATGGCAGCGAGCTCCCTATTTGTCGTGAACTCGGGGGTTTTCTTATCTGGCTGTCCACTGTCAACACTATACAGGACAGATTCTCTCACCACACATTGATCGCAAGAGCTAGAGACCTTCATCTGGCCTACTACGTTATAGCCAAAGCCAACGCTTTTCTCTTTCGACCTTTGATTCATCCATCTTCCATTTTTCTTCTTGATCTCGTGTACAGAGTAGAACGAATAAATCAAGCTCGAATCATCCTTCCCAGTGGTTGGCAGCTTTTTCACTGCAGCAGCTAGAATGTCACTACTATTATCAACTACAAGTTTGAAAAAAGGGACCTCGTTCTTCACTGTGAGCTGCAGAAGAGCCTGAACACAAGATGACCCATGTTTTTTAGTTTGAAGCAACTCGCTCCTGCTCATCGGCTGAACAACCTCGGCGGAATGGGCCCCCTTGGGCTTCAGCAGCGGGTCTAATAACCTCCTCAACGGACTTGATCTGGATCTCCCACTAGCATTTCCACCATCTCTTTTCAAATGCTCGAAACTGCTTGAAGCTTCAGACATCACTGGCCCAGACTTGACTGAAGTATACTGGGAGCTTAGTTGAGGAACACTGGAACCCTCTTTAAAACTTAAACTTCTAGTCATCTTCCCAAGGCTAAAGCCAAACCGCCTATTAGGTGATGGGAGCCTTCCTTTTGCACCAGGCTGTTCAGCAATGTCATGATAAAATCTCTTTGAAGACTCGCTAGCAGTTGCAGAATCTGCAACTGACATGATCTCTGGTATCTCAATTGGCCAACCATAGTCCTGATTGGTTTCAATACCAAGAGGAAGGGGACAAGAGTGTGGGATTTCGGGAAAGGGTTCTTCAGTGAAAAGCTCATTAGAAAAGCAATCAGAAAATCTGAAGTCATTTTCATCTGTCATTTTCACATCAAATGATGCTCTCTTGAAGCTCCTTGAGAAAGCATGCCTTGGGGAATGTTTGGGTAAAAGAAGGACAACATTCTCATGCCCTCTACGGCAATGATTTTGAGCATTCGCAGTAGAATTTGAAGATTGTTGTGAACCATTTTTCCTCGACTCTGAAGATGAAGTTTCCATCTGGAATGTAGTTGTTTTGTCTGTGTCTATCCTTTTGCCTCTATCAATATTTATGTGAGAATAACTATTCAAAGATGTATCCTGCCAGCTAGGCTTTTGCTCCGTGTCTACGAAGTTCTTGTAGCAACTATGGAATCCTGATGTTGTATGTGCTTTCCTCTAGACAGCAGGACACCTTGGGACCCAACTTTTATGAACGGGGTTTTATTGGTAGAGGATGATGCTTTCATATTAATTCTAGGAGGAATACGTTTTTCATTGGATTTCCAATTTTCAAGACGGCTCCAATCAAGAACTCCAAAATTTAAAGCTTTCCCTTGAAGATTTTCCTCTTTTTCTTGTCGCTGGAGATAGACAGGCAAATTCCTCATGTGCTTCACAAGTTCATCATCTTTATTAGTGTTATTTCCCTCTTTTTTGTGATCACGTGAAAAACTTAATTCAACCACGGGTATGTCACCTGCACTCTGTCTTAGCTCATCATGCCGACTAAGGTATGGTTGACCAAATGATTTTTCCAATTTAGAATTGTCTCGAGATATTTTACTTCTATTTGGTCGAGGTGATGCAGTCTTCTCCTTCGACACTTTTGGGGTCTGTTGGTCTATTGAACTTGTTTTGTGAGCTGAACTGTATCCCATGTCTCCAAACAGGTTCTTGTTATCAACTTCCTGTTTGCATCTCTGATGATAGGCTATTGCGCTTTCTCATGCTCCATTCAATTATGAACGCTGACAAAACATAATTTATGAAGGGCGTTACGAAAGCAATTACAAGAAACGGTATTTTATTTCTTATCTAGTTAGGTCACTAATTCAGAATTCTGGCAGATTACAGTTTATTATGCAATTCCATAGTTGGTTCAATGCCTTTTTATAAAAGGAAGAGGTTTCAAAGAAGTATATAATGGAAATGAAGTAAAATTGTTTTCACAAGAAAGACACCTGAAATGAAGTCTTGCATTCATGAGAAAGAAAATCCAAGTACTTAACACACATGCTTATGAGAACTTTCTACCAAAAAGAGAACGATATTTCATATCAAGGGCAACTTTATATTACTGGAAAATGCTTTCAGTTTTTGAGCAGCATCAGCTTCAACGTACTGAAAGGGTGATGGCGCCAAATGGATTAGCACAAATGCAAATAATAATATGTTCACGGAAAGCAAAAGGCTTCTCTGTAACAGCTTGTATTTGGAAGACAACATCAAAGGGGAGTGTCAGTGGAATGTGGCAGCAGAAAAATATAGGTCCAAAAAATACAAAGAGAAGCCATATGCAAACCTGTAACCTTGAAGAAACACAAATTGCAATCAGCATTGCGCATTAAGAAATTTAGAGAAAAAAAAAAGCGGTTTTGCTTTTTACTACGTAATTACTCCATAGGCATGGCAACATGAATTCCTGGTGAACCAACAATTACCCATTAATATCTATACAGTAACATCACTATAGTCCCCCAAATCCAAGAACATGTTATTAATTCTGTATCAAATGAAGCATTAAACAAACCACAGTTCGAATCACTATATCTTAATTCTTTAACAAACCGCATTTTCAAGAAATCTCAACCACGAATGTTAGCTATAACACACACACACAAGTTTTTGCCACGATTAAATCCAACAGAAACAAATCTGTGTATGCAAAACCACACATTTCGACCAAGAAACTCACAGATCCAACCAACCCAGAGCTAACACCTCGCCAACTCGCATACATTCAACAAAAACAGTAATGTAGGATATACCCCTCAACCAAAACCAAATTATTTCCAGCTAAATTTATCCAAAAACCGAAATCTTTGCAAAATTTCTTAAAGAAACAAAACAGATTCGACCCACATACCGGCAAGAAACGTGAAAAAGATAGCAGGAATCCAAACAGAGGGCATTAATCCCCAAACACATTGATCCGATGCGTCAATACAAAAACTAAACGCAAAGCAAGGAATTGAATAGGACGAAAGAAAGGTGAAAAAATAAAAAAATTGACGAGGTAATCTTACTTGTAGTTGGCGTCCTGCGCGAGGTCTTCGATGCCGGAGAAGAAAAAAGGAAACGAAAGATGATACGTACACAGATATATACAGAGCAAAACCCCGCGAAATCAGTTTCAGTACAGTAAATGAGAGAAAGTGAGTGAGGAGAGAGAAGTGTGTGTTTTTCGAGGAGAGAGAGGAAACGAGGGAGGCGTTTCGCTTTCAATCGGACGGTGAAATAGCGCGAGATTTCTTTTTTTTTTTCTTTTAATTCTTATTTGCTCTCCGTATTGATCGAGTTAGCTTGGGTGTAGGTTTGATCAAATTATTATTTCGTAAATTAATTAAAAATAATCTATTTACCTTGAACTTGATTACTTGAAGCTTGTTAGATGATTTTTTTCCCCTTTTTCTCTTTTTCAATTGGCAATTTTTTTTATGAAAGACAATTTTACTGATATTTTTTTGTAAGACGAATTTTCTCTACGGTATATTAATGGGTTTAGTTATAAAAAAGTAGAGTTCCGTCTTACGAAATAAAATTTAGGAAAATGATATCCTTACTACTAATTCTATAATTTTTCTTACAACTAAGTCTTGAATTGAGGAAAAATGTTTTGAACAAAGACAATTTTACCCTTCTTCAAAATTTAATTGTAAAAAAATTATAAAAATAATTGTAAGACTAACAATGCTGTAAAATTTATAAGACGGTCCTATTGAAACCTACACTTCCCCAATTTTGTGGTAAGTATGTCTGGGTAACTATTATTTTGATCACTTGGATTAGTCAAAGTTAACTATTGCATAAATTGAAATAATGTTATACACAGTAATTAAGAATTTAGTAAAAGAGTTTATTTATATTTTATGTCTAAAAAAATTAATTTTATTTGATAAATTAAACTTTTTGAGATTATAGTTACCTTTAAAAAGTATTTTAATATTTTATTCTTTTGTACAAATGAGAATATTTTAAAGATAAATCAAAGGAAAAAATGACTCTTTTTTTAACGGGCGGATTATCATGCATTGACAAGAGTTGTACCATAAATATAATATGGAGTATTTTTATGCTAATTATCGTCTTACTAAATCCATGAATATAATAGATTATCATAAAATTCGTATCAAAATAATTTTATGCTAATTCCATACATATATGTACATTAAAGTTGATGACAATATCTTAGATTGTTTGTGACACTTCATTCCATTTGTTAAATCCTCAATCTTAAGCTTTCCAACAAATGTAATTTTTGGGATTCCGGGAATTACGATTTTAAGTGTCAATAATGGTGTAAATATTTCTTCTAAATTATTTAAAATCAACATCTTTTTTTAATTAATATGAGATACATCTCTTATATTGGTAATAATATACTATAACAATATAAATGTCTTTTATTAAAAAAAATTTTAAATCAACATCACTTTTTAATCAAATATGAGATACAACTACTATCATTTAAACTACTATCTACTATCTAACATTTTAATCTAATCTAATACTCTATAAAAATGATAATTTTCAATACAATTTCATGATATTTTGTGTTTGAATTTGCCACATTTTTTGTTGTGAACGTGTTTTTGTCGTTCAAGTTTGAGTCATCTTGAGTTAGTTAAGTATTAAATATATTTTCTTTTTGCAATCGGCACAAGCTGGTATCGATTTTGTTGGCAAAGTCTCATGCATATATGAACTTCACTGGAGAATCGGCTTGTTCACGTCAACTACTGTTTTAGAGCCCATATGAATTTGGGAAAGTTAAAATCTACCAATCGGTTATCAGTGAATTGAACTGGTTTGAAGTAATATTGTTTTGATTGTAACCAGACCTATACATGCCAGTTTATATAGTATTATTTATTTAACTCTCATTAAATCCGAGGCCTCGTGCTCCCACTGTTTCGCGCCAAAAATATCTATTTGAAAAGTTTAATTTTAAAGGGAATATATTAATGTTATTAAAGTTAGTCATAATTATAAAGAATACTTAAGCACAAGTAATATGTTTACAATACAAGTAAAGCGTAAAGATAAGTATAATAGACTCTTTACTTGGAATAGAGTGAGTAAAATATAAGTAGCTCGCCTATGGGTAAAAATGTGTTGCTTCCAATAGACAAATTAAATCAACAAATACCTATGTTTAATAAGGATAAAATATACTCTTTTTGTTTCTAAATAATCGTCAATCTTTGATCTGACACATCGTTTAAGAAAAAATAAATGATTGTATTATAAATATTAGTTTAACGTTTAGTTTTTTTTAATGTCTAAGTATATGTGGACATAATTAAAAAATATATAAAAAATAAGGATAAAGTTGTAACAATGTTTTCTAAAAAAATACTCCCTATATGAAAGAAATAATTTTTAAAAGCAAAAAAAGAAAAGAAAAGGACAACAATTAAGTATTTAAAACGAAGGGATTACTATCAACGAATCTGAATGTTAGAAATTGTACCTAACAGAACAGAAGACAGCTCCATAAGGACCATAACTAGTTAAGTAGTCGGCATAAAAGAACTGGAACGCAAAGATGAAGCATTGGAGCTTCTTCAGCGAGGTGTCGAAACTCTAAAGGAAGAGGAACGTGGTCGATTCAGTGGGTGGTGTGGGCCATTGGGATTTCTTGGGATTTGGGCCCACATGGAGACGATATTTCTTTATTGTGCCAATTACGAGGCAACGTTGGGGCCCTGGTTTTGACGTCAGTGGGGCTTGCATTTTTGTGCTTCCCGTGAGAAAGTGGGGCTTGGTTTGGTTGTGGGCTAATATGGGCTCTCTTTTGCTTTAGTCCATTGGCTGGAATATGTGCAGTTCAGAAGACCTGCAGCACAGTAGCTTCACCGTTTGTCTTGTATTATGAGAGAGGTTTTGGGAAAAATGTCTACAACCCAATACAATAACGACGCGTGTCAAGGTACTCTTGGTGTCTATTATGGGTGGCGAATAATTGAAAATTTTCAAATGTCATAATGGTTTCTGGTCATGTGGTGCTAGATAAGCAAAGATTATAAACTTTGTAAAGTTCAATGGGTTTAAATTAATCCGCCGGATGAGATGTATGTTGAGACTTTTATGGATAATTATACCTTTGTAAGTCAATTTATAAGACCAAATGCATTCACACATTACTGTTTTTTTTTCCCCTCTAAATAGCACTTTAATAATTCACACATTATTATGACAAAAACTTAGATAAAATGATCTTATTAATTTCTGTTAGGGCGAATCTTCCTTTTCTGACTCACCATATATTGGTGGGTTGAGTTGTGAGAGATCGAAAATCTACCTCACTCATTAATATCCTTAAGATTATCATAAATGGGACTTACTTCATTATTATTACATAAAAATGGTACCCAAAATGTATGTTTTGTTTTTAAAATTTTAATATTTTTTACTATCTATGAAATTAATTTAATTTAAATAAATTATTTAGAGAAAACAATTGTATAATTGTTATTTTATTTTGAACCGGTAGTTAGAAAGGGACCGAGAAAAAAATAGGAAAGAGTCCAAAGCAGTTGAAGAGTCCAATAGGGGATTCTCCCTTAATATACTAGTCCAAGATTATACATTTCATTATGTGATTATTTTAAACATTAAACATTAACATTAAACATTTCATAAGATGACATATATTGTATAAATGCATAGGTATGAAGAAAAAAACGTGTTCCTACTTTTAAGATACTAAAGAGATTGGATTCAAATTTTATATGAATCAAATAAAATACTCCATTTTTTATTATAAAAAAGAAAGCGAATAGACTTTAACCATGCACATAATTTTAATAAGTATTTTTTTTTAAGAAGAAGAATAAGTATTGAAAATTAAGATAGTGAGGAAAAAGTTTCGAGAGTTTGAAAGTCATTAAACTATACTCCCTCCGTTTTGGGCAAACAGTTCTCGTTTGAAAATTAAATTTTTAAAAATATGACACTTTTAGTAGGTCATTACTAATAAAATTACATTTTTATACCTTTATTTTTTAAAGTGGATTATTTAAATGAAACATTCCAAAATAGAATAGTGACCTCTTTGCCCAGAACGGGGGGATTATGTGTGTATAATAGAAAGTCAAAGTTTTTAAGAAAATGACACTTTTAGTAGCTCATTAGTAATAAAATAACACTTTTATGTCTTAATTTTTGAAAATGTTTTCTTTAAGTTAAAAATCTCAAAATGAAATAATGGACTATTTGCCTGGAATGGAGGGAGTAATACTTTATTCTTTCCCCTTAAAGATCCCATATATATATATATATATATATATATATATATATATATATATATATATATATATATATAATTTAAAGATATACTCTTTTTTGGGAAAAGAGTCAATTATTTTATTTTGAAATGTTTCACTTAAATAGTTAATTTTTAAAAACTAATGTATAAAAATGTTATTTTATTATCAAGGACTACTAAAAATTTCATTTACTTAAAAATTTTAAATTTTAAACAGGAATTTTTTGTCCGAAACGGATGGAGTATTAATACAATCCGAGTTGGTTATAATAACAATATTTGCCTGAGAATAATCAAGATGATTATATACATGTCAATGTGAAGGTTAAGTTGAAAGATTACGAAGATTGAAGACATTTTTTTTTTTTTGAAATCAAACTCTTAAATGGAACATATGAATTATTTACATGAATGGAACGAAAGGATTATTATATATTGAAGATATATAAGTTATGTGATATTAAGCAAGAAAAAATGACAACCAATAAATATAGAGACTATAATCATGGATAGTGCCAATTGAAATGATTAGAAGCTGTAGGTAATTATGAGCATGTCAAATTATCGGAAGGTGTTGAAAATGTAAGGCAAAACCCTCCATTTCGTTACCCAATTTTTTAAAAAATTGCAAGATGATCATTGAAAGTTTAAAACTTACAATGAGGCCACTTAACTAAATTTATGTTGCAAGCGTGCCCATATTTTGGATGTCCGTTAGCTCCATCGTTAAATATGAGTGAAATTCCTATTTTGCCCCCTTTAAATAACAATTATTCTCTTTATGTGATATTAGAAACACAAAAGGGTCTAACTGAATTTTTTTAATAAATATGTCGTCTTCTTTTTACTTGAATCTCTTACCATTTTCGTGCCTCCACCATCGCTGTGAAAAAGAAATTCAAAACCATAAGATCTCTCATGCATCTCGCTCACTCTTATCTACTACCATTGTTGTGCCTACACCCACCGTCAGCATCGATATCATCAACCCCCCTGTCGTCTTCGATTTCATCTTTCTTTGGCCCGCATCTTTGATTGCCACTGTTGCTCGATCTCGAACACTTGATGGTGTTGTCGATTTACACTTTTAGATCTGGGATTGTTAGATGTTTACTTTTTCATTTTCGAAACAGAATTACTGGGTTTGATCGGAACAAACAGAGGTGGGCTTGCTTTGCTGGATTTCTAGATGGAGAAAAGAGGTTGATGGCCCAATAATGGAGTCTCGCCGACCAGATCTGGAATGGATCTGGGGCGGTGATGCAGAGTGGGGGAGGTTTGGCCGGATGTGGGTGAAGGGAGAGGCGGATCTGACGTCGGCGATGGAGATTCACCGGAGAAGATGAAGGAGGTCGGCGATATATACCAAGCACAAGTGAGCATCGATGCGAAGTGTTGGTCACACAACTCCCTAATTTACTAGACCTCTATTGAGGCCGATCGAAACAATGCAGGAAACAACTTCCAAAAGAGCAGAAGCTTGGGTAGTTGTGGAGAGGTCATTAAACTCACGGCTTCAGGAGGCAGAGGCCAAAGTTGCAGCTTAAGAAGAAGACTAAACAGATCATTTGACATTACCGAGGGCGATTTGAAGAAGAAAGAAGGAGAAATTTGGGTTAAAGAGGAAAGTTGGAAGTGAGTGTTTCAGTTGGAAGAATGAAGAGAAGGGGTTTGTCCGAATTTGGGAGAGTGAGATCGGGAATGAGGGAGCTTGCTGGGTTTGATGGAGAGGGATAAACTGAGAAGGAGACAGAGCAATGTAATGGTTGAAGGTCGGCAATATAATAACATTTTTTCAGTTAGACCCCTTTGGGTTTCTAATATCACATAAAGAGAATAATTGTTATTTAAAAGGACAAAATAGAGATTTCACTCATATTTAATGGTGGAGCCAACGGACATCCAAAATATGGCCACGCTTGCAACATAAATTTAGTTCAGTGGCCTTATTGCAAGTTTTAAACATTCGGTGGCCGCCTTGCAATTTTTTGAAAAGTTGAGTGGCCAAATGATAGGTTTTGCCAAAATGTAATACTTTGATTTTACGTATTTGTTTATGTGGGTCTAGGGTTGACAATTGGGTGGGTTAGATTGGAATGAGTAATGGGTTGAGACAGGTCGAAACCTGTTAAAATCCAAATGTCAAACGTATTGAAATGAGTTGGTTCGAATGAGTCGGGTTGAAATGGGTTGCCCGTCTCAACCCAAAAAAGTTTTCCCAAAAAAACATAAAAAGCCACGGGTCGAAATAGAGCAATGGGTCGCTTTAACTCGATCCGTTAATATTATTGGGTCGAAACAAATTACCCCTTTCAACCCAAAAATATTAATAGATTAAATTAGATGCGTTAATGGGTAATATGTTACAATTATCATACATATGTAGGCCTTAATATAAAATCAGTTAAGTTAATTAGTTTTATATTAGAAATAAGATTATGAATCCTTGTTTTCGGCCATATATATTGGTTCCATGTTGGATTTCTTTCAAATAGTAATACAAAGTTACTCTTCTACTTTCTTATATCAAATCATGTTTTAACATGTTTTAACATAAGGTTTAAATTAAAAGAGAAACATAGCGCTCTATATAATTGCTTTGACTTTGATTGAGTTTTCCAATGCAAAGTGATTTATTTTCATTGATTAATTGCTAGGCTATACGAATATATAACTATGAACGACTTATACTATATTACTTATCATTTCATCTAATCTAAAGATTTAAATTGTCTGGAGTAGATAATCTATATTTTTGTATGGAGAAGATAATGTTGATGTAGTTTTAAAAATAATGATTTGGTTCCTTAAAATGGTGAGAGTACGTTGAGAATAAGGCGGTCGTTTAATGTTGGTACTAGACAACTGCCTTCTCTAGCTATTTCAAACCAAGTTTCTGTCAAATAGGCGATCGTCTAATGTCGGTGTTAGGTGGCTGTCTTGTCCTGTCTGATAGTTTTGTCAAGTTTCCTTATTTAAGGTTTTATTGTTTTTATTGTATCCATATATATCGTTGTATATTTAAAACATTTTTAAAGTTGGCTCTAATAAAATTTCGATAGTTCGTTGCCTCAATCTCTTTCTCATCTTTGTAATTAATCTTTTTATGCTTTGTTAAATTATTTGTAAAATCTTCTACCGTATACAACAAAGTATTAGTATTCTTTTCGGGAAACATCACTATATTCGAATAATGGGCATATTAGTAATGGTTCAATTAAATAATGGAGTAGAAGAGATATTATTCTTTCCCACCATTATATTATATTATATTATATTATTATTTATGCTAAAATCAAAAGATGGAGTATTTGTTTTTCAACATGTACAGTGTTGGTTTGACAAAGTGTCAACCATGGACGCAACCATATTTCTTTTTGGAAAAGCTTAGGAATTACTGTGAATATTTTTGTATTATGGATCATTTTGACTCAATTCATTATATATTGATGGGATTGAATTAAGAGAGTGACAATTCATCTTACAAATTATAATTTGTAAGACGATTTTACATGAGTCCTACTCTTTTTTTATCCCCTTTCTTAGTCATGTAAATTAAAGGAAAGGAATGACAAATCAGATTGTTAAACTAGCTTTGAGTATTATACATGTTTAGGCCAATAAATAAATTATTTTCTCATTAATTGTTGCCTCATAAAACATAGATCGATGTTCTTCTACATGTCCAACGGAGACCCATTTTCTTCATTTTGGGGGTAGAAACCACTCCAACTCATTACCAAACCCTTTACCAAATTTGGGGTAGTGAACAATTCATATTTCATACCCCAAATTTGGTGTTGGTGAGGAACCCATGATATATATTAATTTTTAATAAATTATTAAATCTCAAAATTATTAATAATATGATATTCTTAATTTAAATGTATTAAAACTAATAAATATCTAATATTAGATTATATAAATAAATAATAATAATATTATGTATTTTAAATTATTGAACATTATTAATTCAACAATTTATAATTAATTAATATTGATGTTGTTGATTTATTTTCTAGGTATTTTTTAAATATTTTAGCGTATATATTTCCAATTTTTTATAATGATGTATGTTTGTTTATATATCAAGTGGTATAATTTTTTTATATATTTTGTATTGATTGTAATATTTTTTATGGTATTTTCAAGTGCTTGTATGTTTATTAAATTATATTTCTTCAATTTAGTTAAAAAATTACTAATTTTTAAATATTATTAATGACATAAATAATATTATAAACATAAAACTATTAAATATACTAAAATTATTAATTGTGCAATCTTAATAATTATTATTTAAAAAGTCAATAGCAAACTAATATACATGTTGAGAAATAAAGTAAAAGAGAAAAAAATATAATTTTCTAAGGAATATTCTATTTGGGGTAATATTTGAGGTTGTGGATTGAGATTGGAATAATGTTTGGTGTTGATGGATATGATGATGTTTGTTCAAAACCGTTAAGTCACGTATGTGCCTCCTAGGCTAAAATGAAATTTTCTTAAACTTTACTTATATCAAAATTTACAATTTAGTCCATAGAGTTTGAAAAATGACAATAAGACCTTTTTCCCCAAATATTTTTGGGAAACCCACCTGTAAGACGGTATTTCGTAAGTTCTTACGTTTGTGGAATATGTTGCCTTTGTTTAGTACAAATACAAAATAAAATATGTCAAATATTCAAAAGCTATAGATATAGTTTTTGGAAGTAGAATCTTCAAATGCAATATTTCAAAATAGTGTGGTTGAATCTTTACCTGGAACGGAGAGAGTAAGATAGAAGTGAATATGAAGTTGGTCCTAATACAAAAAGGCTTGAATTTAAACACCATGTTTATATCAAACCCAGGGGTGAACGTTAAAAAGTATGAAGATTATTATCATAATAATTGTAACTAGGCTCATTAAATGAAATATTTCGTCTGTTCCTAAAAAATGTCATGCTTTGTTAGGTAGACAAATTAAGAAACACTAATTAACTGTATTATAAATTTTGGTATAATATATATTTATATATTTTAAAATATATGTACATATGAGACCATTATCAAAATAGGATAAAAATGTTAAAATATTTTTTTAAATTTAGAAACAAGACATTTTTTTAATAGAAGAAAAGTAGTAATAGCAAGAACCTTATTGAGGTATGGAGGGAGTATGAAAGAGTAGAGCATGTAGTCTTTTTTTTTCATAAGTTGTTTTATGAGAAAGAGCAGAAAGAAATGTTTTATTGATCAAATAAGTGACTACAAAAACACAGTCACCCCATAATTTGATTGACAAATGAGCTTGAAATCTTAATGCTCTTGCAACATTGAGTAGATGCCTATGTTTCCTTTCAGCTCTCTCATTTTGTTAGGGAGTTTCAACATATGTTCTGAATTGTGTTGGAACCATTTTAAGAAAGATTTGGATGTAAGGAAGTATTTGTGTCTTGGAATTTAATAAGTAGATCTATGTAGTTCTAGAGAAGTCATCAACTATTGTTAAGAAAGAGTGAACCATCATATGTGTGATGTCTATATAGTCCCCAAATATCACAATGAATTAGTGAAAATGGTTCAGTAGCATGAGAATTCCTAAGAAGAAAAGGAACTCTGCATCACATACAAAATTATGAACATCTTACAAACAATGAATAGTATAGTATTTCAACATAGACATAGGTACATGACCTAACCTTTAACCATGATTTATTTTAAGGTAAAAGTCAAAAATTATTCTAAAAAAACTGCAACAAACGAGTACTAACTCTCACAACTAACTCAGTACAAGTATACACTCGATTCCCTTGAAGGTTCATCACTAGTGCACTTTCCTACCTTCTGATTTGGTTGATCTGGAATGCCTTCATGTCCAGTATCCTTAACAACCAGATCATTTAATGATGGAATAGAGACCCCATTACCACTAGACTAGTATCATATTTATGAATCAAGGTGGGGCAGATGTGCGTCTACACTCTGTACTGCATAATCATGATCACATTTTTCCATTTTCACATTAATAGTCGAAGACCACTGCCACAGTAATTAACTTGTAACTATGATCACATTTTTCATTTTTCCATTTTCCATCACTCTTTATATTTTCCATTTCCACATGGGCAATGATTTCTCTCTAACTTTGATTCCTCCCCCATCTTGGATCACTCAAAACCAACCTTTTCCATGTAAACGCAACTATCCGGTTACATTAGTCATTACTTCTACTTCCGTCAATAAATTTTTGGATGAAAGATATTAACAAGAGTTAACGCTTGTCAGTAACTGGTTGTCAACAAAAATAAAAATAAATCAATAAATCAATAAAATAAATAAAAACAATTGTTAGCAACTGAAATTTCAATTAAAAATCCAAAAATATCTTTATATAAGAAATTTATTTGATACTCTCCATTCCGGACTTCCGGGTAAATAGTCAATCATTCTATTTTCGGATATTTCACTTAAAAAGTTCATTTTTAAAATTTAAGGCATAAAAGTGTCATTATATTATCAATGAACTACTATAAATGTCTTTTTCTTAAAAAAATTTGATTTTTAAACGGTGACTCTTTATTCGGAACGAAGGAAGTACATATTTAGTATTTGTTTGGTGGAGCGTTTTGACCAAAACGTTAGAAAAAAATGCAGCATTTTCTCTTTAAAAATGTTTCAATGCAGCGTTTTAAAATGCTTCAATTTGGAGCGTTTTAAAAATATGTTGCGTTTACAACTACTCTGTTTATAAATAATGTTTTGTAATAGTTTCTCAAACGTGTTTACAAGAAAAATGCTACGTTTTAAAAATATTGTGTTTTAAAAAAGATACATTTTCAAATCGCTACACCAAACGAAGCCTTAGGTGTTTATATGTATCAACTATCAAGTAATGGTAATTAAACAATTTTCAACTTAAATGATTGCTTGACATTTAATTAACTATAAGTAAGAATTATGTCAATTTTTTTATCAACACAAATACAAAGTGTAAGTAAAGAAGATGGAAATCAATGTAATCTATCTATCTATAACTATTACTAAAACAGAAACCACTACTGCCATATGACAATTTTTTTTTTTGTAAAATGGCTGTCACGTGTCAATTTTTCATACGCTAATATTTCAATTACCTATTTGAAGGATCAATTTCAATTTATTCTATTAACTATTACTAAAATAGAACTTCTGCTACCACGTGACAGTTTTTGGTGAAATTACTGTCACGTGTCAACTTTTTATAAAGTAAGAAAATATTTTTTATTTTGTCAAATATAGTTTAATTTAAAACTAGTGTATTCTATTTAATTTATACAAGTTTAATTTGATTGAAACTCTTTGATTGTCATCAATTTTCATTTCCCTATTATTTTATTTATATAAGTTATTTACGGGACAAATTTATGTTTTAAAAAATTCTATTAATATATATCTATTGACTATTAATTGATAAAATTTTCATCCATCGACTGTGTAATTTTTTTTTACACAATCAACTCTTAGATCATGACACGGTCAGTCAGAACATTTTTCATGATTTACTTAGATTTTGGTTGTCTACGTGTCATGTTAAAAAAACCATTTATCTAAAAAAGATTTTACACCGCTGGTGGATGAATGTTTCATTCTTATTAATTAATACTAACATATGTTACTTCTTCCACATGACGATTTTTTGTTAAAATGGTCAATTTCATAGAAAATTATTAATTAATCTATATCAATTAATTATTAATTACTTTTTTTCTTAAGTTCTTTTTTTACAGAAAATTTATTCGCAAATCTTTCAATTCCCCATTCATTGATCAATTTCAATATTTACAATATTTTAGTTTTGTCCAAAGTATTGTAATTTAAAATTTTAATTATTTATAACAAGTTTAGAAAATCATCTTATAATTAATAGCTTTTGTAAATAGAAATATTATTAAAATCATGCACCACACGGATATAAACTAGTAGTATACCTAAATTATCTGCAGATTATCTTCTCGTTTTTCTTATAGCCCAAATCAAAGTAATAGAAGAAGAAGAAATAAAAAGAAAAAGAAAAATAGACTTTTCATATTTGTTCACGTTGTCTTTGTTTTCACTTTTTTACCTTTTCTTCGTTTGAAGAGTTATCTTCGTTTCCACAATTTTTTTCACTTTGGTCACTAATGAAAGTTAAAAGATGAAAGAGCATTACTAGGTTTACCATTACTTCTATTATTATTGTTATTACTAAGCATCAGTGAAAGATAAAATTGTCTTTTACTAAAAACATATTTGACATTTACAAGATTTAGTGATAATAATAGTTGTAGAAGTAATAATAAACATAACATTACTCAACATGAAAAAAAGATAAAGAAAATATTTAACAAGAGAAATTTGGTGCAAAAAGAATAAAATTAGAATAATAAAAAAAGAAGAATTATATTTTTCATCAATGGCTGTGTATAATCATTTTACCCGGACAAACTTTTGGATTATGATACGTGATCAACCAAAAAATATATATAAAAAATCAACTAATACTACTAGTTATAACATAGGTTAGTGAGTAAGTAAAAAACAGAGACGTTCATCGTTACATCAGCTGTCATGTCTTTGAGTGCAAAAGTTTGAGTGTTTATAGAATATCTCTAATCTCTATCATTACTCTATGTAGTTTTCTTTTGTATTTATAGGAATATTACCAAGATTAGCAAAAGAAGCTTCTTGCAATATTATAGACTATTTAAAAGGAAAAATGAAAGACAAAACCCCGAGCCACAAGCTATAAAGCGAGAAAGGCCTACCTTGATAAAGAGACATTCTGCAGCACGCCTGTGTTTTTTCAAAAAATCATCTAACACATTCCAATCTTGGTATGTCCAATTGTCCACAACACACTTTATTTTTATAAGCAAAGTTTGTGGGCGATGAAGATGATCCCGATGGCCGATCCCTTTCTTTTACTACTAAAATTCACAAGATCAGAAAAAGGCTAAACTAATACATTCCACCTATGTTAGATTCTTAACGAATATATTTTGCTTCAACAAGAAGCACCGCCTTTGGCTTTAATCATTATCTTGGTTATAGACATCATTAATACCTCGCTGTTCTGGTAAACAGTTCTCGTTTGAAATCAATTTTTTAAAGAAAAATAACACTTTTAGCAGCTTATTAGTAATAAAATGATATCTTTATTCTTTAATTTTTAAAAGTCAAATTTTAAGTAAAACATTCTAAAATAAAATAGTGAACTCTTTGTCGGAAATGGTGGGAGTATTTCCTTATAGTTTCTTACTTTGAAATACTCTATATACAATATTTTTAAAGGAAACCTTTTTCAAGCTTTTCCATGTCATATGTTTCAAAGAGCTGGGAATGAACCTAAAAAGTGATCGGAGCTCCAAACGGGGTGAGTGCGTGGGACAAACAGAGACGCATAACCTTTAAGACTGAAACCCGAAGGTCGCCATTATTCGTAGATTATCCAAAGCTCATGCGTGTTGGAAAACGGGCTTATGCCCCGATTCCTATATGATAACCCGATTGGTTTCCTGTCATGATATTATATCTTTTATACGATAACCCTTGATTGTTTATATTGATTTAATATGTAGTTTCCTTTTCATATACCGACAATTATTTTTAATTTTATTTGTTTTCAATCGTTAAAGTACACTTTTAGTGATAAAATGATGAAAATATCCTTAATTTGTAGACTTAATAAGTCAAAAGCTTAATAGCACGAGTTATGATACCAAAGGGTGGTATTATTAGTGAAAAATTAACATTTGCGCATCATATCCTTGTCGCAAAATGAAAACTACCCAAATCTGGATATCAGAATGAAAACATTTGACATCGAAATGCACAATTGAAATCTGTCAAAATTTGGGCGTCGAAATTCCAAAAGTCACTGCCCAATTTGGACATCCGAATGAAAACATTAGACATCGAAATGCAAAGTTGAAATCTATCAAAATTTGAGCGTCGAAATTAAAAAAGTCACTGATCAATTTGGACATCAGAATGAAAACATTAGGCATATAAATGCAAAATTGAAATCTGTCAAAATTTAGCATCAAAATTCAAAAATTCACTGTCGAATTTGGGCATATGAATGAAAACAGTGGGTATCGAAATATACAATTAAACATTATCACCAAATATCAATATAACTAACTCGGCGCTTGAGGGTTGGATATATATAAACTACACAACGAAAAATGGAGAAAAACTCAAATACGTAACAAAATAAAACATTTTACTACGATATTTATTTCATAAGAAAACCAAGAAATAAATATTTTAATTGTAACTATTGTAAAAATACGAAAAGAAAATTTTATTGAACGAAAACTCAGTCTTCTTCTTATGGGGGTTCTTACTTAACAACAATGAAAACCAAATTAATAACGTTGCCAAATTTACCATGAGATTGATAACAATCAATAAAAAACAATTAAATATTTGTCGTAAAGGTCATTATTAAATAAAAATTATCTAAGCCATACATAAATTTAAACCGAGATTGGACAAAAATTAAATTGAGATTGATAAAAAGAAAAGGCAAAACACACCTACGATAAGGTTGCAATTCAATTAAAAACTACAATTAAATATTTGTAAAAACGTAAAGGATCAAACCAATAGACCCAAACAAGCAATTTGGTTTATTATTAACGAACTATTGAGGCAAAAAAGTATTATTTGGAAGATCTTGAGAGGAAAAGTTTGCTATTGAAACTTGGAGATGAAGATTTCAAATGGTTTTCGACCGGTTTCTTTACCCGGAGGATTAATTAATATCCATTTGTATATGAAATTACCGATAACAAACAAAATGCGGAGATATCACGTCGGACAAAAATTGAAATGTTGATGATGAAGACGGGGGGACATTTAACCTAACTTAACGATCCATCAAAAAAGGGTTAACTTGATTGGCCACGATAACGGTTAAAAAGAAAAATTACAAAACTTACGATTTTTTTAATTTTTTTTATTTGTATACGAAATTGCGGGCCAAAAAAATTTAATTTATCAAGTTAAGTACGATAACAATTAAAAAGAAAAAAATTAAAATACAAATATTCCAAACTTAGACATAAATTAAATTGGGATTCACTTGATTACGATATCAATCAATTAAGAAACAACAACTAAATATTTGTAAAACCGTAAAAGCCATTTTATTATTAATAAACTACTAAAAGTATTATTTTCTTAAAAAAATTGACTTTCAAACATGGTCTCTTTGCCCGTAACGGAGGGATTAATTAAAAATTTGTATACGGAATTGTGGGCCGAACAAAAAAATGCTGGACAAAAATCAAATTGATTAAGTTAATTACGATAACAGTTAAAAAGAAAAAATATATATCAAATTACAAAATTTATAGATAATGTGAAAATTAATTAACTGTAAAACAATAACTCTAAAACTGTAAAACCATAAAACAATAACTCTAAAACTGTAAAATCGTAAAATAGTAACTGTAAAACAGTTATAGATACAAATGGTTATAGATCCGTGAAATTAAATCCTGGCCAGTGATTGTGTTTGATAAAAACAAATCATGATCGGTAAATAGCTTTTTGTCACCGTCCTGATCTGTTTTATATAATAGATTAGGCATCGTAATTGACAAAATCGACCTCAGAATGAATAAATTAAACACTGCCACCAAATATCAACAAGGTTGAAATTGACAAAATTGCACATTGTCACCAAATATCAACATAGTTGGGCCACGTAATAGGTACAATTAACGTCAGAATGGGCATCGAAATGGACAAAATTTAATACTGCCAACAAATATCAACATAGTTGGGCATCGAAATGAATAAAATTAGCGATGGAATGAATAATTAAACACTGCCATCAAATATCAACAAAGGTGGGCATCAAAGTGGACAAATTTGACGTCCGAATGAATAAATTAAACACTGCTCTTAAATATATGTGTGAAAATTGAGCATAAAAAAACTTTCGGAGCCGAAAACATTGCTTAAACATCATTTTTTGGCCTTTAAACGAAGACGTCATGGGGTTAACCCATAATGAACTGTGGTGGGTCATGTGGATTATCTGAAATCAAAAGTTATGGAGAAAATGGTCGGAGAAGATGAAAAGAGAGATGAAGACGAAGCTGGAGGAAGAAGAGAAACAAGTAGCAGAAGGAAAAAGAAGAGAAATAACTCTGTTCGAGAGAGAGGACGATGTATGCTTGGGTATTTTGGGAAGAAATTAACGAAAATGGATTTTAGAGGTTTAAAAAAAAAGGTAGCTGAGCGGTTACAATTTCACCAAATGGTATTGACCCGCAATTATTCCTTTTTATAATGGATGAAATTGGTCCACTTTGCACAATTTTCAACTGCTACAGTACATTATGATTTTTCAACTGAAAAAAAATATTTTTGAGGCGAACCAATAATGAACTGGAGTCACGCTATAGATAACTTAATGCATCGGGTGCATCAACTTGTGCATCGCGATGCACAAAATTCAATTGCAATGCATGATTTTGATGAATGATTATATGCATCGCGAGACATAATTTGTAAAATTGTGTGACAGAGCATCGCGATTCCGAATCAATGCGTCGCAATTCAAAATTAATGTGGCAAAATAAAATAACATATAAAAGTAATATCAAAATCATCGGATGAACTAAATTTAAAATTAAAAAGCAAAACAAATCATGAGGGTCAATGCCACATAAATCAAAACCATGATATTATCAAAAAAATAAATAAAATGAAAACGAAGTCAAAATTAAAGTAATTTGCCAATTAACTATACATCAAAACCCAAATTAAAATTCTATCACTGTTTCAACAACTATGTCATCACTTCATTATTACAAATTACTTGATTCCTCGTTAAGGCCAACCTCTCTCTAAAGGTATTGATGGCATTCAAAACTGCAATATGTTTTAAGAAAAAGGGAAAAAGAAAAAGAAAAAACCTAAGTATTAATTTGCTAACTTTCAAGAAAGCAAAAGACATGACTTTCGTGCATACGTTGGATTGTGGTGGGTGCTGGCATATAAATGTGGGGAGAGGTGGTAACTAATTATCACCTTCCACAAACTCTAGCATCTTTTTAGAGAGACATGATGGTCGTTTTGTTTTTGAATTTCATTGTTTGCTTATGTTTGAAGATGAAGTATGTAATGAAAAAAAATAGGCTTTGACTATCTTACCCGAGTTACCTTTATGTTGAAAGGGATTTAATTTTTGTCAACTTAACTGTACAATATCAAAAATTTAAAATTTTTGAGCCAATAGCTAAAACAAATTTACAATTGATAATAGTAGAAATCTATTGAAAGGATTATAATATAGTAGATGTTAATATCTAATGTTAATTATAACTGTTGTAATCAAGTATCTTTATTAGATAATGACAAAGAAATCATTTAAGGTATAATTTGAAAAGACTTCATTGTTAGAAAGCTTGAGAATGATGTGAGGTGCCTCAAAATTCTTCACCAACTTTACACTCACACACACACACACACACACACACACACACACACACACACATATATATATATATATATATATATATATATATATATATATATATATATATATATATACATCCTTTTATTTTGAATTTTCTTCGATAGTCTAAAACAAATTTATAACTAAAATCATCTCCTAGGGATCTGATTAGCCAAAAAATGGGTGAACACGTCTGAAAGTCCACGTACAGTGGAAGTGTTGAGTTGTGGACTGAGTTGGATATTTGTGCTTGAAATAACGGCAGCAACTCAAATGTTGCATGATGGAGAACTAGTGAGAACTTTGTTTACCTGTGGATCATTTGGCAACAAACAGTTAGGCAGCTTAGGGGTAAGCCCAACAAGAACCCTCTGATGTGATAATTAGTGTATGTATAAAATAGCAGTTTCCAATGAATCATTTAGGAATGCTGGAGACTATGACTAGTAGAGTGTGTGTACTTGAGTAGTGAAAGAGAGTCTAACCCGATAATGGAGGCCCGTGGAGGTATTTATAGTCGGTTGGGCGTAGCTTGCGCTATCGGGGGAAATCAGTCAAGGGGACAACAAGGTGGCTTGTTGGCTTGCTAGAAGTTTCTCATTGGTTCTGTATTCTGGTCTTTGTCCCTAACATGTCAGTTAGTGGTTTGTGGAGCGGATCCTGCTCCGTGGCGAACACGTCTATGTCTACCAAATGGGGTTTTGCCATTTGTCATTATGTAACTGTTACAAGAGAAAATGAGGAGCTGGGCTCGGCCATCTCTGCCAACGTCATGGTTGCACCGAAGGTGGTGTTTTGGTCCGAGGGAGAGCCCGAGGTCGATGATCCGAAAATTCTTCTCGTCACATTTTTATCATACCGTTGAGCTATCGAGTGAAGTGTCCCGGAAGCATGCTGATGTGAACCCAAGAACGGTTACAAAGAAATTAACCAACCTTTTGAATTGCGAAAACGGTGTATAACAACGAATCGAATAAATTGATAAGGAGCTTCCCTCAACCCTAGGGTGATAAATCGATCCCTAGAACCTTGAGGTGCAACCTTGACCCACTAGTCGCAATTAACTAGGACCAACGCTACGAAACGCTACAAACTTGCAGCTCAACAAGCTTGGTAAGTTTGAAGAATAAGAAAATTCCAACAAGAAATTCTCCCAATTATGGAAGCTCTTTTATAGTCCCAAAACAAACTAGGGCAAAAAACACATAAATTAGGAAATAATTAAACCAAGATCTAATTATTAAAGGAAGTAAAATTTGATAAGTTACTGCCATCAATGCTAGGATAGGAAGTGACTGCTTTATGAAGTTTCCTCAAGTTACACTGCCACCCCTTGAATTCTTTAAAACTCTGTCCTTTGTCATTCTAAGTCCTTTAACTTCCCATTTGCTTTCAATAAATTCAAGAATGCATACAAACTTTGGGTCTTGGGCCTTAATTTCAAATATAGTCTTCGTTTTGGATTGGACCTCCGCCACAAGCACCCTTAACGCATCTTGAGTCTTATTTGTTTGTCAACGAGTCATTGGGTCTCCATCAATCTTCAATGGATCTTTGAAATTGGTCTCGTTCCTTGACTCAATCCAACGGTTGGTTCTCGGTTCGCATCACATGCCACATGCATGGGAGGGACTTATACTTATCCCTTCACAACCAAAGGCCATATGACTAGTCTCAATAATAGTTAGAACAAAAAGGGTAAAACACAATTCATTTTACGTGACCAAAAATTAGGGTCAGTTAAATACCATAGTAATTATTAGAGAATAATGTTTATTATTTAATTTATTTGTAATTAATGTATAGAGGTAGTTACCTATTATAATTATTTCCTTATGTTTATTCATATCAATTGTGAATTTCTACATGGTATGACTTATGAGAGCTTTGCTCCTAGACCCTCTTAAACCCTTTCAGCTGTCTTTTGATTGTCGCCGACTCCCTCACAAGCTTGCTAACATGGCTACCAATAATGTTCTCACCATTCAAAACCCCGATGATCCAACCTAAACCTTCCAACTCATTAACATCTCCCACTACAACATCACCAAACTCACATCCACCAACTACATCGCTTTGAAACTCCAAGTTGAGATAACTCTCATTGACTATGACCTCTACAAGTTTGTAGATAACTCACACCCATGTCCGCCTCCCACAATTCTCTCAAAGGATGTTCAAATATCCAAGGATGTTCCAACACCCAACCTTAAATATCAACCCTGGATCCGGCAAGACAAGCTTCTATTTGGAGCCCTTGTCGGTTTCCTCTCCGTACCCTTTGTCTCTCTAATCTAGCAGGCTGCCACCTCTCGGGCAACATGGGAAATTATAGCCCATACCTATGCCCGCCCGACTCGTTGCCATATCAAGCAGATCAAGGATCACCTTGTGAGAACCCTGTTTCGTAAATGTTAATCTATATGTCTTAGACACTTATTCCTAAATTACACCTTGTGGACTATTTATATTTAGATGTTTTTATTATACGAGTTCTGTTGTGGTTTTTCTCTGGGTCAGTCAAGACCATCTTCTTTGAATATGTTGAAGACTTTTTGCCTGTTGGAGATCAGATGCTGGGGATTGAACGTTGGAGACTGCCTTCCCTCTCCCTTTCTCTAGTTTTTTTTTCTTACTTTAACTTTTGCCTAGATCGCCATTTCGGGTTTTCAATCTAGCGAGCCCTTGTTCTCCTTGTTGTATATATATATATATATATATAGCGAGCTAGAGAGGGATACAGTTGCCGGATAATTTGGTTCAGGTATAGTACCTCTTGAGTTTGTCGAGGTTGAAAGGCTGAACGAGGTCTTCCCCGTCTTGGTTGGTGAGGAGCATCGCACCTCCTGACCGGATTTGCTTGACGATGTATGGTCCCATCCAAGGAGATTTCCATTTTCCCCTAGTGTCGACATAACTAGGGGGTTTCTCGTGAAATACCAGATCTCCGACTTGGATATCACGGCCTTTGACTTTTTTGTTGAATGCTCGAGCTATTCTTTTTTATATGCCCGAGTATGTTATAGGGCTAGCTGTTGTCGTTCGTCTAACATGGCTAATTCTTCGTGGCGCTGTTTGACCCAGTCGATCTCAGCTACGTCTGATTCCATCATAACTCTTAATGATGGGATTTTTAACTCAATGGGCAACACGTCCTCCATGCCATAAGCTAGAGAGTAAGGAGTAGCCCGAGTAGGTATACGAACTGAAGTACGATAGCCCTAGAGGGCTAGTGGAAATTTCTCTGGCCAGTCTCTTCCTGTATCATCAATTTTTCTGATGATATTTTCTAGTGTTTTATTGGATGCTTCAACGACACCATTCGTTTGTGGTCGGTATGGGGAAGACTTGTGCCTTTGGATTTTAAATCCGTCGAGCAGGCGGTTTACGTCCCCTTCGAAATGTGTGTCGCTGTCGGAAATGATTTCGAAAGGTACCCCGTATCTGTATATAATGTTGGTCCTAATGAAGTCGGACACCTTTATGGCATTTAGTATTTTGTAGGAAGAGACTTTTACCCGCTTTGTGAAATAGTCAACAACTACCAAGACATACTCGTGGCCGTTGGATCCTTTTGGGTGAATTTGACCTATAACATCAATTCCTCATGTTGAGAAGGGCCAAGGGGCTGTAGAGTTGTATAATATATGCGGGGGCATGTGTTGTAGATTTGCGAAGCGCTGGCATTTGTCGTAGTGACGCACCCACACGAATATAATTGGTTTCTAGCGTACTCCAATAGTATCCTTGTCTGATTATTTTCTTTGACAGCATATGCCCGTTCATGTGTGGCCCACAAGTACCACCGTGCAGCTGGTCCATGAGTTGCTCGGTTTTGGCTTGATCGACGCATAACAGGTTTAGACCTTGGTAATGCCTTTTGTATAAGCTTCCTCCGGTGATCATAAATTGCGATGCCCATCTCCGCATGAAGATTTTTCGTCTTTTGTCTAAGCTGGGTGGATAGACCCCTTTTCTGAAGCAAATTCATGATGTCTAAGTACCAAGGCTCATTATCCTTCTCAAGAGTGGCATTGATCCTGAAGCAATAGGCATGAGTGGTCTTTTTCCCAACTATAAATGGTTGGACGTGATTTCTGTGGGTATTTGGACCAATGAGGCTAGAGTGGTCAAGGCATCACCGAATTGATTTCTATCTCGCGGTAGGTAATGGAACGAGATATTATCAAATTCTTTGGCTAGGGCTGTCAGTTTGGCATGATATAGCTGTAGCCGGGGATTTGGGGTTTTCCATTTTCCTTCGATCTGATTTATGATTAAAGTAGAGTCACCGTAGACCTCAAAGTCTTTGGCTCCTTTTCAGAGAGCCTCCTCTAGATCGGCAATACAGGCCTCATATTCAGCAGTGTTGTTCGAGCATTCGAACTCCAATCTTATGGCCAGTGGAGTGTGGGAATCTAGTAGATCGATTAGCAGGATTCATATGCCGAAGCCTCTTTTGTTGGCTGCCCCATCAAAGAACATTTGCCATTTGTTGTCATGATCGATGATTTCTAAGACACCTTCGTCTGGGAAACTGGGCTCAGATGTATCTTCTGCTTCTAGAGGCAGATCAGCTAAATGGTCCGCGATCACGCTGCCTTTGATGGATTTGAGTGTGACGTATGTGATATCATATTCATTGAACACAAACAACCATTTGGCTAATCGACTGGAAAGTGATGGCTTGCTGAAGATATATTTCATAGGATCCATCCTTGAGATGAGCTTGATGGATCGAGCTTGCAAGAAAGTTTTGAGCCTTTGTGTTGCCCAGACTAGACCAGTGCAGCTTTTCTCCAAAGCTGAGTAGTTGAGCTCTCTTCCTTGTAACTTCTTACTTATGAAGTAGATGGCATTTTCAATGTAGGAGTTTTCTTTTTCTTGGGCAAGCATAGCCCCTACTGTTGTGTCTGTGATGGTTAAGTATAGAAGGAAAGGTTTATGTGTATGGGGAGCAGCTAGCACTGGTGGGTTGGCAAGATATGTTTTGACTTTTTCGAAGGCTAGCTGGCATTTTTCGTCCCAGACTCGGTCAGTGTCTTTCTTTAGGAGCTTGAATAGGGGCTCACACATGGAAGTCAGCTGTCTGATGAAACGACTGATATATTGTAAACGACCCAGGAAGCCCTTGACTTCAGTTGAAGTTTTCAGCTGTGACATGTTTATGATGACTTTGATTTTGGCTGGCTCTATCTCGATGCCTTGTTCGGTGACCAGGAACCCAGGACTTTGCCTTTGGTGACCCCGAATGGGTATTTGGTCGGGTTGAGCTTCATTTGGTGCTTTCTCAACCTTTCGAAGAATTTTCGAAGGTCTTTGATATGGGCACCGTCTGTGTCATTGGAATGCACAATCATGTCATCCACGTACACCTCGACTTCTTTATGTATCATATCGTGGAAGAGGGTGGTGGCGGCTCTTTGATATGTAGCCCCAGCATTCTTCAACCTAAATGGCGTGACAGTATAGCAGTAAGTTCCCTAGGGGGTGGTGAATGAAGTTTTTTCTTGGTCTTTTGTTGCCATTTTGATTTGGTTGTAGCCCAATATGCCGTCTACAAAGGATCTTATTTTATGAGAGGCCACGACGTCTACCACAATGTCGATGTTGGGTAGAGGGAAGTCGTCTTTAGGAGATGCCTTATTGAGGTCGCGGAAGTCCACGCAGATCCGTACCTTTCCATTGGGTTTCGGAACAGTCACTATGTTTGATAGCCAGATTTGGTATTCAACTACCCGAATGAATTTGACATGCAGCTGTTTCATGATTTCTTCTTTTACTTGTAGTGACCATTCCGACTTGATTCTACGGAGTTTCTGCTTGACTGGTCTAGCATCAGGATAAGTGGAAATTCAGTGCTCTACAATGGCTGGATCCAACCTAGGCATGCCTTTGTAGGACCATGCGAAGACGTCTACGAATTCTTTGAGGAGGTCGATTAGTGCTGCTCTTTCTGGACCTTGCAGGTAGCTACCAATTTTGACTTCTCTGATTTCATTGTTCAGCCCCAGATTGATAACTAACAAGTCTTCATCTGATGCTGTTGATTGGTGCTTTTCTTGGTGCTTGACTGACTTGGCGAGCTCAAGCAAGTAACTTATATCTTTTGGGTCCATTTCGTTAAACGACTCATTATTAATGTGTGGGTGCCCCGGATTGTCCCGGACCCCGCGCTCCCTTTTCTATGGGAACGAGACATGCGGAAGGACATCACGCTTTCCATTCCATCCTCCCTTGTTTAGGGGAAGACAAAATTAAAAATGCGGAAAGGATATTGTCAAAGAAGCGCGTTCAATACGCCTCGGTCACCGAGTGAATTTTTGTCCATTATGAGAGCTTTGGGTTTCTCCGTATCTCACCTTCCCTTGTTTAGGGGAAAATAAGATACAGAAAATGCATCACCCTTTTATTCTCATTCTCTCTTGTTTAGGGGATAACGGAAAAATGCAAGAAAAGATGTTGCGAGAGCACGTGGGAACACGCCCTGCCTCACTATGGACTTTCCGAAAATTGCCTTAAGGCCTATTTTGGATAGCTATGAGTGCATGTGCTTCCCATATCTCATCCTTCCTTGTTTAGGGAAAACAAGATACAAAAAATGCATCACCCTTTCATTCCCATCGTCCCTTGTTTAGGGGAAAACGGAAAAGTGCAAGAAAGGATGTTGCGGTCCTCACTGTGATCCAAAATGTTTTGACATAGTCATCATCTTTATTTTAAGGAAGAAACAAAGAAAAACCAAAAATAAACCAGAGTTTGTAAAAAGGGTTCGGAGGCTAAGTTATGAGTTGGGAAGGTGCTAGGCATCCAACTCGTTCTTTCGATCTCAAAATAATTTTTGGCTGAAGTATGCTTTTTACTATATTTATCTAGCAAATAAATAAAGCATTAAAAACAAATATATCCGGGTCTACATTATTTACAGACTTGCAGCCATCTCCTTCTAGTAATTACAAATACATTTTTAAAAAAATATTTGACCATAATAATAGTTCTTTTTAATGCTATTTTCTACATAGATTCGGGCAGTACAACTACTTATTTTTTTTTTACATTGAGCCGAATGAAAATAACATTTTTATAAATAAAACCCTTAAAGACTTACCTTTAAGAGCGTTGGTGCGCTCGCTCTGTCCTTCGGGAAGAGGGTGTCTTTTTGCTGCTGTTGTGGTTCGGGTAGAATAACTGCTTCCGAAAGTTGCTTCTGGGCACTGTCAAACGGGCGGAGCAACTGCTTGCGTTTTGCTGTTGTTTGCTTGCTGCTGGCAGAAATCGGGCAGAGCAACTGCTTGCTTCTGGCAGATTTGGCCTTGGATTCGGGCAGAGCAACTGCTCTTTTTGAGATTTTTGGAGGAGATTTGGCAGAGCTTCGAGGCTTTATAGGAGAAGGGGGCTCTCTCTATCTCACGATCGCTCACTGCGTAAAAATAACGCTGAACAATATTTTCTTTTGGCTTTCGGATCCTTCACAAAGTGAGGCCGAGTACCTGTATTTATAGGTGAGAGAAGGGACACTGCTGGCATTTGTGATATTCATCTTGTGCTTCACCAGCTTGTACCGTGCGCTTGAAGGCTTATGCAATGCGTTAAGACGGAGTGCTCTATTTGGGATCCTGGCGCCGACACCATGGGGATTGGGTGCCGCGCCAGGAAGGCTTTGTGGCAGCGCCAGCCTTCAATCTTTGCCTCCTTTTTGGACACTCGAGCCCCTGCATTTCACTGTTTTACGCATCTTGCTTTGTCTTTTGCATTTTTAAACCCTGTAACTTGACATTTGTTAAGTTTCAACAGGTCTTGATATTGCATGTCAATGTTACATACCAGGGGTACGAAATTGGGGTGTCTACAAATGCTAATTAATTCGTCTTTTAACGAAGGTGCAACTAAGGAATACGCGAAGATATTTAGATTATCATCACTAAGAGTGAAATGTACAGGGTTGGTTACATTATTGAGGCCCTGGGGTTTGAGGTCCTTAATTTTAAGGAGCGGATCAGTAGATGATCAATCTATAGGGCTAAAGGAATGAGGGGGAAGAGTGTATCCAAAATGGTCCACCAGGTCTGCTGTCGTTAGGAGTGGGCCAGTCGTAGTATACCAATTCCGTAGAGGGTTTTCAGCAATAGACTCGAATTCGACCGGGAGCTTCTCATAGCTAGCGCCTACATCTATCATTCCCAGGAAACTATCTCCTAGAAATTCATCGTCTATTAGGGCCAGGGCATAGTCGTCTTGGTCTATAGACCAGGTGTTTTCAACTATGACAGTTTTATATGCAAGGCTACGGGGCTCCAGGGTAACTTGTTCCATTTCACTGATGGCGAGGCTGACATCTTCAAAGATTTCCCAACCAAGGCGTCTCTTCCCATTCTGGTCTAACCATGGCTCGGGAAACATGAGATAGGCGTCTATTTCTCCTTCCCTTACAAAGTAACCATTTAATGTTTTTCTATATGGTTGGAGGGGAGGATCTATGTAAGGACATTTTTCACGTTCTGCCTTACTTTTCTCACGTTTCTGCCTCATGACTGCGGCTAACTCAGCTGGTGTGGGTTTGTATCCTAGACCAAATGGGGGGATGCATTCATTAAGCTCATCTTGGACTAGATTGACAAGTCCTTGCTGATTTCTGCCGAGACCCAGACCAGGCATATAGTTTATTTTTTGAAACATGTTTAGTGGGACCATGTTTCCTAAAGGTGTGGTCTTCTTTCCAGTATGTCAGTTTCTCTTTTACATTCAATGGCATTGACTTTATCTTGGGGGATAATCTTGAAACCACTGAGGAAGATACCCGTTTCATTGTGTTCTATTTCGAGGATTGGGATGTCCCCGCTTTCTTTGTTTTCCACGATTTTATCGGCAAGAATGATTACTATGTGTTCATCGTGGATACATTTAACACGCTGATGTAGTGAGGAGGCTACCCCTTTTACCCCATGAATCCAAGGACGTCCCAGCAGTAAACTGAAAGTAGTAGGAATGTCTAGGACTTGGAACTCAACTGGCATAGTGAGTGGCCCAATAGTCATTAGCAAAGTTACCACCCCTAGGACACATCGACTAGTGTTGTCATATGCTCTTACTGTCTGCGATGAAGGAGTCAGCTCTGATATTTTGGCCCCCAGTTTGGCTGGTGTGCTTGTGGGACATACATTCAAAGATGAGCCATTGTCTATCAGGACTCGGGAAACACTTTTTTCCATGACCCCCACAGTGATGTGGAGAGCATTGATGTGGTTGGTTCCTTCTCTTGGCAGATCTAGATCAGTAAACATAATCATGTTTCCAAAGTGCATGTTTCCGATCATTTGGGTGAGCTCGTCTGGAGAGGTTTCGATAGGAATGACCGTCTGACTTATGGATTTGACCAGTGTATCCCGATGGGTTTTGGAAGCACAAAGCAAGCCCCAGATAGATATGTTGGCTTGAGTTTTCTTCATTTAAACTAGCAAGGTATCTTCTATATTTCCAGCCCCAGTATCTGTTTCTTTATCTTTACTAGAGTGGTCACCACTTTATCTGTTTCATTTAATGATAAATTCTCAAACAGCGTCGTGTCATCGATACGAACATATATATATATATATATATATATATATATATATATATATATACACACATATATATTGAGAACGACTGGTGGAGAGACCGACGGTGTTATTAACCCCATAATAATTGATGCATGGAATGAAACTTCTACCGCGATGGCTTGGGAGACTTTTTATATTTTGGTTAGGAAAAATCGTACCATTAGTTCCTTGAATTTGGGTCAGTTCAGTATTAGTCTATTAATAATTTTTTGTTAATATTGAGTTTTAAGATTATTAAAATTTTACAGCCGCAATCATTTTGATGAATGTCATTAGAAAAACACCGTTAAGTTGCCTATGTACATTTAGTAATAAATAAAATGAAATCTTTTTAAACTTAACTTATTTCAAAATTTAAATAAAATCCCTAAAATTTTAAAAAATGGTCATAAAACTTTCGTGCATACCTTTGAACAGTGTTCTAAAACTTCCCGTCTAGCTCGCCAGGCTCCGCCTAGGCACTAGGCCCCTCTCTACCGCCGTTACTTTCTTAGTCGTCGCCTAATCGACCGAGTCGGTGTCTACGTCAAACCTCACCGACCTTAATTTATTTTTTGTAGCTTTGATTTTGTGGCATGCGGTGACCGGAGAAGGAAGGGGGAGCGAACTAGAGATGGAAGGGGAGTGGTAATAGTGATGCAGAGAGGAGGGAGGTAATGGGGGGGCGAACTGGAGTAATATATTTGTTTGTTTTTAACTCTAAATTTGGCTGGTTTATTACTTTTGGGTTATTGAGAATTGAGATTAATGGTAGGTTTGTATATTTTTGTTCATTTTACAAATATCGACAAGTGTTTGATAAAATGACAAACATAAAAAAAAATTAAATTTATATTCAATGTGTTTGATTTTTGATGTAAATTATCAAAAAAAATTGTAATTATGCCTTAATTCTAAACACCGCCAGGTCTCGATTACACCCCAACTAATCCCCTGGACATTAAGCGCTAATATACCGTATAACGATTTTTAAAACCTACCCTTAGATTACGGTGGGCGCTGGCATATAATTAACAGTGGGGACTGTTATACGTCAAAAAAAAAAACACATTTTAGTTTTTAAAAATTCTTCCACACGGAACACGGACAAGATCACATTACCAACCGCAATGATATTTTGAACAAAAAGGACAAAGCACGGTTCATTTTATTTTATTTTATGTGGCTTAAAATCGACTTTAGCTATATATATATATATATATATATATATATATATATATTGAGAACGACTAGTGGAGAGATCGACAGTATTATTATTTATTAACCCATTTTTCTTAGCACTAGCCACTAGCATGCACGTGACTAATCTCCACAATAGTCAGAAAAGTCGTAGTTTTCAACACGTGAATCAGTCAGTAACAGCACCTACCTCTCTGCACGTGATTCTGCACCCCAGGGCGAGCCCAAGTCCTCAATAAATCTCAAACCTAAATGTGTGTTTGTTTGAGAGGGAGAGAGGTGTGTTGGAGTTGGAGATATCATAATGGAAGCCATTCACGTAGTGATGATCCCCTACCCAGCACAAGGCCACATCAAGCCCATGTTTATGTTGGCCGAGCTCCTCTCCCAAGCCCACTTCAATGTCACTTTCATTAACACTCATCACACTCACTCCCGTTTCCTCAACCAGATCGATCACTCCTCCTTCTCTGCCCGATTCCCTAACTTCAAATTCTACTCCATCAACGATGGCCTCCCCCCCGATCACCCTCGTAGCGGACCAGCTGCAGCCGAGCTGCTCTATTCCACCAGCACTGCCTGCAAGCCAGAATTCAAGCAGCTCTTAACAAACATCACCCAAGAAAATCCACCCACTTGTATAATATCCGACGGGATCATGTCATTTGCCATTGAAGTAGGGGAGGAGTTTGAAATTCCTGTGTTTACTTTTAGGACTTATAATGCTACTTGCACTTGGGTTTACTTCTTTCTCCAAAAGCTCATTGATGCAGGGGAGGTCCCTGTTCAAGGTAGGTGTCGTTATTGGCACTAAGGTAGATTGATGTTGAATTCTTGATTATGGGTATTGTTTTATTCAAAATTGATCTTTAATTTCACATTTAATTAATGCTAATCTTTGTGAAATGATTTTAGGAGAAGATAAAGATATGGACAGAGCAGTTACTTTGATACCCGGGTTAGAAACCGTCTTGAGACGTAGAGATCTACCAAGTATATGCAGATTTGAGCCGGATCATCCATTTATACAATTCTTTGTAGGCCAAACCTCCAAAATGAGTAGAGCCACCGCCTTAATTTTGAACACTTTTGATGATCTCGAAGGCCCAATGGTGTCTCAGCTTCATTCCATCTTTCCTAAGATATACACCGTTGGTCCATTGCATGATCTCATTAAATTGCGTGCTCATTCTGATTCTGATTCTGATTCCTCTTCCTCCAACGGTAGCTTGAGCCAGCAAGACCGGACTTGCATAACGTGGCTTGATTCTCAGCCGTCCAAATCTGTGATATATGTTAGCTTTGGAAGTCTAGTGGTACTTTCTCACGATCAATTGATGGAATTTTGGCATGGTTTGGTGAATAGTAAAAAGCCATTCTTGTGGGTGATAAGAGGGGATTTGATGTCGGAGAATAATAAGATGGGGGAGGTTCCACCGGAGCTTATGAAAGAGACTAGTGAACGAGGGTGCATTGCAAGTTGGGTTCCGCAAGAGCAAGTGTTATCCCATCCAGCGGTTGGTGGGTTTTTGACTCACAGTGGGTGGAACTCTACTTTAGAGAGTATTTGTGCGGGTGTACCCATGATTTGTTGGCCAATTATAACTGATCAACAGGTCAATAGTAGGTGCGTAAGTGATATCTGGAACATCGGCCTTGATATGAAGGACACGTGTAATAGATCAACGGTTGAGAAGATGGTAAGAGATTTGATCGAGGGTAGGAGAGAAGATATCTTGAAATCATCCACTCATTTTGCACGTAAAGCTAGCCAATGTGTGAAACAAGGTGGATCATCCTCCAACAACATTGACAAACTAATTGAAGATATAAGATCAATTAAGTCGGCCAAGTATGCTGTTCAAGCCAAAAACTGAAGAAATTGCTTTAGTAATTATCATCCTTCTCAAGGCCAAAACTATTTGAGCGTTACATTATTATTTATATGTTTGTTAAGGGTATTTTTGCTTTTTTCCTTCTTTTTGGATATTTAAGTCTTTTGGCTCTTTTGTAAGACGTCGTGTTCTTAAAATTGGTGAAGCATTATGGTTGTATCATCTTACCATTTTGAATAAATCTTTCATTCATGTGGAAGTTTTAAAATTTTTTGATTTTCTAACCATTAGCTAATAATAATATATAATAATAATCAATATGATAAGAAGTATTAGTATTAGTATATATAAGTTCTTCGATTGTCAATAGTAGAATACTTATATTTAAAAACTTTTACTACTAACATTACTTCTAACCAATATGTGATAAAACTCTTCAAGGTGAGATATTACTTCTAATACTCTCACTTTTAACACCATATTTTAAGTTTTGATATCTTATTCATTCAAAACTTGATTTGAACAAATAAATATATCATTTCGATATCCTTGTCGAGCAGAACACATTTGTACAATTACTTTTATCAACAAACAAATGACACGTAAAGAAATTTGTAACTCAAGTTGCACAATTTCTTTCACTAAAAACACTAATATTTTATTAAATATTATACTTTAAGTCTTGATATATTATTCATCAAAAATTCGATTTTAACAAATAAATATATAATTTCGATGCTCTCACCGAGTAAAACACATTTGCGCAATTACCTTCGCCAACAAACAAATGACACGTAAAGAAATTCGTGCCTCAAGTTGCATAATTTCTCTAACTAAAAACACTAATTTTTTTAACAAGTATTATATTTTAAGTCTTGATATCTTATTATCCAAAACTCGATTTGGACAAATAAATATATCATTTTGATGTCCTCACCGAGTAGAACACATTTGTGCAATTACCTTCGCCAACAAACAAATGACACGTAAAGAAATTCGTGCCTCAAGTTACACAGTTTCTTTAACTAAAAACACTATTTTTTTCAACAATAGAAGAGATGTATCTCACATTGGTTAGAAATTATTATTGGCTTTAAAAATACTACTCCCTCCGTCCATAAATTATCGTCCTCCTTTCCTTTTTTGTCCGTCTCAAAATAATTGTCCATTTTGAAACTTTCTTTTTTAAAACATCACTTTTACCACTTTACGTCTTTACCCTTACTTTTTCACTCTACTTTAATTATGAGTCACATACACATGGACATTAAAGGAAACTACACATTAAATCAATATAACTAATCAAGTCAATTGTTTTTTCTTAAACTGTGCACCGGGTCAACTAGGACGATTATTTAGGGACGGAGGGAGTATTATTAAGTATTAATGGAAGAAATATATCATACATTGATTGAAAAGTGATATTGGTTAAAAGATTTCTACCATTATTACCAATAGAAAATGTATATCTCATATTGGTTAGAAAATGATGTTGATTTTAAATTATTTTATATTATTACCAATAAAAGAGATGTAGAACACATTGTTTAAAAAAATGTTAGATTTTAAAGTCTTTAGATTAAAGACTTTCACTTTTACAAGAGATGTATCTCACATGATTACAAAATATTATACTATTATTACCAATATAAGAGATGTATCAAAAATTGATGTTTTTATTAAAAATACTATTATTAATTACTAATTGAAAATATGTATCATACATTTGTTAGAAGGTGATGTTGATTTTCAAAGTTTTTTGATAAAAAACTTCTACCATTATTACCAATAGAAGATGTATATCTCACATTGGTTAAAAAATTATGTTGATTTTTTATTATTTTAGATTATATAAAAGACTTACTATTATTAGCAATATATATATATATATATATATATATATATATATATATATATCACACATTTGTTATAAATTGATATTGATTTTAAATTACTATTATTACCAATAAAATAGATAAATCTTACATTGGTTAAAAAGTTATTTTGATTTTAAAAGTCTTTAAATAAAAAGACTTCTACTTTTATCATTAATAAAAGAGAAGAGAAGAGATATATCTCATTATATAGAAAGAGATGCTGGTTTTAGATAAAAAATTTCTACTACTATTACCAAATGATGAGATGTATTATACATTGGTTAGAGAGTGATGTATGTATTGAAAGTCTTTTTATGAAAGACTTAATATCAATAGAAAAAATATATATTTCACATTAGTTAGAAAAAAGTGATATTGGTTTAAAATGTTTTTAGATAATGTACATCGCATTGGTTACAAAGAGATCCACATTATTTAGAAACATATATTGGTTATAAAATTCATAGATAAACGAATTTTTATATTATTATCAATACAAAATGTATCACACATTGTTTACAAAGAGATGTTGGTTGCAAA
Organism: Codonopsis lanceolata; assembly: GCA_013146195.2. Classification (NCBI taxonomy): domain Eukaryota; kingdom Viridiplantae; phylum Streptophyta; class Magnoliopsida; order Asterales; family Campanulaceae; genus Codonopsis; species Codonopsis lanceolata. The sequence goes on from CM028378.1 coordinate 164,331,544, forward strand.
ACTATTTAGATAAAATACTAGTACTATTATTATTTTTATGTTATAACCAATAGAAGAGATGTATCCCACATTGTTTAAAAAGAGATGTTGGTTTCAAAAGTTTTTATATGAAAGACTACTATTATTACTATAGAAGAAAATGTATCTCACATTTGTTATAGATTAATGTTGGTTTTAAAAATACTATTATTACCAATAGAAAAGATGTATACCACATGGTTAGAAAGAGATGTTTGTTTTAAAAGTCTTTAGATAAAAGTCTAAAACTTTTATTACCAATAGAAATATAAAAGAAACATCTTACATTGTTAGAATATGAAAAAGGTGTATCTCACATTATTTAAAAATAATTGTTGGTTTAAAAAGTCTTTAGATTAAAGACTCTTTGTTACAAATAGAATAGATGCATGTATCTAACATTGGTTACAAAGTATTTTACTATATATTATTATCAATAGAAAAGATGTATCACACATTAGTTATAAATTAATGTTAGTTTTAAAAATACTATTATTACCAATAGAATAGATGTATCATACATTTGGTAGAGGGTAATGTTTGTTTTTAAAGTCTTTAGATATAAGACTTCTACCATTATTATCAATAGAATATGTATATCTCACATTGATTAGAAAGTGATATTGATTTTAATTTTAGATAAAAGACTTTTACTATTATTACTAATAGAAGAGATATCCTACATTTGTTAAAAAAATGATGTTGGTTTTAAAAGTATTTAAATAAAAGGTTTTTACTTTTATCATCAATATAATAGAAGAGATGTATCCCACATTATTTAGTAAGAGATGTTGGTTATAAAATTTTTAAAAAATAAAAGACTTCTACAATTATTAGCAATAGAAGATAAGTATTTCACATTGGTTGATATTGGTTTAAAAAGTTTTTAGATGATATATCTCACATTGGTTACAAAGAAATGTATATCACATTATTTAGAAATGAGTATTGGTATAAAGACATCTTTTGTTATTATCAATAGAAAATATGTGTCCACATTATTTAGAAATGAATGTTGGTTAAAAAGTCTTTTATCTACTACTATTATTACTAATAGAAAATGTGTATACCACATGGTTAGAATGTGGTGTTGGTTTTAAAGTCTTTAGATAAAAGGCTTAAACTTTTATTACCAATAAAAATATAAAATAAGTATCTCACATTGTTTAAAAATGAATTATGATTTTAAAAGTTTTTAACAAAATGACTTCTAATATTATTATCAAGTTAAATGTTAATTTTAAAAGTCATTAGATAAAAAAAATTACTATATATTATTATTAATATAAAATATATATCTCATGTTAGCTAAAAACTTATATTAATTTTTAAAATATTTAGGTAAAAAAAATTGTTTAATATTAGTAACAATAGAAAAAAAATTATAACCATGAAAGAGATTAACAATCTAATTATAATGTCCAAAAGTTATATTATGGCAAAACGCATATTTGGGCCACTGTACTTTTTTTAAAATTGCAATTAGGCCACTGAGACGTCAAAATTTTCGGTGCGGCCACTGTACCAGACTTATCTTGCATGTTAACCCTATTTTTGGATAGACGTTAAGTTTAACCGTTAAGTTATGTTAAATACCTATTTCGCCCTTGTCTTCTTCATCATCACCCTCTGCGATCAATTAAGGAAAAAAAATATCAGCCTTGTCATGCTCTCTCTACCTTCGTTCCACTTCCGTTATAGCTGCCCCTTTCTCTCTCTCCAAAACTTCTCTTAAATTTGGGTTAATGGGTAAACCAAGAACATATGGAGGGAGATCTGGGTTTCAGATCTTGAATTGGAGGGGGTGCTGGAACGATAGGATCAGGAGATGAGGGAGCGATTTTGGTAGGAGATAGAGCAAGAAGGAGGTCGGCGATGAGGAGAGAGAGAGCTTGGAGAAGGAGGAGGCTAGCTAGCTATTTCTCCGGCGAGAATGAGACGATGGTGAGATCTTCCACTTCCGCCATGGCTGCCCCTTTCTCTCTCCCCCAAACTTCTCTCAAATTTGGGTTAATGGGTAGACCAAGAACATATGGAGGGATATCTAGGTTTCAGATCTGGAATTGGAGGAGGTGCTGGAACGATAGGAGCAGGAGATGAGGGGGCGATTTTGGTATGAGATAGAGCAGGAAGGAGGTCGGCGATGGGGAGAGAAACAACTCGGAGAAGGAGGAGGCTAGCTAGCTATTTTTGGAATCTGGGAATTTTTTTCCTTAATTGATCGCAGAGGTTGATGATGAAGAAGACGAGGGAAAAATAGGTATTTAACATAACTTAACAGTTAAACTTAACGTCTATCCAAAAATAAGGTTAATGTGCAAGATAAGTTTGGTTCAGTGGTCGCACCGAAAATTTTGACATCTCAGTGGCCTAATTGCAATTTTTGGAAAAGTATAGTGGTCCAAATAAGCGTTTTGCCTTATATTATTATTACAAAAAATAAATATATCCCCATTGCACCCGTACGAAGCACGGGCTAACTAACTTGTCCAACATGATATCAGAGCAAGGTTTAGATATATCTCTGTCTCTATTTTTCGCTGATCCAACTATTTAAATGTTAGACATTTTTTTTGGGTTGCAGAATCAGCTTGTTCCATGGACAACTCAAAAATTATTTCATGGATAACAACTCTGTTGAAAATAGCATTGGTATGCAATTGGCCAAGCATGATACTGCTAATGAGATTTGGGATCATCTCGAAAGAATTTATATGAGATCCAACTTTGCTATTCAATATCAATTGGAAGTTGATATTTGTGCTCTAGAGCAGAATAATATGCAAGGTTCTAAAAATCGTTAGGCGGTCGCTAGGCGGCACACTAGAGCCTAGGGGATTAGTCGGGGCGTAATCGAGGCCTAGGCGGGGCCTAGAATTAAGGCATAATTACCTTCTTCTTTTTTTGATAATTTACGTCAAAGATCAAACACATTGACAACAAATTTAATTTTTTGTATATTTATCATTTTATCAAACACTTGTCTATATTTGTAAAATGAACAAAAATATACAAACCTACCTTTAATCCCAATTCTCAACAACCCCAAAGTAATAAACCAGCCAAGTTTAGAACTAAAAACAAAAAAAATATTATTTCACCTACCTACTGCCCCTACAACCCACAGTCTAATATATCCTCCCTAATCCCTTCTCATTCTAAATTATGAGTCTCAAGACAGCCCCCTTCTTCTTAATCTTTTTTTCTTCTTCTTTCTTCTATCTATCTGGCAGACCGGCAACGTATGCGCCGACTTGGTCGATTAGGCGGCAACTAAGAAAGTCGCGGTGGTAGAGAGGGGCCTAGCGCCTAGGCGGGGCCTAGGCGGAGCTAGGTGGGGAGTTTTATAACACTGATAATAGGAGTATTCAGGAGTTTTATTCTGAAATGAATAATCTTTGGGATCAATTGACTATGACTGAATCTGTCGATTTGCGAGCTTGTGATGTGTATATATCGTCCAGAGGAGCATCGTTTGGTTCAGTTGTTGATGGCACTTCATCCTGAATTTGAAAACTACCGTGCTTCGATTTTACATCGAACTCCTTTTCCTTCAATTGACTGTGTTGTTAATTGTTGAGAAGGAGATGACTCGATTACCCAAGCAACATGTTAGTTCCCTCTGAGTTTTGGGCTAGGCGGTCGCTTAGTATATGTGTTAGGCGATCACCTATTTGTGATTACTTCAGACCGAGCTACTAGAAACAAGACGGTCGCTTAGTGTCAAGGATTTGGCGACCGCCTACTCGTTGTTGTTTTCGGAGAGCTACTGGAATTTACATGGCCGCCTAGTGTCGAGGACTAGGCGACCGCCTAGTCCCATTTTTCAGTTTTGTCTGGTTTCCTTAATTAGGAGTTTTAGGGTTTCTATTGTATCCATATAAACAGTTGTATCCATAGAACGTTTTCAAGGTTGGCTCTAATAAAATTTCGACAATCCGTTGGCCCCAATCTCTCTCTTCTTTACTATTGATCTTGTTATACTCTGTTAATTTGTTTGCAAAGTCTTCCGCTGCGCACAACAACTGGTATGAGAGCATAGGTCAACATGTATGTTTCAGGAATATGTACTTCTCATTCCAAACACGATGTTCAGAAGTTCGATGAACGGGGAATTTCGTGTTGTGGCAAAGATGGGTTAAGGATGTTCTGGTACAGATATGTTTAAGGAAGGTTCTTCAGAACAAAACTAAACCTGATGATGTAAAGGAATCAGCCACAACGACGTGGGAAATTTAGGATGCGAAATACATGTCAAAATCCTAGTCAAATAAGATGCATCTCAAGTAAAGGTTGTATGGGCTTAAGATGGCAGAAGGGGCTGATCTCAACACATAACGTGTTTACGCAAATCATTAATGATTTGCTACGGGTGAAGGTGACGTTTGAGGAAGAAGACAAGGCGTTGATGCTGCTAAACTCGTTGCCGTCTTCCACAACGTATGAAAATCTTGTGATTACGTTGACGTGGGGGAAAGATACTCTTGAGTTAGGACCTGTTATAGAGGCTCTCTTGGCGTTTCATCAATGAAAGAATTACAATCTAGGGTTGTTTCTACAATTCGTTCGTGTCTTGCAGACGAATTGGTATATCCTATTATTCATGAGGAATCAGCCACAACGACGTGGGAAATTTGGGATGCGAAATACATGTCAAAATCCTAGTCAAATAAGATGCATCTCAAGTAAAGGTTGTATGGGCTTAAGATGGCAGAAGGGGCTGATCTCAACACTCACATAAACGTGTTTACGCAAATCATTAATGATTTGCTACGGGTGAAGGTGACATTTGAGGAAGAAGACAAGGCATTGACGCTGCTAAACTCGTTGTCGTCTTCCACAACGTATGAAAATCTTGTGATTACGTTGACGTGGGGGAAAGATGCTCTTGAGTTAGGACCTGTTACAGAGGCTCTCTTGGCGTTTCATCAACGAAAGAAAAATGTTGATAAATTTGTAGGAGAAGGACTGTATGTGAAGGAGAACAAGAAACGTGGGGGATCACAATCCAGAGAAAACTCAAAGAATAATCAGAATTCCCGGTCGCCGTCAATGAAGAAGTACAAGGGGAATTGCTATAATTGTGGGAAGAAGGGGCATAAGAGGCAAGATTGTTCGGAAACGGGCAATAATGATGATGATTCGTCGAAGTTAGCTAATGTGGTTATGGATGGTTCAGATGAAGATGGTGATATGCTCTTAATTTTATCAACAATAGTTCACTCTGCAGATTTCTGAATTCTGGATTCAGCATGTTCGTTTCACGTAATGTCCAATCGTGATTGGTTTGACACCTGTAGGTCACTTAATTCTGGTGTAGTTACTATGGGTAATGGTGCATCTTGTAAAATTGTCAGCATATGTACTATTAGAATAAAAATGTTTGATGGTGTGGTTAGAACGTTGTGTGATGTTAGACATGTACCAGAAGTCTCTAAAAATTTAATCTCATTATGTGCTTTAGATTGTAATGGTTGTAGTTATAGATCTAAAGATAATATGATGAGAGTTTGTAAAGGTGCATTGGTGGTGATGAAGGGTGAGAGAGGATCTAAAAACATCTCGGTAGCACTGTTGTAGGTGGAGCTAGTTCTTTAGAGTCTGAACCTGAAGTAGATGATGCTACTACTCTATGGCACATGAGATTAGGCCACATGGGGGAAAGAGGTATGAATGAGCTTCATAAGAGGAAACTATTGAAGGGTGTTAAAACTTGCAAACTTGATTTTTGTAAGTATAGTGTTCTTGGAAAGAAAAACAAAGTGCAATTCAAGATGGCTAAACACACAACAAAGGGAATCCTTGACTACATTCATACTGATGTTTGGGGGCCAGTGAGAACAACATCAAGGTATGGACATTTATACTTCATGACATTTATTGATGATTTTTTAAAGAAGGTTTAGGTTTTACTTCATGAAGCACAAGAATGAGACTTTTGAGAAGTTCAAATTGTGGAAGACTGAAGTGGAAAATCAAACGGGAAGAAAAGTTAAATGTTTGAGAAGTGATAACGGTACAGAGTACACGTATAAGGGGTTCAAGAAGTTTTGCGCGGAGCATGAAATCAAAACACATTGTACAGTACACAAGACACCACAACAAAATGGTGTGGCAGAAAGGTTGAACCTATCTATTGCGGAAAGGGAACGGTGTCTATGATTGAATGCAGGGTTAGCAAAATGGGCCTGGGCAGGAAAGCCTGCAAGCTTGACGGTCCCTAAAACTCATGGCCCAGCCCGCGTAAGGCCGTGGGCAAAACGGGCAAGTCCGCAAAAAATAAATTTATTTAATTTATTATCAATTATTTAAAACATTTTGAAATAGAAAACAGTTAGAACATTGTTACTCCTCTGTAAATGAAGCTCCCCTAGAAAATCAACTACTTCTCCTAAAAGATCCAACGAGTAGAATAAATCATATTGAGACTTCAAAATAAAATTATAAAAAGAAGAAGAAAAAATCCATTATGTATCTCCTCAAATGAGAAACAATTTCTTGTCTCATTTATGTGTGTATGTAGATGCGAAGGTGGGAGAGGGGAAGATGGAGAGCCAAAGCAGAGCGATAACTGTGAGGGGCAATGAGGCTGTGACAGTGATGTCGGTGACGACGGTGAGGACTGGAGGAGCCGCTGTGCGTGCCAGATCTCGGGATGGAAAGAGATGAGATTATGAGACTAACTGACTAAGACTAAGAGTCTCAAAAGGTGAGTCAGTCAGATCGAGAAATAGAGGTCAGAGGCACTGAGCAGGACTACCGAGATCGGGAGGACGAAGTCGCTACTTGAGATTATAAGACTAATTGACGTCGGTGAGGACTGGAGGAGCCATCGTGCGTGTCAGATCTCGGGATGGAGAGAGATGAGATTATGCGACTAATTGACTAAGACTAAGAGTCTCAAAAGGCGAGTCAGCTAGATCAAAAAAGAGAGGCCGGAGGCGCTGAGCAGGACTACCGAAGGCCGAGAGGACGAAGTTGCTACTTGTTAGATGTGGCTAGATCTAAATCATGTGATATTTTCAATTTTTAATCTCTGATGAGAGAATGAGATCAACTAACCATAAGTTAGTAAGTTAAGTTAATTTTGGATAGAAATGGGCCTGGCCTCAGTCCAAATGTTTATGTGTAATATTTTAACTTTTTAAGAATTAAGCCAGTCCAGAAAGCGTGTGTTGCCCGTCCCCCGCCCCGCCCTGCAAAAGCTTGTAGCCCGTGCGGGCAAAGCCTAAAAATCCCGCATCCAAAACGGTCATCTAATACCTCTGCCCAACCCGCCCCTAATAGGTGGCGGGGTGGGCATGCTCACGGGCTTTTGCCCAATTTGACAGCCTTAGCTGTGAGTATGGCTTGTTTCTTAATAAATAGATCACCAAGAGCGTCACTAGATTGCAAGGTTCTAGAAGAGTTCTAAGGTAGACTACTTCGATATTGAGGTGTTTGGGTGTCCATTCTATGTGCATATACCTAGTAAAAAAAGATCTAAGCTTGACCCAAATTCCAAACAATGTATCTTTCTTGGTTTCGTGAAAGGGGTAAAGGGTTACAGACTTTGGGACCCAGCAAGATGGTTATCAGCAAGGATGTAGTTTTCGATGAGAAAGCTATGTTAAAGTGTCCTCATGAAGAAAAAGAGAAACATGTGACAGAAAAAGAAATGGGTAATGAGCATGTCATTGAGGTGAAGCTACCGGAGATGGATTTGGATTGCACTCTTCCTCGATCCCGAGGTAACTACATAAGAAGTTGAAGAAGAAAATCCTTTAAGTGGAAGACCCAAGAGAACAATCAAACCACCAATCAGGTATGGGTTTGAAGATTTGGTTTCATATGCTCTCGTTCTTAATGGTGGAGATCCAAATACTTATCAAGAGGCGATAAAAAGTCCAGAAAAAGATAAGTGGGTGACTGCTATCGTGGAAGAGATGGAAACACTTCACAAGAATAACACGTGGGAGTTGGTGGAACTTTCCAAGGGGAAGCGGGCAATTGGTTGTAAATGGGTATTTAAGCAAAAGGAAGCATTATTAGAAAAAGGTAGGAAAAGTTCAAGGCACGGTTAGTGACAAAGGGGTACTCGCAGCAACAAGAGATAGATTATAATGAGATCTTTTCACCTGTTGTGAGACACACTTCGATCAAAATTGTGTTGGATCTTGTAGCACACTATGATATGATGTTGAGTAGATGGATGTGAAGACTGCTTTTTTTCACAGTGAGTTAGAAGAACATATCTTCATGGAGCAGCCACATGGGTTCAGTCATCCTGGACAAAAACATTTAGTTTGTAAACTGAAGAAGTCACTTTATGGGCTAAAGCAGTCTCCGCGACAGTGGTACACCAAGTTCGACACTTATATGGTTAGTATTGGCTATAAGAGGTGTGAGTATGATTGAAACGTGTATGTGAGAAGCCTTGATGATGGCTATATTATTTTTCTTTACTGTATGTGGATTATATGCTTATTACTAGTAGAAGTGTTAATGAGGTCAAGAAGTTAAAGACTTTGTTAAGCAAAGAATTTGACATGAAGGATTTGGGGGCTACCAAGAAGATTCTTGGTATGGAGATTCATCGAGACAGAAAATCTAGAAGATTGTGGTTGTCTCAAGCCGGCTATGTTAAGAAGGTGTTAGAGAGGTTTAACATGGGAGATGCAAAACCAGTGAAAACACCGTTGGTGAATCACTTCAGCTTATCTACCTCAAATTCCACAACTATAGTTGAATAAATTCAACACATGTCAAAGGTTCCCTATGCAAGTGAAGTGGGATGTCTCATGTATGCCATGGTATGTATTAGACCAGATTTTGCACAAGCAATTAGTGTGGTAAGCAAGTATATGGCTAATCCAGACAGACATCATTGGGAGGCAGTCAAGTGGATTTTCAGATATTTGAAGGGCACTGTGGACTATGGTATTATGTTTGAGAAGCAGAGTGTGGGGCTTTCAGTCGTAGGGTATGTTGATTCAGATTATGCAGGCGATAATGACCGTAGGAGATCTACCACAAGTTATGTGTTTACCCTAGAAGGTGGACCTATATGTTGGAGAACTATGTTTCAGGTCATTATTGCATTGTCTACGACCGAGGCAGAATACATGGCAGTTGTTGAAGCTGCAAAGGAACCCTATGGCTTAGGGGTTTAGTCAAGGAGTTGGGTGTTCAGCAAGGTGTAGTTCTGTTGCATTTTGACAATCAATGTGTAATCTACTTAGCGAAGAATCAAATTTATCACTCAAGGACGAAGCACTTCGATGTGAGGTTTCACAAGATTCGTGAGTTGATTGAAAACGAGGATATTCTTCTATAGAAGATTCACACCACATAAAATGTTGCAGACATGTTGACAACGCCAGTTGTAACTGACAAGTTCGAGCGTTGCTTGGATTTGTTGCACATCACTAGCTATTAGAGATGTGGGAGGTCAAGTTCTAAAAGGTGCTCAAGATGGTTTCGAGTTCGTGTTCTATGTCTTATAATCGGTTGGGTGAATACTCACTAAGGTGAAGATTGTTGAGAATTAGATGACTCGATTACCTAGGCAACATGCTAGTTTGTGAGGGGCGTAGCCCCCTGCGGTACAGATTGTCAAGTTTTGGACTAGGCGGTCGCTTAGTATAGGTGTTAAGCGATATCCTACTCGTGATTACTTCGGACCGAGCTACTGGAAACAAGGTGGTCACTTAGTGTCAAGGATTAGGCGACCACCTACTCGTTGTTTTTTTCAAAGAGCTACAGGAATTTATGAGGTCGCCTAGTGTCGAGGACTAGACGACCGCCTAGTCCCGTTTTTCAGTTTTGTCCAGTTTCCTTAATTAAGGTTTTAGGGTTTCTATTGTATCCATATAGATAGTTGTATCCCTAGAACGTTTTCAAGGTTGGCTCTAATAAAATTTCAATAGTCTGTTGGCCCCAATCACTCTCTCTTCTTTACTATTGATCTTGTTATACTCTGTTAATTTGTTTGCAAAGTTTTCCGTTACGCACAACATTAATGATTTGTTGGCCAAAGAAACTCGACTCAAAACTCAAATTAAAAAGGATCACATAACCTTCATGCTTCGGTTTTGGCCACTCTTTCCCACTTGGCTAAGCAATCTGTGATCACATGTCGAGATTGTTGTTATTGTAAAAAGTTGGACACTGGAAAAATCAATGCCCGGAGTTATTGGAAAAACAGAAAGGACAGGGTTCTCGGCCATCGCAGTCCACTCTACCTTTGCAGCCGTCTCTTTGGTCCCCTTCATCTTAGTCACAGTCTTGGAGGTCGAATGGTCACTCTTCGCAACAGTATCGTCATGGATAGTAAATGTCTCCTTTTGTGGGACAAGAGTAATCTCAAAATAGTTCTCCTTCTACTGCTAGTCTCATTCCCTCATTCGTTCACTCGGCTGTGGATTCTTCTAGCAATTATGCTATGGACTCTTTTCCATTACTCACATTCTCTTCATATGCATGAGATGTTATTTGAATTAAAAGCTGATTTTTATTGTTATTAGTTTCCCTACTCCCTATCCTTTTATCTTTTTATTTTTTAGCATTATGTAAATTGTTTGGGTTGTTTTTAATTCCCTCGATCTAGCACAGGGCAAATTGGTCTTGAAGTGCCTATATTTAATCTGCCTCAAAAGGCTTTTGGGCCTCGCTTAGGCGAAGGGGCTTTCCACTACACTGGCCCACTATACTTTACATGACTACAGAACACTATGGGCCTGGCCTATGCATGACAAGCCAACCCTAACCCCTCAGGTATAAATAAACCCTACTAGCTCATAGTGGGGGACACACTCTCTCTCCTCTACAATTCTCACTTCACGCACGGGGGCTACACGCCCTCCTATATTTTTACACTGTACTGATTCTCACGCCGGAGGGTTTTGGGGGACATCCCCCACCATTCGCGATGCTTATTTTGCAGAGATCCACATAAAGCCAAATATCCGACTCAAACGACGATTTGATCACCAATCCAGTAAACGAACGATTCATGTATCTCAACGACTTTCGGCACCCCCGGTATGACTGATATTTTTGCCACATCAGTTTGGTTCCATTGCCGGGAATCGACTCTAGCCACGAACTCCAACAGCCATGGCGGAGATACGTTTGATAGGTGCCGGAACAAGCAATGAAATCACTTTGAAAACAAGTCACGCCAATTTTTCAATTCGGACTGGATAGAGATAACCAGCCCCAAACTGAAAATGAATGATATCTGTTGATTCGCCTCGACAAGTCGATTCGAACGCCACAAGAAACTCCCCCATCCGAGCTGTCACGCTCACTCACGCGCCACCAAAACCGTCTGAATACTCCACCGTGTTGTCAACGTGACGGTATCGGATCTGAAGCTTCCTTCCCGTGCTACAGAGCTGTAAACAAAAAACCAAGATAACCAGAAGCTACGTCTTGAGAAGACGAGTTCATCGCCCCAAAAATCAAGGTCAACGGCACTGTAACTCGCCCACACGCGCCACCGGCGTCTTCAGGGCGCCATCTCATGCGCTCACACGCTCCGTTGTTCGACGTGCAATAACTCTGCATGAGGGTCGCGTCACCTCTTAGTTGTCTTCACTCAAAAGCATGCAACTTTCCACAAGTTTCACTCGGCTCCCTCCATTTCAGTTAACTTCCGTTATACTCCGTCAGTAAATAGTTAACAGAATGTTTGGTGGTTCAACTGAACCGGCCCAGTTCCCAGTAAGGGTTCAGGACCCGATTCACCTTCATCCAGACCAGTTCATGACTGTCCTAAACCGGTTCCCTACTATTTCAGGTGGATTCTTTCCATATCTACCTTTCATATTTTCAGATTTTGCTCATATGACCTTGATTTTGTGTTGTTAACAAGTAATCATTTAACGAAACATGAATTAAAGTTTATAAATGATGCGCATGATTAATCTATTGCTCCAAATTAACATGAGACACTATAATTTGCGTAAAATATGCATGCAATATGTATATGTTGTGTTTGAGCTATAATTTTGGAACTTCAATTTCCTTTAAAATTATTAATTACGATAATTAATATATGGCAATTATAACTCAACGCTACACAAGATAGCTATAATAAAATAAATTGACATGCTATTAATACATATGACATGACGACTTGTCATGATAACTGTAGTAATCGATTAAAATTATTATTAATTAGTTATCAATGCATGACATTTAATTGTAACAATTGCTATACGACATAAATCAGAGTAATCTATATTACAAAGAAGCTAGGTAATTGACTAGGGTCGGGATTTAATTTTGTTTATTCAGATGTCGATTTAATTTTGTTTTATCATTTGCCATTTATTTGGGTAACCTCCTCTTTTGGGTTTCCTTATACTATTAGAATTACCAAACACAATTACTTTTCTATCTCTATTTTATATTTATCTCCACGATCATTTTAACTCTCACTCCTTCTCTATCTCTTTCTCTCTCCTCCTCTCTGCCTATTCATCAGTTTCTATGAGATTCACTCTTTTACTGCAAAAATTAGATATTATAGTTTTACAATTAATATTTTAAGGTTTTATAGTTTTGTGATTGCGAAAATTTGTATTTGTATTTTTTTTCTTTTTAATTGTTATCGTAATTAACTTAATCAATCTATATTACAAAGAAGCTAGGTAATTGACTAGAGCTATTCAGATGTCAGGATTTAATTTTATTTACTATCATCCTACGGCTGTCATTTATTTGGGTAACCTCCTCTTTTGGGTTTCCTTATGCTATTAGAATTACCAAACACAATTACTTTTCTATCTCTATTTTATCTCCACAATCATTTTAACTCTCACTCCTTCTCTATCTCTTTCTCTCTCCTCCTCTCTGCCTATTCATCAGTTTCTATGAGATTCACTCTTTTACTGCAAAAATTAGATATTACAGTTTTACAATTAAAATTTTAAGGTTTTATAGTTTTGTGATTGCGTAAATTTGTATTTGTATTTTTTTCTTTTTAATTGTTATCGTAATTAACTTAATTAATTTAATTTTTTTCCGAACCATAATTTCGTATACAAATAATTTTTTTTAAAAAAAAATCGTAAGTTTTGTAATTTTAAATATTTATTTTTTTCTTTTTAATTGTTATCGTAATTAACTTAATCAATTTAATTTTTGTCCGGCCCGTTTTTTTGGCCCGCAATTTCGTATACAAATTATTAATTAATCCTTCTGTTCCGGGTAAAGAGGCCCCGTTTGAAAGTCAATTTTTTTAAGAAAATAATATTTTTAGTAGTTCATTAATAATAAATTGACCTTTACGGTTTAACAAATATTTAGTTGTAGTTTTTTAATTGATTGCTATCGTAATCAACTAAATCTCAATTTAATTTGTGTCTGGCTTAAATTTATTTTTTTATAAAAAAAGTTATTAGTAAATTTTGTAATTAATTTTTTTGTTCGGCCCGTTTTTCTGGCCCGCAATTTCGTATACAAATTATTAATTAATCCTTCCGTTCCGGGTAAAGAGGTCACGTTTGAAAGTCAATTTTTTTTAAGAAAATAATATTTTTAGTAGTTCATTAATAATAAATTGACCTTTACAGTTTAACAAATATTTAGTGGTAGTTTCTTAATTGATTGTTATCGTAATCAACTAAATCTCAATTTAATTTATGTCTAGCTTAGATTTATTTTTATATAAAAAAGTTATTAGTAAATTTGTAATTATTTTTTTTAATTTTAAATATTTGTATTTTAATTTTTCTTATTGTTATCGTAATTAACTGAATCAGTTTATTTTTTGTCCGAAAAAAATTTGTTTCTAAGTTTGGTAATCAACTTTTTAAATTTTGAATATTTGTATTTTAATTTCTTTATTTTCTTAAAAGTTGTGTTTTGTTTCCCTTATTGATCTGAAATCTTTGTGATTTCGATTTCAAAATAGTATTTTGTTAATTCACGCTGTCTTATTCAATTTATTTTATGGTTTTTGTTTGCGAAGAATTTCATTTTTAAGTTTATTTCAATTAACAGGTGTTGGGTTGGTGTGTGTGTGTAAGAGAGAAAATGTTTTTTGATGCTTAATTATACTCTTTTAAGATAAGTTATAAATTTTCTTTTAAGATGAGTTATAAACTTTTACGACCAATAAAATATGTTACTCCTTCCGTCCCTAAATTATCGTCCTCCTTACTTTTTCGTCCATTCCAAAATAATTGTCCACTTTGAAACTTACCTTTTTAGAACATCACTTTTACCACTTTACCCTTACTTTTTCACGCTACTTTAATTATGGGCCACATACACATGGGCTTTAAAGAAAACTACACATTAAACCAATATTAATAATCGAGTCAAATAGGTTTTCTTAAACAGTGCGCCGGGTCAACCAAGACAATAAATTAGGGACGGAGGGAGTATTTCTTTAATTTTCGGGATGTTGGTGTGTAGTTTACATTAAGGATATATCAATTTATTTTCATCATGCTCGGTTCATACATTAATCATGCTCATATTGGCACCGTGCCATCGGCACGGGCACAAGTTTATTTTTATAGAATACTACACATCTTCTCATTGTTGTAGTTTCGTTTGTTGGGACATATGTATTGGTTTCTAATGATTTAATTGTCATTTTTTTAGCTTTTAGGATTGATTAATTTTGATCAAAATGGATCTATGCTCGCCTGTTAGATTTTATATGATAATATGTGGGAGGATTCGAGTTTTGCAGATGAAGTAGAGAATTTGGTTAAATGAATGTGTTTGAATTTTCTTTGTGTCATGTGTATGTAGAAATAATGGACAAAGTTATTGCATCTCATGTTTCCAAACCAACCATTGTTGTTAAGCAAGAACCCCCAGAAAAAGAAGACTGAGTTTTCGTTATTGAGAAAACAATAAAATTTTATTTTCGTATTTTAACAGTAGTTATAATTAAAATATTTATTTATTGGTTTTCTTATGAAATAAATATCGAAGTAAAATGTTTTATTTTGTTATGTATTTGAGTTTTCTCTCATTTTCGTTGTGTAGTGTACATATATCAAACTCATACAAATTATAAGTAAATATTAATTCATTTCCACAATATCTGCTTCATTTATTGATAAATTCTCAAACTAGTGTCGTGCCATCGGCACGGGCAAGAGTACTAGTTATAATACATTTATGCTCGTAACTATACTATGTTTATATCAAATTGTTCACCATGATGATGCATGTTATGCTATACTACACCAATGCATGCAATTAAATATATTTTGCATATGCGACCATATGTATGACACCGCCTTTACGTGCCTTATGATTTTACTAATCCCTGGCCGCGCGTGAAAAAAGATAGTGCATACTCACTCACTTATCAAATTCGACATATCAATGGAGTTAATTGTACTCTATATTTTATTATTTATTTGCTCATACATGACAAATGATTATGAAACTGCTTTATTCACCGCTACGCCTAAATTCGCGCGTGAACTCTCTATACAAATCATGTTTTGATCGCATGTGACACATAATATCGATATTGATGTTATTTTCCCCAATCATGCTAATAACAATATTTATATATTGTCATTTACATAAATCGTTAGCATGTATACCATCTTATTATCATAAGATTAAATGCAGAATACATACCCCAATTTTATTTAAAAAAGAGACTATGTTTGCTTCGCAAATAATGCACTAAATTTTCAGGTACTCAAACCAAGTCAACTAAGCATTGGTAACCGTGAGAACCATGACACCCTCCTCGTTAGAGTTGATTTCGCTCGCGCTGAGCACCTTAGGCACACTCTTGGTGCCAACCCAGACTTCCTCAGAAAGAAAACTACAACGACCATAATTACTTCCCGACCTCAAGGTAAACACTTACAGTCGGAAAGTAGGGGGCCTGCCCGCAAACGGAAAAGACCAAATATCTTTACAACTATTCGGACAGCCTAATGCACTAGCGGGTAAGACCCTCAGCCCTGTTGGGGCCACTATCTTCTTATCAACAGAAAGGCAAGTTCTTTCATTAAATTGTTAATATGTTTATTTATACCAATTGTTTTCGGATTACTTGACAAGATTTGTTCACCAGTCGAGCAGATAGGGCCATGTCTGGTCAACCTTCCTCTATACCCGAGTATTTATGGACATATCTTATCCTCTCCGTAAGCAAGATAGGGCCATGCCCGATTCACATACTGGGATGCTCGCAAGGCAGTAGGGGCCATGCCCACAAGGTAGCGGCTAACATCCTCGGATTCCTATAAGGCCGAAGCAACAGCATTGTTAGTCGTATATCTTTATACCAGTTGATATACTAGCAACGGCCGACGTACAAGCGTCAGCTAAAGGCTAAACCAGTTAGGCGGTCGCTCGTTGAGTTGGGCCATGTCCGCTAGGCAATTTGCAGGATGCTCGCCCCAAGGCGATAGGGGCCATGCCCATTCAAAGCCTTGGCCAGAACCAAACACTTGGTCCAGTTCGTGCCTAGGCACAATGTGCTCACGCCACGCTCGTGCCACAGCTCGAGCCTCATGTTATTATTATCGTGCACGTGCATTCTACGCTCGCGCCACAGCCCGAGCTTTATGTTGTTACCTCGTGCGTGCGTCACGCTCGTCTTTCGGCCGGCTTGGAATCATTATTCTCGTGCGTACATGTTGCGCTCGTACTACGGTCGAGCTTGAATCATTATTCTTGTGCGTGCGTACGCCATGCTCGCGCGCCACCCGAGCCTCATGTTATTTTTATCGTGCCCATGCGCTCGCGCTCTGACGAAGCTTTTGTTATTCTGCGTGCCGCGAGTTCACGCTTCGGCGCGCCAGATCATTAGTATCGTGCCCGTGCATGCCATGCTCGCGCCACAGCCTGAGCCTCATGTTATTATTATTATGCCCGTGCACGCTATGCTCGCGCCACAACCCGAGCTTTATGTTGTTACCCCATGCGTGCAGCATGCTCGTCTTCTGATCAGAAGCTTCAAATCATTATTCTCATGCTCGTGCAAGCCATGCTCGCGCTACAGCCCGAGCCTCATGTTATTATTATCGTGCCCATGCGTTACGCTCGCGCCCGCCCAGAGCTTCATGTTATTACCGTGCGGGTGCGCCGTGCTTCGTGCCGCGGCCAGGAGCCGTATTATCGTCGTGCGGGTGCGCTATGCCGTCTTGCGGCCGGTTTCATATTACACTCGAGCCACAACTGGCAGAGCATCAGTTACACTCGCGGTAGAGCAGAGTTTCTTATTATCACTCAAAGACCCTCGCGCGGTGAGGCTTTGCTTCGAACTTCTTGATCACTACGATGAGGCTTACGGATTTCCTTTATCGTTTTATGCTCTCCATTTGGGCATCCCACGGTTGAGCTTTATATTGCCCTCCCGCTCAAGTGTTACTTGCGGTTGAGTAGTACACCGCGTCTACCTGCGCTTACGCTCCCCGCTCGAATTTACTCGCGGCTGAGCTTTATATTGTCTTCCCGCTCGAGTGTTACTCGCAGTTGAGTAGTACCGCGCCTACACTGCGCTTACGCTCCCCTTCGAGTTTACTTCGCGGTGAGCTTTTATATTGTCCTCCCGCTCAAATGTTACTCGCGGTTGAGTAGTACTATATGCGCTTACTCGCGGCTAAGCGCTCGATTAGTACTGCGCTGCACTTACACTCCCCGCTCGAGTTTACTCGCGACTGAGCTTTATATTGTCCTCCCGCTCGAGTGTTACTCGTGGTTAAGTAGTACACCGTGCCTACCTGCGCTTAAGCTCCCCGCTCGAGTTTACTCGCGGTTGAGCTTTATATTGTCCTCCCGCTCGAGTGTTACTCGCGGTTGAGTAGTCTGCGCTTGCGTTCCGCTTCGAGTTTACTCGCGGTGAGCTTTATATTGTCCTCCGCCGAGTGTTATTTGCGGTTGAGTAGTACATCACATCACGCTTCGCGCTTCGAGTTTACTCGCGGCTGAGCCGTATATTATCTTCCCGCTTGAGTTTACTTGCGGTCGAGTAGATTATACACCTTCCCGTGCTTACGCTCCCCGCTCAAATTTACTCGCGGCTGAGCCTTACACATCCTCCCGCTCGAGCCTCTCGCGGTTGGGTAGATTATCATCCCACTCGAGCATTTCGCGGATGAGCTTCACATTATCCTCCCGCTCGAGCGTCTCGCGGTTTAGTAGATAATCCTCCCGCTTGAGAATCTTGCGGTTGAGCTTTATTTTATCCTTCCGCTCAAGTATTTCGCGGTTGAATAGATGTTATGCTTGACAGAAAATTATACTCCTTACCCTTGAGATAAATCCCAAGGAATAAGGACCAGGGGGCTACTGAAGTGCCTACATTTAATCTGCCTCAAAAGGCTTTTGGGCCTCACTTAGGCGATGGGGCTTTGCACTACACTGGCCCACTATACTTTACAGGACTACAGAACACTATGGGCCTGGCCCCTGTATGACAAGCCAACCCTAACCCTTTAGGTATAAATTAACCCTACTAGCTCATAGTGGGGGACACACTCTCTCTCCTCTATAGTTCTCACTCCACACACGGGGGCTACGCGCCCTCCTATATTTTTACACTGTACTGATTCTCACGTCGGAGGGTTTTGGGGGGACATCTCCGACCACTCACGGTGTTTATTTTGCAGAGATCCACATAAAGCTAGATATCCGACTCAAACGACGATTTGATCACGAATCCAGTCAACGAATTATTCATGTATCTCAACGACTTTCGGCACCCCCGGTATGACTGATATTTTTGCCACATCAGGTCTAACTATTTTAGTAACATGTGTGGGTTAAGTATTTAAAAAATATTATACACAGTAATAACCATACACAACTTCATTTATCGAAAAAATAAGTTACATATGGCTGGTGACTTAATTATAAAAGAGTTTAAGATTAATAATGACGTTTAACAATTTTTTTTTTTAATTTTCGGCACAATGTCGACGTGGGCTTGAGCCCGACTCAACTCTCAGTTACATCCAGCCATGCCTATCTTGCGACTTTCATAACCTAAACCACGAAAATGACATGAACCTCAGTTCTCATACACTCGACACATCTGGAGAGCTATAAACCCCTACCCCTATCCCTATGCTGCCCAACTTCATTTAATCATCCATAAAATTTACATTATTGGTTCATTTCTCAACCGCCCTGTTAGAATATGTATTTTAGGATAATTGTAGTTTGCTATATTTATATTAATTAAATGACTAGATTAGTGGTAGTTAGTGATAGTAATCCCATCATATAAGGGATGTGTATCTCTTAAATATAGGAGATGATTTGTTAGGCAAGTCTTGTATATATTGGTGGAAAGTAAATGGGAAAATCACGAAAGATATTTCTTTCATGGTATCACGATAAGTTACGATCTCTTTCTCGCTTCCGCCGCATTGTACCTCTTCGTCGTTCTTTTCTTCTTTTCTGTCTTTCTTGTGTCCGCCTCCCTCTAGAGGCCGCTGCTATGTCATCATCCAAGCTTGGTTTTCATCCGCTTTTTGGTTTTCATCCCGCTTTGTTCGGAGTCGAATGTTCGAACGATGTTCTGTGTTTACGAATTGGAAACGTGCAATACTCGACATGGGCGGCGTTCATAACCATGCCAAGTCGTGTAGGGTACTACATCACATAATTCCGTCTGACAAGGTAAAAGCCCCCTCTACAGATGAAGAACAAGATTTATGGGCTACTTTGGATGGGATTGTGTTGAAGTGGATCTATTCGACCATCTCCAATGATCTTCTTCAAACAATTCTTGTCCCGGGTGCAACAGAAATGGAAGCTTGGGAGAGACTACGAGATATTTTTGAAGACAATAAAAATTCTCGAGCAGTCTCTCTCGAGCAAGAATTCTCGTCTACCACGATGGAGGAATTCACCAATGCCTCGACATATTGCGAGCGTTTGAAGTCCTTGGGTGACCAACTCAAGAATGTCGGAGCACCCATTTCTGATAGTAGGATGGTCCTACAGTTGGTTGTCGGTCTTACCGAAGCCTACAATGGCGTGGACGCCCTTATTCGGCAAAAGGATCCTCTTCCGACTTTCTCACAAGCCCGCTCTATGCTCATCTTGGAAGAATCAGGTCTTGCCAAGAAGGCCGCCACCTCCAATCACTCTACCATGGTCTCGGCTCAACCTAGGCCTACCGAGGATTCTGTTCCGTTTTCTGATTTTGGTGGCCACGGTTGTGGGAATGGCGGCGAACGAAAGGGACAGGGCCGGAATAACAAGAAAAATGGGGGAGGTAATAAAGGGAATCGGGAAGATCATGGGGCTGCAGCACGTTCCGGCGGTGGGGGTGGCCGAAATCATTTTGGCAAGAACCAGTGGCCACAACAGCCGTGGGCTCAACAATGGCCTTGGGTCATGCCCCTTTGTCCATATCCCACCATGAATTGGGCTAGGCCGACATTTCAACCACATGGCCCTAGTTCTCAGTTTCAACCTGGTTTACTTGGTCCTCGTCCTGTCCGGAACAACCGCACTCCTCAAGTTTATGCAGCATCTACTACATTCGTTCCTACGGATATTGATTCTGCTATGCATACTATGTCGCTACATCCGCCGGAGGTTAATTGGCTAATGGATATTGGAGCAACGAATCATATGACCTCGGAACAAGGTACGCTCAAGTCTTATTTTAATACGAGCATTAATCATAAAGGTATTATTGTAGGCAATGGTAGTCTTATTCCAGTTAAAGGTGTTGGTCATACTAATTTGTCTCCTCCGTCCCCTCCCCTTCATTTAAAAAATGTTCTGCATGCTCCTCTTATCGTTAAGAACCTCATTTCTGTCAGTCAATTTACTCGTGATAATTCCTTCACTGTTGAGTTTGACCCTTTCGGTTTTTCTGTGAAGGATTTCCGGACGGGGAAGCCTCTTATGAGATGTGATAGCCAAGGGTAGCTCTACCCAATCACGTCTCCTTTTTCATCTTCCGTCAAGTCTCCTTCATCTTTTGCAACTGTTAGTTCATCTTTATGGCATGACCGTTTAGGTCACCCCGGGGCTCCTGTGTTTGCCTCGCTTAGAAATAGGAATTTTATTGGTTGTAATAAAAGTGATAACTCTCGTTTGTGTCACTCTTGTGTTCTTGGGAAACAAATAAAATTGCCTTTTAGTGATTCTACATCTTTTACTGTTATGCCATTTGATATAGTTCATTGTGATTTGTGGACCTCCCCCGTCCTAAGCTCCTTGGGACATCGCTTCTATCTTATTCTTCTTGATGATTTTTCTAATTATATTTGGACATTTCCTTTGGCAGATAAATCTCAAGTTTATTCTATTTTTCTTCATTTTCGGGCTTTCGTTCGAACTCACTTTGAACGAGAAATAAAAACCATACAAAGCGATAATGGGCGGGAATTTGACAATACGTCGTTTCGGGATTTTTGTAACACCAATGGTTTATCTTTTCACTTGTCTTGTCCATATACTTTACCACAAAATGGCAAAGTCGAGCGGAAAATTCGTACAACTAATAATATGGTTCGTATGTTACTTGTTCATGCCTCGTTACCTCCAAATTTTTGGCACCATGCCTTACAAATGTCCATATATCTTCTTAACATCCTTCCGGTTAAACATTTGGCATACAAATCCCCTTTACATATCTTATATAATCGGGTTCCTGCGTATGCTCATTTGCGAGTATTTGGGTGTTTATGTTATCCTCTCCGTCCATCTACTACCATACACAAACTTCAACCACGTTCCTCCCCTTATGTGTTCTTGGGATATCCTAAAAATCATAGGGGATATATGTGTTATGATTTGAGTTCTAAGAAAACTATTTTGAGTCGTCATGTCATTTTTGATGAGTCGAGATTTCCGTTTTCTTCTCTCCATAATCCTACGCCTCAGTCATATGATTTTCTTCAATCTGGCCTTTCTCCAGCCGTGATCCACCAATTGGCGACCCAATCCAATGAGGAACAGCCCATTTCATGCCCTAGGCCTGCTGTTCAAATAACCCCAAGTGTGGCCCACTTACCTGTCCCTTCTGCCGCCCCCTTAGCCCGAAATTGTGGTAGTCCAACGCCATCACAACCTGATTTGGGCCAGTCCTCTTCTTCTGGTCCAACTTTTGGGCCGCCTCCTACTTCTCCTAACTCTCCCAACGGTCCGCCATACAGCCCACCCTTAGATAACACTACAACCCACATTCAACCTAACCATCGACCCACTACAAGAAGTCAGTCTGGAATTTTTAAACCCAATCCTAAATACTGTTTCCAGTCAAGCGTGTCAAAATCCCATATTCCTGTTAATCCCGTCTCTGCTCTTCGTGACCCTAATTGGAAACTAGCAATGGACGATGAATTTAATGCTCTTATTAAAAATAATACTTGGGTGTTAGTACCTCGTCCTCCTGAGGTTAATATTATTCGTTCCATGTGGATATTTTCTCATAAATCTTGGTCTGATGGTTCTTTTGAGAGGCATAAAGCCCGTCTTGTAGGTGATGGGAAAACTCAGCAGGTTGGTGTGGATTGTGGCGAGACGTTTAGCCCAGTGGTTAAACCGGCAACTATCCGTCTTGTTCTTAGTTTGTCACTTTCTAAAAATTGGGCGTTGCATCAGTTAGATGTTAAAAATGCCTTCCTTCATGGTGAGCTCCGGGAAACTGTGTATATGCATTAGCCGGTTGGATATCGGGATTCTCGTTTTCCGAATCATGTTTGCTTGTTAAAGAAGTCTCTCTATGGTCTTAAACAAGCCCCCCGGGCATGGTACAAGAGGTTTGCGGATTTTGTATCTTCTATTGGCTTCACAAATAATCGGTCTGACAACTCTCTATTTATTTATCATCACAATGGGAATACAGCTTATATACTCCTATATGTTGATGATATCATCCTAACGGCCTCCTCGGATCTCTACGGTCGTCTATTATGTCTCTTCTGAGTTCGGAATTTGCTATGAAAGACTTGGGTTCCTTGAGCTATTTTTTGGGCATAGCTGTGGTTCGCTCTGCTCAGGGATTATTTCTTTCACAACGTAAATATGCAGAAGATATCATTCATCGTGCTGGGATGTCTACTTGCAAACATGCCTCTACTCCAGTTGACACGAAGTCAAAATTGAGCTCTACTTCGTCCGTCCCATTCAGTGACCCGTTCTTATACCGTAGTCTTGCGGGTGCTTTGCAGTATCTCACTTTCACACGGCCGGATATTTCTTATGCGGTCCAACAGATATGTCTCTTTATGCATAATCTGATGGTCGCTCACATGAATGCGTTAAAGCGGATCATTCGGTATCTCCAAGGTACTCTCACACTCGGTTTACATCTCACTCCGTCCACTACATCAACTCTTATTTCTTACACCGATGCCGATTGGGGTGGATGTCCTGATGCTCGTCGATCCACTTCGGGCTACTGCAGTGTATTCTTGGGAGACAATCTTATATCTTGGTCCTCCAAACGGCAACCCACTCTTTCTCGTTCGAGTGCCGAAGCGGAGTACCGGGGTGTCGCTAATGTTGTTTCGGAATCTTGCTGGCTACGCAACTTACTCTTGGAACTCCATTGTCCGATTCACAAAGCTACGCTAGTATATTGTGATAATGTGAGTGCCATCTATCTTTCCGATAATCCTGTTCAACATCAGCGTACAAAACACATCGAGATGGACATTCATTTTGTCCGGGAAAAAGTGGCTCGCGGCCAGGTTCGTGTCCTACATGTTTCGTCCCGATTCCAGATTGTGGACATATTTACGAAGGGCCTCCCACTTGTATTGTTTGATGAATTTCAGATCAGTCTAAACGTCCGGCCTCCTCCCGTTTCGACTGAGAGGGAGTGTTAGAATATGTATTTTAGGATAATTGTAGTTTGCTATATTTAGATTAATTAAATGACTAGATTAGTGGTAGTTAGTGATTGTAATCCCATCATACAAGGGATGTGTATCTCTTAAATATAGGAGATGATTTGTTAGGCAAGTCTTGTATATATTGGTGGAAAGTAAATGGGAAAATCACGGAAGATATTTCTTTCACGCCCAATTCATCCAACGGTAGCTAATGAATGCAGGAAGATAGAAATCAGACGTGTTATATGCAGCAAGATAGAGTTGTGGTTTGGTTAATTGCTTTGGTCAATATTTAGTGGGAGACGATGTTATAAGCTGTATGAGATCCCAGCTGAGCTTGAGCCTTGAGCCTTGAGCCTTGAGGTAACTAATTGGTTGTACTGTTCTAGAACCAAACACAAAAGATTATCAACTTTATTAATATCAATAGTTTATTTATTGCAGACCATACAAACATAAGAACAAGACCAAAAGCACACAAATTCTCATCAAAAAGAAAATCAAAGTACATAGCATATTAAGGACTCTACTGGTCTGTATACAATAATAGCATTATTTATTTATTTGGCCTCAGACACTGATCTCAATGGACTTGACCTCCGGCTTCTTGACCTCCTGCTTAGGTATGGTAACTGTGAGGACCCCATTCTCCATTGAAGCCTTCACTTCATCAATCTTAGCATTTTCAGGCAACCAGAACCTCCTCAAGAACTTGCCACGTGTCCTCTCGACACGATGCCACTTGTCATTCTTGCCTTCCTTCTCTGTGCTCCTCTCACCACTGATCTGAAGGACCCTACCTTCCTCAACCTCAACCTTCACCTCCTCTTTCTTCAACCCTGGAAGATCAACATTGAACACATGCGCTTCCTGGGTTTCCTTCCAATCAACTTTGGCATTAGTAAATCTGGTTGTGTCATCAGCAATGCTAGTGGTACCAAAGGGTGCAAAGATGTCACCAAACAGTTGTGGTATCAAAGCCATTTTCTTTAACTTCTTGAAAATGAACAGTAAGAGATCTAGCTTAGATGATCAACTCAAAAGAAAGCAGAGTTTAAGCAATTTGTGCGTTAATGGCATTTGTGAAGGGGAATATAAATAGAAATATATATATAGTTGGGATGAATGGATTCTTGGAAATTCAGGATTCTTCTACAATCTTAATAGTCTAGATTAATCATATTGATGGAGTGCCTTAGATATGTTATAAAGTGTGTTGATAGTTTTCTAAACTTTTTCTACATGGTTCTCGCCGAAGGATGATGATTCTAGAGTCTAGACTTCCAAGCTCCAACTATTTCACATTGGGCCCAAACAGAAACCTGTTGAATTCAATGGTTTCTACTATTTGTTAATCCAACTAAAACCATTCATCTTACTCTTCATATATCCAACTAAAATCCATCTTTGTCCCCCGAGGCATAGCCGAGTGGTAAGAGGGGCATAAGATCGCATGCTGGGTTAAATACTTGGTGCTTTCTTTTCGAGGTTGGACCTTGTATGTGTTATCGATTGCTTCAAATATCATTTCGGCACATCTCGCGATTTTTGTAGTAGCAATGAGGGCCGAACTACTGGGATTCAACTTTGGTTTAAAAAAATATATCTGCCACAAAGGTCCGTGTAGATGATGAATTAATTTTTAATTCAATAAATATTCAAATTTAATGAAATTTAAATAATGTGCAATTTACTTTTAAAATCATAGCAATTCCATAGTTTGGATAACATGAATTCAATTGTAATTCTACATAGTTATAAAAATTCATTATTATCTCAATTATCTAGTTTAGTCTAATGATAGTGGTTATTAGTTATTATGAATGGCCAATGTTAAAACCTTACTAACAACAAAATTATTAGAATTATATATTTTTAATAATAAATAGCATAGAGAGGTGGTAGGTGGTGGCGGCCGGCGGCGGAGGTGGTCGTAGGTGGTGGTGGTGGTAAAAGGAAGGTGAGTTGTTATTACGTATAGTAATGAACCAAATTTTAGAATTTAAATTATTAGCATTTAGTATAGAATTAATTTTGTGAAATTGAGACATTTGGAATTACAACTTAATTCCAATTCCAAATTTTAACTAGGTTGCCAAACGATCGAATTGGTTTTGGAAGCCTCAATTCCAATTTTAAGATATGGAATTGAGGTATCCAAATATACCCTTAGTGAAATTAGGTAGTAGTGGGCGTTCTGATTCAACAATTGTTCATTGAATACAAAGGAGAAATTGGATCGGGCCCATTTCATAAGTTTTTAACCATTTTTTTTAATTGGAAAAAACACTTTTGGAGGGCGTAAAGATGGTTTGGACATTAATGAACCGGATACGTGTTATGGATCACTTACCCAACGCATCACGATGCATCAATTTGTTTATTGTGATGCATCAATTCGACCATTGCATGCAATGAGCGTCACTCAGACAAAATGCATAGAATTTCAATCACGATGAATCAATCTAGAATTACGATGCATCGCAATGTTGTAAATGATATCTACGGGATCATAATCATATTCAATTTGAAGAAGATATTTATAGAAATCAATCTATATTTAATCTTATTTGATTTCTACTTTAATTAAAATATCAAACAAAATAAGAAAACTTTCACTACATATTTACGGAAATCATTCAATCAATCTACGAAAGATTCCTACCTTAGTTACAAGATCAATGAAAATAAGGAAACTTTGATCACAAAAAAGGTGATAACCAGGTCGGTCCCTTCCAGACAAATTTCAATTGCTACAGTACCTTCTTTTTTAATTAACTAGAAAAAGGCACGTTTGGTGCAAAAATGATGAGTATACCCTTAATGAACAAAAGCGCGCGTACAAAGCTTCCGTTCATGTATCATAATGCACAAAATTATGCATCGCAATGTACACTTTGAATCACGATGCATCGAGGTTCAAACTCGATGCATTGTGATTCCAAATCGATGCATCACTGTTCCAATCGATGCATTGATTTGTTTCATGATACAACTATTTCGAATTTTGATGCATAAATTCCATTGTTTCTTCTAGAGATGTTAAAGCGGTCGAGCACCGCAGGGTCGACTTTGTTAAACCAAAACTAGAAACGGTTAGGATCGAGTAAAGGTAACCCGTTTAAATACCGGGCTAATATGGCTAACATATCAAACTAAACATTCCTATAACGATTGTGGCATCCGAGTCTACTTTTAGCTTTGGTGTTCATGTTCTTAATAAATATAGAAGTCATCTTCATGGTGATCATGTGCAAATACTTATTTGTACTCGTAGTAGGCTACAAGGTTTTGTTCATAGTAATAGTTTTTATATTTTTACGTTAGTATTTGATTTAAATAGTTGATCGTATTACTCTCACCAACAATTAATTTATGTTATTTTATTATTGTAGATGAATATGATAATGACGTTGAAGAATATACTTTCTCGAAAGAAGGCTCAGTTTCGAATATAGTTGAAGATTGAACATGTTGTTTAATATTTTTATTATTACTTTTTAATTAGTAGTACTTGAAATTGTTTTGTGTTTTGAATTTCGTCACTTAAATAATATTGTTAACTCGTTGTATGATTTTATTTTATTTCAGATTGTGTTGTCGATCGTTGTCCGTCACTCTGGTTATTACTTAATATCGAATTTTAAATTTAAATAAAAGCGTCATTATTCTTGAGTGTGACTAGTTTAGGGTCTGTTTAAACCGAGGCCTGGAGGGTTAGTTTTAGGATTGCAATGTTAGTGGTCCGTTTAACTCGTGGCCCAATAGGGTCACAACCCGATTAACATCTATACTTTTTTTCCTATATGCCATTTGTTCATTTAATGTATCGATTTTTTTGCATCACAAATTTTCTAAAGTTTTATTATAGAGATTAGTCCAGATTTTGTACTCCATTACCTAGTCAAAATAGTAGAAAGTTGAAGTTAAACCGAAGATATGAAAGAGATGGAGATTGGAGGGATTGGTTTATAAATAGAAAATCATTAGAGATGAGAGACAAATGTTGCAGAGAAAAGAAAGATTAATCTCAAGGCGTTTGAGTAAACAATGAAGATGAAACTGCTCTTTTCAATTAGATGCATTGGAATTCCAATAGGATGCATCGCAAAATGAACTAAACCTCATGTCTCTTGACAATGCATGATTTTGATGCATCGAAATTCCAATTGGAAGCATCGCAAAATGAACTAAACCTTATGCCGCTTGACGATTCAAGAATTTGAAATTGAGATGCATGATTTTCCTGCATCAGTTATCCAATTGGATGCATCGCATAATGAACTAGAACCTCATGTCTCTTTTTTTTTTTCCTATATGGAATCAATAAATTATTTAAAATTGATGCATCTTTCCTACATCGCAAATCTAAATCGATGATACGTCACGATTCACAAATGATGGATCGTGATTCAAAATTGATGCATCCAAATTCAAAAAGGGTGTCCAACAACAAACTAATTATTTATATTCGAACATTTTATCGAACAATTTACATGCATCGCAACACACACACAAAAGTGAATCTATTTTAAATCACACAAACAAACATAAAAAAGAAGTGTGTGTTCCAATATTTTGATTTTAATTACAATTTTATTTACCAGTATATAATTGGTTTTATATAATTTTAAGACATCTGGAATTACAATTCGAATTAAATATTTTTCTTTGGTTACCAAATAGCGGAAGATTTTGTTTGGGACATAGAGATCTTCCAAACTAGTTAACGAGTATCAAAACATAGCAATTGTGAGAGCTAGTTACTTGCATTTTGGAACTGGAACAAATTTATTTGGGACTTAGACCACGTTTAACGGTGTATCACCAAAAGGATTTACATGTAGGGGTGTATAGCCGAACCATTGAACTATCAAACCGAACCATGCGGTTTGGTTCAGTTTTGGTTCAAGACAGTTTGGTTTTGGTTTTTAAAATTCAAAAACCGACCGATTCGGTTCATGGTTTATGTTTTTAAACGGAACCAAACCAAATTGAACCCAACCATATTTTATTTGATTATTTATTATATATAATATATATGTCTTTCCGTCATATATATAATAAATAATTTCGTTCTTACCAAATGTCATGAATTTAAATGATATCTTGACTTAATTGTTGTAAGTCCAGTTGGCAACGAAATGAGACTAGAGGGGATGAATAGCCTTTTAAAAACTTTAGGAGTTATTTTGGAAACCTTTAAAATTTACAGTGGAAAAGATAAGTTTTCAGCAGCTGATGTAAAATCAGCAGGTAGCAGCTTGAACTTAAAACATGTTTGGTTTGGTTTTCTTTTGATCACTTAAGTATAAGAACTGAATTGAAGGATAATATATAAGATCAACTATGTAAATAATTTGGGAATATAACTGTTAAACACTTAAGTAGATAGAAGTTGCTTAAGTGTATGAACAGTAAAAAAACAGTAGGTAGACATAACACAGTATTTAGAGTGGTTCGCAATGTTAAAACTGCTACGTCCATTACCAAGTTGGTCAAACTTGGATTTTGAAGCGCATTAAGATTATATAAATGCTAAGTGATCACTAACGGATCAGTATACAACAAAAACCAGTGTTTGAGTTATTTGATCTAGCAAGAATCGAACTCGTGCAACAATCAGAGGTTGTTTAAGGATTTGAAAGAATACAGGAACAAACGAACAATGATTGTTTAAACAGAAACTATAAAAGAATATTATATGAGAGACTATCTACTAAATGTTTGAGAGAAGAAACTTTTCAAAGAAAGATTTGAAATTATGGATATGAATGAAAGTTTCAACATGTCTATTTTTGAGTGCTTGGAGAATTTGAGATTTTTAAATGCTTGAGCACGTAGTTATGTGTTGTGTGTTCTTCAATCCTGTCTTCAAACGTTTTATAGAGCTATCCAAATTTGTAGCCGTTTGAGATAGCGAGGTTGAATCTTGAATTTCTTGACGAAATGATGACCATGATCTATCATTGAATGCCCAAAAATTTTGCAAACTGTAAGAGACAAAAAGTACACTCTAGCATGAAATATTAAAGAGAGTGGTTAGCTAGGTTTGAATGAATAAAGAGCATGTAAGACATGCATGAAAGTCTTCTATTGATAGGACATGTGTATAGTTCTTTTGCTTGAAAAAATCGACCAAACTAATGTTTTATAATAAGCGTGTGAGATTCAAATATATCAACGGATATACTGTTTCAGCCGATAGAAAATTTCGAGTGTATAAGTAAGTGCTGATACTGTCATCAGCAGCTGCTAGCTGCTGAAGACTATTGAGCTTTAAGTAGGTAGAAAGTAACAAGTTATAAGGCTACTTAAAACAAAGTCAAAAAAAAAGGTGTCTTCTATATTTAAACAAAAGAGGATATCTTATCTGCTGAAGGTTCAACAGATAGATTTAGACTTGACACAAAGTCTAAATTAAAACCGTTTTAAAGATTTTGGAGAAATATTAAACTAGTTGTTTTAACTTAATGGTTTTAAGTAAATCTAAGATATGTAAGTTTATATAATCTCCTCTTATTTACTTAAAGTCATTCATCCTAAACAGAGGGTAAATAAAGTATAGTCATTATTTTATTCTCATATTAGCAATACATTCACCTAAAATATCACAATCTTTAAAATGTTTGAATATATAACTAATTTTAACACATTGTTCTAAAACTAATACGTATGTAGGATAATAAGAACCGAATAATTTTTCGGTAGCATCGTTAAAAACTTTCAAAATCATCTTTTAAATTTTCACAAACATCCCATTGATGAGGAAATATTGGAAGAGATCTATGGATTGAAAAAAAATGCTAAATCTACAACTAGTTCTACAACTTTAATAACAACTCATGGATAGTCACGTGCAAAAAAATCCCAAGACAATAATACCCTTTCTTTCAATCCCGATTCCCTCGCCAATATCTCACCTCTCAAAATCTGAAATCGTAATCGTTCTTCCCGTCCCTGCCTATCTCTCTTCCTCCCACTCTGCGAATCTCCTCCCCTACCAGCTTGGCTTTTCCCCCATCAAACTAGGTTTTTTTTTTTCAATCAATCAATTCTGAAATTGGAATTCTTTAGCGGCAAATTGCATTCTGACCTTGGAGCCATGTTCAACGAGACTACTTCTTGGGAGTATCCTCCACCGCTAGATGCGCATTTGGTCAGTCCTCTTTTCTTCATTATTTCATTTTAGACTTCTGCTCATTTTCCAATTATAGATATTTAAGAACGGTGATGTCTTGGCTTCCATGGATGACACTCTAAACCCCTTCAATTCATAATTGTTATTATTCACAAACAAACATTTCTCTTAGTTCTTTCCCATTCAGAGAAGCTGTGGCAAGACTTGAAAATGTGATCCTTCATTTTACTCTAAGAAAATCTTTATTTCATTCTAAATAAAATTCCTCCCAAGACTGACAAGTGGAATTCAATCTAAACTAAACACAGCCCTTACCTCAACATTTATGAATCAGACACAAGTGGTATACATGTGAATTCTAAAACTTAACCATATTAGATCACATTTCATTGAAAAGGGAAAATATATGCATGCTATGAAGATGCAACAAATGCTAAAACATATTGGATGTTGCCGCACCACTTTGATGATACTGATGCAAACAACTTCCACTATGAATGGCTTCCGTAGACCTGTTAGGATCTTCATGTATTTTGGTTTAGTTTGTGTCAATGTAGCTCTATAAGTTTACCCATTTCCAGCAAAATCAAAGTGAAAGGCAGTGATCCATTATTTTCCTAAAGCAGCTGCTGTAAGATTTGCTCATTTTAGTCATTTGCCATAGGATTTTTATCCTGGTATGGAGAAAAAAACACGCACCCCTTAGTGAAGCGCTCCAATGAGCGAATTACAAACTAGCAAGAGAATTGACAAAATTTTCCAAGAGGAGGAATTGTAAGAAAAGCTAGATTGGTTAAATTAAAGCTTCCTGGATAATGCCATTGCACTAGTTTCTTGGCACTTGCACTCTTAAAATGATTTTGTAGATGTGGGTGCACCCAACTAAAAGTGTTTTGGAGACCTACTTTATGACCAAAGGCAGATATTGTATTAATTTTTTGTTTTTTTGAGACAAGATTAGAATATCAAGGGATTTCTTTCTTTGACTTTTTAATCTGGTGGAGCAAGCTTTGAAGTCGAGCCAAATTCCAGACGATCTAGATCATAGAGTTACTAATAGCACAACGTGCCATGAAAATGTTAAGGATGACAATATGGCTACAGATGGTGAAGATGCGGCTAATGATGAGTCAGGGGATGACAATTCTGAACAAAAGAATGAAGCGCTTGCTGAAATGGAGGTACTAATGCTTCTTCACATAAATTTTATTGTTAATTTTCCTACATTAGATTTATGGATGCTTACACTTTTAGACCCATCTTCTATGTCCTCCCCCTTTTATGTTTGCATTCTTAATTCTAATTGAACGTCAAATAAGTGAAAGTGAAATATTGATTGAAATTGCAAGATCAGTTTACGAAACAGTCAGGCAAATTGTTGTATCAAGATGAATGAGTTGAATTGACATGCATTATCATTTTCAAACTGAGGACTGGAGACTTGAAGTCTTTTCCATGCAATTTTAACCTGCTCACATCTAGTTAGACACATAACACATTTGTTATTGCATTCTGACAACATTCTTACATTTCCATTGCGTCGCTTAGAACAAAAAAAAACCGAAACTTTAATTCCTGGGTTATATCTAATTGGTTTGAATCTGTAGGTTAGAAGCTTTTGCAGAACCTATAGCAGAAAAAAGGTTACATGTAGCTAACAATTAGTAACTTTGAAGCATTTCATTATTGTTAGTTTCTACTTTTAGATGTAAATAATCATACCTAGTCGAACCTATTATTTCAAAATTCTAAGTGCTGAAATTGGCTTTCATAACACCAAGGTAGGTGCATCCATATGACCGGTACATGTCAATTTTTTATAGTTGCACATAATGATTTTGTGTTCCAAAAGAATATCACATGATTGGAAGACATTCTAAACTTGCAAGGATTATTCTATTATGTTGAATTCCTTATTCTTGAATAAAATGCGATTAAAGATATTTATGAATTCTACAATGATATGGTTTACAGTGACGAATAAGTATTGTCAAAGCTTACCAAAACATATAAAAATATGTAAATAATAGCATTTGAAGACAAGTTGAATATCCTGCCAATGATCAAATTACTTGATGCTCTCTTATTTTTCAAATTTGGTTTGTTTTCTTTGTAAGGTCTTGTAGAATTTGAAAACGTGGATCATCTTTTGAATGTTGACGATTCCTAAATAGGGTGGTACACGTTGAAGGAAAATCAAGTTGTGCGGAATTGGTTTATTCCGTTTCATTTGTCGGATAAAGGATGCTTATACACTCAATTTCTTTGAAATCAATTCAAGCCGTTTTCGAATTGATGTAGTGATGGGAACACGGTGAAGCTCCTTTTTGTCAAATTAAGGGCAAGTATCTAACAAAATTGTGGATATAATACGGTTGATCCATACATCAATATGATAGAAAGGTGACTTATTTGCCCCGAAAATATTCTAGGCCAAAGCATTGCTGAGACTTTTGATTCAACACCTGTAGCTGTCATAGAAATGGTAGATGATCGATGTATTTTATTCGATTTTATATCTTCTATGGCTTAAATTATGCTATTTCACGAGGCTTTTGGCTACTAATATATGTTTTCGGTGAGTTTTGTAAGTTTCGGGGTTATTAGTGAAAATGAAACTCCGGGTTTTAAGTGCAAATTTCAAGAAGGGCCAAAAGGAAAAATGAAGAAGAAACGAAGTTCTCGAAGACCTTGCGGACGCAAGGTACATTCAAGGTTGGAGACCTTGTACCCAACACTGCGACCGCAAGGTGGTCGAACGCGATATCTTCGGATTTTCACACGTGATTTGATTGGATTACAACTGTATATATTGAAGTTAGATTTGGAAGCACTCTTTAGTAGATTTTAGGTAGTTTTTAGATTGTATATCATAATTAGATTTTGTAATTTCAAGTATTGAAGATCAAATCATGTATCTGATCATCTCCATGTGCTGTTCATTGTCTATGATGAACTAAATCATCCATAATCTAGGAGGTGGGAGGTAACTTGTATCGAATTTATGTTTTGATTCTTATTTATGATCATTCAATTTTTGTTGATTGTGTTGTTTATCAATCCCTATATTATTTTTCTTTGAACAAATGAATGTAATCGCAAATAATAAAGGCCTAGAGGTGCGGATAAGGCATGACCAATGTGCATATGTCGCATTGCTCACCAACACAATAAATTGGACCTATCGATGCACGAGAGTGATAAGTTAGGACCAGGTTCATACATGATCTAGGTGACAGATAGATCATAAATCTAGGTGACAGCTAAATTTACAGTTCATGTGCTTAGGATATAGAATGGATGAATTTTGCGGGGATGGAGGTTGAACCAATTGTTCAACAGACTATATCTATCTTCAGTGAACGAACCAAAGAAATTGAATGATGATTATTAGGAATTGAACATAAAGGAGATACAAGTGAAACCAGGAATCCTAGATTGCCACCCACCATAAGATCTTCATATCATTACTAATTAGATAAACCTAAATATAAATAGTAGTTTATAGTAGAAATAAATATAAAACCCCTTTAGATTAATAATTTGCTATCAATAAATTGCAATCGTGATCACTTGTCTCTCGACCCTTGCTTCCAATACTATTCTATAATAGTCTTGTCCACTTGCAAGGAAAAAGATTAATTAAAACATCGATCAGTAGACAACAACATGTAGACAACAATGTATTTGGTCTGTAAACGATGTAAAATTCGAAATGGATAAATGTTGTAATGAATATTTGAATGTCGGTAGGCACATGCAATAAAAGATAGCTCATTCTTATAGTTGTTGCTGCTAGAAAGTTGCAATTTATGTTAATAGCTTGTATTTGTTTACTTGGTGAATTAGCAAAATATTGGCTCTGACTTGTATGATTAATTTGAGCATATGATTACAACAGTTTGGATGTAGTTTCCTTGATAAATAGTCTTGTCGGATCAGTTTATTACAAATTGAGATGAAGGTAATCTGCAAATATGTGAGCTCCTCTAAAGAATATAGTTTGAAGTTGGGATATTGTTGTCCATACAAATGCACGTCTTTCTTGGGATTTGTCCAAACAAAGCACAATATCTTATATATGCAAACATTAGACACGGTTGGAAAAGCTATTTCAACCGTGTCTTTTATTGAATCAAAAGAGGTATATTATACCATAATTAGATCTATCTAAACAATATATTCACATATTAAATGCTATAATCTAGGATTAACAATATATTCAGCTATTTACATTGCCAGATTTGTTTACGAACAAGACCATCACCCGAGATTCCATTTCATCATGCAACCTTTTTTGATTTTTATAAATTTTCACTCTCTTCCTATTCATCTATCCTTAATTCTCCGCTATTCTCCTCTCCATCTTATCCACTTCTCATCCTCATTTATAATATGAGAT
Organism: Codonopsis lanceolata; assembly: GCA_013146195.2. Classification (NCBI taxonomy): domain Eukaryota; kingdom Viridiplantae; phylum Streptophyta; class Magnoliopsida; order Asterales; family Campanulaceae; genus Codonopsis; species Codonopsis lanceolata. The sequence continues at coordinate 164,366,894 of CM028378.1, forward strand.
CATTTTATAGTTCACCCTTATTTTCATATGGGCTTCCTTTGGATCATGCACCTAGGACCGTGAAATTTTGAAAGTGGTACTGGAACTATTCATAAGTGGTTTATTTGATCAAGTGGCAATCAAGTTTAGACTTAGTGTAACTATGGTTTTGACATACGTTTTAGGATTTCTTCGGTGGATTTTTGGGGAACACCATCTTGTGTCACCGCAATGCCTAAATAGTTGAGGGTGGCCAAATCTCAAACTTTTCGGAAGGAAGTGACATAATAGATTGACAATCTAATGGGAATTATGTAGTAAAATGTCCTATTTGGAACAAACGAGCTTGAACATAGCTTGCAAACCAAGCTTGCGGAGAAAAATCATTATTACATTTTGTTTGAGGCCATACTTCTTTAAAAGTTAATAGTCGATGCTGGATAGTTGGTAAAAGCATATAAAAGTTAAGTTACACCATGCGATAAGCATTTTTGTTATTTAAATTAATCTCTATGATTTTGATAGCAAAGTTAATTGACTAAATGTTTATTGCAACTAGGTTATACTTTTAAGTTAATAATTAATTGGTAAAATTTTGAATTTATTACATTAATTTAACAATTTAAATATTACTTTAAGACAAATAAAAAATTAGGATCGACAATTTTGTAAGGATGGATTGGAGGAGAATGTGATTACTTTAAGAAAATGTTTAGATTTTTAGCATTTTTGAAACATGTCTTTATTGGATAAAACATATATATACCATAATACAAACCTTCTATATTAACAATATATTGACACTCTCCAATATTAAGGCTATAATCTTCTATCTATGGTAACAATATATTCACATATTATTTGCAAACATTAGACACAATGCCGGTGGAAATGAGTCCTTCCACCCCTTAGAAACACAAGCATAAGAAGCCGCATCTTTTGCACTACTCATGTAACGTAAATTAATCAATATAACAACATTCCATCTTACAATAGTCATTGATAAACGAGAATGTGGAAACATAAGCAAAACCCACATTAGAATAGAGTTAACATCTCAACAAAAACACAAATCTGCTAGAAATTCACCTACAATAAACTCACAGACAATAAAATAGTGTAGCTTGCATACAAAAAATAAAATATCCTCTAATGTCAATTGGAATCAGGGGTTGGTCAATTTGCACCATATCTTGGAGGCGGAATGCAGACACCTCCACCATATCCTGGAGGTCGAATGTTAACACCTGCATCATATGTATGCAGATTGTTTACGTAGTACCAAGGTGGATTCTGAGAAATTTGTGGAGTTATCATCTGCATATTAGCAATATATAAATTTATAGATTAACAATATACACTAAAAATCAAGAATATACAAATCCATGATAAAACTAACAAACTTACATTATAGGGAAGTACATGTTCTCTAGTGTATGCATCAGGAGGAACATATAATCTTTCTTGTGTTAGATGAACACCCAAAGCCACACTCTTGTGACGAGAACACGTATGTAAACTTGCGTTTGTCCGTGTTGGTGTTACCTCATGAATTTGAGAAATGGATGACTCCCTAGAATACTCTTGTGTAAAAGGATATTCTGTGGTATATTGAAACTCTTGTGTACCCACATGTATGATCTTTTCTGCTAGTGTTAGTTCATGTACCTAGAAATAGAATGAAAAATGAAACAGAGGTTGGTGAGCGTATGATCTTTTCCTAAAAAAAGCTAAAATTCTACGTTGTACATCTATTGAAACATAACAAATAATGTTGATTACAAATAAATGGAAATACCTTTGGAATCTTCTTGCTCTTTTGCACACGTTTATTTTGATTTTGTTGTATTTTGGGTATTTCAGAAGTGGATGAGTCATTGTTCTTCAAAGCCTCCGATAATATACACAAAACCAATTATAATCAGAAACACATAACCAATAGATGATATAACATACAAGGTACATGAAAAATAATTAATGATACTTTGTATCTTATTACCTTTCTTTTCTTCTTCTTTATTATTTCATAAATGGATACCTTCCTTTTTTCTGATGGGCGACCTTTAGTCCATTTACAAATCGAGTCAATGATATCTTGATGTATTGGTTGGGCATTCGAAGAGGCGGAGTGAATAGAGGTTGGTGAGACTATGTTACTAACTAAGCTGGATGCATTGTTTGACAAGTGTTATTTCAGACTTTTAATAACACTAACACCTCACTGTATTTGTTTTCAGTATCTGAGGCCAAATTTGCAACTTTAGTAAACATAGTGCACAAATGATCATACCTTTTTTCTTTATCTATAGTAACCCAACCATCATAAGGGATTTTTACCCGTGAATGACATCTCTTTACATCTTTCCTCCACAACTTGAAAATGTATTTATCTAGAAGTTCAATATTATCATATTCCTTCAAAAATACAGACAATGCATGTCTACAAAGTATCCCTCCGAACTCAAACAATTGACAGCTACACTTGATATCAGAGTCAGTTTTATTAATTAAAATAATAAAACTCCCTATTTTCGATATCTCGTCTCCAACTTGGCATCTTCTTCTATCACCCATTCTAAATACATGTCACCTTCCTTCTTTGAAATTTGTTCACAATATAACTTGCTATCTATTAACTCTCTCTGAAATTTTTTAAACTTGGAATGGGTGTAAACAGTTTGAAATTGCTTCTCCATTTCAAAATGTGTCGATAGAGGTAGCATCTGCGATGATGATCTGAAATCTGCTTGAGTCTCTTTTTTTCCACTTTGCTTCTAAGAGCATTGATGTATTGTTCCACAAATTGTTTAAAAGTGATCTTTTTATTCACATACCCATCAAAAAAAGCATTAATGCTCTCGCTTCGTTGGGTGGTTGACATGCCAGCTCAAAAACTTGACTTCAAAAAACATGGGATCCATCTTTGCCTCTGATTATACAATCCACTCAACCAATTGTTTTCCTGCAAATGATACTTATCGATCATTGCATTCCAATTTAGTTCAAATTCTGTCGATTTCTGTGAATCATAAATGCAGTTAAACATATCAGAAATGATCGAAGCATTTCCCTTATAGCTGCCTAACTTCTAAGGAATCTTGTTCATGATATGCCACAAACACAATCGGTGCCTAATATTTGGAAAAACAATCTCAATTGCATTTTATATTGCTTTATCCTGATCGGTAATTATGCCTTCAGGGGCACAACCTGACATACAAGTAAGCCAAGTTTGAAAAAACCAGCAGAATGTTTCTGTTTTCCCCGATGAAATTAGACCACAACCAAGGAACACAGATTGACCATGATTATTAACTCCTACAAATGGAGCGATTGGCATGTCATACCTGTTTACAAGATATATGGTATCAAAAGTGACAACCCTACCAAATTCTTTGTAAGCTTCTCTGCTTCTAGCATTAGCCCAAAATACATTTTGCAGTCGACCTTCAACCTCATCTATATCCATAGAAAAAAATAAACCTAGGCTTTGAGCTTGCATCTTCAAAAAATAATTTTGAATTGCCATTGCATCTCCTTGGCCGAGTCCTAGATGTCTCGCTTTGTCAATATAATTCCTTGCATCTTTTACAATATATGTTGCATTCTCATATCCACCACTTTCTTCTATGCAAGCACGAATATTTTGATTTGCTCTAATCCCGACTTTATCATTTAATTCAAGTCTTCTTCTGGTTTTAGCAGGAATGAGGCGATTATGTCGAAAGTATCGTGACTTACTCGGACTTAATGCATGATTATGTTCAAGATTGAGAACTGTAATATACCATTGTCCATCTAAGCTCAAATGTGCAGATAACTTAATTGGACATCCTAATCGAGTATTTGCTTGAAGCTTTAAAGGATTACTTGATTCACTACTAGGCTTTTCTCCTAAAGAACACACATAAGTAATGAAGGATACTAACCCATCAACCTTTTTTGATGTTCTTTTTCTAACTAGAAAACCCTTTGATGTACCATAGGCCATCCAATAGTCAAAAAGTGCATCGGAATCTAGAAACAACATCCCACACTTGGGTTCTACAAATTTATCATCTTGGTGTCTTCCAACATTGACTTCATCTTCCCCATTGATTTCTTCTTCCATTCCATATTGGCTTCATCTTCGAAAACAATAATTTGTTGTTCAACATTTTCTTCTTCTTCAAGCATTGCTTCCGCTAAGTCTTCTCCATCCATCTTGTCAAAAAGTTTAGGTATAAGTTACATGAATAAGAAAGTATTATTGCAACCTCTCAAATACCATGGCTAATCTTCGAGTTAAATCTGAAAGGAAATCCTTACCTTTCTGGGAAGAACCAACTTTATCATATACCAAATAATTGAAAGTTAAGAAATTAAAAGAGTGATCACTTAGGTGAAATCATAAGAAATCTAATACACGCATAGCAACAACTAGAACCTCAAGAAAAACCTTTACCATTCAAATCTTATAACATAGCAGTCATGTAAAACAACCATATAATGCGTGATTTGTCACGTACAACATCAAGGATCTAATCCCACGATATTGTTTCCTACTTTGTAATTGTATATAAGCAATGCAAAATCACACTTGTACTTTCTACATTGTTACCAATCAAAAGGATTCATCCTGTAACTATTCCAATTACTAAAGAAATTTTAGGGATCAATGATTGGAACATACAGATGTAATTACTTTTTCTTGGATAAGAAACACACTTGATCCATTCCCAAAATTGGTCATGATATATATGACAAGTCGGAAAAAAAAACTGATAAGAAAATGACTAGCTAAATGAAATTGGCATTCCCTGTTTTCACTCACAAAGTCCAATAAATGACTAGCTGAATGAAATTAGTACTCCCTCTAATCCACTCACAAAGTCCTATGTGAAGTGTGAATGAAGAAGGGCATAAGTTCTAGCCAACAGACTAATTCCAAGAGTCCAAAAATAAAAATCCTTTTAGCCAACAGACTAATGTTAGGGGTCAGAGAACAAAAATTCAATCTTGGGCTCCAATTTGGAAAAGATATTGTTTGTGGTTTGATATAATATCTAGCCACGGGCAGCATTGAATGGTGACAAAAGGTTCATATAGCCCCCTATACTAGGAGTCTAGGCAGGATAAAGATTGAGATGAGTTTGATGGTATGAGAAGGCTACTCATTTATTTTGACAACTTCTAAAAAAGCAATGCTATTTTTTATGATTCGTGCTCTTGGAGGTGCGATGACTTACTTTTCAAAAATAGGGTGCATTACAATATTAAATCTTCAGAGGTAGATCGAGTTGAGTAGTTAGTCTTAGTAGAGTGTAACAAGGAAGGAAGCGTTTTGAAAGCTTTATGCAACATAATTGACTTCCTCCATCATTGTAATAGCATAAAATAAGAATATTTTTACAATCTCACGTACACACATATATATACAAAGAGAAATTAGAGAAGTACCAGGAATTTGATTGCAAGAGAAATAGAGATCCAATGAGCAGATTACCAGAATTTGCAAATTTGATTTTTTTTGGGTTTCGATCTCACTGTGTGGGAGGAAGAGAGATGGTAGGGTGGGAGGAAAAGAGACGGCATGGTGGGAGGAAGAGAAACGGGAAGGGCAATGAGGAAGAGAGACGGCAGAGACGGGAAGAGTAAAGTCTATCGACTTCCGCGGGAATCAAGACTCTAAACAAAGGTATTATTGTCTTGGGATTTTTTTTGCACTTGACTATCCATGAGTTGTTATTAAAGTGGTAGAACTAGTTGTAGACTTATCATTTTTGTTGAAAAAATGAACATAATTGTTCTTGATATTGATAAGATTCATATAAAAATTTATAGGTGGAATTCCATCGATTTGGAATATCTACATGAAATGATTTAGGTTCTATATTTTGTTGTCTGCAAAATTTAGCCAATTTTTTTAATATTATGTTGTCTCATCAAAACTGATACTCTCTCAGTCCTAAAATTATTGTCATGTTTGACCCGACACACGAATTAAGAAAAAATAATTGACTTGATTATTAATATTAGAATAATGTGTGGTTTCCTTTAAAATTCATAAATATGTGGCCCAAAATTAAAGTAAAAAGAAAAGTAAGAGTAAAATGGTAAACATGATGTCCTAAAAAGAAAATTTTTAAACAAGACAATTATTTTGGGGTGTACGAAAAAAAGAAAGCAAGACAATATTTTTTGGAATAAGGGAGTATTATGTTCCTAATTTGTTTAACTTCATCACGTAAAGTTGTCAAACCAATGAAATCATCTTGCTCACACAAATTTAAAATATGACATGCATCTAACATAAAAAAAATTTATCATCAATTGATGGTTGACAAAATAAAATGAGTTTGGGTAAACTAGCAGTATTATTTGAAACATTATCAAATGCAATTGAAAATATTTTCTTATCTAAACTGAGCTGCCCGGCCCAATAGGCCCAAGCCATAAGTCACGTGCTTGGCACATGATCAAAATTCAGTCAAGCGAGCATCATAAAGTCAAAGCTACGAGGAGAAGATTGAATAGTTCTTGAATATCACGAGCGGGGTCTTAACCTTCAGCGAGCTGGGGGCTTGATCAGCGAGCAAGCACATGTAACGAGCATGATGTGTTATGCTCGTGAATTTAAGAGTTATTTCTAGTTGAGGACGGTTATGTTCGGATATTTCTCCATTTTGACCGTTGTGGTTAATGGGGCAGTTAATATGCCCGCCATCAATGCCATGAATGTTAGTGGGCAGTTATGGTCGGTTATCCTCTTCGGAAACTATAAAAGCCCCTGAAAATGAAGGGGGGAGGTACGTGATTTCAGATAGTTAGCCTAAACTCTGCTGAATTTTATACTCTCTTGCGTTCTTGTGTTAATTCTCACGCCGGAGGGCTTTTGCAGGGAGTGCCCATACCTAGTTCACAGATTCTTGGTTTAATTGCAGAGTTGGGCCTTGAAGATTATAGGATACGTTGAAAGTCAGGTATCCAGTTGGACAAGTTCAGTGCGTCTAGAAGATTTTGGACGCATCATAAACCATATTTTTTTAAGCCTTCATAATTTTTGCGGAAATATTACGAGCATTATGTACAGTATCAAAGTCTTTAATTTTCAATTAATCGTTTTTGCATTATTCATAAGTTATCAATCCAATGACATTTAATTGTTATATAATCATGTCGTTGTTATTTATCACTTCAAATATCTATACATATTGAAATTTTTTACAATAGATTTATAAACATAGTAATTAATTTCTTTTTTTTCTTTTAGGCAAGCAATTTTTGTGTCACGAGTAGTCATATTCCTATGAATTTCTTTAGAATTTACCCATAAAACATCATTTGCAAAATTAAAACAACATTTTTGAAATGTTTATCTAATTATTTCAAAATGTTTATCAAAAATAACTATTTCAAAATGTTTATCTAGCTATTTGCAAAATAAAACATCATTTTGAAATAGTTTTGTTTGAAAACTCTAGTTCGTGAATCCATCATTCGGAAGTATTTTTTATAGCAAATTTTCCTTCTTCTTCCCTTTTCTTTACTTTTATTTTTATTTCCATGGTTATTTTTAAAATGTTTATTCTAGTTCCTCTAATTATGTGAGAGGAGTTTTCTAATTCTAGGATTAGGTGTAGCCCGTAATGGATTTATAAATAAAGTTTATATCTAGCTTTCTGTTTATTTGAATGTTACTCGTTTTGATTCGATTTTAGATTTGTTAATAATTGTATAAAATTGTGCTAGCGAGGAACCGAAAGGTGAAACTACTACGTTTATGCAATAATCTTAGTTACTAAAGTGAAGGACTGAAAAGAAAAGCGTAGGTAATTGAACCCAAAAATCGAACTAGAAATTCATGAGAATGACAATCGATTAAATTTTTAGAGGCTAAAATGAATTGTAGGACATAATGAGTTTCGTTTAATTCATTGAGCGAGACATCGATTTGAATTAATCTAGGCACAGTTAAGAGTAATTCGAAAGAATACAATTAGCTATTTTTATGAAATTCGCCTTCAAAATTTGGCATTCATTGTGAACGGAAAGATTGTTACGAACTTATAAATTCATTGTTGTGGTGAACCACAATCCTAGAAGCTTTTTAATTATTGTTTTAAATCAAAAATCTAAGTTTGCGTTTTAATTTAGTTAATTTAGTCTTGTTAATTTAATTTACTCATCACAATCAAAATTTTGAAATTAATCCGTCTAGATATTTTAATTGTGAGTTCTTCGATACTTGATTCAAAGTAATTGTGGGATCGACATCCTTAATACTACACGAATAGTCGTGCGCTTGCGATAGGATGTAGTGATTAATTTGAAAATCACACAACAGTTATCGAGTTAGAAGCTGGGTTTTTTTTTATTATTGAGCAAGTCTCATGTAAGATGATCTTACGAATCTTAATTCGTAAGACGGAGCTCCACTCTCTCACAACTCAACTCAACAACACACGGTGAGTCGAGTAAAGAAGATTCGTCTTATAAAAAATGATCATAAAACCGCCTTATCTAAATTTTTGCCTTTATTGTTATGTATTTCCCTTGCTTGCTATCTTTTCTTTGCATTATGTAATTGTTAGGATTGCTTTAATACCAATCTAATATGGGGAGATCCTGAATTTGCATAATGTAGATTTGTTTTTAGCGTTTAGAACTTAATAAATATTCAAATTTTCTGCAATTTTAATACTAATAACGGGGAATTTATTTCAAAATAAATTATAATAATTTCATTTGTGAAATTTAATTGTAATTTTAGTTTATACCTAAAATTAGATTTCAACAAGTGTTCAAACAACTAGTTTAGCCTAGTTGGTGGTTGGTACCTATTGTTAGTTATTTAATACTCATATCCTAAAATATATGATGTTTTATGACTTTTTACACAAACTAAGGAAACATCTTGTAAAGACTAAATCGTCTCTATCTAAATATTAATGAGGTTTCTTGATATTTTTATCCAAAGAATCAAACACGAGTTATAAAGTCAATAAATATAGGTAGAATTGGAAAAAAAGGGAAAAACGTTCCTTGAAAATTACAAAGGGTCATCTATTTTGAACAAAAAACCTCTCCTAAAACGTTATATATTTTGAGCCGAAGGGAGTATTTAATATTACTATATTAGTATTAGTATTAATATAAGTTCAAATCTTCTCAACAAGAAAATTATAAATATATTTACGTTTAAAAAGAAGCATATAGTGGTGGTGTCCAACGGGAGAGGTCGGTGGTGATAGCTGTTGGTGGTGGTCGGGAGTTATCGACAATAGTGGTGGTGGAAGAAGTGTGGGTTCCAAAATTTTGATTTTAATTCAAATTTTTTTATTTTGCAACATAGAATTGGTTTTATGAAATTTTAAGACATCTAGAATTATAATTCCAATTAAACATTTTTATTTGGTTACCAAATAGTACAAGATTTTGTTTGGGACATAGAGATCCTCCAAACTATTTAATGAGTATCAAAGCATAAGCAATTTTGCGATGGCTAGTTACTTAGCATTCCAGGGATGAAACAAATTTGTGCATCGTATTTTACTGAATAATTACTTTACTATGAACATAATTATTATGCTTCGTTGATTATTTATTTGTTCTGTATAGTAAATAATCAGCTCGTTGTGGTGTTGTTATTTCTAACAATTTGTTTGGGACTTAGAGTTTTTGCCTAAACTAACTTTCTAAAAATTATCTTCATAAAATTACTATAATCAACAACATTTAATAACAATTAATGTCTTATATATAAAAAATACATCCCCTGAAACTTTTTGTATTCTGTCCAGATTCTAAACACTTTTTGCATTATGTCTTTTCATATTTCCACCCCCTATATATATGTATTACTTATTAGTGAACCTTCAAAAGTAGTCTTTAAAATTTTGAAAGATAAATGTAATTAAATCATTTAGATATTTTCACATTACTTTTTACCAAAAATACTATGGCGTTGATCATTGTTGATATCGAGGTAAGTATAAAACTTATACTCCTATATATTATGATTTTCTCTTTTATTAATTATCTAATCTATAAATATAACTTCTATTGTTGTATTTGTAAAGTGACAAATAGACAAATTATTTATTTATACTACATATCAAATGTTTAAGTGTTTGATAGTCATGACATATATATATATATATATATATATATATATATATATATATATATATATATATATATATATATATCACAACAACCAACTACAAATTACAATTTATGCCTACAATTGATGTGATCTAAATTGGTAACAAAAACTTCCACAAAACAAATTTATAAATATTTTATGGTGGTAAAATTAATTCACCATATTTGTTTATCAATTTCCATTTTTTGGTTGAAGTACTTAAAACACAAATGACGCAAATTTTAGTACCGTTTTCGGTAAAATAAAAATAAAAAATAGTTTATAGTGGTAAGGTTAATTAATCATATTTGTTTATCAAATTTCCATTTTTTTGTTCAAGTACATCCAAAACAAATGGTGCAAATTTAGTTCATGTTTTTGGTAAACTACTTACTACATATTCGTGTGTGTGTGTATAGAGACACATAAATGACAAATAATTTTAGAAATAGCTACATAATACTATAATATAAAAATCATGTTTATTAATAAATTGAACATGAGAAATAAGAGATGATTATCATTTCAAAAGTTGAAATATTGATGTTTATTCATGCATCGTAATAATTAATAACATCTTTTATTGGCTATTTAGTATATGTATATGTCAAATGATTTATATACAACACATAATGATTCACAAGTACCAAAGTACATGATATCATTTTAATCATATTTCATTATATCCAGAACATTGATACACAAGGTGCAACAAGACAATGCAAACATTAAAACAAACTTGCAAAATCACAAAAAGATTGAAGCAATTTTGATCTGTAAAAATTCAAAATAATTCGATTTTCATTTCATAATACGTGTTGATCGATTTTCATTTCAAGATATGTGTTCATCTTCTAATTTTGTTTTTTCTATTCATTTTGTTTATATATAGTTTAATTTAAAAATATATATATCGTGCGTTTAACGCACGGGTGCAAAAACTAGTTATTATGACACCAGAAGAGTATTGAAACGTATACACCAAACGATGTACCAATTGATATGGTGTAAAATCCTCCTCCATTCCGGGTCAAGAGTCTCTTTTTGAAATTTTTTAAGAAAATGACACTTTTACTAGCCAATTGTAATAAAATGACACTTATAAGCGTTAATTTTTTGAAAGTCGGACTCTTTAAATGAAATATCACAAAATAAAATAGTAGATTATTTACTCGAAATGGAGGGAGTAATAATTAAATTTAATAGTGTCACATTAGCTAACACCTCATTTGGTGGCTCTTGCTTTAGCTAGTGGTGGCAATTTAAGTTCATGACACAATTGGCCAACACAAACACGGCACAGAATTATAGTGTTTGGGCATATACTTATCAATTTCGAGCTTCTATCGGGCCGACGCGATAAGTGATAACGAAAAAAAAGTTGATAGCGGGCTGATCTGATAAGCATGGTATTACATGATAAGGCTTGATAACTAAAACTATATGTTTGTAAAATTTAATTTTTTAAATATACTAGGGTTTGTTGCTTGTTGTTCACTTCATTTAGACTATTTTCATGATTCTAGCGTAATTTTATAATTTTCACATTTCTAACTTTTAAACTATTAGACTATTTCTATTTATAATTTATTAAAATATGTATTAAATAATAAAAATCATATATTTTATTGTGCATGCTTAATAGGCCTTATTAAATAAATCTAACATTTTTTTACTTATTATGTCATATCGTATTTAAAATTTAAATTTGAAACATGATAAATTTATCGTGTATTGATGTTATTGTGTTGGCTCGATAACAGCCCATCACGCCCTATTTGCCGCCCCTAGCTTTTGCGACATTTAGACTTTAAATGACTTTCTAGTTTAGTTTCTACATTTTTCTAGGCAAAGGAGGAGATAATTCTGGTTATTGAAAACTTGCTGTGATCAGTTTGGTCGGATTGAAAACTTGAATGAATGGTTTGTGCTTATTGGTTATATGGCAAAGCAGTGCAGTTTCAGAAGCCCATAGAGAGTGGTTAACCCATTAACATAAGAGCGAGGTGGCAGGTAACATAAATACTCCATAGCTTTACGTGGCAAGCAGTTAATGGCCATGCCGACTGAAAAGGCTCTTCATGCAAAAGAGGTTTCCTCTTCAGGAGACTCTTTCCCAAACAACCCACGTTCCTCTCTATCACACTCTTCCATTTCCTACTCCCATTTTGAATTTGAAATGAATTCCGTGAGGAACCACACTATATATATATATATATATTTCTATTAAAATTTAAAAGCATAACCTTTCTGTTTGATGAGTACTACTGTTAGATATCTATGAGGGCCGTGGATGAAGGGGCCTAACAATAACCGTTGAGAGAATCCCCAATTCTGTTTCACATTTCCTCTCTCAGTTGTAATTTCTCTCTTCCCATTAATACCCAACAGAAACCCATCGCCCATATCCCTAAAATATGGACCCAGTCGCACACAATCTCCCACCATCTCCCTCGCCCTCGCCGGTGGCGTTCAACAACACCGGCACCGCCCACACCATGCACCACAGAATGATGATGCACATGACATTCTACTGGGGCAAAAGCGCCCTAGTTCTCTTTCAGGGTTGGCCCGGAACAAGTTCCAGCATGTACTACGTGTCCTTGATATTTGTCTTCGTGATGGCACTTCTGGTTGAATTCCTTTCTCACTCCAGCTTCCTCAAACCCGGGTCCAACCGGGTTGCGGCTGGCCTTTTCCAAACGTTACTTCATGCGATCCGGTCCGGGATATCGTACATGGTCATGCTCGCCGTCATGTCCTTCAATGGTGGGATCTTAATTGCTGCTATTGTGGGTCATGCCCTCGGGTTCTTGGTATTTGGTAGTCGGGTTTTTCGGAAAGGTTCGGATAAACTGTCAGATCTTCCTAAAATGGCCTGTTAGAATTGGGCCTTAAAGCTTTACTGGTAGGAACAGGTTAGTTGGAGGGTTTATCTGAATAATGGGCTACTATATTAATTTAGTTTATGGATGATCTAGGCCTGCTGGGTTCATAAATTAATGTAACACGTACTAGTTATGGTCCAATGTGATGAATTTGTTTGTTTTGATTAGTTGTCTCTTTTATTTTCTTTTTTGGGTAGAATAAGTCATTCAATTATTTGTAATATTGAAAGAACTCTTTCCTATGTTTGGAGAAACAGTTTCAATTAATGATGGACACATGCATTTGGAATTATTAGAAAACTACGTATCAAACAAATATTTATAATATGCCAAAAATTTATATAAGATGATCTTACGAATATCTATCGAGCAGAAATCCTCTTACCAATCTGATCGAGCAGGGAGCAAGGCTGCTCAAATAAGACAGATCCATTCCAAGCCTAACTGTCAGATAACTATGGAGCCCGAGATTTAGGCCATGACTCCATCAGTTACGCGGTCAACCCGAATTTATGGTCATAAAGGCCTATGATCTCGTCATGGTAATGACTCAGCCCGGATTTCACTCCCAAAAAGGCTATACTTGCATTCCTTCTAAGGTGTTCTTCTTTTGACAGGTTTCTACAAGATCATACATTCACATAAGCCCAGATATCCTACAAATCACAAGGAATGACCCAAGACCAAATTGTGTAGCATCAGTTTAATTTTGAATGCCTCGACGTGAGAAGGGGGACAACCCACTACCCGGTATTGTTTGACGGCTTTGTTTGCTATGGCAGCAAAGGGAGAAAAATCTCGTTCAAGTCAATATCCAGGCTAAATAATAAGTTAACGGTTTAATAAACCGAGGGTCTTGCCCAGTTAACGCGGTCAAACAATTATGTCCGATAAATCAAGCAGCAGACAATTATTTAGATGCCTACCAAATTAGCAGAAGGGACCCTGCCTGATCACAATCTTTATTTTTTACCAAGGCATTGCGTAAAAAAAAAGAGCGAGCATTCACATGGTTGTAAACTAAAAAAATTCATTTCATTATTGTTCAAAAATACATTTGAGGAGAATCACTACAAAACCTATTATAAGCTATTTAACTTCCTAGCTCCTTGCTCGATGGTTCTTCCCGGTGTTTCCAGCTCGGCAAAGATTCTGTCCATTTCGGATTGCAAATTGGGAGGAAGAGGAGGAGGAGGAGGCAACTACATCGTGTCTTGACCAGGAGGAGGAGACATGTTTGTTTCCACGCCGACAGAGGGAGCAGGTTGATTGTCTTCAACATCTATAACCACAAGGCTGGCAGGCTGAGGAGCAGGATCATCATCTTCATCCTCATTGGCCTCACGCTCAAAGATAGCGTTCATCTGATCGACTACATTATTAGCCAACGGAATAGGAGGAATCCATTCCGGCTCATCGGCTTCCTGGACATTATTTGCTATGATCCCCAACTCAACTTGATTATAGGGGACCAAAGCATGACTCTTCCGAGCCTCAGCACACCAGGGTGAAGCCGCTCCCCACTGCGCCATCATTTTAGGCATTATGCCTGGAAGCCCGCTGCTCGCCAACATGCGAATAACGTGGTTGCATCCTTGAGAATAGTAGGGACCGCCAAGATCCACGAGCTGCTCGAGCTCGACTGACTGCTTGAAATCTTCCACAGCAGTAGTCTTGGCAAAGAAGAATCTCCCTCCCTTGCTCCAGCCTTCTTTTTGTTCGGCCGCAACCTAAGCATCCTCAGCTTTCTTCCCTCCTCGCTCAAGGTCTTTTGAGCGGCTACCTCCCCATTTTGGGTAAACTCCACCTGAGCCTTCAAACGGATAATCTCCTCCTCGAGCTTGGTCAGCTCGGTAACCTTGGCAAGGACCTCATTGTCCTTAGCCAACAAATCATCCTTATATGAGCGGAAAACCTCGTCGGACTTTCTTTTTCTGCTCAAACAAGGCACCAGCCTTATCTTTATATTCATATGCACGTTTGTGCAGAAGAGTAACCTTTGAGGTGAACTGTAAAACAAAAACACAAATGAACAAGAAATAAACATCATTAATGATAGTTATGTTCATAAAACAACAAGCATAACATACCTCGCTGACCAGCAAGCCAATTTCACCGAGCAGGACACTGTTCGGAGTTTCTAAGATTGCCGCGAATAACGCCGGGCCGATAACCCTCTTCGTAATCCCCGCTCGCAAAAGACTCATAGTTCCCCGATCGCGAATATTTATTCCTTCGGAGAGGGAACGGCAATACCTCATTCACCGCCTTACCCCTTCTCAGGATATGGGCATAACAAAGTTTGCCCTCAACCAACTGGGAGTACCACTACGCGGGGGCTCTTCACGTCGAGGAGGAGGGGGAGGCAGCCCAGTGACCGAGGGAATTGAAATAGTAGGGGAAGGCAAGGGACCAGACCCTGCTTGAATTATTTCTTGGGGTTCATCCTCCCCTGTCCGTAATCGGGTGCTTCGACCTCCTGCTCGGGTTTCGGTCACAGCTGGTCTTTTCCGAGATGTGTGCTCGGTGATTGGTGCCGTTACAGGAGAAGGTCTTGGCTCAGTGGATGAGACAGAAGCCCGAGATGACTTCCTGATCTTTTCAACAAAAGGAGCCTTGGGTAGGGAGGCAGAAGCAGGTTGTTCACGCCCTATTAGCTCACCATGGCGAGCAACAAATCTCGCCTTAAAATCTGTCTTTCGTTGCCTCAATATATCCTTCACCACTACCTGCAAAAAGAAAACAAGTTAGAAAACGTCAAGATATATTTTCTACAAGGCTCAAAAACAAAAAAACAAAAAACATATACCAGCATCATCAAAATCAAGACGGGGAGTGCAGTCTCCCACCAAACCGTATAGCTCGCACTCACTAGGGAACTTGTTGTCATGACAAGTCCTCCAAAATGGATGGGTAGGCTCAGGTGTTACGGTGATCAAGGGCTCTACACCCTCAAGGGGAGCAGGATACATCCCGGCCAGACGCAAGACCGACCTTTGCATCCTGCACAATTGATTTCCAATCAATAAGCCATTGTTGACCCTGCTCGGTCACCCCCAGCGCGTCTCTCAACATGGCCATACACCTATCTTCTCCGGTGAAGTTGGCATATCGGTCATAAGTTGGAGGTTTCATTTCGAAAGGAGCTGGGGCAAATGGCCACCCAACCCGGGATTCCACAACGATGATCCTCTTATCCCACTTGTCAACCTTGTGGGGAAACTTAGTAAACAGCTTCAAAGCCCCGGCCTTTGAGAGACCAGTAATCCTGCCCGATCTTTTATCTTTGGTAAATTGAAAAAGTTTGCAGAAAATGGTCATCTCTGATTCAAAGCCGACCAGCCAACAGGTTGCGATGAAAGCAATCAAGATGAACATCGTGGTGAGTTGAAGATCGCATGGTACAACGTTTGTCTCCCTCAGGAACTCGATAGCAAAAGGGTCTAACGGGAAACGCATCCCGACGCGGAAAAAGTCATAGAAGAAGACTATCCTCTTCGTCTTGCTTCTTATCTTAGCACGAGTCATCTCGGATTCATAGGGAACTCCTCGATAGTCTTCGCCAGAGATCCCAATCGAGTTGAACTAATTCCCGACCTCCACAACTGAGTCAATTGAATCCTAGTGAGCAAGCGAACTCAGGTTATAGTAATCTTCGTTCCGATGTCTCCGTCCTGCTCGAGGTCTCCCAGCCAACTCCTCATCGCAAGGAATCCCACTCGAGCTCGCCTCATCCACCTCATCCTGATCGGTGGTTACGTTATTCATAACCCTCTCGGCGGACTCCTGCCGCTTCTCGGGTATCCTTTCCCTTAGCAGCATATACTTCAGATCCAGTCCGCTCAGAATCTGTGGGTGCATGATGTTCTTGGGCACCATGATCGTAGTCGTATGCTTCTTGCTCGTGGTCAGACCCATCAAATAGTCGAAGGGGGAAGACATCCTACAAGAGATCGAGGAAAGCCCGGATTAAAGCTTCATAACAACCTAAAACTCCTTGAAGATTCTCCTCGATCTCCCCGTGGATCACTTAAACCTAAAGACAGATCCCTAAAACTCTACCCAGAGCAGATGAACATGAAGAACAGGTAGACGAAGGAACAAACCAGAAATTTAAAAACATTCAAGGAAAATACATAAGAGGCAGAATTGTGTAATGAAAGAGACACACTTACTTGTGTGTTGAACGGGAACTAGTTTGCCGGAGGGAGAAATTTGGTACTGATCCAGTTTGCAGAAGACAAATTTGTAGCAATTCACCAGAAAACAGGGCACCAGCAGTTGTAGAGAGAGCTTGAAAATAAGAGGGCAATAAAAAGGAATGAAGGAATTAGGTTTTCCCCTTTTATAGGCGAAATTCGGGGAAGATGCGCCTAAATCACGTGCCCCGGACTTCCTCAAAATTCAAATTTTGACGGCTGTAATACACCTGATCAAATCCCCCATCAATGCATACCTTGAAAAAACGTGACCCATCATGACTGTACTTAGCCGCCGCCACCCCAAAAGAACCTTCTGGCTTCCTACAGCTGGCCTTTCAAATGCAATAATCTTCGTCAACAAAGCAACTCCCTTCAGTCAATGCTAATGAAAACAAACAAGTTTTCTGCTCCCTAATTCAATCTACAGTGAAATCACAAACATGCTCTTTGCACCGAGCATAAATACTCGGCGAACAAAGAACAGGGGGCCACTGATGAGCTCGGCCCAAATCCTGGTCACGAGCTGGGCACGTGTGCCCTCACGTGATAAGCACATGGAAGATAGGGACCAGGAAAAAGGTCACCCGAGCAGGATAACTCGGGGAGAACATCCTACATATCTACCGAGTAGGAATCCTCCTACCAATCTGATCGAGCAGGGAGCAAGGCTGCTCGAATAAGACAGATCCATTCCAAGACTAACTGTCAGATAACTCTGGAGCTCGAGATTTAGCCCATGGCTCCATCAGTTACGCAATCAACCTGCATTTAAGGTCATAAAGGCCTATGATCTCACCATAGTAATGACTCAGCCCGGATTTCACTCCCAAAAAGGCTATATATATATATATATATATATATATATATATATATATATATATATATATATATATATATATACACACACACACACACACCTCGTAATACTTCATTTCAAAGGTACACTCACTTTTACACACCGAAACTCTGTTATTTTGCTTTCTACAAGCTTAATATTTACTCTCACACCTGGGGGGTTTAGTGAGGCCTTACCTTGCATTCCTTCTAAGGTGTTCTTCTTTTGACAGGTTTCTACAAGATTATACATTCACATAAGCCCAGATATCCTACAAACCGCAAGGAACGGTCCAAGACCAAATTATGTAGCATCAACTATAATCTAAAATATTGAGATATTGGAGTAATACTAAAATTGTTGCATCGTAATCACACTAGATTTATTATTGTAAGTTTAATTTGAAATTGTTAGATCTCTTATAATATCTGACTATAATAAATATAGAAGTGATATATATTGTGGAGTTAGGATTCACAAGTAAGATTGGCCTAAGAGTGAATAACTTGGTTCTTTTCGATCAATAAATAATTTCATTGTATTTTAGACCAAATTACAAACTTTCCTTCAAAGTACATTAGATTGGTGTCTTTAAATTGCATATGGTCTTGCACGTGCAAGACAAAAACGTCATGATTTGTACATTTTATCAAAAAAAAAAAAACATTCGTCACAGATACGATGGAAAATGAGAAACAATGTAACGTCACATATCATTTTCAGACAAACCTTAGGTTGGGGGTTGGGGACAATTTTCTTTTTTTGTCGTGCCTCTTTTATTGAACTCTCTTATAGGAATATTACAACTCTAATTATATTTTTTTTTTATTTGATATATATTTTTTATAGTACCCTTAATTTCTATAACTGATCCTCAACGGTTGAGAATGCCTATAAAAGTTGGAAACAAAAGTTTTGCAATTTTTTTAATCCTTTGTCTACTTCGTGTTTTACATGAATACGAAGTTGAAGATTTTATGTTTAATTGCATTCATATATTATGTTTTATATGGTTGTACATGAATATAACTGAGCTGCAAGCCTACAAAGCCCAAATTTTCCTCACGTGCTGAGTTCATGAGCCACACGCCCCCTTGCAGGGCATGTGAGCGGGTCACAAGCTCAGCACGAGAGCACATTTCTTGCCTCCTTGGCAGGGGCAAGTGGGCAGCGAGCAGACGATTTTAGCCAGGAGGATACGCGAGCATGACATACAATGTTTAATATTTACCATTATTTCAATGTTTAATATTTACGACTATAAGCTTAAATGTGATTTAATGTTTAATATTTACGACTATAAGTTTAAATGTGATTCAATGTTTAATATTTACGACTATAGACTTAAATGTGATACTATCGAAAAATATTTTGTAGTTTTTTCAAAGTATCCATAGGTATGAAGCCTCAAAACTAATCCCAGTGGATGAGACTAGAAGAGCGGTAAAATCTTCATACCAACTTTTAACTCAACTACATTACTATTTTTTTTTTATCTCTTAAGTTTAAAGTCATTTATATAAGTCACGACATTAAAAATTTCACAACATTAAAAATTTATTCTCATTTTATAATATGCATGTCCGTGATTTTAAGTACAAGTTTACTAACTCAAAAACCGTAATCGCATAAATAATAACCTAGTAGAATAATAATTTAGGAATAGAGGAAGTACAATTTGCTGAATGATTGAAATCTGTCAATCCATACTATAGTATATTAAAGTTGGTGAAAACAACTCTTATGGTGACATATCACCCAACTTTTGATATTGTTGAATCCTCAAGCCTTCACATTACTTGACTTAAAACTTTTCATTTTCTAGTCATTAACTAAAAATAATAATTAATAATAGTTGATATGATATTGTGATATTAATCATTTACTATTAATCTCTTCTAGTATTAATAATAGTGGAAATCTTATATGGAAAGACTTTTACTACCAACATTATTTCTTAAGTAATGTGGGATAATATTATTGTAATGACATTGTGTGAGTTAGGGGTGTAAGTGGTTCGGTTTGGTTTGGTTTATGCCAAAACCACAAACCGAACCGCCTCCTAGTGGTTCCAAAAATCTCAAACCGAACCGAACCAAACCAAACCACTCGGTTTGGTTCG
Source organism: Codonopsis lanceolata (assembly GCA_013146195.2). Classification (NCBI taxonomy): domain Eukaryota; kingdom Viridiplantae; phylum Streptophyta; class Magnoliopsida; order Asterales; family Campanulaceae; genus Codonopsis; species Codonopsis lanceolata. The sequence continues at coordinate 164,387,046 of CM028378.1, forward strand.
GTTTTGTGGTTTATATAAATTATTTTTAATGAAATTAACCAACATTAAAAATAACAATAAAAATAATATTTTAATTTGGAATTAACATCAAAATTAGGAAATAATCTACTAACAACAAATTATCATAAATAAAACAATACAAATTCTAAAATAAACCCAAACAATGAAAGAAATAATAGTTCTCTAATAATCAAGATTTTGTTTGGTTTAGTATCCGTCTATATATATATATATATATATATATATATATATATATATATATATATATATATATATATATATATCAAAGGTTCGAAATTGTTAATAAATATAATATATATTATATTATATAATAAATAAATAAAAATATATAGGGTGGTTTGGTTCGGTTCGGTTTGGTTTGGTTCGATACCAAAAACCGTGAACCGAACCGAACCGCGTGGTTTTCCAATTCTTGAAACCGAAACCGAACCGTCTACGACCAAAACCGAACCAAACCGACTGGTTTGATTTGGTTCGGTTCGATGGTTCCGATTTACACCCCTAGTGTGAGTACTTTACTCTAATGACCTAATTCTAACACCATACTTTAAGCCTTGTTATCTTATCCATCCAAAACTCGATTTTGACAAATAAATATTCATTTCGATGCTCTTACTGAGTAGAACACATTTGCACAATTACTTTTTTCCAACAAACAAATGATACGTAAAGAAATTTGTGCCTCAAGTTGCACAATTTCTTTCACTAAAAACGCTAATTTTTCAAAAAGTATTTTAAGTCTTGATATCTTATTCATCCAAAACTTGATTTGGACAAATAAATATATCATTTCGATACTTTCACCGAGTATAACACATTTGCACAATTACCTTCGCCAACAAACAAACACATAAATAAATTTGTAACTCAAGTTTCACAATTTATTTCACTAAAAACACTAATTTTTCACCAAGTATTATACTTTATACATTGATATTTTATCCATCCAAAACTTGATTTGAACAAATAAATATATCATTTCGATACTCTGACTGGGTAGAACACATTTGCACAATTACCTTTGTCAACAAACAAATGATATATAAAGAAATTCGTGCATCAAGTTGCACAATTTATTTTACTAACAACATTAATTTTTCACTAACATGCATCTCTACTATAATTACCCATAAAATTGATGTAACAAACATTGATTGAAAATTGATTTTTATTTAAAAAGTATTTAGATAAATAACTTTTACTAAACTAACAAAATAAGATATATGTTTACAATTGTTAGAAGTTGATGTTAGCTTTAAAAGTCCTTAGGCAAAATCTTATCAATAAAAATGATTTATTCCTCATTGGTTTTAAAGAATTATAAAATTTAATTTTTCTTAGATAAGTGAATTCAACTATTATGACCGATAGAAGATAAACATTTCACATTTGTTTGAAAAGTAACATTTCTTTAAAAACTTTCAAAAATAAAAGATTTCTATTATTATTACAAATAGAATAAATGTATCACATATTGGTTATAAAATTATTTTAGTTTAAATTTTTTTAGATAAAATTCTTTTACTAACAATAAAAAAGATGTATCCAACATTAGATATAAAGTAATGTTGGTTTCAAAAGTTGTAAGATAAAGCATTTCTAATATTATTATTAATAGAATAGATGTATATATTTCACATTCGTTAGAAAATGATGTTTGTTTTAAAAGACTTTAAATAAAAGACTTCTACTATTATTATCTATAAAATAGATATATCACATATTGGTTAGAAATTGATAATGGTTTTAAATGTTTTTAGATAAAAGACTTCTACAATCGTGCATCAAGTTACACAATTTCTTTCACTAAAAACACTAATTTTCAACAAGTATTATACTTTAAGCATTGATATATTATTCAACCAAAACTCGATTTTGACAAATAAATATATCATTTTGATGCTCTCACCGAGTAGAATACATTTGCCAACAAACAAATGACACATAAAGAAATATGTGCATCAAATTGCACAATTTCTTTCACTAGCAATACTAATTTTTCACTAAATAAAAGTGATGTAACAAACATTGGTTGAAAATTGATACTGTATTTGTTTAAAAAGTATTTAGATAAATAACTTTTGGTGATTAATATAAAAATTCTTTTGTCTAAAGACTTTTATAAGCAATATGCATTTAAAAATAATGTTAATCGTAACTTCTATGAAATAATATCGTAAATGTATTTCAATATTTTTTCTCCATGAACAAAATTCCAATATGATCAAAACCGAACCATAACCTCAAAGATAAAACTTCGGCCGCTGCCGCTTACAATAACGAAAGCTTGATTTCTACTTTATATGTGAATTTGTTTGCTTTATTTGTTTATATCTATTACTTTTTAAAATATAATTTATATTTTATATACATGATTTATTAATGTATGATAAAACATTCTAATTAATAGAAGTAGATAATTGTTATTCTTTAATTTATATTGCACTCATGTGAAACACGAGCTCAATAACTAGAGCTCAATAACTAATATGGAATGAGGTAGAAAGTTAAAGAGTTTTATCGAGGCATAAGTATAACTGTTAATAGCGAGAATATGGATCAATTCAGCGATGTTTATGTAGAAACTGATATAGTTTAGGAATAATGGCATGTCTTTCCATTGAATAAATCACATATTTATAGGGGGATTTACAATTAGGGTTATACTAGGAGTAGGATACAAGAAACTTATACAAGGAAGGTAATACAATTAGGAAAGAACTCTACAAGGTAATTACCACTAATTACTCATTACAAATCAACAAGAATAATTAAAAGATATTATTCTCTAACATGCCCCCGCAAGATGGACGTCCGAGAGGAGAGACCAATCTTGTGAAGTAAGTGATGAAACCGTTGGCGAGCAAGAGGCTTGGTCAAAGCATCGCCGAGTTGATCGGCCGAGGAGACATGGCAAACTTCGCATAAGCCCATCCCGAACTTGTTGCGAATGAAATGAAAGTCGAGCCACATGCTTCATGCGAGTATGAAAAACCGGGTTAGAAGCGAGACTCGTAGCGCCCACATTGTCCTGATAAATGACGGTGGAGTCGAGGAGGCGAGACCGAAGTTCGCTAAGAAGAGAGACAATCCACGACTTGATGGCGCCACGCCCGGTATTCGGTCGAGAGCGAGCTTCTGATGCGTTGTTTCTTAGAGCTCCGGAGATCGGGTTCTTTGCCAAGATAGACAATGTAAACCGGTGGATGTGTAGTCATCCTTGTTGCCGGCCAGTCGGCATCGATAAAGGCATGGAGAGCGAGGAGGAGCCTGGCGGTGAAGGAGGATGCCACATCAATTGTGCCCGAGATACCTAAGAACTCGTTTGGCCGCAATCCGGTGCTCGATGGTCGGCCTATGCATGAAGCGGGAGAGTTTGTTGACGCCGAAGGCAACATCGAGGCCGAGTGAGAGGCAGTCTTGAAGGCGCCTACCATTGCTCGAAATTACATCGGATCGAGAGAGCGCACTGTGTGAAAAGTCAAGGTAGGCGAGGTAGCAAGAGGTGTAGCTCTTGGGCGAGCATCGGTCATGCTTGTGCGAGCAAGGAGATCGCTATATACCCTCATTTGGGAGAAGCGAAGACCACTTGGGCGCTTAACAACTTCAACCCCAAGAAAGTAGTGAAGATCACCAAGGTCCTTGAGAGAAAAGCGAGTAGCGAGCATAGAGATGAAAGTCTGAACTCCAGCGGGCTGGTTGCCGGTGACAATAATGTCATCCACATATACAAGGAGATAGATGATGGTGCCCGCAGTACGAAGGATGAACAGCGATGTGTCAGCCACCGAGTTTTGGAAGCCGAGGCAAGAAGAAAGCGACACAACTCATTATACCATGCTCGGGGAGCCTGCTTGAGACCATAAATAGCCTTGCGAAGTCGGCACACATGTTGAGGTTTGTCCTTATCGGTAAACCCAGGCGGTTGAGCCATGAATACCTCCTCGGACAGGTTGCCTTGAAGAAAGGCATTGTTTACATCCAGGTTGACGAAGAGCCCGGCCTTGACAAGCGGCCGGTGAGAGAACAAGATGAGCAGTGGTCGGTTTAACCACCTTTGAAAGTCTCGTGGTAGTCAACCCACAGTCATTGGTGAAAGCCCTTGGCGACTAGGCGAGCTTTGTAGCGATCAACAGTACCATCAGCATGTCTCTTGATACGGTAGATCCACTTACAGCCAACTATATTGCGAGCATCTTCGGAAGGGACTAGATCCCAAGTTCCATTGCAAGGGCATCAAACTCTTGAGACATGGCGACACCACTTCACATCCTTGAGCACGAGTAACACATGTGGGTTCAGCGTCCCTTGCTAGGCGAGCCGAAAGACTCATTTTGATCTTCGGTTTGAAGATGTTGTTTTGGAGCGAGTGACTACGGAGGATGTGCCGGGCAGGAGAGGCGAGGCACGGAGGCTGGAGGCGGCGGGCATGGGAACCAATGTAGCGACACAGGATTTGAAGGCCTTGGGTGATCCTCGGGCACGATGCGGTGGCCGAGGTGGGAGTGAAAAGCGGATAAAGTGCAATCCAGCGGCGAGGGAGGCAGTGGCCGAGGAGGATGGAGCGGCGGCGGGCGGGACAAGGCTTGTGGTATCCTCGGGGCAGATGTGAGGAGGTGGGGCGTGGCGGCCGAGATCAACCAAATTCTTATTTGTGGCGGGAGCCACGGACGGAGGGAAGCGGGGCGGCAGGCGGTGTGTATGAGGGACCGGCGGTTCATGAGGGGGGAGCCAAGACTCACTATCATAGGTGTACGTGGCCGGTGGGGCATGGGAAGGTGGACTCGACAAAGCGAACATGGCGCGATATGTACAGCTTGGTGGTGCTCGGATCATAGCGAGAGATAGGCACTTCTGAGTGGCGAGTAACCAGGGGAATACACAGTGGAGCGAACATCGAGTTTGTGGGCGGAGTAGGGCGGAGCCAAGGATAACGAGACAACCAAAGGCACGAAGCTTGGCGTAGTTCGGCGAAGAAGCCAAAAGTTTATGGTAGGGAGGCGGCGAGCAAGGGTGGGTGTAGGTAGTCGATTTATGAGATAGGCCGCGGTTTGGAAAGCAAGCGACGAGAGCGGCGGAAGCACGAGAGAGGGAGGAGACCGGTCTCAACAATGTGGCGATGGCGGCGTTCCGAGAACCCATTGTGTTCGGGGTGTGAGGCGAGGTAAGGTGAGAGATGCCATGAGGCGGACGGTGTAGGCGGCCAAGCGAGTCCGGGCAAGCCCCATATACTCGCCACCATTGTCCGAGTAAAGGGTGACTATGGTTGTTTTAAAATAATTTTCCACTAAGGCTTTGAATTTGGGAAAGATGGTGGCAACCTCAGATTTGAGTCTGAGCGGGTAAAGTCAGATGTAATGGGTATAGTGATCAACAAAGATCACATAGTATTTGAACCCATCAATAGAGGGAAGGGGAGGTTCAAACATCGGTATAAATAGTTTGAAGAGGGAGAGTAGACACAATAGTATTTTGATGAAAAGGAATTTTATGACTTTTATTAGAAAGACAATCATTACAATGAGGAGGAGTGCGAGCAGTGTCTAATGCTAAACCTAGGCTAGATAATATCTGACTTTGGATGGGACCAGACGGATGGCCAAGCGATGATGCCGATCGATGAGAGACTTTGGAGGCGACACAAGCGAGGGGGTGGGGCGGGGAGGCGTGTTCGGCCATTCATACACACCGTCCTTAGGCCGGTCAACAGTATTCTCCCATCAGCCAGATCCTTCACATGAAAAGAAGTTGGTAAGAACTCAATAGAGGTTTTATTAGAGATGCAAAATTGAGATATGGATATAAGATTCTTTTTCATGTCAGGAACAAACAGAACATTATGAAGGGAAAAAGTGTGTGAGGGTGTATGAAGAGGAGAAACCGGTTTGGAGATAGTTAACCCAGTACCATCACCAATGACCATGTCATCCATGCCCGTGTAGTTGGAGTGTAGCGAGAGATTGCCGAGGTCGCTAGTGACATGATGAGAGGCACCACTATCGAGTAGCCAGCTCGGTGTCCCCGTGTGCCGTTGTTGCAAGGTGAGCCCGTGGTTGCCACTTGGAGCCACTTGCCGAGTTGGGAGTAGCGGGCATAGAGGTGGTGGCGATCGATTGAAAGTTTGGGCAGTAACCGAGTGACCTGTTGGCGACATGCTTGACACTTGCCGGATACGATCGCCGCGTCGGTGAGGAAGGGGTTGGGAAGGTGGCGAGGTTGCGGCGGGCGATAGAGCTTGCGAGGAGGATTGCCGAGGTCGAGCTAGCTGCTTGGTGCGGCGGGGTTGGCCGAGTAAGTGCGAGAAGGTGAGGCAGCGCTTCAAAAGCTCGCGATTGATGAGTTTTCATGAAGCTCATCAAGCGATATGGGAGTATCTCGTCCTTCAACCACATCCACGATGTGGCGGTAGTCATCATCCAAACCACCAGGATGGTCTCAATGAGATCCTCGTGGTCAAGAGGTTTGCCAAGCGGCGAGTTCATCGGCAGACTTTTGACAGTCGCATGTAGTCGTGATCGGACTACCCTTGGTTGCTCGCTTGAGGTAATCTTTGATACGCTTGATGTGACCGCGAGTTGGGCGGCATAGGTATGAGCCGAGATGTCCCAGGCTTCATGAGCGATGGCGGCTTTGTTGGATCGAAGGAACGGTGGAAGCGAGGCAGGGAAGCCAACAAGAGCTCCAAAGAGGAGTTTGTCTGGCGAATCCAAATTTGGTAGTGAGGGTTTGGGGTGGGAGCGATCCCTTGGATGTTTGGGCATCCTTGGTGAGGACCGGTGGGAGGCGGGCATGGATGTGAACCGTCTACAAACTTGTAGAGGTCATAGCCAATGAGAGTGGCCTCAACTTGGAGTTTCCAAGCTATGTAATTGGTAGAGGTGAGTTTTGTGATGTTGTGATGGGAGATATTGATGAGGTCGAAGGTTTGGGTGGGATCAAGAGGGTTTTTGACGGTGAGGGAGTGATTTCCGTTAGCCATTGTAGGGGGAGTTGAGGGCGGCGGCTAGAGGAAGAGGAAGAAGGTTTTAGGAGCAGAGCTCTGATACTATGTAGAAACTGATAAAATTTAGGAATAATGGCATGCCTTTCCATTGAATAAATCACATATTTATAGGGGGATTTACAATTAGGGTTATACTAAGAGTAGGATACAAGAAACCTATACAAGAAAGGTAATACAATTAGGAAAGAACTCTACAAGGTAATTACCACTAATTACTCATTACAAATCAACAAAAATAATTAAAAGATATTATTCTCTAACAGTTTAGACTGTTTTTGGGCTCTTTCAGTTAAAATAAAATATGTTTTGCTTACCTCACTCTTTATTTATTACTGTACATTATTACTATTATTTAATACAATTACTAATGATATAGTGGATAATCAAAAAATGTTGTCAAAATAACCCTTCCCTTATTATTATTATTATTATTATTATTATTATTATTATTATTTATTTTGTAGAGATGAAAACGTTAGCAGATTTATAAAATTCCTCATAGAAGTTGGATGACTTTTATAACGGCACGCTGAAAATGTAGTTGCAAATATTATACTGGGAATTTATGATTTTCATTTGAATGGACTTGTTTAAAATTGATAATTGAATCGACCAAAGATTGAATTGGACATCATCGCCGGTTCGTTGTTCAATACTCCCTCCGTTTTGGATAAGATATTTTTACGTTTGAAAGTTAAATTTTTTAAGAAAATAATTTTTTTTTCTTTTTCTTTCATTAAAGAGGATCAGTTATTCCCTACTTACCGTGACTTGAATCCACAATCTATTAGGTATGATACTTTTAATAACCTATTAGTAATTAAATGATATTTTTATGTTTTAATTTTTAAAAATAGACTATTTAAATAAAATATTACAAAATAAAATAATAAACTCTTTGTTCGAAATAACCACAGTTTTTTATTAAAAAGACTAGATCCTAGTATTCATTTATATCTATCCCTGTCACACCGATAAAATAATGAGAACATGTTTATGATTAAAATTTAATGGGATGTTAATCTGACATTGGGTGTGACCGAAGATTTGAAACCTTCCTACATAGTCCATTAGAGCATCCTCAATGTGTATATTTTTAATACAACATCTTATCTGGGTCTCATTGTCATCTATATATTTTTATCTTCTTACCCACTTAAGAATATATCTTCATATTATATATTATTCTTACACAACTTCTTACATAAAAAATATTAAATTTAACATTATTTAATATAAACAAAACCCCCCACGCCCCACCCCACCCCCACACACACCCGTTTGATGTCCCTCACTCTCTCTCTACTTGTAGGTTCCTAATTAAGAAGTTGGGTCACCTCTTCTTTCGGTCTTTCCTAGTTGGCCAAAAAAAATTCTTATGTGACCACTTTACACAATTTCCTATACTCTAAGAAGTTGACAAAGCCAATAATGGTGATGCTGTTAACGTAGACACATATTTTGGTAAGAAAAATTAGTATCTCTGTACCTCCCTCGGGATTTTTTCTAATTCAAAATACATAAACATTAGCCTTTTTTATTTAGCTGAAATTTTAGCCAATTATTAGTGACTTATGTCATGACTTGCTAAACTAGCATTATTTGATTTAGCTTGCAAATAAGGGAATCTTGAATATACTCACTTCCTTCTTAAATAATTATTTTGTTTTTATATTTTGTTTGTTCTTAAAAATTGTCATGTTTCTTCTAAATTTTCCATTTTAGGGAGTACTTTATTTACTAGCTACGTGTCTGCTTACTTTTAGTCAAAAAAAAATTTAGCATGTATGTTCAGTCAAATAAAACAATAATTTAATAATTGAGAGAATATAAAATTTCGTCAAAAAAGAAGACTTCCGTATTTTTGAAAAATCAAAATCAACACAAGGCATGGTGTTTACAACATTATGACCTAAAATGTGCTTTCAATACCATGTACCTGACTTATGATTTGTCATCACATAACTTAATGAAACACTTAAAAAAAAATAACTTATGGTAAGGTTTAAGTCATATACACATCCTAAAAAGACAAATCAAACAAACCTTAAGACTTGGTAGCTAGTAAATACTCCCTTCGTTCTTCGTTCCGGGCAAAAAATCTCCATTTGAAAGTCAAATTTTGTATGAAAATGACACATTTAAATAAAATATTTCAAAATATAATACTTGACTACTCGCCCGAAATGGAGGGAGAGAGTATGAATTTAGTAAAACTTTACAAAAATAGATACTCATTTTAGAATATGAAAATTTTAAAAATAGACAATCATTATGAGACAATACTCCATTTATTCGATGTTATTAGAACTTAAAACAAACATTCCAACATAAACTAATAGTTAAATTTTATAAATCCCTCTTTGACTAATCATTTTTTTTCCTATTGAAAGCTTCGTTTAATTTCTGCAACTTATATTCCTGAAAACCTAAAAATCTAGCCATCTAAAGCAAAATATGACAAAATCTTGGTAGATGTCTTGAAGAAAATGATATAATTTCAAATTATAAAACCCCCATGTCATTATCTTCCCTAGTCAGTCTCCCCCGCCTCGATGCTTCATATTTGGCCTTTTTCTTCTTTATAACTCTCTCTCTCTCTCTTTCACATACACACAAACACAAGAACATAAACCACAGGCCCAATTCATCTCTTGTATTTCTCTCCCACCCCCAACTTAGCTTTCTCCTTCAATTTTGAAAACATGGTTCAGGGCGACATGTCCAATATGCCCATGCCCATGTCCAATGACACTATGATGGGCATGGTCATGCAAATGAGTTTCTATTGGGGAAAAGATGTGGTCATCCTCTTCAAAGACTGGCCTAATAATGGCAATCTTGGCATGTACATATTGGCTCTAATCTTCGTGTTTGTCCTTGCCGCCGCTCTTGAGATCTTGTCGATCGCTTCATCGTTGGTTAAGCTAGGAACGAGTCCGATCGTTTGTGGATTGACTCAGGCATTGGTGTACGCACTGCGGATGGCACTTGCATACTTGGTCATGCTCTCAGTCATGTCCTACAATCTTGGAGTGTTTATTGTTGCTGTGGCCGGTCATGCCGTCGGGTTTTTTGTAGTCAAGAGCCGTGCAATTGCTCAAGCCAATGCCAACACCACTCCTAAAGTTTGACCTCACGCTTCCTTGTTCCATCTAAGTATATTAACTTTAACCTCTTTGAATGTGTGTATGTGTATTTACTTTTCGTGATCAGCTCCTTTTCAATGCATTTATGGTTTATGTTACATTTAAATTGTTCTAGTGTTCTATTTCCATGTAAGAAGCTTTTACAAGAGTAAGGTTGCATGACATATTTTCCGGGACTAGTTGTGAGCAATCTTTATGTACCTGGACTGGATTCTGCAAAATATAGTAGTATTTATTTGTGTGCATTATACTTCAAATAAAAATAAAAAGCACTGATTTCATAGACGACAGTACTTATTGATCATGATATGTTATATGTCTACACATAAAATTATTTGTCGTGTAGTTGGACAGAACGATAACGCATACACTTATTATATCATATCGTACAAACATGGGTAGAACAAATGTATGGTAGATTTATAATGCTATGAAGGTAGATTTGTTTGTTGTGTACACAATTTTTTGCATTCTAACGATAACATAGTCTAATATCTAACACAAATAGAAGGACAACACATGTACATTTGTTCTGGGATTAGTTGTGAGCAATCCTTTATGTACATGGACTGAATTCTGCACAATATAGTAGTATTTGTTTGTGTGCATTATACTTCAAATAAAAATAAAAAATACTGATCTGGTATATATGACAGTACTTGCTCATGATATGTTATATGTCTACACGTAAAATTATCTGTCGTGTAGTTGGACAGAATGACGACGCATATACTTATTATATCATACAAACATGGGTAGAACAAATGTATGGTAGATTTATATGCTATGGAGGTAGATTTAATTTATTTGTTGTGTATGCAAATTTTTGCAGTCTAATAATGACATAGACTAATACCTAACACAAATAGAAGGATAACACGTGTACATTTGTTTCGAGACTAGTTGTTAGCGGTCTTTTATGTATCTGGACTGGATTCTGCACAATATAATAGTATTTGTTTATGTGCATTATACTTCAAATAAAAATCAAAAACACTGATCTAGTATACGCAGTAATTACTCATTATATGTTAAGGGCCTGTTTGATTTGACTTATTGATATGCGTAGAGGACTTAGGGCATGTTTGATTTGACTTATCTGGAAGTGCTTATAACTTATGACTTACCATAAGTTGTTTTTTAAGCGTTTGATTTCACTTATGGTAAGATAAGTCATAAGTCATGTACAACCCACTTAAAGCACATGTAAGACCATAAGTTGTAAGCACTAAACCTAGTGCTTAATTCTACTTTTAAAAAACATGTGAGTCCTCTTCTTTATTGAAATTTTATATATTCCAAGATTACCCTTCGTAATAATAATAATAATAACAAAAAGTAATAATAATAATAATTATTATTATTATTATTATAAATAATAAAAGGAATTATAATAATATTAATAAATAATAACATGAATAATGATAATTGTTATAATAATAATAATAATAATAATAATAATAAATATAATAATAATAATACTAAAAAGTAATATTAATAATATAGTAAAAATAATTGTAATAATAATAATTAATAATAATAATAAAATTAATATTAATATCAATATTATAATAATATAATATAATATTAATAATAAAATAATAATATAAATCATACAAATAACATTAATAATATTATTAATATAATTAATTAAACACTAAAATTAACAAGTAATAATAGTAATAAAAATAATATTAATGTTAATAAAATAATAATAATAATAAAGGCAGTAATAATGATAATAATAATAGTAATAATTAATAATAGTGATAAAACTTGTATTAATATTAATAAAATAATAAAAAATTATAACAATAATAATAAATAAAATAAATATATAATAATGATAATAATATGATTAAAATTATTATTATTATTAATAGTAATATTATTATTATTATTATTATTAATTGTAATAATAATAATAGTAATAGTAATAATAATAATAATAATAATAATAATAATAAGGATAATAATGTAAATCACATTTTGTGATGATGCTATTTTAGTCTTTGTATTTGATTTCAGCACTATTTCAACTTATTAATCAAACACACACTAACTTATGAAAGCTAATCAACACTTTTTAAAAGTTAAATCAAACATCACCAGTTATTAGTCATCAGCCATAAGTCATAAATAATAAGTTATCAGTCATAAGTAATAAGTCATCAGCACATATCAATAAGTTAAATCAAACAGGCCCTTATTACTTATGACGAATGACCTATTTCTTATTACTGATGTCTAATAACTGGTGTTGTTTGATTTAGTTTTTTTGAAAGTGCAAATTAGCTTTTATAAGTTAGTGTGTGTGTGTGTGTTTGATTAGTAAGTTGAAAAATTGTTGAATTCAAATATAAAGACTAAAATAGTCTCATCACAAAATGTGATTTAAATTATTATTATTATTATTATTAGTATAACTATTATAATAATTATTATTTTAATATTAATATGAAATTTATTCTTATTACTAATATTAATTATTATTATTATTATTCTCATTATTATTATTATTATTATTATTATTATTAATTTGTTATTATTTTATTAATATTATTAGTAATTTTATTTTTATTATTATTAATTATTATAATTATTATCATCTTTATTGACTTTATTATTATTACTATTTGATGCGTCCAAAATAATTTGGACCCACTTGATAAGCCCAATCCAAACACCTGGCTTTCAACGTGTTTGTAGATCCTCCGAGCCTAACTCTGAAATAAAGAAGAACAAACGTGAACTGGGCAAGGCGCCCCTGCAGCGCCCTCCCGTAAATTAATACGCAAGTAAGCAATTGAATAAACAATTTGATAGAGTTTTGGCTAGAGAATCAGATTGTGCATACCCCTCTCCCAATTCTGCCAAGCTTTTATATGTGCCGGAGGCATAACTGCCCATAATCATGAGTAACTGCCCATGATTAGCATTAACCGCCCATGATTGGCATTAACTGCCCACGATTGGCATTAACTACCCACGATTGGCATTAACTCCCTTGCAAACGGTCATGGCTTATGGTCAGGATTATTGCTCGGGTGTAACCACCCTCAACTGTTATCTTGATCTTTACCGGACATGAGTGTCCTCAACTATTTGTAACTCTTACTGGTGCAATCGAGCAATGATGCTCGCTCATCGATGTTGCTCGCATAGTTAAGCCCCTATCTCGCAGGTAAGTAGCCCGACCGACCAAAAGTAGATTTTGCCCGATTACCGTGTAACATCTTTGCTCGATTGCTCTGAATATACGCATGCCACGACACGTGGCTCCCGGCTTGGGCCTAATTGGGCCGGCAACAAGAGCCCCCAACTCCTTGTCTTACCGAGTATTCATGCTCATGACGAGGAGGAAGCCAAAAAATTTCAAAACACCTTCTTTCGAAATTTGAAAACCGAAAAGTTGTGTGAGCGGCAATTCATGAAGCGTCTTGAACAAGCGTTTCTTTAAGAGAACGAAACGTCAGCCGTCAGCCGCCAGTCTGAAAAAGCAGGTCCAACTCCCTATGCCCATTAAATGCGGCCTCGTTCAACACGCCTCGTGCTTCGGGCCCAATGATTCGATTCCCCAACCGGCGGCTTCTTTGGATATAAAAGGTAGGATTTAACTCTTTCACAACTTTACGCCTCACAACAATTGAGCAACTCTCAAACAATGTATAGCAGACGAAACTTTCTCGCAGATCTCCATCAAGAACCGCTTGTTGCATCCTGCCGATTTGAAAAGCGTAATCGGATCTTCCCAAGTTGTCCGTATTTTGCCGCCCTTCTTCATAATCCCACCGCATTATATTTTCTCGAACTTCGATTAGGGTTTACGATGTGTAAACCCCCTTTCGCTTTTTCTGTGAATTATTCACCCAAAGTCCCATTGCCTTTGCCTTTTGCGAATTATCAACCTGCACTGGAGGAATCGAGAAAATCATGGTCGCACTGCTTATCGACCTCACAACCCGCGTGCCATAGTCAACTTTTTTTTCGCCGCATTTCACCCGATAAATATCTAACCGCATTTCGATTCCTTTTCCCGTAGGATGTCTAGCGAAGGAACCGTTTCTGAAATTAAAGGCCGGAGCTACGACCACGGAGCTCCCGAGGAAAGGCCTCCATCCTCGAGATCAACTTCTGGAGAGAGCAAACAAGATGTAGTCCCACTAATTACCCGCCGGCGAAAACCTGCGCCCTTAACCGAGCAACAAATTAATAGCAGCTCCCAAATCCTTGACAGACTGCGAGCAACCGACCGCCTCACCAAACTCACCATTACCGGACTAAGCCAAACCTCATTCGTTCCGGCCTCTTCATATTCTTCTCCCTCAATTAGATGGGAAGATTTGAACTCCGAAGACGAGGTTAGTACCTGGTTCTACTCGCTAGGAATGGATCCTAAGTTGTACCGTGTCCGCGCCTTTGATTTAGACATAGAGAAAGAAGGCCATAATTTTCAAGGAGACAAAATGGTGTTTTATTTCGATTTTTTCCAAGTTGGACTCCGTCTTCCTCTTGACCTAACTTTAACCACTGTTAGGTTCTTAGTATCCTTTACCGTAGCCTGCCGGTCACTCGGGTTTGAGCCCGACATGACTTTATTCCGCAAGTTTTTCCTTCTTTCCCTTGATAAGAAAATCGGTCGTATCAATAGTCGCCAAACCATGGCTTCTTCAAGCTTCCCTTACCCCCAACAAAGTCGATACGGGATGGTAAGGCCTTGCTTATCGAGTCGAGCATTGGTGGCCCTGCGCCTACATCGGCGACTACGGTCTTCCAGAGAACAACAAACACGCCTACCGAGCTGGGGAACCCAGAATAGTCAAGGCGTTTAGGAATCTGTTGGGAGCAAAAGAAGGACAAGCCGGGCAAGATTTCGTGCTGGACTGGCGAGTTCTTACTTCTGACCTCGGCCTTCTGCGATCTGCTGGGATCTCCTACCTCCCCATTGAAGGAGTTGAACCCCGAGTTACAATCGAGCAAGAAACTCCTCATCCATACTGGGGCTCTTGCCATGGGAATAAATTCCCAAGTGAGTGCGAGGATTGTGCTCGTACTGGAACTCTTTGCCGACCCGATTTCTCACTCTCGGTTATTCTTCAACCTGCTTACCTTGTCATCTTTTCTTCGATAATTTTACATATTTTCGCTTTTCTCAGTACTAACATTCTCTTATCCTTGTGCAGATATGAGGCAGTTGACCGACGTCTCCAAGTTTATGCAAGCTGCTAAAAAGAGCTCGAGCAAGCGAGCTAAACACCTGTCCACGCAGCCAGCCATCAATCTTCCCATCTGCCCCGCCACTACTTCCAAATGGGAACAAAACGCCAACAACCTGAACCCTGCCAATCTACAGCTACCTTCATCCTCGCTTCCCAGTGCGAGAACCAAGAATGTCTCACCCCCTATCATCAATGTTGAGCAAACTGAGAGCCCGAGGAGGAACAGGCGCGACTGAGCTGCCCGGCCCAATTAGGCCCAAGCCAGGAGCCACGTGTCAGGCATGCATATATTCCGAGCAATCGAGCAAAGATGTTACACGAGTAATCGGGCAAAATCTCTGTTTTGGTCAGGCTACTTACCTGCGAGATGGGGGCTTAACTATGCGAGCAACATCGATGAGCGAGCATCATTGCTCGATTGCACCAGTAAGAGTTACAAATAGTTGAGGACACTCATGTCCGGTAAAGATCAAGATAACAGTTGAGGGTGGTTACACCCGAGCAATAATCCTGACCATAAGCCATGACCGTTTGCAAGGGAGTTAATGCCAATCGTGGGCGCTAATGCCAATCGTGGGCGCTAATGCCAATCATGGGCGGTTAATGCTAATCATGGGCAGTTACTCATGATTATGGGCAGTTATGCCTCCGGCACATATAAAAGCTTGGCAGAATTGGGAGAGGGGTATGCACAATCTGATTCTCTAGCCAAAACTTTGTCAAATTGTTTATTCAATTGCTTACTTGCGTATTAATTTACACGCCGGAGGGCCTTTGCAGGGGACGCCCCTGCCCAGTTCACGTTTGTTCTTCTTTATTTCAGAGTTAGGCTCGGAGGATCTACAAACACGTTGAAAGCCAGGTGTTTGGATTGGGCTTATCAAGTGGGTCCAGATTATTTTGGACGCATCACTATTATTTTATTAACATTAATATTACTTTTATTATCATTATTATTACTTATTATTAGTATTTATTTTATGATATTAATATTAATATTAATTTTATTTATATTATTATTTATATTCCCTTTATTATTATTATTTTAAATATTAAAATTACTTTTATCATTATTATTAATATTATTATTATTACGATTACTTTACATATATTATTATTAATATTACTTTTACTATTATTAATAACGTTATTAATTTTATTATTATTATCATTGTTATTATTATTAAAATCATTATTAATACGTATTATTATTAATACTCTTATTATTATTATTATTATTACTATTACTATTATCATTATTCATATATTATTATTTATTTATATTATTATTATTATTCATTTTATTATTATTATTATTTTATCATAATAATAATAATAATTATTATTATTATTATAAATAGTTTTTGTTATTATTGTTAATATTACTATTATTAAGAAGGGTAATTTTTGAATATATAAAATTTCAATAAAAAGAGGACTTACGTGTTTTTGAAATGTAAAAATTAAAAATACTTAGTGCTTACAACTTATGGTCTTACATATGCTTTAAATAATTTGTATGACTTATGACTTATCTCACCATAAGTGAAATCAAGCACTTCAAAAATAATTTATGGTAAGTCATAAGTCATAAACACATTCTAATAAATTACATCAAACATCACATATATGTCTACACGTAGAATTATCTATCGTATAATTGGACAGAACGATGATGCATACACGTATTATATCGTACAAACATGGGAAGAACAAATGTATGGTAGATTTATAATGCTATGGAGGTAGATTTATTTGTTGTGTACGCAATTTTTTGCATTCTAACAATGACATAGACTAATACCTAACACAAATAGAAGGACAACACGTGTACATTTGTTCCGGGAATAGTTGTGAGCGATCCTTTATGTACTTGGACTGGATTCTGCATAATATAGTAATATTTGTTTGTGTGCATTATACTTCAAATAAAAATCAAAAACATTGATATAATATACGACAGTACTTACAGATGATATGTTATATGTCTACACGTAGAATTATTTGTCGTGTAATTGGACATAACGACGATGCATACACTTATTATATCATACAAACATTGGTAAAACAAATGTACGGTAGATTTATAACGCAATGGAGGTAGATTTATTTGTTGTGTACGCAAATGTTAGCATTCTAACAATGACATAGACTAATGCCCAACACAAATAGAAGGACAACACATGTTTCGTAACATCACAGACAACACAAACTTTATGCTACAAACACGTATACATATTGCACATTGCACTCAATTAGAACTATATATATATATATATATATATATAATTCTAAGGGTTATACAATTCTCACTCTATCTCACCCTCTATCACATTTGTTGTCTCATTAAATCTCAGCCCTACATATTTTTTTATAAAAAGAAGACCGACTAAAATAATAAGGAAGTTGTTTGACTAAGATTCAATGAGATAAAAAATGTGACAGGAGTTGGAATAGACGATTTGAAGTCGTTATGACCAAGCTTGGAATGTGTTTAGTATAATTGATTGATGCATTTCGAGAGTCATGTGATATCTGCTCAAGGATTCTACCATTTCATTTGTTAGTATCTCACTTTTAGAAAGTGGGGGACGCATAATTTTTTTCAACTGGGGGAACAAATTTAATAAAGTTTAGAAATTATAATTGTTTTTGTGCCTTTTCATACTTTGAAATCATTTAATTACATCATCATTTATAATATTCTTAAGCAAATCGTTTTATACTAATAGATGCCCTACCAAATTGACTCGTTCTAATTTCCTCTTATAGTTTCCGTTTAAAAAATCTCTCCATAAACAATAAAACAAAATTCCTTCAAAATCAACCCAATTTGGAAATTTACACAAATAAAAAAAATCATAAATCAACTACTTCAACCCCAGATTAAAATGTCATAATTTTAGATTAAATAAATAGAGATTTCCTACCAAGATGTTGAACACACAAATTTATGAAATAAAACAATATTATCATCTATCACAAATTCACAACAATTAAATAAATTAAATACTCAATTCAAATTCTCAAGTGGGGGCAAGCTATGATATTAGAAAGATTATTAATTTTATTTGTCATAACATTGCTTTGAACTGAACTGAATGACAAAAAAGAATTCATGTAGCCAACCTTTAAGTGATTGAAAAAATAACCGGGTTGAGTTAAAGTATAATAATAGGTTCATTTTATATCATCATAATGTGGCCTTTTGCAAATAAGTCCAAAAAAAAAAATCAATTGGCTTATTATAGCAACCACCATTTCTCGGGTTCATTTAAAAAACATGGTTACCTGCTACTAAGATAGAAGTTGCCTAGAGTGAGTAGACGTTATGACTGATGACTGATGACCGAGTGGAGAAGGAGAAACATACTTGGTTGGGTTAATAAATACGCATACATGCATACGAATAATTGAAAAAGGCCTTTGTTTATGGTATTTGAACCAAATTTAATTAAAAATACTTATATCTTCATTTACCATATCCGGACCAAAGTTAATTCAAAACTTATATTTTTAAGTTGAACCATTAGATACACGTAAAAAACTCGAAACATATTGTATTTCAAACTCCAATATATACAAAATTTTGTTATAATTTTATTAATTCAATTATTTAATTTATTTACTTATCTTTCACAAATTGATGAAATAAGATATTTAACATGAGAATATTAATTAAGAAATCTAAGAAACATTTTTTTGATATAGCTCATGTTTTTTTAAATACACACATGAGGGTATATCTAATTAATCATGTTTTCAATTAACTACTAGCACATAGTTATTTGTATGATAAATGTGTCATAATATGAAAATAATAGCTTTATATGCAAGTGGAAATATTAAGATATACTCCTTCCATTCCGGGCAAAGAATCATCGTTTGAAAGTCAAACTTTTTAAGAAAATGACACTTTTAGTAGCTCATTAATAATAAAATAACACCTTAAAACCTTAATTATTGAAAGTGAACTCTTTAAATGAAAGATCTCAAAATGAAAAAATAAACTTTTTACCCGAAACGAATGGAGTATAAAATTAAAAATAAAGATAACTATATATAGAATATGTCAAAAGTTAACAAAGCCAAATCAAATGGCTAATCGATCTGAGACTCGGAGGTTGATTATCTACGAACACTTGGACATCGAAAATGAAGAGTAGGCAAATGCAGTAAAATTCGAAATATTCCAACTTCTATCAAGGTGAAGTTTGTCGGGTTCAGGTCCTTCTGTCTTGTTGGCTAAAACTTTTAAGTGTTGCGACCTATGCAGAATTGAAGTTGGAGAAAACCAATCTCACAATATGGTACATCTTTCTACCCCAATAGCCTTCATTAGATTTTTACTACTAGACCACCATTGTGATAAATATCCTCTTTGAGGTTGAGGTGGAGGTGGAGGTTGAGCTTCATGAATGTCTTCCTCTTTACCAGTAGACTCTAATAAAGCTTCTCGTTCATCATTCTCGTTCTGAAACTCACCTTTATCGTCTAATCCAACCTCTGAAATTTCTCCAGGCTTCTTGTCGAACAAACCTTTAAATTGCTTCCTCGCCTTCTTATTGACTTCCTGCTTGTCATGGAGTTGGCCCAGTTGGCAGTCAAAATTGATAAAGCCTTTTAATTCAACTGATACAAATCTTTCGTTCTACTCAAATAGTCCAGGTTACAAGGTCAAACATTATGAATTAAGATCATTTTTCCATAACACCCCTTGCTTCTAAGGATTAAGTAGTTTTTAAAATATACATTTAATGCAAATAGGGTGAACTTGGAAAGTCAGAGAATTTATTAGCTTAATTGTTAAGGCAGGATTCTTAGAGGGCATCATTCCTTGAAAGTAAAAGGGTCGTTTGGTAGCCAAGATAAAAGACATGATAGGATTAATAACACCAAAGAACGGTATTTGGTAAGTTTTTGCCTTTGGGTTTTATTAAACCCCGGAACCAGATAAAGGGCTTAATCCCCTCGCTAATAATACCAAGGGGAGGGTGGTATTATTAATCCCCGCATTATTAGTAATAATGACTACCAAACGATCCCAAAGACTATTTGAATGGAACTGAGGGAGTAGTAGTTTGTTTTTCAATCCAACCTGCTCTTTTTGTTTTAGTTTATTAAGGGCTGTCCTTGCATTCGCTTCAGAGGACTTGTCAATGGTCATCATCTATCAAACAACAGCAAACGAAAAGAGAGGTGTCATACATCCTATCACAATTAGACATTTTAACCATTAAAAAAGGATTTTATATATGATGATCTTACCTTATTGAAGTCAGCCCTTGCTTCCTCAAAATCTCCAGCTTCCATGAAGGCCATTCCACGTCGATAGAAGGCTTTAACATGAACAGGGTTTGCATCTAATACCTGCATGATTCAGAAACAACTGTTAGATCGAGTTCAGTTTAGGGAAATGCAAGCACTCCATGTTTCAATAAAGACACTCCCACTGTGTACAATGCAGAAATCATATGTACAAGTGAAATGAAAGGACTATATGGAGTGTCTTGGTTAAAAACTGGCTTCCTATTACATTGACCACAGCTCATTGTTTTACTTGAGTGTCCCAATATAGTAAATCTAGAAATAGTTCACAATACTATTAACTTTTAGCAGCTGTTTTTGACCCCTAAGAATTTTTTTGATCGTATGAGCGTAAAATTCCTGGCATAACACCAAGAGACAATCATAAATGTTTCATGTACTTGGTGTTTGTAGCAATAAAAATTACTTGTGTAAAGTGATTCTTTCTCCCTGCAGAACGATAGCATGTCTTTCTCCAAATAGAACATATATAAACTATATAGGGAAATAAAAGGGCGGTTTATCATTTCTTTCAACAGTAAATTATAAAAAGCATTACACATACATCATAGAGATTGCCAATTCCTCAGCAAGCCCAAGAGAGAAAACACACACAAGCTTAAATTAAAAAGAACCTACCTTATTACATGCGTCAATAGACTTCCTACACTCTCCCATCTTCAGATAGCAGGCAGCCACATTTAGATGCAACAAATTCTTTTTCATCCAAAACGAAAAGAAAATCAAAAGAGATTAAAATTATATTATCACACTATTACTAGATTGCTAAACCCTAAGCAATAGAGTAAATAGTGGACAAATAATGAAGAAGCTACTTACTCTAGTATTGGAAAACTCTTTTCCCTCCTCGTCATCTTGAGGATTAACGTGATTAAATTCGCGAAGAACCTGTAATGATGTACTTCAAGCATCATAATGAGAAAAAATTAAAATCTTGACAATACTGGATCATATCAGAACAATTTGGGGGTCGGTTCCCCGAGGTGGGGTAGGGGTGCAATATTTTTCTTCTACGTTTATACAGCCTCCATTCCGCTCAAAGTTTGCACATGAAAGTCAAACTTAAATAATTTTCCATAAATACTCTTTAATTCTAACATTAAAATAGTTATCTTAAATTTAAGTTGACTGTCATAAAGAGACTCTTTGAACAGAATGAAGGGACAATAAAACATATGGGACATAAATTTGTGACAAACAGTGATGGAGGGTGCAGGATTTGCAAGAGTACTTGATCTTCGACAGAACCTACATAAAACAAATACCAATTGAAAAGGTGTAACATGGTCAAAGAATGCATGCCTTTTCATACTTTGCTTTAGCAAGTTCAAATTTCCCTTCTTTGAAAAGCCTGTTACCCTGCATCCGAACAAAACAAAATGAAAAACCTCCCCCAAACAAAGAAACATACTTTTCCAAGTTACAACGTTTATGATATACTCCCTCCCTTTAAAAAACAAGAAATCTCATTTGAAAATTCAAAATTTTAGTATCATACTTTTACTCTTCTATATTACCCTCAACTAGATATAAATTTATATACTCCATAGTTTATTGTATGACACATAAGATAAACATCATATTTTTTAAATGAAAGAAAAAATTGAAAAGGACTTAAAAATGATACAATTTTTTTGGGACAAACTAAAAAGGAAAGTAGGACTGCTTTTTTTTTTGGGGGGGGGAGTGGGGGTGGGGGCGAGGGAGTATACATTTCTCTACATACTTACAAATTACCCCAGTTAGAGCTTCAAGACCTGAGCTACACTGACATGAAATCAGTACATAGACTTCACAGAACACAAGTTTATAACTGGAAATATGTTATGTTAGAATCAAACAAACAAGCATGCATATAATAGCCAAGAATGAAGTTTCCACTTGCATTCAAACAGTCTAGAACCTCCTGATGATGCAAGAGCAAGATGACAAGACTAAATCCAAACATTCAAAACTTAGTTACAGATGTTTAGCTAACAGAATCAGAAAAGTTTCCGGATGGTCAAGAAAGATATACCGTGGCCTTTGTCCTGTCCACGTCCTCCATAATAGCTCTAAAATTCATACCAGTCCAATCCTGCCATAAAAAAAATTATTACAGAATAATTATGGTTAAACTATGGTCAACCAAAAGGAGGCATGTCAATATAGGTCAAAAAGCATACAAGAATATTTCACTAAATATTGAAGATTTATTGAGAAAATGTCATATTATCGCTTTTGATTTTGATAAAAGCACATATTGATCAATTTTCTTTTGAAATATGATATCCCCTTGTTAAACCCTTTCTGTGGCAGGTTAAGCTTTTAGATGAGCACGTTATTAACATGGTAATAACCTGGTTTCAGACCTCTGATTTGGCAAGGACATGGGCTCAATTTATTCCACCGAGTAATGTTAGTGCACAAGTTGGGACGTCGTTTGGTTAGTGAAGCCGGATGGCGGATGCACCTAGTGATGCATCTTGGCTTATCTCTCCGCTAGCAATCGGGTTCACATCATGGAAAATGTTAAAAATATGATATGCATTATTAGACCCTCTCTCAAACAACATAAGCTTTTTGATAAGTTGGTTAGTTGAAAACACCATGTACTTCATGGCCGAAAGTCAAAGCCATTGTTGGGTTTTATCTTCAATAAGATGCAAATAAGGCGATGTCATTTCCATTTCCTTCATGGAAAATAATACTCCTTCCGTCCTAAAATTATTGTCATGTTTGACCCGGCACACGGATTAAGGAAAAACAATTGACTTAATTACAAATATTAACATAATGAGTAGTTTCCTTTAAAGCCCATATACATGTGGCCCATAATTAAAGTAGGAAGAAAAAGTAAGCGTAAAATGGTAAAACTGTTGCCCTAAAAAGGAAAGTTGCAAACAAGACAATTATTTTGGGACGGACGAAAAAGGAAAGCACGACAATAATTTTGGGATAGAGGGAGTATAGATTACCTTTTGCATCTCAAAACCAAGAAGCTCAATCTCCCACTGAATATGAGCGCCTTCAGGAACATTATCTGGCCTAACATGAGAGCAAAACATCAAGCACTGAGGGCATTATGATTATATGCCGATAATTATAATTTATAAGCCACGTCCAATTTCATGATCTGCATTCTGGATGCCATGCCATATAGAAATAAGGAGGGATAAATCCATTTGAAAAGAAAAACCTTGGAAACTTGTCATATGCATAATCAGGAGGACAGGTAATAAGAGCTATCTCTTCGGGTAACATCAGCCGCACACACATTTCAAAACCTTCAGGTACCTGGCGCACAAATGGAGAGATCTTTGATATATACGTTTGCACAAGTAAAAAATAGATTACCAAAAATTGGAAGTCCTTAGCATCTTACGACTCTAAATTAAATATAGAAAAAATACTTAGAGGGGAAAGTCAAACAAATAATTAATAACTAAAATTCAAAGATAACCAAGAAGTTGACAATATTGGATCAACTCCCAGAACTTAGAAATGGAGCCTCT
The DNA here is from genome assembly GCA_013146195.2 of Codonopsis lanceolata. Lineage (NCBI taxonomy): Eukaryota > Viridiplantae > Streptophyta > Magnoliopsida > Asterales > Campanulaceae > Codonopsis > Codonopsis lanceolata. The sequence goes on from CM028378.1 coordinate 164,411,260, forward strand.
GACTATCACTCTATCGGCTGGTAAATAGCGAATGAATGATTGCTCGATGGCCGAGTCAACAGCTATAAATCATAACACAACCACAAACTGTAATTATGTTTATTTAAGTATGAGTTGACTTACAAGCCCTTCACCTGAGCAAAACTCCAAAGGCTGACCATTGTTATCAACTTTTGTATCATAGAACACCGTCTTTTCTTCATTAAGAAGCATGCCCTTGTAATGGACACGAAGTAGACTGTCGTGGAGAGGGCAATCCATAGGGAATTCACCTAATTATTTGAAAGAATCAAGAAAGCACGGAAATCAGATGATTGGTTATGATAGATGCATGGTATAGGAAAAATTACCAGCCTATATTCAGCACATTCGCTTAAAAAGGACAGACAATGCAAAGCAAAACAGACACCCACATTTATTTATATTAATTTTCTTGAGATGAAAAAGAAGAAAAACTATATGAAATGGCATCTCAACCAAAGTTTATTCATCCTGTTGTTTTATGTAAAAGTAAGTTGTTCAAGAAAATCATGTGCAGCATTATTACTTGTACTAGGCCACAACACACACCCCCCCTCCCCACCAAGAAAAACCACTGCCAATGAGGAAAGCTTAAACTGAAAGCCCTTTTTATTTATTTATTACCTTCTTAATTAGGTACAGTGTGGTGAATAAAACCAGCAACCATTAGGGTTTCCCTTTAAGCCTTTGCCATTTTTTTAACCCCATGGAAAAAATGATATGCATACTTAAAAATTGGCAAGAGCAATAGATATGGAAAATGGATGACAAATTATGTAGTCCAGTAAATCTAAAGTGGCCTGATTCATAAGTAACTGAGCACATGTGGTAGTTGTTTATATTCTACACAAGCATGTGGATCTTTAACAGTTTCATTGGTCATCTATTACAAGTTTAAATTGATTGGAAAGAAAACTACTTTCCAAAGAGGAACTCCTGATGGATGAGTATGAACATGTATAAGGGTTGCAGTCATCCTCAAGAATATTTCTCCCCCCCCCCCCGGTCATTGAGGGTATGAAAAGGAAAAGCATATAGAGTTGATACTTTCTAAAAATCCGTGCAAAGTCGATTATTCCAAACAAGAATATATCACAGGCTTAAACAGAATTGTAAATTTAGAACGAGGTATTATTAACATAATCATACAGGAACAGCTTTACCATAGACATAATCCAAAATAGTAGTAAGACTGCAGGGGCACTACTTAATTTTTCTATCAAGGGGAGAATATACACAATTTGACTTATTATTAATACTGGCAAGCTAATTTGAATGGCAACTAGGAGCTGGATGTACTCTTACAAGTATGTTAACCATAGATCAGTTCCAGGTATGTGCAACATATAGGCACAAGACAGTAAACAAAGACTATCCAGGAAAAGAAGATATCGAGAAAATAATCAATGTAATATCCAAAGTTTCAGAAAAGCCAAAGTCAGGGTTTAAGAGAGCACCTTTTCCGTCACGAATGCGGCGTTTAATTAGACGTCCATCTCCAAGCACGTCCCGCACCTGTGAATGTGTTAACCACTTAGGACACCCATACCAACTCGGGAACAGAAGAGATAAGTGAAACTAAAGGGAGAAGAATATTAGCAGGAAAAAAGAGGTTAGAGCCGTCTTTCATAGATGTTGCAGTAGATGAATAAGATTGAACTTGAAATGCCTAAGCATAATACAAGTCCAAGTGAAAAAGCGCCTTAGGCTAATTCAAAGAGTCATGATACATCATTCCTCACATTTTATTATTACCTTGCTCGCAAGTAAACATTTTGGATAGTTATCAAGCATAAAAAGATACAGAAAGAAAAAGGAACTGGCTGGAAATCCAAATGCAACGAGTAACGTACACAAACTAAACATGAGAAAATGAACCTACACATAGACAAACCACATCTACACTAGACCACAGATATACCAAGTTTAGTTAGTCAGACTGGAGATGCATTTGAATATCTTTCAGATGTGCCAAAAAATCAAAGCTCACAGTGCACATATCTCTTTCCTTTTCTTTTCTTATCCTTTCTTTGGGAACAGGGTGGGGAGAGTGGGGGCATAATCTTACAAATACAGTACTATTACGCCATTTGGGAGAATTAAGTTCATGAAATGATTTGAAGAGTTGTAAACTTGAACTCTGAAATTATGGAGTAGTTTCTACTCATCGAGGGAAATGTGGGTTGTTACTTGATGTTTTGGTATTCTAATTGAGTTAAAGATGATCTTGGCTGGGAGTAAGTCTTTTACTTATACTTAATAAATGTTTAGTTTGCCTTTCAAGAAATTAAACACACACACACACACAACACACAACAGTGGATGAGATTATAACATTCACCCAACATTTGTAGATGAACGAGTAGCACACTTAGAGACTGATATGCAGGGCCGGTCCTGAACTTTAGGGGGCCCTGGACGAAAAGAAAAGAAAAGGCCCCATAAAAATATATAAAAATGCAATTTTTTGACAAATAATTTTATTTTTTTTGACTTTTTATCGTTCATAGTATTGAAAATGTACAACACCTATAAATGTATAAGAAAAATAAGCATTAAAATTTTATTGAAAACTACTATTTTGCATCGATTTAAACAATTTATGACAAAAATGATATACCCCATCAATCTTTTTTCTTTTTTGACTTCCGGATAGATATTTTCTTGATAACATGTTTGTACTAAAAATTCAAGTTAAAAAAAAGACACAATCACTAATAAAGTTAAGAACTAAAGAAACATAAGCAATAAAAATGAGTCAAATAGCAACAAGAAAAAAACTTGATTTTTGCTTGAAATGTAATAACTAGGCTATGGGAGATGGATGGGAGGAAATTAGCTTGGCAAAGAAGAGAGTAGACCTAAAATGAATAAAAAAGACACAATCACTAATAAAATTAAGAACTAAAGAAACATAAGCAACAAAATGAGTCAAATAGCAACAAGAAAAAAACTTGATTTTTACTTGAAATGTAATAATTAGGCTATGGGAGATGGATGTGAGGAAATTAGCTTGACAAAGAAGAGAGTAGACCTAAAATGAATAAAATAGAAGGCTTGGCTGAGATTCGAACTCATGACCCACATATTCACATTACCCAACAATTACCATTGAGCCAAGAAGACAACCATGCATTGAAGTTACGTGGTATATAATATACTTTTAAAACCTGGCCTACACTTCTTTAAAATTAGGCCCTCTAGAATTTTGGGCCCTGTGCGAAGGCCCATGTTGCACCTGCTCAGGGCCGGGCCTGCTGATGTTGCTCAAACTGGGAATCTTAGTACAGTCAATTTTGTAGCAACAAATTAGACAAAATTATGGGAATAGCTCTTGCATTTGAAACAAGTTTTTTTTTTTTTTTATAAGAAATTGTTTGAGGTGAGAGAGGCTCGAACTCTCGACCTCAGGATAACTAAGAAGCTATGAGACCTACACGCTAGCCAACTGTGCCACCACCCCACATTTGAAACAAGTTTTCTTTTTCTTCGACAGTGAAAGGAAAGAAGTCCATCAAAGAAAAATTGCACAACAGGTAACATGCAAGTGCAACAGCAAGCAACCGTAATTCAAATTACAAAAGAAATTGTCACACCTGAATAAAGTGGACAAGTTCCACTTCGAAATGAACTTCTTCAATACCTTCTACCATGGGCACCAAGGGGCACTGATTTAAGTATTGACTGGTAACATACACCACTGCTTTCTCTCCCCGTGACATTGTTCCTATTCCCATCTCAAGACCTTTAGGTACCTGATTTCAATTTGAAAGAAAAATAGATGCAAGAACGTCGTCAAATTTCAACTGGAAAATGCTTATCTTGCATGGCTGCACCCAATTACAATACTCCTACCAAAGAGCTTGGGATGCTGCCTCTGTACATCAAGCTGATCAATATGGACAAGAAAACCAGTAAATGATAACTGATCTTCTTACTATAATATTGAGGGAGGACACAATTGGAGAAGCAAATGAAGCATACCAAACGAAGGTGAAAATATAACTAAATAATCTACAAACAAAAATAGAAGATGGCTATTATTAACCTCAGATTTTCCAAAAGTGAAGAAAAATGGTTCTCCAGTTGTATGTGATAGAATCACTTTTCCTTCCCCCGTCTTAGTGGAAATCCTGAACCAATCACATGTAATTAAATCTCGAAGCTATTTGAGCACAACTAAATTTGCAGTTACCATTTTATTTGATAGGTAAATATGACCCCTTGGTATGGGGATTGGAACCAAAGACCTCTAGGCCTTTGCCAAATTTGCAGTTTACCATTACAAAAAAAGAAGAGACAAAATGAAACCAAAATGAATTTTACCGAGCTTTTATTTCATAAGGCTCTCTTGGTGATTCCCAACCCTGTCCTTCATCTACAACCTATCCAGTAAAAAACAATGAATAACTGTTAAAAAAGTGTTGAACTGAAGCCAAAGCAATAATGATACTGATATAAGCCACAAAAAATTGTTGTAGCCAATTCTTAATTCCTTTATTCATAATAAAGACAACTGATATTAGAATTTATGTTATTTGTTTTGAAAACTACACCCACAGGTAAAGACCAGGAATTAACCAAACAGTAAGAGAAGAAAGAATAATTCCACCAAACCATCTCTTAAATCGAGTCAGAATGTTTCTATACAGGATGAGATAACAACAATCCCTGATGTATATGAATTATTGTTACAATCCAGCTGTTAAAAGGTGGTCAAAATGATCATTTTCAACAGCCACTGCTGGACCAAAGAATCAGCTGACTTTAGCAAGTTTACACAGTATATACTTATCTATGTAACTCTATTCTGAGGATCAGCCCCAGTTCAATTCTTTACAAGGCAAACTGTCTCACTCTATACATGCTCCCCCTCCACCCTCACCCCTCCCCGGTGAGACTTGAATCAGTAAATAGTAGAAACTAATCAAATGAGTGACGCTGCATTTTCTAATAAACATAATACCTTTTTCAACACTCCCAAATCCTCACTGATGACCTGAAAATATAAGAAAACATATCCAAAGTTAACCCTGACTAATGACTATAAATCATATTGCATACAACAATTATGCCAAGTGTAAGTAGTGGGAAAAATTAGCTCATGTGCGCACACAAGAAACATAACAGAAACAAGAATAACAGATAATAATCAAAATTATTTTAAACTTTCGATTAAAGATGAGAAAGCACGATGAATTTTTGACATAAAAGTTTGTATGTTCATCTTACTGCTCAATCAATTACTCCCTCCATAAAAAATTGCAAAAACTAGGATGTATAAATAGAAGATAATAACAGCTCTTGCCTTGACTTTATGAAAATCTATCAGCTCAATCTCAAAATGAAGTTCTGCATCCTTTGGGAAGCTCTCAGTAACAGGAACTGGACAATCGTCCTCACCATAGTGCATTTCAGGCTTCATCTTTAACTGAAATAAGAGGCACATAAAATATGACCACAATCAGCATAAGTACCCTATAAATACTACTCCCTCCGTTCCTAAATGAGTGTCCATTTTTACAATTTTCTTGTCCCTAAATGAGTGTCCATTTTTGTGTAAGATTACTAATTTCACCTTTGATACATATCATGTCCTAGACTCCTAGTGTGTGCTTCTAATGTTACATGTGGACATTAAGGACATTATTGTACATATGCTATGAAAATAGCTTAAAAGTCAACTTGCTTAATTTCTTTGAAAAGTCAAAATCGGACACTCATTTAGGGAAGGGATTATATCTTTAAGTAACCAAAAGCATAGATTATCATGTTCATGCTTACATTGAGAACCATTGCAGCTAACAAGTGCAGCCCTCCTCATTCCTAAACCCTTTCCATCTAGGATCAAACGTGCGGGTTGGATGGAATCGTTCCACATTGTATCTACTTTGTTCAATGGCTTAAACTTTATATAGTCCATTATTGGAAGCCTACCCTATACAATTACTGATAATAAAAAGCATAGCTTACTTTTCAGGCTTTTCCTTTCCAGGATTGGTGGTCATGCAAAATAACACTTGAAGAGGTGGAAGAACGAACATTCAAACTTTTACGTAGTTATGGTACTTAATTCCTAGGTATGGGGCTACAAAAGAGTTTAAGCATGACAAGGCTATAGCAATTGATCACTGCTAAATCAAGTACTATCATGGATCAACTTCCTCTTGGAAAGGAAGACAGCTTTCAATCAAGTGAAGTTAAAACAAGTTGTTTTTCAAACAATACTTTGCCAAACACAATCTAATCCAGTGAAAAGAGTGAAACGGCACCTGCATCAACAATGCTAAGCATGATCTCTCTCGTAACAGTATAAAAAATTTCAAATTATTACCATCGCAACTTCACCCTTTAGCATTGTCGGTATACCTTCTAGCAATCCTAATAACATATTGCTTTTACCCAGAACTTTCCTTGTTGGGGTACCCTTGCCTGTACCAGAGGGACATAGAGAGAGATATAAAAAACAACTAATAGAATAGCTTGACTTGAATTTAAGATTAAAAAAAGAAATGAAATGAAAATTACTCTTACTTATTTAGCAACTTAAGTTTCACCGATTGATGTGTAACAACAACGGAAGTAAAATGATGTCTTTATAGGGCTTATCAATGCAAGCATGACAAGCAACTAATGAATAGTGGACAATTATTTACATGAATAAGCAATAATCTGAAATAAGCTAGAATGTACATTAAGATGGAAATATTTAGGTTCGCATGGTAGAAAACTAACATAAAAATGAATATCCATATCATTGTCAAACAAATATAGAAGCTAGTAATAATCACAAAAACAGGTTATATATTATTAATACAGATTTATCATATTCCCGAAGATCAATAGGCCAACAGCATTATTACAAAGGTAAAACAGATTTTATCCAATTACTTTTGCATGGTAAGACAATGGTTGAAATAAATTTTGGAAATGACATGAGCAAGGACCTTAAAGCGAGAACTCCACTATGTAGCTATTACAGGACCTCTTCACCATGGATAGCTAAACGTGGAAACTTGCTACCCTACGCGAGATTAAGTTAAGGAGATATTAAAAATCAGCACAAGAACGGATACAAGTCTAATGGTCCAAAATCATGATGTGCATCAAAATGTGGAGTTCAAGATCAATTTGAGGGATTATGTTTCTCCTTCAGTAAGAAGAATTTCCAACTGGCACATGATTTTCAGATGAACCAAGCTCATGTGCACAAAGAGTGTAACACAAACATTAAATTTATTACCAAGGAATTCACGGGCATATATGGTAGTACTTCTTACAGATGTTCAAATAGTGAGATTAGATAGTATCTTTGAAAAAACTAAAATCTTATCATTGCAGTTAAATTACATTAAGCCTAAAAGTGTTACTAGAATATATTTGTCAAGGTAGGCAAGGCCCCGATCATTCTTTCTATGTGTAGGGGCTGATATTGTAGTTTGAAAAGAATATGAAAGATTCAAGTTTCAACTCAAACAAAGCTCATATCGCAAAAAAACAAGAACACAATACACCCCACAAGTAACTAAATCTGTAAATTTAAGGATTCAAAAGAGCCATTTAACATGACAAGAAATATGATTGACTTTTATTAGCAATCTGAAGAACAAAAGGCATGTTCCATGAAACGTGTGATAAATTTGCTTCCACTCAAACTTAGTTTGACTGAGGTAACTTAAAAAGATACAAAAGTAAAAAATATAGCAATAATACTAGTGAAGCAAAGAAATATTCACCGCCAAACTCCTTCGGGTAGACTCAACAACCACCCCGTCCATAGTACGAATAGTGCAATGATATATGACCTGTTAAACAAAAGAAACTTCTTAGATTGTAGCATGCATCTCTTCTCCTTCAGCTATTATACATCTAATGTTTACGTGAGAGCTGAACCATAATTAAAAAAATGTACTTCGATCATTCCCATAACTTCAATCATTTCCCATAACAAGTGTATTTACAGGCCTTTAGCTTTTTCCAATTTTATTGAGGCAAGTAACTTTAATCTAATTATTTGCCACTAGAAATGCTCAATTACCCAAGCTCACCCTTCAAAAATTGCTGCTAAGTTCGGCAATGTTTGCCATTTTGAATTCTAAAGAAAGTGTTTGATAGAAAAAATATATGTTGGTTTTCAAGAAATTACCGCGCACTTAGAATAAATGAGGTTTCATTGGTGGGAATTTCATTAGTCTGCGTTAGTATGATGATTAAGATTGCTAACTGAATAGCATTCTACTTCAAAAATAATAACAGGAAATGGAAAATGAAAAACAGAAACAGAAACAGGCCAGAAATGTAAACTAGGAATTATACTTGATCCCCATCAGCAGGTGTAGCCTTGCCACCTCCAGGCCTTATCAGAGCTTTCATCAAACTTCCTGGAACAATCTTCTTCTTTCTATAAGAACAGACACCTAAAGATCAATTTACACACAGGCGCACAATCTTCTTTTTCCAAGTGGAGCCCAAGATTAAAGGTTAGCGCACACACACACACACTTAATCTTCTCACAGACAAACACATACAAACGCACCAATGATCACGACTGTATCAACTGAAATGAAGGAAAATTGAGACCTTTTATCATCTTCATCGGAAGCAGTTTTCTTCTTTTGCGGCTTGTATTCTTGCTCAGCATCTCCAATCACAGCCATTGGGGACAATTCGCTGCAGAAAAATGGGTGAAGAAGAATGTAGAACTCACTGTGTAGAGAGTCTAGGTACAAGTAAGAATAGTCGGAGCTACTGTGTGAAGTGGCGGAAAGCCCTAGGTTCATACATAAAATTGACCAATCAAATCAAAGTGATATCGAGAAGAATTGTACCTGAAATTTGGCCGGGGCGAGGTAGGAATTGATTAGGTTGGGAGGGAAATGTTGAAGACGATCAAAGACGGTTTGGATTCAAAGTCTTGAATTTTCTAATGTTCTGTTAACCCACTATTGTGTCTACTCTCTATTAGTATGACTTAAACAAGCCCCACTCCAGCCTCCACCTACTCTAATTAATTTCACTTTTCCAAATCACAGATCACTCCATCTTTCAATTATCCGTCCGTTCTATGCAAAAATAAAAAAATAAAAATAAATAAATAAATAAAAATAAAAATAAAAATAAAAAAATCAACTATCGACTATTCTATTTTGAGATGTTTTATTTTTTAAAAGTTAATTTTTAAAAATTATGATATAAAAATATATTTTTATTATTAATTAACTACTAACAATTTTATTTTAAAAAACAAAATTGATTTTCAAACGATAACTTAATGTCCAAAACAGAAAATACGGATTCCACTAGGACAACAAGAGTATTAGTATTTCTTTCAGAAATCATAATCTATATTACAATACAACTTGGATTGCACATGTGTAATTGATAAATGCTAATGAGGGGTCGAAATCAATTCATTTACTGAGATCCTACGGTCTCAATTTCGTCTAGATTTCACGTAATGCGAAAGGCGGTTGAACAGCACAGTTGGCGGCGGTTGAGCAACCCCTACACACCCCTTCTCACATGTTCTCTCCACCTCCTCTCTTTGAATCGGTATAATTTCAACTGGTATTGTTGTCCTATTTAAGAATAATTATTTAAGAATAAAAATAATTATTTACAAAGTTAAGAAAAATACTAAAATTTTAAATTGAAAAATAGTCAATTTAAATCAACAGAAGTGATAATAATAATTTAAATTGAGTGTATAAAACATTCTTTCGATTTTTAATGTTGTTAAGAAGGGTGGATTCATCTTTTTTTGTTTAACCATTTTTTAAAAACGTCTAAAACACAATTTATTGAGTTTTTCTTTAGGTGGTTTGGGTTTTAAAATGGATATTATCTTTTTTGGAAATTTTTTGGTTTAACTAAGAATATGTATACCCATTAAGATCACTCTAAAAGATAAACTGTTTTTATGTTATTAAGACCACTCTAAAAGATAAACTGTTTTTATTTTATTTTTTAAAAATAAGTATTTTTAAAAAATAAGAATAAGTAATAATATGTATAATTACTAATTTGGAATTCTTCCGATTTTTTACGTTCTTAATAATATGTATAAAATATAAAATACATTTTTCATTAAATAAAACAGGTTACGCAGTTAAAAAAATGGTTAAAAAATTTAATACCCTTGGTGTACGTGTTAAAAAAAAGTTTATATTTTAACGAAAGATTATTAATTGTATAAGGGCAAAGTTGGTTGTCCTTAAAAAAATAAAAAAAATAAAATCTAACAAGGTACCGCATCTGTTTTTATTTTAATAAAATTACAAATAATTTTTTTAATTTTTTTGTCAATTCTTGACATCTCTCTTTGTCTTTGTGGCGCAGCAAGACAACACAAAGGGAAAGGCAAGACAAAACATCAAAAACCACATCAATTCTCTCGTTTGCAAATTGCAATACTCGAACTATTCCAAAAGTTCAACTAAAAAACTCACGGTTTCACTTTAAGAGCATGCATGACGCCGTGTCTTTATAATGATCAAAGCAAAGAGTATCACTTAGGAGTAAAAATAGGAAATGATTTTTTTTTTTTTTTTTTGTCCTCACGGCTTAGCTCAATTGGTTAAGAACTAGTAGATTTGGATACATGACCAATGATCGAGTCCTGGCAACCGCAGTGTGGGGGTTTCATCCTCTTGAGGGGGTGGCTCCTTGTAAGTACTAGGGACAGGTCCTCCTAACTACTTAATCGCTGAGTTACCGTAATTTTCTCTCTCACATTCTCATGGGGTTGGAGTGTGGGGACTCTCGGAGGGAAAGTTTCCCCTTTTGGATACAGGAAATGGTATTTTTTGGACATTTAATGATCCCATAGCATTGAAGAACCTTGGGCATTAAAATGCCGTCATTTTAGCTCAAAATAGACAAAACCATGTATTTTACTTGTATTTCGGGTTTGTAAAAAAATAATTAGACTCAACCAAATGATAAATTAATTTGATCTGTAGTCTATCAAATCAAACGTAAGATAACTCTAAATGTGAGATAAAATAATGATGGATAAAATAATTCACAATTTTACTATAATTAGGGTCCTCCATAGTTCTTACCAAACGATGTCTTATAGTGTATATTTTTGAATGATAATCGGGTCGGTCATTTTCTATCAATGTCCAATCTCTACATTACATGATTTTTATTTTTAACCGATAAATGACAGTTTTGAGGAAAAAAGGACAAGTTCCTTAATGAAATTGGATTAGTGGCACGTTGCATCACAATTCCATTTTGTGCGTTTGAAATCAAAATTGTGCATCGGAATTTACTAATTCCAAAGTATGTATCGCAAATCTAAAATTATGAATCGGGATTTTCTGCCTATATAATTCAATGTGTGCATCAAAAATAAAAATTATGCATCACAATCTAAAATTATGCATAGAAATTTTCTCCATTAGTAGTCCTAGAGGATGGAGGAGAAGCTTTCCCATCATCAGAGCTAGGCTAGGCAGAAAGAATCAATGGTAGGCACCAAGTTCCCATTTGCCATGTAAGCCTGCGAATAAAGCATAGCAAATAGGCCTGCAATAGTGTCTTTGACCGATTCAATGTTAGACGTGAGCAATTTAAAAACAATATAAATAATCAAGTCAATTACTTTTTCTTAAACTGTGCGTCGGGTCAATCCAGACGATTATTTAGGGACTGAGGGAGTATTATAAAAGTAAATTTTAGTGGTTACAAAAAACGAAATTAAAGGTAGATTATTGGGTGATAATCGGGTCGATTTTTTTTTTTTTTTTGTGAAATTATAACCGCTTAGGTCTCCTATATTTGTTTTAAACCACTAAAATACATTTTTATGGAGAAAAAAAATGACGATAATACTCTTAATGAAGAAAAAGCGCATGGACAAAGTCCTTGACCAAATTTGAGCATCGCAATGCATAAATCCTTCTTTAGTTCGTGCATCAGAAGAAAAAAAAATTGTGCATCGAATTTTCTTTAGGGGTAATCAAATTAGTGCATCGAGATTAATTGTATATAACAAATCTAAAATTGAGAACCAGAATTTTGTTCTTTTGGAGTCTTTGACCGTCTTCTTTATGTTGAAAAGCCTACATGTGGAAATTTAAGCATCAATCCGTCCCGGGCACCGAAAGGAATCAATATGCGTTGAAAAAATAGCAAAATGCTCGTAAGTCGTAACAAACAGATTGTAAAAAGCTGTTTTTTCCCTTATAAGAATTTAAAGATATTCCATTGGTGGATCCAGAACAGATCTAAATGGATCTAAGTGACCTACTTTTCTCTTGTTGTTTGCTTACTTTCCTTGAAAAGAACTTTTGCGGTTTAAAATAAAAATAAATAAAACATTGAAACAGTTACGATTTCAAAAAATGGTATCCATCCATAATTATTCCTATATTATTTTGATAGAGTGGAGGGAATACGAGTCCCGACTATGATTATGAATAAGTCTGACATATGGATAGTCACCTTAGGACAAAGACCACATTTTACACAGGCCCTCTAGCCTAATCCAGCGTTTGGCCCAATAGATGGCCCAATTAACCAAGTACCTTGCCAAGTCCCTCTGGGGAATTGGTCACGACTCACTATTAGGGGTGGCAAAATGGGTGTTATGGATCAATGGATAATAGGTCATTATCTATGGTTATTCACTACTAACACCTAGCAAATTATAGTGATCCAGCGTTCAATTCTGATTTTAATTTGGAAACGTCAGTAATTACTTCAATACTATTGTCTATTGGAAGTTTGGAACCCTCTTTTGCAACTTCAATTTCTAGATGAGTTAATCTTCTTCTTCTTCTCAAATACTTTCATTCAAATAGCTCTAGAAATAGACAAAAAAAACATTAGGAAAAAACGTTTTATAATTTTATGTACATTATTTGTAAGATGAATGTCCCTAACTTGACCTACTGCGTATTGATTTCATCTGACAAATTAGGATTCGTAAATTCGAAATCTCAATCTTATATTTTACTTGAGTTGATCTAAGTAGTTTTAACATTATTAAAAACAAACAAACTTCAAACGTGGAGTAGAGTGTAAAAATCGATACTCCAACGTTAAGAATGTTAGGATTAAATAAAAGAAAATTGTGAATTTCATCTAATTACTCCAAACATACATACTTAGCTAGCATTTACTAATTTCTGCATGTTTAATTCTGAATCAGTACTAGAGCTTGTGAATTTGAAAAACTCTTAACAACAAATGGTCTAGTGGTATTAAATTTAGCATCGAGAATATTATATTTGTATTACTCCATTAGTGTACAAAATAATTCATTCTAAAGAAAAAAAAAGCCTAACAAATGTCAGCAAGCGTTTCTTGATGGACAATTGCCAGAAAAAGAAACCAGTTGAGCTTTTAAATTTTCATTATCTACCCAGTTGAAGTTAAGACTTAACTCATCATTTATAAGCCTAAGATCTCCACGCAACAAGTAATCATGGAGTCCTTCCATGTTCAGTGGCAGGGATCACGGTTGTATCCCTGTATTATGACTTGGAGGTTATGATTAGTTAGTAGTTACCACCTGATATGGTGGGGGTTTCCAAACTTTGATAATTCTCTATTGACACTGACACGAATAAAGTGTATATACAAGATCGTCTTCAAGTCGTTTAATGTTGAAGCTTGGTTTCATAATGTTTGAATTAAGTTTCCTTTGATTAGTTCTTGAGTCGAATCTAAACAAGCTTTTAATTAGGATAAGCTTGAGTAGCTAGCTGATTCAATAGAAAAACTTGTTTGAGAGGTTTTAAAGCCAAACTTGAATACTGTTCAAACTTGACTTGATCATCTCATAAATTCAATTACAAATGTATTTTCTTGAATTTATTAAAAACCTTAACTAATGGGTTTGTTTTGGTTGGTTGAGCAACCCATTGAATTAAGAACTCAATCAATCATTTTCCAGAAGACCAATATGAAAGCAACACCGTAAATTTTACTAAGTTACCAAATGGCAAGCGGAGGACACTGCAGTCTGCAGTCCTAAAGTTTCGGCTAATAATTGGAAAATTTTAAAACACTACAACAGTTCAACAACCTTATTTATAATTATAGGTAAAGTGAATGACTATGTTATGGAACAAAAAGTCATAATTTTCATCGGAGTAGGAGTTGACTTATATCACATCGAATTTCCTCTTTCGAAAATGCTCGATCTCCTTTTGATTTACTTTTCTTTGCCTCCGTGTTTGTTTAGCAAGATTAGGCCCGACCGGACTAACAGGGTCTAAGCCCTCGGTTTAAGTCATCAAGCACAAGAATTAATATTGGGAACAATATGACTCGATTATCATAACTATAGGTCAAGTCTTCAGGTATGTAGAACTTGGTTGGAACTCAGAGGGGGTAAGGGGGCGTAGTCCCCGCGGTATCGACTTTTGGGCTTATCACACGAAGGCGGTCGCGTCTTGCTTGAACAAGCCGACTGCATCTGGCAAGGCGGTCACGTTCTAGAACAAGGCAACCGCGTTACTTTGACAGTATTTAGTTTTCTTGTTTAATTCAGTTTAGAGTTTGATATTATATTTATATATATAATTATAACTTTGGAACGTTACAAAGTTTGACTTAATAAAATTTCAAGAGTTCATTTACCTCAATCTCTCTCTCTTCTCTTTTAATGATCTTGAATTACTATATTAAATGTATTGCTTCCACTGGGTACAACAATTATTAATGATTTCTTTAATGAGAGAGAGAGAGAGATTATGCCGGGAATGAATATAGACATAGAATTAAGAATATTTTTTAAAAAATAGTTGAGTTGTTATTATTTAAAAGAAGAATTTTTAGATACTTTTTAAAAAGGATTAAATAATTATTTGGTCCCTAAACTATTCAAAAACTATGCGTTTGGTCCCGTGATTTTTTTGAAATGTGTTTGGTCCTTAAATTCGGTTTTTGCTAAGAGATTGCTCCCTCACGGGTTTACCGTTAGTTTTTTCATTAAAATTTTATTAAAATCTCAAATTTGCCCTTTACCCTTATACGGTCAACTCCTTCATCAACCTAATTTCTTTAGCCTTTATACAAAAATGTCCTTACGTCAAACACAGTCCAAAAATTAGTCGTCCAGATCGGCGCCTCCGACGTCTTCTCCAATCAAGATCAACACCATTGTCGATGGCGACAGTGAGAATCTCTCCCTCGTTTAGATCTGAAATTTTAACATAGTCCAAATCCAAAATTACCTACAGTAACAGCTCAAAAATCTCTCTCTAAACAACCATGGCTGCTCTTGTTAACAACTCCCTTATCTCTCACCTCCATCTTCATTCCTAACTCGATCAAGAAAAACTCAATTCAATTATTATAAACTCATTTCACTCTATTCACTGCTCAGCATCATCAATCTCAATTCACATAAAAACACTCAATTGAACGCTACTAAAGAGATTAATGACTATACAAGAACACCCAATTGGAACAAACCTCATCATCCTGCCCGCTTTCACATGATTCCAACTTAATCAGAGTCTACGACATTGCCCTTCAATTGTTGGAGCTAAAGAAATTGCTTTAGGTGTTAAGGAAAACGCGAGATGGGAATTTGGTAGGTCCCATGATGGTGGTGGAAAGAATGGACCCGGGATGTGTTTTTAGTGGGTACTGGGCCTAGAGATCCAACGATGGGCACTGGTTCGTCGAAGAACCCTGACATTAGCTCCCACTGCAGTGATGACAGAGAAGACCCTCACGTTTACGGCTCTATCCCTCTCGTCGGCTCCTGGGATTCCTCCAAAGCTGTAACTTCTTTATTCTACCCACTCAACTCAGCTCAACCTACTTCCCTTCAATTATTCATTTCGGTTGTTTGTGATATATGTAATTTCCCTCAATCGCTCTAGCTTTGACTTTGATTTTTGACTTTTTTATTTTATTTTCCCAGCTTCCAATGGAACGTGAATCAACTTCAATGTGGAATTTGAGTTTTGTTGGCCAGCTCTGTTGAGAAAAGGGTGATGTGGGTGATTGTTCTATAATTTTCTATAGAAGAGAGAGAGGAGAAGAGAGGATATGAAGCCAATAACGGTGGAATTCAGGGATGAATGAGTTAAAGGGCAAATTTGAGATTTTGCATAAATTTTGACGAAAAAATTGATGGTAATCCCGCGAAGGGAGAATCTCTTAGTAAAATCTGAGTTTAAGGATCAAATACATTTCAAAAAAATAATCACGAGACCAAACGCATAATTATTTAATCCTTTTAAAAATATATCACTTGATCGAAAATTGATTATAGAAATAGCTTATGGTGGATCTGGATAGGTATATGAATTTGATAATACTCCTAGGAACATGCAATGGATGCAAATGTAATCAATGAAGCATAACTAACATGGGAACGTGGCTGGAGAGCGGCTAGGAATTAATTTGAATAAGGCATTGCCAACACTTTGGACGACACGGAATATTCCAGAGGACCAGATGAACCACCTAGATCACATTCACATAGATCTCGGGTTCAAGCTATTTGGTAATTATAAACATCTCGGGATTAAAAATAAGAATATGCATGATGGAATATACTCGTATCATTTGTTTATTCAAAGAAGAAAATAAAGAATAAAGTGTTTGTTTGATGGAGCGTTTTAACCAAAACGCTGTAAAAAATATAACGTTTTTTATTTTAAAATGTTTCAATGTAATATTTTAAAACGCAACATTTTAAAAAATATTCATAACTATTCTGTTTATGAAAAGAGTATTTTTGAAATAGTTTCTAAACGTGTTTACAAGAATAAAAATTGTGTATTAAAAAAACTGCGTTTCGAAAATGAAGAAACAAACTTTCCACCAAAATTTAGTCCAACGATCCTCATAAATCTGTACTAAATCAATGTCTTCCATTTTCTTATCTTCATATTTGTGTTCAAGTATATATTCTTCGGGTTCAGGTTCAGGTTCATCAATTACCTTGACATGAAGAGAAGGTTAATCTTCTTCCGTTTTTTGCTCAAGTTCTATCTTATAATATCACTACAGGAAATCGACCGTCCTTGATTCAATTGATCTATACATTTATTCTCAATCTGCAGACTCCGTAATAATAAATTACTGCTGTATTATGTTCTTCAATTTGTAGCAATTTGGATATTAGCATCTCTATCCGCCATTGCACGGTAAAGTCTACGCTCTGATACCATGCGACGCAATGAAATTTCTCCATTCATCTCTGACATCACACACAAGGGAGAGAGACAATTTTATTGATTAAATACAGCAATTTTCAATATTATGCAAAAGATTGTATTTATAATTATCTAACCACTCTCACCGGTACTAAAACAATTTTTAGTAGCTTTTATGTGGCACGTCTTACGATTCTAATAATTTATAAAACGGAGTCTCACTTTCTCACAACTCAATAAATTAGGGATGTGTATGGTTTGGTTTGGCTAGGTTTTTAGCTAAAACCGCGCCTAAACCGATAAGGATTGGTTTTTATCAACCACACCTGAAAATCTCGATTTTGGTTTTCGGTTTATTTTTTATTCGGGTTCGGTTGCATTCGGTTTTTTGGGCCTATGATCAGTCCAGCTAATTAGATAATTGGGTCTGTGGAAAAGAAAGTCCAATTTTTTTTATTTTTGTGTTTTTGGGTAATTGGGTTTGTTTATAACAATCTGAAACTACTTTTAAGGGTGATAATCGGACCTGTGCCATACGGTGAAATTATAATTGAAAAATTCCATCATTATTTTTGTAAACCGTTACAATGCACTTTTGGGAGGAAAACGATGAAAATACCTTTAATGAAGGAAAAGCGCGCACACAAAGTCACTGTCCCAATTTATGCGTCGGTAAAAAAATTTGGATGTTGTTCATTTTTGTGGAAGAAACGATGTCTAATTAATAACACCAAGGCATGATTGGAAGAAACGAAACCTAATTAATAACACCGAGGCATGATTGGGCGTCATTCATTTTTGTGGGGCTCAAAGCATTGGACGTCATTGCTTCCAATTTGAGGGGCATTGCCTCTAATTTGAGCGAAATCAGTCACCATATTAAAGAAAAGACGTCTAATTAATAACATTAAGGCATGATTGGAAGAAACGATGCCTAATTAATAACACCGAGACATGATTGGGCGTCGTTCATTTTTGTGGGGCTTAAAATAGTGGAGTCGTTGCCTAAAATTTGGGCGTCGCTCCCTCTAATTTGGGCGAAGTCTGTCACCATATTAAAGAAACGACACCTAATTAATAACACCGAGGCATGATTGGGAGAAACTATGTCTAATTAATAACACTAATGCATGATTGGAATAAACAATGCCTAATTAATAACACTGAGACATGATGGAAGAAACAATGCCTAATTAATAACGCTGAGGCATTATTAGGTGTCGTTCATTTTTGTGGGGCTCAAAACATTCGGCGTCGTTGCCTCCAATTTGTACATCGTTGCCTCTAATCATAGGCAATGACACCTAAATCATAGGCAACGACTCCCACATCATAGTCTTCACACATCTCCTCCACTACCATCGAGCAAGATTGTTCACATATTGCAACCAGAAATTGAGCCAAAGATTGTTTTTATCATGCCCGGAGATGTCAATCCAACCTACCGTACAAAGCTAGTTTCGAATTTCCGAACTTCTCATGTTGAACAAGTTTGAGCTTGCTTCTGTTGAAGAGTAGTCTGACCATTGTGATCATGAGAGATTTGTGAGTTGTATTGTAAAAAATCAATAAATGAACTCATGATATAAGAAAGTAGTTCATAAAGCTCATTATCAAAGATGATGATGATGACGATGATGGAGAGAGGTAGCATGGGTATTTTATGAAGAAAAAAAACAAAAAATACTTTTACGGTTTAAAAAAATAGAGTATTGGAGAGATTATAATTTCATAAAATGGGACCTGTCCATAATTATTCTTACTTTAAAAGCAAAAAACAATGGAACAACCCAATGGGCTTCTAAAATAAACTATAGTTACTGTTTGATAGCAAATAAATCAAACATTATTCAATACATAATTTTAAAAATATCAACAGGACATAAGGCTTTTTAAAAAGATTTAAAAAAATCAAAAATTTAATAAGTAATCAACAAACCCATCTAACAGTCTTAATAAAAATAAAATAAATTAAAATTCTACAAATTCAAGAATAATCAAACTTTAATCATTAAAAAATGAGACTTTAAAAGAAATTCAAAAGACATATTTGTCTCAAGCTTAGCTCCACATTCACTTCTAATCTTCTATGCTAGTCTTTCATCCATGAAGTGCCTGATATCAAAGAATACAAGATAATTTGTAGCTATCAAAGAGAACAATGAAGGAAACCTTACTAAAAATTTAGAAATTTTAATAGATGAATTAAAATTTCCAGATTCTACGATCCCAGATAGTTATCCGATTTGGATGACATATTAATGCACCATTAAAATACAATGTAGTGCTCTATATCAGGAATTTAGAACAATGATGAATTTAAAGCTGCAAATTTTTAGTTTAACAACTGCCAGAGACCAAATCTTACGAGAAATATATATAGAGGTTATGCAGCTTCATCCACTAATCTGTATGCAAAAACCTCAATCTAACCTTAAGAAATAAAGTCAGTACATAATACTAGAAACATAATTCCCACATTATCACATAAATCATAATCTTTCAACAACCAAATCTAAATATTTAACAAAACATTAACAAAATCTGAATATTTAACAAATCTAAATATTCTGAGCAAATCTAAATATTTAACAAATCTAAATCTAAATATCTACAGCAATAAATCGAACGTAACTGAAATGCTTCCAATATAACAGTTAAAATTTCCAAATGAGAAAATCAGAAAACAAGAAAAAAAAAACACATATGAAATGCTTGTTCTAACTAATATTAATTGATTTTCTATTTTTATGTATGGATCAAAACCTTCAACCTTCAATAAATCGAACGTAAAAGAAAAACGAATCAATCCTTGAGAAATGATAAGCATTCTACATTTGTAGTTGGTCTGTTTCAGACTCGTGATCGTTGTCGAAAACTCGAAGGAGAGACTCGTCGTCGTCGTCGTCGAGGACTCGAAGTGGAGATGGAGATCAGATTGGAGAAGACGCTTGGGAGTTGGGAGTTAGAGCATCCTCATTGTGAAAAATTCTTTCCCCAAATTTTTAGTTGGATCTCACTGCCACATACACATTTTTCTCTTCTTATCCTCTTAAGATTATATCTCTCCATTATATAATATTCTTACACATATTCTTACTTTAAAAAAATAAATTTAACACATTTTAATAAAAAATATTTTCATTTGCCCTCCTACCCAAAACCTCACACATGCAGCTAGTGAGGAACACAATATTCCTTTTGATTTATTCTTAGTTAAAAATAAAAATATTTCTCTCTGATCCTCTAAGAATAAATATAAGAATTTCTCTCATTGTTGGTTTTGTAATTCTTAACTAAGAATAAGTCTAAGAATTGCAAAAACTCAACAATGGTGATACTCTTACGTTGTGGAGAGAGGGTCGAAACTGTGAGAGGGAGGTGTGAGTGGGCTGTTAGAATTCTGAAATGACAAATTGTGAAGACCTAGAAATAAGTAAGTATATATATATATATATGTATATAAACAACGTCGCTTTCATATTTTTCGGTTCGATTCGATTGGGATTTTGGTTTTGAAATTAAACAGGACGTCGAACTGAAACCGATATACTCAGGAAAAAAAATTGGACAGAAAATCGGTTTTGCGGTTTTGGTTTTTCGGTTATTTTGCTTATCCCTAAAACACACCAAGAGTAGGTTGTATTAAGAATTTAAGATGGTCCGTCTTAAATACAATACTCGTAAGATAATCTTAATTACATAAGTTTTTGCCTCTAATCCTAGTTCTATTTGATAATCACAAAACAAGTTCCACCATATCCATTTAGCAAAATGTATCCTTTATCGTTTTTAACTCACCACGTAAATAATTTACTTGGGTCAGCCGCAGGCTTTGTCACATCTCACACCTAATGTAATGTGGTAAAGACCAAAATAAAAAACCTTAAACTTTACACTAAATTGTTAAGCAGCAACCTTCCGTAATATTTAAGTTTAGATTACTTAATTCAAGAAAACTTCCTCGTCATGTACAAAGGTTTATAATCAAAACAATGTTTGACTTTGACCAAACTAGCTCAATTACCCAATATCATTACTAGCTACCCCTACTTAGTACTTACCATGGAAAAGTTAATGCCTTAATAAATGTACGGCACTTGCCGATTACGAAAACAATGTATTGTTCAAAATTCAAATTACTTATTTCATATACATTTTAATCTTAATCCATGATTATGTGGCTTTATAGAGATTAAGAGCCTCTTTGGTTTAGTATTTTTTTTTAAATACAGATTTTTTTAGGCACATTTTTTTTTAAAATACATATTTTTCAAAAAAAAAAACTTTAAATTGTTGTAATGAAAAAGAATGATTGGTTTCATTCATAATTTTTATTAACGTTACATTGAAACATAATGTAAATAAAAAAGCTGTGTTTTTGTCTACGTTCGTAGCAAAATGCATGACCAACAAGAAAGACATACTAGTAAGAATAGAATGAGTTTGATCATAGCACATATTGTTATTTATTGTGGCTTTGAAGGCATATTGATTCCTTGGTAATAAGAATTAACTAATAATAGTGTATCATAATAATATATAATAAGATTTGCCTAACATACGTCTTAAAGACGTATGGTATAATAATTCATTCTTATCTGGATAATCACTCATACAAATGTTAATATTACTAAAATAATCGTAAAAATAAAACATATTATAGATAGATAGATATTTAATTACTATGTTAAAACAATATATATATAAAACACCATACTAAAAGTTAAACATCTAAACTTGAACCAAGTTGGAGAGGCGAGAGCGGCACGAAAAAACAAAGAAAGAGTGGGAAGCATCTAAATGGAATGTTAACCCAATTGAGATCGGAGAATACAAAAATAGAGTGTCAGTTGGACTAGTCAACACTCTCCCTACAACATGGACGCCACGCACAATCCACCATCGCGGTGGTGGGAATATGCATACAATCACCGACAACCGTAGGATTATAATTCATATTCGCGCAACGCGCGCGTGGATATTCCACTAGCCGACATGACACGAATGAGTAATTGTGTATGGGCTCGACCCTAAATGCACACTACACTGCAACCATGCGGTCTTCATTTAGTTGAGTCCCAATGTTTTATTGAAAAGTAGTACTCTCCTTTCGTAATTAATTATACTCCTTTTTTTTTTTCCTTCAAAAGAAAAATAAATTGTTAAGTTTTAAACTTTTAAAGTATTTGTTAAAAAAAATCATTTTACCATTTTATCTTGAAGTATCTATATTTAATATTTCTCAAAAGGCATTTGGGTCTAGCTTATACAAAGGGCTCTCTACTACACCTAGCTCATTATGATATACATGTCTATTGAATGTTTCATGTCGTGTCCATGCGTGACAAATCAATCCTGACCACTCGGATATAAATAAATCATACTAGCTCATAATAAGGGGCTCTCTATTCTACAGTTTTCACTCTACACACGGAGGCTACATGTCCTCTGTTTTATACATTGGATTCACTTTTATTTTATACACTGAACTGATAAACATATCGGAGGGTTTTTGCCGGGGACCCTCCCCATCAGCTCATGGTGGATTTATTTTGCAAACCAACATATAGCCATATATTCCATACAAACGACGATCCGACGACCGGTCCAATCAACGGATGATTCACGTACGGCCACGACTTTCATCACCCCCGATGTGATGATATTTTTACATCATTAAGTTGGTTATGTTGCCGTGAATCGACCATATTTTGTTTAGTGTTCTAAAAATTAGCTTAGGTTGGCGCCTAGGTGTCACCCCAGCGCCTAGAAATTTAGCAAATTGACGAAAAAATCGGCTAGGCGTGCTAAGCGCTGCCTAGGCGGTCCAGGTGGGCTAGGAGGTCAACTGCAGATTTTTTATATATATTTTTTATTTTTTCAAATTATTAAATTATTTTTATAAATTTGTAATTCTCAACGGACTTATGGATAATTGAACTGTTGATTATTTTTATAATATTTTGAACTTTAGATGATATTAAATTTCTAGTTTTACTTTAAAAACTTAACATCATAATCTAATCATTATTTATAAATTATTAGGTATTATTTAGTATTAGTATATTTAAAAAATTAATGTTTAATAATTAGTTTATAATAAAAAATATAGTATTAAAAATCATATATTATGTCTTATTTCTAGGCCCCGCCTACGACGCCAGGTGTTGGTCTGGCGTCTAAAGCATGCATATCGATTTTTAGAACCTTGATTTTGTTCCCCTCGACTAACTGACTCAGTCAGCCATGTCGGAGCTCCGTTCAAAGGATTCCTGAACCACAAAAAAACCACCAAAAACAACTAGCACGGATGCCTTCCATTCGGACTGGACAAAGCAAACGAAATTCGAAACGACAAAGTGAACCTACTGGTAGAGGCGGCCCGAGCAGACGAGCACAATGGCACAAAAATCGCAGTCATCCGGAGCTCCCATGCAATGTCACGTGTAGCTGGAGATTTCACCGCCCCGTCACGGGCCAATATTTTACCGTTCAGCAAATCTACCATTTTCTGGGTTTCATAACATAAAAGTAATGCACCCAAGTGATGCTCCTTGATAGAGTTCAGGACCTCCAGAATTGGCAAAACAGACCTCTCGTGCGTTCCCATGCGCTGCCATAGTCGACTAGCCTCTTGGACACCACTTCACCAATAAAGTTTAACGCATGGAGAAGAGAACCAGATCTGCCCCTGCTTTCTCCATATGTCCAACTAGTTTTACACACGTGCGTTAAACGCACGTGCATATATCTCTTTTGATTAAATTATACTTAACTAAAATGAAGATTATAAACAAATTAAATTTAAAAAAATAAAGAAAAACTGATGATGAAGGGAACAATTTATATCGATATAATTAGATCTGACAATTACAATAAAAAACACGTTAACCTACCCAACCCGGCTTGAAAATTACCCGACTCAACTCGACCCGCTAATTTTTTTTGGATCGAAACCGGTTACCAATTTCAACCCAAAAAAATTAGTGGATCGGGCTCGTTACCCATATTTTTGCTATATGAGCGTAGGTTTCTTGGCGAAAAATGTGGGTTAAAACTGGTCGACCAGGTCTAATTGGGACACGATCCGTTTCGACCCAACCCACCCACCCAATCGTCATCGTATCATTGATATCATTTAATCAATTATTTTATGAATTGTTTAAGTCATTTTCTCGTTCATAATTTTTTGGAGTTTAATAATTGATATTTTTTGTTATTAAAATTTAGGATAGTAAATAGTATAAATATATAGTAATTCAGATTTATATTCTTTTCTATATAACATATAAATTTATTAAATATTTATAATTTGTGGTTAGTATTTACTACTATGATTTAATCATATATATTCATATGATTTACCAATAAGTTATAATTAATTGTGGTTATTTGCAAAAATAAATTTTGTTTTCATATTATAATTTCAGATACGATGAAAGAGACAGAAAAATTTCAAATACAGACAAGTCATAAATGAAGATCTTCATAGCAGGCTTTTTATAATTAATCGTGGTTATATTTTATTTTGTAATCACATGTATTCAATGAACATAATTTTTATATCACATTTGTTCTTATTCCAATGTTATTTGCTCATTTTAATTAATCAGTAAATTATGCTTGTGCACCAAAAGATATTTGTATTTACAGATTTTCAATGTGTGACTACTCTTATTAAATATTATTACATAGAAAATCGGTATTTTCTACCATATGTGCATATTTGCACATTTTCAATAAATCTTGAAAAGTTGTGTATTTAATTAATCATATTTGTGTTCTCAATGCATGCTAACTATTAGGGTCTGTTTGATTTAACTTATCTGAATGTGTCTATAACTTATGACTTATCATAAGTTGTTTTTGAAACGTTTGATTTCACTTATAGTAAGATAATTCATAAGTCATGTACAAACTATTTAAAGTACATGTAAGGTCATAAATTGTAAACACTTAGGGCATGTTTGATTTGACATATCTGGAAGTACTTATGACTTATGACTTACCATAAGTTGTTTTTTAAGCGTTTGATTTCACTTAAGGTAAGATTAGTCATAAGCCATGTACAAGCCACTTAAAGCACATGTAAGGCCATAAGTTGTAAGCACTTACTTTATTGAAATTTTATATATTTTCAAGATTACCCTTCTTGGTTCTTAATAATAATAATAATAATAATAATAATAATAATAATAATAATAATAATAATAATAATAATAATAATAATAATAATAATAATAATAATAACAATTATTATTATTATAATTAAAGGAATTATAATAATATTAATAAATAATAATAATTGTTATAATAATAATAAAAATAATAAATATTGTATTAATAATGATAAATATAATAATAATCATTATTATTATTATTAGTAATAATACTAAAATTAATATTAATAATAATATAGTAAAAATAATTGTAATAATAATAAGTAATAATAAAAATAAAAGTAATATTAATATCAATATTATAATAATAAAATATAATATTAATAATAATAAAATCAATAATAATAATAATATAAATGACATTAATAATATTATTAATATAATAAAATAAATACTAAAATTAACAAGTAATAATAATAATAAAAGTAATATTAATGTTAATAAAATAATAATAATAATAATAATGGCAATAGTAATGATAATAATAATAGTAATAATTAATAATAGTTATAAAATTTGTATTAATATTAATAAAATAATAAAAAAGTGATGATGATAATAATAATAAATAAATAAATAAAATAATAATGATAATAATATGATTAAAATTAATATTATTATTAATTGTAATAGTAATAATAATAATAATAATAATAATAATAATAATAATAATAATAATAATAATAATAATAATAATAATAATAATAATAATAATAATAATAATAATGTAAATCACATTTTGTGATGATGCTATTTAAGTCTTTATATTTGATTTCTACACTATTTCAACTTATTAATCAAACACACACACTAACTTATGAAAGCTAATCAACACTTTTAAAAAGTTAAATCAAACATCACCAGTTATTAGTTATCAGTCATAAGTCATAAGTAATAATTATCAATCATAAGTAATAAGTCATCAACACATATCAATAAGCTAAATCAAACAGGTCTCAAAATCTACATTATAAATGCGCTTGGCTAGAGGCTCATATGGCTTCCGTATCACGGTTGGATCTAAGTCTATTGTTTATTTCTGCTTTTTAAAAACATGTAAGTCCTCTTCTTCATTGAAATTTTATATATTCAAATAATTATCCTTCTTAATAATATTATAATAACAAAAACAAATATTAAAAATTATTATTATTAAATTAATAATAATAATGAATAATAATAATAATAATAATAATATAAGGAATAATAATAACATTAATAAATAATATTATATGAATAATGATAATAGTAATAATAATAAGAATACAAAATATTAATAATATTAAATATAATAATTATTATTATTAGTAATGATCTTAATAATAATATTATTATTAAAAGTTACATTAATAATAATATAGTAAAAATAATCGTAATAATAATAAGTAATTATAAAATTAAAATTAATAAAATAATAATAATAAAGGTTATATTAATATTGTTAAAATAAATAATAATAAGTAATACTTATAACATAAATAAAATTAGTATTAATATTAATAAGATAATAAAAAAGTGATAATGATAATAATAAAAGTAATTATTATTATTATTATTATTATTATTATTATTATTATTATTATTATTATTTAAATTAGTAATAAGAATAAAAACTAATTATATTAAAATAATAATAATAATAATGTAAATCACATTTTGTGATGAGACTATTTGTGTCTTTATATTTAAATTCAACATTTTTTCAACATACTAATCAAATACACACATACACATTAATGAAAGTTGATCATCACTTTCAAAAAGTTAAATCAAACATTACTAGTTATTAGTCATAAAGTTATAAGGAATAGGTTATCAATCATAAGTCATCAGTACATATCAATAAGATAAAAAATTATATACACGGTACAATCATTAATTTGCTAACACCTTTTTAATATGTTCGATGCATTAATGTACCGTAGTAGCCATGGGAAATATGTATGGCTTAATTATATCTTATCCATGTCATTAATCATACTCCCCCCGTCCCTAAATTATCGTCCTCATTTCCTTTTTCGTCCGTCCCAAAATAATTGTTCACTTTGAAACTTATCTTTTTAGAACATCACTTTTACCACTTTACCCTTACTTTTTCACTCTACTTTAATTATGGGCCATATGCACATGTGCTTTAAAGGAAACTACACATTAAACCAATATAAATAATCAAGTCAATTGTTTTTTGCGTCGAGTCAACTAAGACGATTATTTAGGGACGGATGGAGTATTTGTTAGCATATTTTATTTTCCACTCAATGTATATTATAACTTATTCTCACAACCAGATTGTGTTACATATAGCATTATATAATTAATAGTTGCATAATTAAGGATACTATATTTTGTGATTAAATTGTTATGCAACATAATCAACATTATACGTGTAATAAGTATAATTACATTACATTTTGACAAATTGACATGTATCGTTGCTTGCTAAAAATGACGAAGTAAGAGAACCACCAATTAATATGACATTAGTGTTTTAACTTTGTGCTCGCTAACTCAATAGCACCACTAATTTTAATGCATACTATTTAATATTGCTTATGAAAATGTGACATATCAATATAGTTAATTATACTTTATATCTGATTATTTATTTGTCCGAGCATGACAAGCGGAAATTAAATTAATTTATTCATCGCTACACTTAAAACCGCACATGAACTCTCTATTTTGATCATGTTTTTTGTCACATGTGACGCAAAGCGCACATTATTTCATGTCTTAGTCACACAACTCACACAAAATATAATCTTACGTGTTCATCGCATAAAATCAATATTGATGTTATTTTTCCCGGTCATGCTAATATCAATATTTAATTATTATCACTTACATAAATTGCTAACATGAACATCATCTTATAATCATATGATTAATTACACGATGCATACCTTGATTTTATTTAAAAGGGAGATGTGTTTGCTTTGCAAATGATGCACTTAAACTTTCAGATACTCAAACCAAGTCAACTAAGCCTTGGCAATTCCAAGAACCATGTCACCCTCCTTTTTAGGGTTGATCCTTCTCGTAATGAGCGCCTTAAGCACAATTTTAGTGCCAACCCGAGACTTCCTTCGAGGAAAAACTACAACGACCAAAAGTACTTCCCGACCTCAAGGTAAACACTTACAGTCGATAAGTAGGGGGCCTGTCCGCAAACAGAAAAGCCCAGATATCCTTACAACCATTCAGATGACTTTAAACACTTTCATGTGACTGACTGGCAGCCTTGCTCGCCGGCCGAGCAAGTTGAGCCATGTCCGGCCAGCAGCCGTCGATACCTAGGTGATTTACCAGCAGTAGCTTCTGTGTATAAACATCAGACAGGGCCATGTTCGGTTTACCGATTGCCGCTAAGAATTGGGCCATGCCCATTAGGCAATCACCTAGATGCATGTTAGACAGTAGGAGCCACGCCTACAAAATAACTACTAATATAGGAGAAACAACTCTTGTCTTCAGATGTTATTAACACCCAAGTAATATACGTTTAACAGGGCCGGTATGCAGCCTCTAGATAGGGCCATGCCCAGTTAACTCGTCGCCAAAAAAGCTGGGCCATGCCCGCTTGGCAATTACCTGAATACCGATAAGACAGTAGGGCCATGACCACAAAATAACTACTAATATACGGGCAACAAGTCTTATGTTAATATATGTTATTAACACCCAGGTAATAAACGTTTAACAGAGCCGATAGGCAGCCTCCGGACAGGGCCATGCCTAGTTAACTCGTTGCCAAAAAGCTAGGCCATACCCGCTTGGCAATTATCCGGATGCCTACTAGACAGTAGGGTCCATGCCCACAAAATAGCTACTAATTGCCATGGGTTCCTAGTGACCAGGTACCACTGTTATTATGTTATTGGCACCCAGGTAATATACGGTTAACAGAGCTGGTAGCCAGCCTCTGGACAGGACCATGCCCAGTTAGCTCGTCGCCAAGGAAGTTGAGCCATGCCCGCTTGGCAATTACCTGGATGCCTGCTAAACAAAGCAGTATGGGCCATGCCTAATGAGCCTTGGTAAGTATCGAGCACATTAAAAGATTTTTATTATTAACTACTTTCCCCGTTCAAGTTTACTCACGGCTGAACTTTATTTTATCTTATCGCCAGAGTTTACTCACGGTTGAGTAGATACAGAGCCTACCTACGCTTACGTTCCCCGATCGAGTTTACTCGCGACTGAGCCATTTATTATCCTCCCGCTAAAGTTTACTCACGATCGAGTAGATTATATACCTTCTCGGGCTTACGCTCCCCACTCGAGTTTACTCGCGGCTAAGCTTTATATTGTCCTCCTGCTCGAGTGTGACTCACGGTTGAGCAGTACACTGCATCCGAGTCTACTTTTAGCTTTGGTATTCGTGTTCTTAATAAATATAAAAGTCGTCTTCATGGTGATCATGTGCAAATACTTATTTGTACTCGTAGTAGGCTACAAGGTTTTGTTCATAGTAATAGTTTTTATATTTTTACGTTAGTATTTGATTTAAATAGTTGATCGTATTACTCTCACCAACAATTAATTTATGTTATTTTATTATTGTAGATGAATATGATAATGACGTTGAAGAATATACTTTCTCGAAAGAAGGCTTGGTTTCGAATGTAGTTGAAGATTGAACGTGATGTTTAATATTTTTATTATTACTTTTTAATTAGTAGTACTTAAAATTGTTTTGTATTTTGAATTTTGTCACTTAAATGATATTGTTAACTCGTCGTATGATTTTATTTTATTTCAGATTGTGTTGTCGATCGTTGTTTGTCACTCCGATTATTACTTAATATCGAATTTTAAATTTAAATAAAAGCGTCATTATTCTTAAGTGTGACCCGTTTAGGGTCTGTTTAAACCGAGGCCTGGAGGGTTAGTTTTAGGATTGCAATGTTAGTGGTCCCGTTTAACTCGTGGCCCAATAGGGTCACAACCCGATTAACATCTCTACTTTTTTCCTATATGCCATTTGTTCATTTAATGTATCGATTTTTCTGCATCACAAATTTTCTAAGGTTTTATTATAGAGATTAGTCCAGATTTTGTACTCCAATACCTAGTCAGAATAGTAGAAAAGTTGAAGTTAAACTGAAGATATGAAAGAGATGGAGATTGGAGGGATTGGTTTATAAATAGAAAATCATTAGAGATGAGAGACGAATGTTGCAGAGAAAAGAAAGATTAATCTCAAGGCGTTTGAGTAAACAATGAAAATGAAACTGCTCTTTTCAATTAGATGCATTGGAATTCCAATAGGATGCATCGCAAAATGAACTAAACCTCATGTCCCTTGACAGTGCAAGAATTTGAAATTGCGATGCATGATTTTGATGCATTGGAATTCCAATTGGAAGCATCGCAAAATGAACTAAGCCTTATGCCACTTGACGATGCAAGAATTCGAAATCGAGATGCATGATTTTTCTGCATCAGTTATCCAATAGGATGCATCGCATAATGAACTAGAACCTCATGTCTCTTTTTTTCCTGTATGAAATCAATAAATTATTTAAAATTGATGCATCTTTCCTACATCGCAAATCTAAATCGATGATACGTCACGATTCACAAATGATGGATCGTGATTCAAAATTGATGCATCCAAATTCAAAAAGGATGTACAACAGCAAACTAATTATTTATATTCAGACATTTTATCGAGCAATTTACATGCATCACAACACACACACTAAGTGAATATATTTTAAATCACACAAACAAACACAAAAAAGAAGTGTGCGTTCCAATATTTTGATTTTAATGAAAATTTTATTTTCCAGTATAGAATTGGTTTTATATAATTTTAAGACATCTGGAATTACAATTCCAATTAAATATTTTTCTTTGGTTTCCAAATAGCGGAAGATTTTGTTTGGGACATAGAGATCTTCCAAACTAGTTAACGAGTATCAAAACATAGCAATTGTGAGAGCTAGTTACTTGCATTCTAGAACTGGAACAAATTTATTTGGGACTTAGATCACGTTTAACGGTGTATCACCAAAAGGATTTACATGTAGGGGTGTATAGCCGAACCATGCGATTTGGTTCAGTTTTGGTTCAAGACAGTTTGGTTTTGATTTTTAAAATTCAAAAATCGACCGGTTCGATTCATGGTTTATGTTTTTAAACGGAACCAAACCAAACCAAACCGAACTGAACCATGTTTTATTTGATTATTTATTATATATAATATATATGTATTTCCGACATATATATAATAAATAATTTTGTTCTTACCAAATGTCATGGATTCAAATGATATCTTGACTTAATTGTTGTAAGTCCAGTTGGCAACGAAATGAGACTAGAGGGGGTGAATAGCCTTTTAAAAACTTTAGGAGTTATTTTGGAAACCTTTAAAATTTACAGCGAAAAGATAAGTTTTCAGCAGCTGATGTAAAATCAGTAGGTAACAGCTGCTGAACTTAAAACATGTTTGGTTTGGTTTTCTTTTGATCACTTAAGTATAAGAACTGAATTGAAGGATAATATATAAGATCAACTATGTAAATAATTTGGGAATATAACTGTTAAACACTTAAGTAGATAGAAGTTGCTTAAGTGTATGAACAAAGAAAAAAAAGAGCACCGCAATCCATTACCAAGTTGGTCAAACTTGGATTTTGAAGTGCACTAAGATTATATAAATGTTAAGTGATCACTAACGGATCAGTGTACAACAAAAACCGGTGTTTGAGTAATTTGATCTAGCAAGAATCGAACTCGTGCAACAATCAGAAGTTGTTTAAGGATTTGAAAGAATACAGGAACAACGAACAATGATTATTTAAACAGAAACTATAAAAGAATATTATATGAGAGACTATCTACTAAATGTTTGAGAGAAGAAACTTTTCAAAGAAAGATTTGAAATTATGGATCTGAATGAAAGTTTCAACGTGTCTATTTTTGAGTGCTTGGAGAATTTGAGATTTTTAAATGCTTGAGCACGTAGTTATGTGTTGTGTGTTCTTCAACAACGTTTTATAGAGCTATCCAAATTTGTAGCCGTTTGAGATAGCGAGGTTGAATCTTGAATTTCTTGACGAAATGATGACCATGATCTATCATTGAATGCCCAAAAATTTTGCAAACTGTAATAGACAAAAAGTACACTCTAGCATGAAATATTAAAGAGAGTGGTTAGCTAGGTTTGAATGAATAAAGAGCATGTAAAACATGCATGAAAGTCTTCTATTGATAGGACATGTGTATGGTTCTTTTGCTTGAAAAAATCGACCAAACTAATGTTTTATAATAAGCGTGTGAGATTCAAAAATATCAACGGATGATAGAAAATTTCGTCACGATTCTATTGAGCTTTAAGTAGGTAGAAAGTAACAAGTTATAAGGCTACTTAAAACAAAGTCAAAAAAAGGTGTAAACAAAAGAGGATATCTTATCTCAGATAGATTTAGACTTGAC
The DNA here is from genome assembly GCA_013146195.2 of Codonopsis lanceolata. NCBI lineage: Eukaryota > Viridiplantae > Streptophyta > Magnoliopsida > Asterales > Campanulaceae > Codonopsis > Codonopsis lanceolata. Next base: position 164,444,043 of record CM028378.1, read on the forward strand.
ACAAAGTCTAAATTAAAACCGTTTTAAAGATTTTGGAGAAATATTAAGCTAGTTGTTTTAACTTAATGGTTTTAAGTAAATCTAAGGTATGTAAGTTTCTATAATCTCCTCTTATTTACTTAAAATCATTCATCCTAAACATAGGGTAAATAAAGTATAGTCATTATTTTATTCTCATATTAGCAATACATTCACCTAAAATATCACAATCTTTAAAATGTTTGAATATATAACTAATTTTAACGCATTGTTCTAAAACTAATACGTATGTAGGATAATAAGAACCGAATAATTTTTCGGTAGCATCGTTAAAAACTTTCAAAATCATCTTTTAAATTTTCACAAACATCCCATTGATGAGGAAATATTGGAAGAGATCTATGGATTGAAAAAAAAATGCTAAATCTAAAACTAGTTCTACAACTTTAATAACAACTCATGGATAGTCACGTGCAAAAAAAATCCCAAGACAATAATACCCTTTCTTTCAATCCCGATTCCCTCGCCAATATCTCACCTCTCAAAATCTGAAATCGTAATCGTTCTTCCCGTCCCTGCCTATCTCTCTTCCTCCCACTCTGCGAATCTCCTCCCCTACCAGCTTGGCTTTTCCCCCATCAAACAAGGTTTTTTTTTCAACCAATCAATTCTGAAATTGGAATTCTTTAGCGGCAAATTGCATCCTGACCTTGGAGCCATGTTCAACGAGACTACTTCTTGGGAGTATCCTCCACCGCTAGATGCGCATTTGGTCAGTCCTCTCTTCTTCATTATTTCATTTTAGACTTCTGCTCATTTTCCAATTATAGATATTTAAGAACGGTGATGTCTTGGCTTCCATGGATGACAATCTAAACCCCTTCAATTCATAATTGTTATTATTCACAAACAAACATTTCTTTTAGTTCTTTCCCATTCAGAGAAGCTGTGGCAAGACTTGAAAATGTGATCCTTCATTTTACTCTAAGAAAATCTTTATTTCATTCTAAATAAAATTCCTCCCAAGACTGACAAGTGGAATTCAATCTAAACTAAACACAACCCTTACCTCAACATTTATGAATCAGACACAAGTGGTATACATGTGAATTCTAAAACTTAACCATTTCAGATCACATTTCATTGAAAAGGGAAAATATATGCATGCTATGAAGATGCAACAAATGCTAAAACATATTGAATGTTGCCGCACCAGTTTGATGATACTGATGCAAACAACTTCCACTATGAATGGCTTCCGTAGACCTGTTAGGATCTTCATGTATTTTGGTTTAGTTTGCGTCAATGTAGCTCTATAAGTTTACCCATTTCCAGCAAAATCAAAGTGAAAGGCAGTGATCCATTATTTTCCTAAAGCAGTTGTTGTGAGATTTGCTCATTTTAGTCATTTGCCATAGGATTTTTATCCTGGTATGGAGAAAGAAACACACACCCCTTAGTGAAGCGCTCCAATGAGCGAATTACAAACTAGCAAGAGAATTGACAAAATTTTCCAAGAGGAGGAATTGTAAGAAAAGCTAGATTGGTTAAATTAAAGCTTCCTGGATAATGTCATTGCACTAGTTTCTTGGCACTTGCACTCTTAAAATGATTTTGCAGATGTGGGTGCACCCAACTAAAAGTGTTTTGGAGACCTACTTTATGACCAAAGGCGATATTGTATTAATTTTTTGTTTTTTTGAGACAAGATTAGAATATCAAGGGATTTCTTTCTTTGACTTTTTAATCTGGCGGAGCAAGCTTTGAAGTCGAGCCAAATTCCGGACGATCTAGATCATGGAGTTACTAATAGCACAACGTGCAATGAAAATGTTAAGGATGACAATATGGCTACAGATGGTGAAGATGCGGCTAATGATGAGTCAGGGGATGGCAATTCTGAACAAAAGAATGAAGCGCTTGCTGAAATGGAGGTACTAATGCTTCTTCACATAAATTTTATTGTTAATTTTCCTACATTAGATTTATGGATGCTTACACTTTTAGACCTATCTTCTATGTCCTCCCCCTTTTATGTTTGCATTCTTAATTCTAATTGAACGTCAAATAAGTGAAAGTGAAATATTGATTGAAATTGCAAGATCAGTTTAAGAAACAGTCAGGCAAATTGTTGTATCAAGATGAATGAGCTGAATTGACATGCATTATCATTTTCAAACTAAGGATTGGGGACTTAAAGACTTTTCCATGCAATTTTAACCTGCTCACATCTAGTTAGACACATAACACATTTGCTATTGCATTCTGACAACATTCTTACATTTCCATTGCGTCGCTTAGAACAAAAAAAAAACCCAGAAACTTTAATTCCAGTGGGTTATATCTAATTGGTTTGAATCTGTAGGTTAGAAGCTTTTGCAGAACCTATAGCAAAAAAAGGTTACATGTAGCTAACAATTAGTAACTTTGAAGCATTTCATTATTGTTAGTTTCTACTTTTAGATGTAAATAATCATACCTAGTCTGAACCTATTATTTCAAAATTCTAAGTGCTGAAATTGGCTTTCATAACACCAAGGTAGGTGCATCCATATGACCGGTACATGTCAATTTTTTTATAGTTGCACATAATGATTTTGTGTTCCAAAAAGAATATCACATGATTGGAAGACATTCTAAACTTGCAATGATTATTCTATTATGTTGAAATCCTTATTCTTGAATAAAATGCGATTAAAGATATTTATGAATTCTACAATGATATGGTTTACAGTGACGAATAAGTATTGTCAAAGCTTACCGAAACATATAAAAATATGTAAATAATAGCATTTGAAGACAAGCTGAATTTCCTGCCAATGATCAAATTACTTGATGCTCTCTTATTTTTCAAATTTGGTTTGTTTTCTTTGTAAGGTCTTGTAGAATTTGAAAAACGTGGATCATCTTTCGCTGAACTGTTGACGATTCCTAAATAGGGTGGTACACGTTGAAGGAAAATCAAGTTTGTCTGGAATTGTTTTATTCCGTTTCATTTGTCCGGATAAAGGATGCTTATACACTCAATTTCTTTGAAATCAATTCAAGCCGTCTTTCGAATTGATGTAGTGATGGGAACACGGTGAAGCTCCTTTTTTGTCAAATTAAGGGCAAGTATCTAACAAAATTGCCAGGATATAATACAGTTGATCCATACATCAATATGATAGAAAGGTGACTTATTTGCCCCGAAAATATTCTAGGCCAAAGCATTGCTGAGACTTTTGATTCAACACATGTAGTTGTCATAGAAATGGTAGACAACAACATGTAGACAACAATGTCTTTGGTCTATAAACGATGTAAAATTCGAAATTGGATAAATGTTGTAATGAATATTTGAATGTCGGTAGGCACATGCAATAAAAGATAACTCATTCTTATAGTTGTTGCTGCTAGAAAGTTGCAATTTATGTTAATAGCTTGTATTTGTTTACTTGGTGAATTAGCAAAATATTGGCTCTGTACTTGTATGATTAATTTGAGCATATGATTACAACAGTTTGGATGTAGTTTCCTTGATAAATAGTCTTGTCGGACCAATTTATTACAGATTGAGATGAAGGTAATCTGCAAATATGTGAGCTCCTCTAAAGAATATAGTTTGAAGTTGGGATATTGTTGTCCATACAAATGCACGTCTTTCTTGGGATTTGTCCAAACAAAGCACAATATTTCTTAAGGATGATCATGCAAACATTAGACACAGTGCCAGGTGGAAATGAGTCCTTCCACCCCTTAGAAACACAAGCATAAGAAGCCGCATCCTTTGCACTACTCATGTAACGTAAATTAATCAATATAACAACATTCCATCTTACAATAGTCATTGATAAACGAGAATGTGGAAACATAAGCAAACCTCATATTAGAATAGAGTTAACATCTCAACAAAAACACAAATCTGCTAGAAATTCACCTACAATAAACTCACGGACAATAAAATAGTGTAGCTTGCATACAAAAAATAAAATATCCTCTAATGTCAATTGGAATCAGGGGTTGGTCAATTTGCACCATATCTTGGAGGCGGAATGCAGACACCTTCGCCATATCCTGGAGGTCGAATGTTAACACATGCATCATATCTTGTATGCAGATTGTTTACGTAGTACCAAGGTGGATTCTGAGAAATTTGTGGAGTTATCATCTGCATATTAACAATATATAAATTTATAGATTAACAATATACACTAAAAAGCAAGAATATACAAATCCATGATAAAACTAACAAACTTACATCATAAGGAAGTACATGTTCTCTAGTGTATACATCAGGAGGAACATATAATCTTTCTTGTGTTAGATGAACACCCAAAGCCACACTCTTGTGACGAGAACACGTATGTAAACTTGCGTTTGTCCGTGTTAGTGTTACCTCATGAATTTGAGAAATGGATGACTCCCTAGAATACTCTTGTGTAAAAGGATATTATGTGGTATATGGAAACTCTTGTGTACCCACATGTATGATCTTTTCTGCTAGTGTTAGTTCATGTACCTAGATATAGAATGAAAATGAAACAGAGGTTGGTGAGGGTATGATATTTTCCTAAAAAAAGCTAAAATTCTACGTTGTATATCTATTGAAACATAACAAATAATGTTGATTACAAATAAATGGAAATACCTTCTTGCTCTTTTGCACACGTTTACTTTGATTTTGTTGTATTTTGGGTATTTCAGAAGTGGATGAGTCATTGTTCTTCAAAGCCTCCTACAATATACACAAAACCAATTATAATCAGAAACACATAACCAATAGATGATATAACATACAAGGTACATGAAAAATAATTAATGATACTTTGTATCTTATTACCTTTCTTTTCTTCTTCTTTATCATTTCATAAATGGATACCTTCCTTTTTTCTGATGAGCGACCTTTAGTCCGTTTGCAAATCGAGTCAATGATATCTTGATGTATTGGTTGGGCATTCGAAGAGGCAGAGTGAATAGAGGTTGGTGAGACTATGTTACTAACTAAGTTGGATGCATTGTTTGACAAGTGTTCTTTCAGACTTTCTAATAACACTAACACCTCACTGTATTTGTTTTCAGTATCTGAAGCCAAATTTGCAACTTTAGTAAACATAGTGCACAAATGATCATACCTTTTTTCTTCATCTGTAGTAACCCAACCATCATAAGGGATTTTTACCTGTGAATGACATCTCTTTACATCTTTCCTCCACAACTTGAAAATGTATTTATCTAGAAGTTCAATATTACCATATTCCTTCAAAAATGCAGACAATGCATGTCTATAAAGTATCCCTCTGAACTCAAACAATTGACAACTACACTTGATATCAGAGTCAATTTTATTAATTAAAACAATAAAACTCCCTATTTTCGATATCACATCTCCAACTTTGACATCTTCTTCTATCACCCATTCTAAATACATGTCACCTTCCTTCTTTGAAATTTGTACACAATATAACTTTCTATCTATTAACTCTCTCTGAAATTTTTTAAACTTGGAATGGGTGTAAACAGTTTGAAATTGCTTCTCCATTTCAAAACGTGTCGATAGAGGTAGCATCTGCGATGATGATCTGAAATCTGCTCGAGTCTCTTTTTTCCACTTTACTTCTAAGAGCATTGATGTATTGTTCCACAAATTGTTTAAAAGTGATCTTTTTATTCACATACCCATCAAAAAAGCATTAATGCTCTCGCTTCGTTGGGTGGTTGACATGCCAGCTCAAAAACTTGACTTCAAAAAACATGGGATCCATCTATGCCTCTGATTATACAATCCACTCAACCAATTGTTTTCCTGCAAATGATACTTATCGATCATTGCATTCCAATTTAGTTCAAATTCTGTCGATTTCTGTGAATCATAAATGCAGTTAAACATGTCAGAAATGATTGAAGCATTTGCCTTATAGCTGCCTAACTTCTAAGGAATCTTGTTCATGATATGCCACAAACACCATCGGTGCCTAGTATTTGGAAAAACAATCTCAATTGCATTTTGCATTGCTTTATCCTGATCGGTAATTATGCCTTCAGGGGCACAACCTAACATACAAGTAAGCCAAGTTTGAAAAAACCAGCAGAATGTTTTTGTTTTCTCCGATGAAATTAGACCACAACCAAGCAACACAGATTGACCATGATTATTAACTCCTACAAATGGAGCGAATGGCATATCATACCTATTTACAAGATATATGGTATCAAAAGTAACAACCCTACCAAATTCTTTGTAAGCTTCTCTGCTTCTAGCATCAGCCCAAAATACATTTTGCAGTCGACCTTCAACCCCATCTATATCCATAGAAAAAAATAAACCTGGGCTTTGAGCTTGCATCTTCAAAAAATAATTTTGAATTGCCATTGTATCTCCTTGGCCGAGTCCTAGATGTCTCGCTTTGTCAATATAATTCCTTGCATCTTTTACAATATATGTTGCATTCTCATATCCACCACTTTCCTCTATGCAAGCACGAATATTTTGATTGGCTCTAATCCCGACTCTATCATTTAATTCAAGTCTTCTTCTGGTTTTAGCAGGAATGAGGCGATTATGTCGAAAGTATCGTGACTTACTCGGACTTAATGCATGATTATGTTCAAGATTGAGAACTGTAATATACCATTGTCCATCTAAGCTCAAATGTGCAGATAACTTAACTGGACATCCTAATCGAGTATTTGCTTGAAGCTTTAAAGGATTACTTGATTCACTGCTAGGCTTTTCTCCTAAAGAACACACATAAGTAATGAAGGATACTAATCCATCAACCTTTTTTGATGTTCTTTTTCTAACTGGAAAACCCTTTGATGTACCATAGGCCATCCAATAGTCAAAAAGTGCATCGGAATCTAGAAACAACATCCCACACTTGGGTTCTACAAATTTATCATCTTGGTGTCTTCCAACATTGACTTCATCTTCCCCATTGATTTCTTCTTCCATTCCATATTGGCTTCATCTTTGAAAACAATAATTTGTTGTTCAACATTTTCTTCTTCTTCAAGCATTGCTTCCACTAAGTCTTATCCCTCCATTTTTCAAAAAGTTTAGGTATAAGTTACATGAATAAGAAAGTATTATTGCAACCTCTCAAAAACCATGGCTAATCTTCGAGTTAAATCTGAAAGGAAATCCTTACCTTTCTGGAAAGAACCAACTTTATCATATACCAAATAATTGAAAGTTAAGAAATTAAAAGAGTGATCACTTAGGTGAAATCATAAGAAATCTAATACACGCATAGCAACAACTAGAACCTCAAGAAAAACCTTTACCATTCAAATCTAATAACATAGCAGTCATGTAAAACAACCATATAATGCGTGATTTGTCACGTACAACATCAAGGATCTAATCCCACGATATTGTTTCCTACTTTGTAATTGTATATAAGCAAAGCAAAATCACACTTGTACTTTCTACATTGTTACCAATCACAAGGATTCATCATGTAACTATTCCAATTACTAAAGAAATTTTAGGGATCAATGATTGGAACATATAGTTGTAATTACTTTTTCTTGGATAAGGAACACACTTGATCCATTCCCAAAATCGGTCATGATATATATGACAAGTCGATAAGAAAATGACTAGCTAAATGAAATTGGCATTCTCTGTTTTCACTCACAAAGTCGAATAAATGACTAGCTGAATGAAATTAGTACTCCCTCTAATCCACTCACAAAGTCCTATGTGAAGTGTGAATGAAGAGGGGCATAAGTTCTAGCCAACAAACTAATTCCAGGAGTCCAAAAATAAAAATCCTTTTAGCCAACAGACTAATGTTAGGGGTCAGAGAACAAAAATTCAATCTTGGACTCCAATTTGGAAAAGATATTGTTTGTGGTTTGATATAATATCTAGCCAAGGGCAGCATTGAATGGTGACAAAAGGTTCGTATAGCCCCCTATACTAGGAGTCTAGGCGGGATAAATAATGAGATGAGTTTGATGGTATGAGAAGGCTACTCATTTATTTTGGACAACTTCTAAAAAAGCAATGCTATTTTGTATGATTCGTGCTCTTGGAGGTGCGATGACTTACTTTTCAAAAAGAGGGTGCATTACAATATTAAATCTTCAGAGGTAGATCGAGTTGAGTAGCTAGCCTTAGTAGAGTGTAACGAGGAAGGAAGCGTTTTGAAAGTTTTATGCATCATAATTGACTTCCTCCACCATTGTAATAGCATAAAATAAGAATATCTTTACAATCTCACATACACACATATATATACAAAGAGAAATTAGAGAAGTACCAGGAATTTGATTGCAAGAGAAATAGAGATCCAGTGAGCAGATTACCAGAATTTGCAAATTTGATTTTTTTTGGGTTTCGATCTCACTGTGTGGGAGGAAGAGAGATGGTAGGGTGGGAGGAAAAGAGACGACAGAGACGGGAAGAGTGAAGTCTATCAACTTCCGCGAGAATCAAGACTCTGAACAAAGGTATTATTGTCTTGGGATTTTTTTTGCACGTGACTATCCATGAGTTGTTATTAAAGTGGTAGAACTAGTTGTAGACTTAGCATTTTTGTTGAAAAAATGAACATAATTGTTCTTGATATTGATAAGATTCATATAAAATTTTATAGGTGGAATTCCATCGGTTTGGAATATCTACATGAAATGATTTAGGTTCCATATTTTGTTGTCTACAAAATTTAGCCAATTTTTTAATATTATGTTGTCTCATCAAAACTGATACTCTCTCAATCCTAAAATTATTGTCATGTTTGACCCGACACACGAATTAAGAAAAAATAATTGATTTGATTATTAATATTAGAATAGTGTGTGGTTTCCTTTAAAATTCATAAATATGTGGCTCAAAATTAAAGTAAGAAGAAAAATAAGAGTAAAATGGTAAACATGATGTCCTAAAAGGGAAATTTTCAAATAAGACAATTATTTTGGGGTGGACAAAAAAAAAAAAAAAGCAAGACAATATTTTTTGGACTGAGAGAGTATTATTTTCCTAATTTGTTTAACTTCATCACGTAAAGTCGTCAAACCAATGAAATCATCTTGCACACACAAATTTAAAATATGACATATGCATCTAGCATAAAAAAAATTATTATCAATTGATGGTTGACAAAATGAAATGAGTTTGGGTAAAGTAGCAGTATTATTTGAAACATTATCAAATGCAATTGAAAATATTTTCTTATCTAAACCATATTTTTTTAAAAACATTCATAATTTTTGCGGAAATAGTACGAGCATTATGTACTGTATCAAAGTCTTTAATTTTCAATTAATCGTTTTTGCATTGTTCATTAGTTATCAATCCAATGACATTTAATTGCTATATAATCATGTCGTTGCTATTTATCACTTCAAATATCTATACATATTGAAATTTTTTACAATAGATTTATAAACATAGTAATTAATTTCTTTTTTTTTTCTTCTAGGCAAGCAATTTTTGTGTCACGAGTAGTCATATTCCAATGAATTTCTTTAGAATTTACCCATAAAACATTATTTGCAAAATTAAAACAACATTTTGAAATGCTTATCTAATTATTTCAAAATGTTTATCGAAAATAACTATTTCAAAATGTTTATCTAGCTATTTGCAAAATAAAACATCATTTTGAAATAGTGTTGTTTGAAAACTCTAGTTCGTGAATCCATCATTCGAAAGTATTTTTATATCAAGTTTTCCTTCGTCTTCTCTTCTCTTTACTTTTATTTTTATTTGCATGGTTATTTTTAAAATACAGGCCCGGCCCTGAGCAGGTGCAACATGGGCCTTCGCATAGGGCCCAAAATTTTAGAGGACCTAATTTTAAAGAAGTGTAGGCTAGGTTATAAAAATATATTATATACCATGTAACTTAAATGCATGATTGTCTTCTTAACTCAATGTAAATTGTTGGGTATTGTGAATACGTAGGTCACGAGTTCAAGTCTCGGCCAAGCCTTTTATTTTATTTCATTTTAGGTCCACTCTCTTCTTTGCCAAACTAATTTCCTACCCATCCATCTCCCATAGCTTAATTATTACATTTCAAGCAAAAATCAAATTTTTTTGTTGTTGCTACTTGACTCATTTTTATTACTTATGTTTCTTTAGTTCTTAACTTTATTAGTGATTGTGTCTTTTTTTAACTTGAATTTTTAGTACAAACATGTTATCAAGAAAATATCTATCCGGAAGTCAAAAAAGAAAAAGATTGATGGGGTATATCATTTTTTTCATAAAATTGTTTAAATCGATGCAAAATAGTAGTTTTCAATAAAATTTTAATGCTTATTTTTCTTATACATTTATAGGTGTTGTATATTTTCAATACTATGAACAATAAAAAGTCAAAAAAAATTATTAGTCTAAAAATTGTATTTTTATATATTTTTAGGGGGCCTTTTCTTTTCTTTTCGCCATGGGCCCCCAAAAATTCAGGACCGGCCCTGTTAAAATGTTTATTCTAGTTCCTCTAATTATGTGAGAGGAGTTTTCTAATTCTAGGATTAGGTGTAGCCCGTAATGGATTTATAAATAAAGTTTATATCTAGCTTTCTGTTTATTTGAATGTCACTCGTTTTGATTCGATTTTAGATTTGATAATAATTGTATAAAATTGTGCTAGCGAGGAACCGAAAGGTGAAACTACTACGTTTATGCAATAATCAGTAGGGCGATGAAGATACAACTCGAGGTTGGACATAGGAAACTCGGACTCGACAAACTGAACATGACGGGAAACGAACAGTTTAGTGGTGGTCAGATCATAACATAGGTAGGAACTTTGAGTTAGTGAGTAACCGAGAAAGACACATGGACTGGAGTGAGCAACGAGTTTGTGGGCGGAGTGTGGGTGGAGCCAAGGGTAGCAAAAGCAACCAAAGGCACGAAGTGTGGAGTAATTACCAAAGAAAAAAACTATGCAAGTAAATGAACTATATACGATATTACCACTAAAAATTATTACAAATATTATTCTCTAATATTCTCTAATATAAACCCCATTCTCATGACAACGGAGCGCAACTTAGTGGTTAGACGCTTCACCCATATCTTATAAGTCGTGGATTCGAGTCACCAAGAGAGTAAATGGAAAACTACAACTAATCTTTTTAAATTATTTAAAAAAAAAAAAAAACATCCTCACAACTCTTGTTCACTAAGCAATTACTCCTAAGCTTTCTTTCCACTCGTGTAACATTTACAATATCTATATCTATACATATATAAAAGGAGATGAGCAACTAATTGAAATATTCCGCCAAAAGTGGCTTTCCAAATTTAGAAACATTTATAATTTGTATATTTGTTATTTTTTTGGAAATTGAAATGAAAATCAATTAATGAAGTTGACAACAACTCTTCAGATTCAAATGACTTTACAAATATCTATAGTGCATTTAATGTAAACAAATTGTATGGCATTTAATATATTTTAATATGATTTACGAAATGACAAGAAATACAATATCAAATATTGAATAATTTATTATATATCCGATTTCACATTACTTTTTTTAATTTAATATTTTTTTATACTTGTAATTGGCATATTGGCTTCTAAATCTTCACCATAATATAAACTCCCAGAAATAAGATTAAATTATGAAACAGACGATTCAATATAAATTATTTACCGACATTATTAATAACAGTCTTGACAAATAATTACAATGTAGTATTATTCAAACCAGTTTAAAACCATAAATCAAAGTAACATAGTTACTTCCCATCACTAATGAATTAGCTAATGGTTTACTAAAGAAATATTTTTGGTAAACGTCCAAAATAATGATATTATTTTTTTCGTTTGATAAAAAACGAATTATATTAACAGACTTATTAAATAATGTATTGTTCAACATAGAATACTATCATTACCTCATGAAAGTTTTAATATTTTAATTAAATTTATTTAAAAGTTATTCATCGATGAAATTAATAAGAAATATAAAAGATGGATGTCAGATAAATTTGTTAATATACAAAGACAAATTAGTAAAATAATACATGCATTAAATTAATGTTTCTTCAAGGAGTATATAAAATGATTGTCAACCATAGTTACTTGCAACCGTATGAAATGTGTAAATTAAAGGCAATAAATATTTTGAAATAAATCATTTTGTTTAGATGTTTTAAGCTTAATTTATAAGTAATATGAGTAGGTTTATGAAAATTTTAATTCTTCTTCATTCTTTTAAATTTTAGATTCTTATTGTTCTAAAATTTAAAGATTTTTAGAACCAGTTTGTTGTTCGAGGTGCTTAGGTATTTTCATTATTCTAAAAAATGTTTTATATATTTTATAACAAGTTTATATATCAATAATATCAATAAATTATATAACAACCAAATTTTAAATAATTTACTCCATATATCAGTAATATAAATATACATAATTATGACATATTATGAAATTTACAGACAATTTCATATAAATTAGTAAATAGAAAAGACAAATTAGTAACCAAATATATATAATAAATTTACTCTTAACATTTACTTGCCACTGATAATGATAGTAGTTCAGAAAAGTAATTATTGTATAAAGTATCAGCATATGCACTACTCTTATCGTCATTCAAATATTTTGTGTTTAATCGTCGAATACTTATAAAAATTCAAACAATTCTATATGTGAAATCTATAAATTAGACATAGGCTAAGGTTAGATTGAACAAATAATTAAAAATTTATAAGAAAATAAATATATATCTGACCCAAAGGGTGGGAGAGATGACAAGACTAGGGATTACATTTACCTATCAAAAAATAGATAAATAAATAAATATATAATTATATATATATATATATATGAGATTTTTTTCTACTCAATTTTAATCAAATCTAAAGCTAAAAAATAAAATTCTTAATTTATTTGTCTAGCCTACATGTTTAAAAATCTAGGTCTAATATATGCTCAAAAAAATTAACCTAAATTAACAAATAAAAATCTTAATTTATTTGTTCAGCCTACATGTTAAAAAATCCAGGTCTAATATTTACAAAAAACTTTAACCTATTAAAGTTAGTTTACAAAAGATATATATTTATTCAACTTAATTGGTAATAGGCCAATGTTAATTTGAACTTTACTTTTACAAATATTTACCAAAATATACAGATCTAAAATATTTTTTTTCTCTATATTCATCAGATCCAAAGTCAAAAAGTGCATAACTGATGTTTATTTTTCCATTTTTGTCAAAATTAAATTTATAAAACAAATGTCCAACATAAAAAGTTGGGATCATAAATTTTTTTATCCAATTTGAAAAACAAGTTGGAAAAAAAATCATATGCTTAAAAATTTTCTCAGATATGATAGATCTAAGTTTCTATTTTTTAAAGTAAAAATGCATATTGATATGTACTTGGATAGAATTAATTAACTATAAGATCCGTATATTTTATATACTTAGTTAAATTAAACTCTTAATTTTTTAAATAATAATCGAAATTCAAATTTGTATCATACAAATTTCTCTCAAAATTTTATTTTTTTAAAAAAAGGAAATCAAAGAAACCAAACTGTGAAATAATTTGAAGGTATTCAATGATAGGGTTTATTGGGGGATGATGTGACTACATATTCGAAAAGGGAAGGAGGCCTAGCGAAATATCAACTATCAGTTATAGAACTTCTCCCAAGGCACACTAAGAATCTAGACTCAATAACTTTTGTTATTGAATAGTTGTATAAAAATTATGTTGCATAATATGTTATTCCTAACATTTTAGTGTTGGAGGTTCTGTTTAGAGTTTGTTATTTCGACTTCAATTCCTTTTTTTATTAGATATAACAAACATATTGATATTTGACTATTTAATATTTATTTATATATAACATAAACATTTGTGCTTTTCTAAGGTTATTTGAAAATTACTAATCCAACATTCAAATGTAATTTATTGTGATGCTTTTATTTGGTAGTAAGAAAGATTATCTCGATGTTTTAATATTAGAAAGTATAGTTTATGTCGTATGCAAGGATAAATAAAATTTCATACTTTAAAACCACCCCTTCTAGAATTAAAAGTAATAATCGTACGTTTTCAATGATAAATATTATATATATAAAGCAATATTCCAAAATTTATAATAATTTTTCAAATATATGTGAATTTGTAGCTTTAATTTTAGTGTTTTTTTTTTCACATTAAAGTTCTTAATTGCATATTATAATCAATTTTATTTAAGTATATGATATTCTATCGATATATTCAGTTTTATTTAAGTATATGATATTCTATTAATATATTAAATTTTATTTAAGTATATGATATTCTATTGATATGTTCAGTTTTATTTAAGTATATGATATTCTAATATTCCATTTGGAGGTAAGACAATTGTGTTTGCGGGAGATTTTTGACAGATATTGCATGTGATTCCAAAAAGAAGTACACAAGACATAGTTCATCCTACTATTAATTCATTGTATTTGTGGAGAGATTCATTTGTATTGAGGTTGACAACGAATATGATATTCAAAGTATGAGTCCAACGAGAGTTCCGAATAATTGAAACTTTTTGTCAATTAGATTGCGAAAATTGGCGAGGGTAACCAAATGATAATTGTACTTATATTGATATTCTCAATCAACTGCTACTTAAGGAATTCAACGATCCAATCACTCCAATTGTATAAAGCACATATCATTCATTTGGAAGCAGTCCCGATGATTCATCGTTTTTGGAAAAGAGAGTTATTCTAGATCCAACTCTTGATATGGTTAATTCAATAAATGATTACATGGTATTGAAGAACAATTAAAAAGGAGGATTTTTTTTAGCTCAGATTTTTCGTGTCATTTTGATAGAAACGTTGATATTTTGAACGATATAGATATTCCTAAAGTTTTAAATGGAATTTCATCTTCTGGAATCCTAAATCATGAGTTTAATTTGAAGGTTGGAACTTCATTAATGTTGCTTCGTAACATTGACCATTTCCTTAGCTTATGTAATAGCAGACGATTAATTATTAAAAAACTAAGAAATCATGTTTAAGAAGGCCGAGTTCTTTTAAATGATCATTCTGGCGGTATTGTTTTATTTCAAAAATATCACTGACACCATCTGATCATAGAATTATATCCAAATTTCAAAAAAGACAGTTTACGCTGATGGTGTCTTACGAAATGTCTATAAATAAAAGTGTCTAGCGTCAGACTTCTTTTGAAAAACCCTATTTTTAGTCATGATCATTATATCGCTTTGTCTAGAGTTACTAATTTTAACGGTTTTTGAATTTTTTATGTGATACTAATAATTGTAATAATCGTACATCTTCAACGAAAAAGTATTTTAAAATTTGTAATAATTTTTTTAAAAAAATTATGTGATTGTCTTTGATTTTACTGTTTATCAATTTTTATTTATTTTATTCATATTAAAAATTTTTAATTGTATATTATTCAATTTTGATTGAGTATATAATTTTACACCCAAATACAAATCGTGCAACGCACGGATGCATCACTAGTTTCCACACAAAAGGACAGTACTTTATTTACTCATACATTCATGTATTTCACTTTAATTTTTATCTAAGAAGAGATTTTTTTTAAGAGATCAAAAATAGGCTTAATGAATAAATGGATACTCCCTCTGTTTCGAGGAAAAATCTTATTATTTTATTTTAAAATGTTTGACTAAAAAAATCTATTTTTAAAAATTAAGACATATAAGTATCATTTTATTAATAATTGACTACTAAAAGTGTCATTATTCTTAAAAGTTTTGACCCTTTGATCCGAAACGAAGAGAATATTTGATTAGTATATTTTCACAAGACTTGGAGTTGGAGGTATGTTCTCAAGTATTGTTTGATTATTAAACTCTTGCAGTAAGTAGCATGATTCTCATGAATATCTAACCCAAAACTAATAAAGTAGTCAATTGTTCGAATAAACTTGTCTTACATAAAACGTTCTACCCTATATATTTATTATTTGCCAACAAAATAATTCAATCTAGTTTAGAATTCTAGTTGTAGAGAGATCTAACTCAACACAATCCCATTTGCTTAGCTAAGTGTTTGCTTGGTGAAGCGTTTTGGTTAAAACGTTGATAAAAAATATTGTGTTTTCTCTTTAAAAGTGTTTCAATGCAGCGTTTTAAAAATGTGGAGCATTTTAAAACGCTTCAATTTGTAGTGTTTTAAAAATATGCTACGTTTACAACTAATCTGTTTATGAAAAATAGTGTTTTAAAATAGTTTTTCAAACGTGTTTATAAAAATAAAACTGCGTTTTGAAAATATTGCGTTTTAAAAAAACTGTGTTTTTAAAACGCTGCACCAAACGGAACCTAAAACGTGTACTTACTTTGTTTTAAAATAAAATAAAAAACTAAAACTTGTATTCATGCAAACTTATACTATTATATACTCCCTTCGTCTAAAAAATATTGGCACGTTTGACTCGTCACAAGAATTAAGAAAAAACTAATTGACTTGATTAGTAATACTCCTTTCATCCCAAACTAAATATCATTTTAGAGATTTGCACACAGATTAAGAAAGTTTATAAAAAGATTGATTCACCCTTCATTTTTTTTATAAAAAAAGCTTTTCATATTATCAATGCATTAAAGCATTCTCAATACAACGTTTAATTGAAGAGTAATTAATAAGGGCACTTCCAATCAAATGCGGATAAATTATCTTGAAATCTCAAAACGTCATTTATTTTGAAACGATTTTTGTTGTTAAAATATCATTTATTTTGGGATGGAGGGAGTATTGGTATATTGTCTATTTTTCTTTGAAATTCATGTATATGTAATGCGGTCAATAATTAAAATGAAAAAAATAATTATAAAATAATAGTTATCTTATATTAAAAAGGAAATTTTTAACAAAATTTAATTTTTTTAAACGTATAACAAAATAATAATTTTGGAATTGAGAAAATATTAAGGGTCCATTTGGATGCATTAATTTTGAATTCAATAAATATTCAAATTCTATAAAATTTAAATAACTTAGAATTTGCTTTCAAAATCATAGTATTTCCATTGTTTTGATAATGAGTGGAATTCAATTGTAATTGTTGATTCTTATGTTAAATTTATATCTGATCAGTACATTACATTAGTTTTATACTTCAGTGGCTAATCGTGCTGCGTATCGATTAGCGTGGCAACTGTGTATAGAACTTTGCCTTGTATAGTTTTTGTAGGACTCTTTTCAGTTCGGAAGACCCTTTCTCGCTTCACCTAAGACCTTTCAAGCTTAAGATCGGTAGACCTCGTGTGTGATGCGCTTCTACGTGTCCTCTTCAACATAGCTAGTTGGATTAATTCAAACTTATTTCCATATATTATTTGAATTAATCCAAGTCATTCTCGACATGTCAAGCCGAAAGCAACTTTCTTCCGGGAAGACTTTCGTAGGAAAGCGAAAGGCATCATCTCGATCGACACCAAATCGCCCACCTTTTGAAGATCTCGAAATGATTAATATCTTGAAGACGAAAATCGACATGCATTTAATGCATTTATGAATAAAGTTGAAGCCTTCGCCCTCTCCAACGGATTCTTTTGAAGTGCACGCTTTAAATAATTGAAGATGGAACAATGCACAAAAATCAATCGAACACTTAAAGAATTGCTCAATCTATACAACTCCAAGTCTTTCACCAGCATTCAATAGATCCTCAACAGATCTAGAAGTCCTCGCCAACAACAAGAAGTGCTTCTTCAACATTTATTGTTTTATTCTTCTTGTTGTTTACTTCCATTAACTATATGAATTAAATATCTTGTATTTACGATATTTAATTCCATAGACCCAAACACAAGTCAATATTTTGTACACGATCCATTAGGGATATTCTTTGTAATTGATCTAAGTGGAAAACATAGTGCACAATTTAAATCCAAGGTTGACTGCCTTGGTGGTGGACGTAGCACTATTTACAGTGTGAACCATCTCAAAATACTTGTGTTATTTCCTTCTGTTTGTCTATTACTTGAACTGCATAGTTTCCTTGTTCTTTATATCCATTTCAGCAGAACTTAAGTAATCTGTAAAAGGTCTACCGGTAGTCCTTATCGGCAGACCTGGAACAATTTTCTTGAAGGTCTTCCGCTACTTGAAACTCTTCACAAACTTCAAGTAACTTTCAAGGAACTTACTTAAAAATTTTAAAGTGTTAATAAGCTATTCAACCCCCCCCCCCTTCTAGCTTATTATTGTGCTCATTGGGACCCACAGTAATTCTTTATTATACTTAAAATAAGAGTTCAATAATATGTCAAGTATATCTAGTTTAGTCTAGTAGTATATGGTTGTTAGTAATTATGAATGACAAATGTTTAAATCTTGCTAACAACGAAAGTGAAACAATTTTACATTTTAGAAAATAAATAACATATAGTGGTGGAGGTAGTTGGAGGCGCTGGTTTCCGGAGGTGGCAACGGTGGTGGCCGGAGGCAGTGACAGGGGTGGGCAGAGGTGGCGTCAGGAGGTGGCACAAATGGTGGTGGTTGAAAAGTTTTTTGGTAGTGGTAAAATGAAGGTGATTTGTTACTATTTAATAATTGATTAAAATTTAAAATTTAAATTACTAGGATTTAGGATTGAATTAGTTTGATAAAATTGAGTGATTTAGAATTCTAACACAATTCCAATTTCAAATTTTAGTTATATTCTCAAACAATAAAATTGGTTTTAGAGACCTCAATTCCAATTCCAAACTATAAAATTGTGGTATCCAAACATACCTAAGACATAACCTACGGATATTTGTCTCACTCAATTACATAAATACTCATCCAATTTAAGTAGGGCTCCGTTTGTTTCATAGAAAATGAGTTCCGGAAAATGATTTCTGGAAAATGAAAAAAAAAATCATTTTCAGGTGTTTGACAAATCTTTTGAAAATATGACGAAAAACATTTTCAGATGTTTGACATATACACAGAAAATGTTTCGGAAAACAATATATGAATAAATACAAAAAGTATATTATAATATTAATACACTTATTGAATATAAAATAGTGTTGAAGTTTAAATAATTTTTTTAATAACCCTTAATTTATCATTAATGGTGTCAAATCAATAAGTTTCATCTTTTTTCAAGCTCACAAATATTTTTTTATCAATAATTGATGTAGAAAATTATTTTAAAAAATAAAATAAATAATGTGGAACGTCCTTAAATAATAATATAATATAACGGACACCAATTTTAGGACGTAGGGAATATTTCTTAAAATTATCATTTATAAATAATGTGCATAACCTCCATTTATATTTCTAAACAATTTATTTGTTGGGTAAAATATTATGCGTGTATGTAAATATGTGTAATTTTGGAAGGTCGCGAAGGGTTGCTCGAATATTCAGAAAATGACTTACGAAAAATAAATCAGTAAGCCATTTTTTCGAAAAGAAAGCTTCACTTTTCGTTGATTCAGAAAAACTTTTACGTTGATTATATTTTTAAGGTTATCAAACACCAAAAAATAAGAAAAAAAAATTTAAAAGTTATTTTCCATAAAACAAACGAGCTAGATTTTGGTCTCGAGGACAAAACAAGCGGCGAGACATTGCCACATTGGGGAAAGAGTCACCGGGGAATCTGTCCTTCCTTAGGAAGATAATACCGAATACGACATGCTTTAATCATTGATCTATTTAATAACTACATTTTTAATTATATTTTTAATTACATTAATTATATTTTTAATTATTATATTTTGTTTACTAAGAACATTTATTTATAAATGAATAACTCCACTAATCTTAAGCCAACATTCAACCAGTGTAGAGTCCAGCACATTCCTCGAGTAAACATGTGATTAAAATATAATTTGGTCCTCCAATTTAACATTTTTCTATATAAGGTGACAAATGTTGCACATTACCAACGATGGTCTCCTTCAACACACCATTTCAGCTCACATTTGACATTTAGTCCCTCGATTCCATTACCATCAAAGGAATCGTTAAATTTTTATGGGTAAATCTCAGCATTGGTCCCTTGACTATAAGCCGGTACAATAATAGTCCCTTAATATTTTTTCATTAAATTTGAGACCTACGAGTATGAAATTTTTACATGGACAATCCTTTTTATGGATGTCGTTAGCAAAACACTGTTAAATTGCTCATGTGTATTTTGTAAGGACTAAAATGATTTTTTTTCAAACCTAACATATATCAAAATTTACAATTAAATCCCAAGAGTTTAAAAAATGATCCTAAGGCCTTCTTCCCCGATTTTTTAGTAAACCCACCAGATTTTTGAAAAATCTGGCCCAAGCTTACAAAATTTAATCATCCCCAATTAAATCTGGACCCAGATCCCTACACGTGGATTAATAAAAAAAACAGTTCCTAAGAAAATTGAATATATCAATTGAGAACTCACTAATTGAGAGAGCAAAAGAAACAGAGATTGAGTTTCTTCTCGAGAGAGAAAATAGGATTGTGAAATCAAACAGAGAGAGATTTATTGATCGAAGAGAGAAAGAGAGAGATGCACCTGGTAAGTGCAATCGCCGTGATTCTAATGAGGACGATGAAGTTGAGTACAAATATGGTGGGAACGGAGATTGAATTTGGCACGACGTGGTTCTTCATATACTGATGAATTTAGTAAAGGAGATTAGCATGATTGAGTGGGAGAGAGATATTGAGAGAATCTGTCTGATCTGTGTATTCCATGAATTCCTTTCTTGAGTTTAATATTCAGTTTACATCCATATATATATCACTAAGGATATAACAACAAGATATTAACTACAACATAAACAACAAACAAACTATGGCTGAATGACACTCGACACCTTCCATTTATTG
The DNA here is from genome assembly GCA_013146195.2 of Codonopsis lanceolata. NCBI lineage: Eukaryota > Viridiplantae > Streptophyta > Magnoliopsida > Asterales > Campanulaceae > Codonopsis > Codonopsis lanceolata. The sequence goes on from CM028378.1 coordinate 164,464,809, forward strand.
GAACAGTGTTATACAGATTCTGCACTCGGCACCCTCATACTCTTAACACCCCCCCCCTAAAGTTGGCAATGGAGAATAGATTAACCATGCACAACTTGGACACCAAATAAGAAGCTGGGTTGCAGGAAGAGCTTTGGTAAACAGATCTGCTAATTGGTGCTTGGATGGAACATGAGAAGTAACAATAAGACCTTGATCAATTTTCTCCCTCACAATGTGGCAATCAATGTCAATGTGTTTTGTCCTCTCATGATATACAGGATTAGCTGCAATGTGTAATGCAGCCTTGTTATCACAATAGAGAGAGGCTGGAGCAGGAAGATCTACCAGAAGACACTGCAGAAGAGACTTGAGCCAAACCAACTCACAACAGGTGGATGCCATGGACTGTATTCGATTCAAGATGACCCGAGACAAGAGTGCGCTTCTTGCTCTTCCATGAGATCCGTGAAGTACCTAAAAATATCTGAGAATCTGTAATGGATCTCTTGGAAGTAGGACATGCCCAATCCGCATCACGAAGAGCGAAGCGAGAAGAGAAAACAATCCTTGACCAGGAGCTTGTTTAAGAAACCTCACAACTTTCTTGGCAGCTTCAAGATGAGGTAACCTAGGTTGAGATAAGAACTAACTTAAGACCTGTACAGCATAGGACAAATCAGATCTAGTGATGTTCAAGTAGATTAATCTCCCAACAAGTCTTCTATATTGATCTGGATTCTGTAAAAGAACACCAAAATCTGCAGAAAGCCCATGATTGGTAGGAAGAGGAAGTGTGGATGCTTTGGCATTAACTAATCATGTTTCCTTAATAATATCCATAGCATACTTCCTTTGATGTAGGCGAAATCCAGTAGAATTTTTGGCCAATTCTAACCCCAAGAAATACTTCAACTAACCAAGATCCCTAATAGAGAACTGAGTGTGAAGGTACTTTTGCAGCTGGGAAATAGCATAAGGAGATGACCCTGTGATGACAATGTCATCTACATACACCAGTAAAGCAATAAATCCACCCTCATACTCCTTAGCAAAAAGAGTATGATTAGATGCAGCCTGCCTCTAGCTAAAAGTTTTCAATGCATTGGACATCTTTTGGAACCACTGCCTAGGGGCCTGCTTCAATCCATATAGGGACTTCTTGAGCCTACAGACCTGGGGAGTAGAAGATGCAGGAGTACAATAACCAGGGGGCAAAGTCATAAACACCTCTTCATCAAGGTCTCCATGCAAGAAAGCATTGGAGACATCCATTTGATGAAGAGGCCACCCTCTCATGGCCACAACTGCTAGCAGCACTCTCATTGTGGTCATTTTAGCCACAGGAGCTAATGTGTGAAACCCTTTGCAACCAGTCGGGCCTTGTACTTGTCCACAGATCCATGAGGCAAATATTTGATTTTATAAATCCACTTACAACCAACTGCTTTCTTGCCAGCAGGAAGAGATTGAAGGACCCATGTCTTGTTCCTTTCCAAGGCTTCCAACTCAGAATCCATAGCTTGACACCAATGATTATGTTTTACAACTTGAGAGTAAGATTTAGGTTCAGTTGTGATGTCAATGTTAGCTATAAATGCCTCATATGTAGGAGACAGATGAGAATATGCCATAACATTGTGAACATAATGTGTGGGATACCTTAGATCACAAGCAACAGATGAAGGTTGTGGAAAGGGTGGTCCAGTATAGTCTTTGCACTTGTCTGGAAGAACTTTGGTCCTAGCAGGTCTGGATAGAACATCAGGTTGAGGGGCAACAACAGGTTGAGGTGTAGGGCTAGGTGCAACCACAGGTTGAGGTATAAAGTCAGAAGTAGTTGATGCAGGTGGGATGATAGGAGAAGAATTAGGAATAAAAGCTGCAGGGTACAAATCTTCTTCTAGGGATGCATCAAAAAGAGTAGGAGAAGAAGAAGATTCAGGGGTGAGTGAAGTAGGTGCAGCAAAAGGAAAACAACTTTCATGGAAAACTACATCCCTACTGTAGAAGGCCTGCTTAGTTTCCAAGTCATACAGTTTATAATCCTTTTTGCCAAAAGGATAACCAATGAAAACACATTTCCTTGCCCTAGGTCCAAACTTATCCCTATTGTGGCTGAGAGTGGAAGCATAACAAAGGCATCCAAACACCTTTAAATGAGCATAGGAAGGAATCAGACCAGTAAGAATCTCAAAGGAGTCTTAAACCCCAGAATAGAACTAGGCAATCAGTTGATAAGATAAGTGGCAGTTAAAAGACAATCTCCCCAAAAAGAAATAGGAAGATGGGCATGAAATCTAAGAGCCCTAGCAAGTTCAAGTAAATGCCTATGCTTTCATTCAACACACCCATTTTGTTGAGGTGTGGCAACATAAGAACTTTGATGAATGATGCCAAGAGAGTCCAAAAGAGGAGTGACTAATTCATTAAAGAATTAAGTCCCATTATCTGACCTAATTTCTTTAACATATGCTCCATATTGATTTTTGACATAAGATAAGAAATAGGATAGATAATCATAAACTTGAGTTTTGGACTGAAGAAGAAAAGTCCAAGTAGTTCTGGACATGTCTTCTATAATAGTGAGAAAAGAATTACAGTTGTTGTAAGTTTTCTGTCTATAGGGTCCCCATAAGTCACAATGAAGAAGAGAAAACAAAGTAGTGGAATGAGATACACTGAGAGGAAATGGTTGTTTAACTTGTCTTGCAAATTGACATACATCATAGGGTAAAACGGAAGTAGTACTATCAATATGACATACATTCAAATGTTTAAGAGATGAAATGGGAACATGTCCTAGTCTCAAATGCCAAAGGGCATAGTCTTTGTTAGTACTGCTAGACACAGAACAAACAGGAGGATGTTGGTCAGAAACAGAATCAGGTTCAGACTTGGAGGTACTGAATATGTATGGGCCATCAACTACCCTACCAGTCCCTTGATGCATGCGTGATTACGGTCTGTAAAACACATGTGGAGGCATAGAAAACAAGAGTGAGTTGATTATCAATAGCAAGTTTACTGCCAGAAAGAAGATTGTACTGAAAGGAAGGAGCAAATAAGACATTATGCAGAACAATATCCCCAGTGAGATGCACATTACCCTTGTGTGTGATTCTGCAAACATGACCATTGGGAAAGTATAAAGGCAAATCAACTGAAATAGGGTTTACAAGGTTAGCAAGAGATGCAGTGATGTGGTCAGTTGCTCCAGTGTCCAGAATCCATTCATTAGAAGTTTTTCCAACACTTAAACAATACCTTGGATTAACATAACAAGCAAAGTTACTTGACATGTGTAACCCTGGACTATCCAATCTGCAAGAATTGTTGGAAATGAGAGACAGAAGTTGTTGACATTGAGTAGAGGTAAACCCTTGAAATTTATCTTAGCTGGTGTGAATAGCAGTTCCCTCAGAAGATCTGTCTATGAACACATTGGCTGCTACTTTTGATTTGTACTTTGGCATTCTGGACTCATCAGGTTTTGTACCATGCAAAGCATGCCATTCAGGAAATCCATTAAGATAAAAACATTTGTCCTTTGTATGAGTATCTCCATGATAGTGGTCATACCACATTTTCTTTTTTGTGTGTTCCCTCCACTCCCAGTATTATAACCTTTAGGGCCTTGACTACTGTTACTCCCAGATTTGCTCTTAAGACTTTTGGAACCAGTTTTTCCCAACATAGCTACTGCAACATTTTCAATATTTATATGTCCTGAGCCACCTTTCTCTGACTCTAATTCTGAGTTAAAATATTTTCTGCTTTACTTAGACTAGGAAGAGGATTCATAATCATGATTTGTCCTCTAATAGCAGTGTATGTATCATTTAGGTCCACTAGGAACTGAATTAGTTGTTGTTCATGTTCATATTCTTCTTGCTTAGATAACCCTCCATAGACACATTTGCACGAGCATTTAGGAAGACTTGCAAGACTCATCAATTCATCCCAATTTTCCCTAAACTTGGTAAAGTAAGCAGAAATACTTAAGTTGCCTTGATTACACTCACTTAAGTTTCTCCTAATCTGAAAGATTTTAGGAAGATTGCTGTGAGAAAACTTAACATTTAGAGCTTCCCAAATAGCTCTTGTTGTATCAAAATAGACTATACTAGATTTGATTTCGGGAGAAACTACATTCATCAACCAAGATATGACCATATGATTGCATCTCTCCCATTGACCTAGGTATTTTGATCCAGGTATTGGTTTCTTATTAGTCCCATTAATCAAACCTAATTTGTTCTTGGCTAATAGGGCTATAACAACCGACCTTTTCCATTGACCAAAATTAACCGTATCGGTTAGAATTTGAGAGATTAATGTCATATCAGGATGATCGTTTGGGTGTAAAACCGAGGATGGAGAGGATGAAGTTGCAATGTCGATATGTTAATATCGTATTCATCTACTATCTCGTTTGAGTCTTCTGCAAGATCAGAATCTTCTAGTTCTTCATTCTTCTCACGTTCTTCATTATTGTTAGTCATTTCTCTCTTTCAATCGATCGATTGATCGATTTGATTAACTGATTATTAATGTGGAAGCAATTACATTCTACGCTCTGATACCATGATGAATTTAGTAAAGGAGATTAGCATGATTGAGTGGGAGAGAGAGATTGAGAGAATCTGTCTGATCTGTGTATTCCATGAATTCCTTTCTTGAGTTTAATATTCAGTTTACATCCATATATATATATCACTAAGGATTTATAGCAAGATATTAACAACAATAGAAGCAACAAACAAACTATGGCTGAATGACACTCGACACCCTCCATTTCTTGGAAGAGTGTTATACATATTCTACACTTGGCACCCTCATACTCTTAACAAATACATAGGGATCTCATGCTTTTTGGCAATATTCGTCGACATCATGTTCGGCCTTACCTTGGGCTTAATGTCTCTCGACCTCATCGAGCTCGAGATTATTCAGCGCAGTGGCACCTCCACTGAGAAAAAACAAGCAGGTCTCCCCCCTTTCTCACTTACTTTCTCTCTCTAAATCTAAATAAACTATCCAATCACATCAACTATATGTATTTCCATAATTACCATGTATGTGGCCAAATTAACCCGACTACACTGGGGGTGATTTAATTTTGAAAGCTTGGCCAGATTTTTTAAAAATCTGGTGGGTTTACCAAAAAAATTTGGGGAAGAATGCCTTGGGCTTATTTTTTAAACTCTAAGAATTCAATTGTAAATTTTGATATAAGTTAAGTTTGAAAAAAATTCATTTTAGTCTTTACAAAATGGAAATTGACAATTTAACGATATTTTGCTAACAGCATCCATCAAAATGATTGTCACTGTAAAAATCTCATATACATAGGACTCAAATTTGACAAAAAATTATTAAGGGACTATTAATGTGATCGGACTATAATCGAGGGACCAACGTTGAGATTTGCCCAATTTTTATTAAGACTAGTTTTACACCCGTGCGTTAAATGTACGGCCATATAATTTTTTCAATTAACTTATACTCACGTGAAACAAAGAAGAAAAATAAAATTTAAAAAAATAAAAATTGTTGGAGGCAACTACTTTTGATATTTAAAAAAATTTTAATTAGAGACTTGTATATTTAAGATCTGAGAAAATGAAGTCAATTTTTTTAGAAAATAAAGATAACTTTGTCATTCACTAAATCTTAATTGTTACAATAATTTTAGAAATAGTTGTAAACCTAGCATTGTTATAAATTAAAATATGGTGAATATATGGTTATATAATAATTGCATTATATGAAAAATAATAAATAATTAAAAGAATATACTACAAAAGAATAGATGCTAATTATAAAGAATTACATCAAAAAATAATAACGTTATGAAAAAATATAAACATTATCGTGGTATCTCAATAATCCCCCGTTAACTATAATCCCCCGTTAACTAAACAAATAAAAAGGAAGAAAGAAGGAGATGAAAATAGGAAGCCTCAACTGGAAATCTCCCTTATTCTCCATTCATCTTAGGAAATATCATTTATTCTCACTGACGATCTCTCTTACACTCACCGTCTACACCAAAGTAAGCTCTCGTCCTCTCGCTCTATATCTTGCTCGATACATCTCTCTTTCTCTAATATCCAACTTTATTATGATGGAAAAATATTTATTATATTTGTTTCGGTGATTTTTCATTTGGATGTAATGAAATCGCATAAAAATATTTTGTTTAATTATTTCGTATTCAAAAAATGTTTTTGACATTCAGATCTATTCTGAATTTGTTAATATTTTTTATACATCGATTTTTGTTATTTACTTTTAGATAAATCACCGAACTTGTTTAATCATTTAGTATTCTCGAAAGATATTTTTTTTCTGCTGATTTTTATTCCTTACTACTTCGAATTTGTCAATGGTTTTTTTACATCTCAACTTTTGGGTATTTATTGATTTACTTGATTTTTTTAGTATAATATTTCAATATTTGATTGGTTCATGTAGTAAACTAATCCGTTTTCATTAATCATTATTTATAATGTATTGATTCATTTCCGTTTGACACAATCGAGAATTGAAAAAAATGTGCAAATTGGGATAATTGGCGGTGGAAGTTCCAAGAAATTTTTGAATTAATTAATTAAAGAATTCATTAATTGTTTCTTGTTATTATGAATTTTTATTTTGAGAAACAAAGTTTTGACATGATTTTTTCATATATATATATATATATATATATATATATATATATATATATATATATATATATATATATATAACTTATAACTAAGCGATTCATTTGTAACTCACATATTTACGAATCAATCTAGACCGTCAGTTATGTTTAGTTACCAGTTAGACTCTGAGTTGTTTTATAATATAGATATCTAACCTACAACTAAAAGTTTTATATATAATTATAAATGAGTAATTTAAACAAAACTTATAACTGATGTGTTTATATGTAACTCATATATTTACGAATCAATTTGAATCGTCAGTTGTTTAATAAAATTCAATTTGAGCCACTAATTAGCCATGAGCTCTTTTATAATATAGATATCAAAATTGACGGCAATAGAATAAGACTAACACCGAATTGAATTCTCACGTGGCCAATAATACTTTAAAAATCAAGTCTTTACTATTACACTATTGCCCTTGAAGTCATCTCACCTTTTCTCCTTATGTCTCTCTCTCTCTCTCCAAAAATGTGTTAAACGACACCAAACCTCATCTCCACTTGTTCATTTTGAGAAAACAACGTACTCTCTCCGTCTCAATATATGATGTTTTTGAAAAGTTTTTTTGTTTAAAAATAGATGATATTATTACAATTTTTTAAAAAATCATTTTTTCTAATTATATCCATATTTTTTGACTGTTTAACTTGTGTTTGGCTTTGGATAAAATATCAAGACATCTTATTAATTTTTGGATAGGAATTGTTTAAATCTTTACAACAAGTTTCATTAATCTATGTAAAAAACCTCAAAACATCATATATTTTGGGAAAGATGAAATACAAACTCTTTCTCTCTCTAAATTTTAATGACCCCCACTAAAAATGTTAATTTTACACTTAACACTTCCACAAATAGATTGGTGGTATTTGGATATGACTTGAGTAAAACGGTTTATGGATATTTTTTATGAGACGGATTCTCTTTACCTAATCATTGTGTGTTAGTGAGTTAAACTGTAAAATAATGGTTTGATTTGATTCTCTTTACCCAATCAATCTTAATAATATGTAATTTTATGTGTATAATACATATGTAGATTGTGGATCGATTCGATTTGGCTTAAAAAAATCACAAACCAAATGATTTAGAATTTTTTTCAAACCTAATTTGAAATGTTTTAACTCAAAGTCGAACAAAACCGAATCGATTTGAATTGATTCATTTTTGTGATTCCGTATTTCAAACTTGCATCCCTAATCACCACCGACAAGCCTGAGGATATAAAATGAGTTGCTGACAGGCGGAGTCATGGGGTAAATTTTGCCTTTGTTTCTCTCTTCATGTTTTGTGGGTGGATGAGAGGCTGAACTAGGTTTATAGGAAAGATTTGAGAAAATTATTGTTTGTCAATAGAGAAAAAGAGGGGAGGAGGTAGAGATTTTCTATATAAATATTCTATTTTTTATATATATTTTACTTTACACAATTTTCCATCTGAGTAATAAATTTAACACATAGATGTTAAACTTAATTAAGTGGAGCAATTTTATTCTTTTATAAAATATTTAACGTATCTTTAAAAAATGGCCAACAAAATAAGATACGTTAAAAGACAATTTTATAGAGATTTACTTTTTTATAATAGGTTAAATTCAATGACCAACAAGATGGCCCAATTATCTTTGTTTGCAAAATCATTAGACGGGTACCAAGCGTTAAACTAGTGCTTACGCAAGGCCTAGGCGAACTCTATAATTAAGAGATAATTATTTTAGTTTTTGATTTTCCGCTCACATAACATAATTATCAACCATTAAATATCAAATATACTATTAATAAATATCACTAATAAAATTAAAAATTATAATCACCATAAGACTAAAATTTAAAAATTAAAATCAACAATTTAATATCATTCTAAAGGTTCAAAACAACTGCATAGATCCATTTAAAAAGGGATATACTTAATACAACACCTATAAAATGCTTAATACAGCACTTTTAAAAATATTTGATCAAAATACCCTTTACATAATTTATTTTTTTGTTTTTTTATTACATTTAATTTAACAAATTTTAAATTTAACAAATTTTAAACACAATTAATTTAATAATTAATTTGATTTAGTTACTAAACACAATTAAATTACTAATTAATAAAAAAAATTAGGGTTTAGGACTGGTTTGACAGCATTCCTAAAAAAAAGAATTTAGGGTTTAGGACTGGTTTGGCAGCAATCCTAACCAAAAAATAAATAAATTAGGGTTTATGACTGGTTTGGCAACAGTCCTAACAAAAAAAAAATCGGGTTTAGGACTGATTTGGCAGCAATCCTAACAAAAAAAAAATCAGGTTTAAGACTGGTTTGGCAGCAGTTTTAACAAAAAAAAAATTTTAATTTTTTTTAGAGCAATTGGTCCACAATTTGATCTTAAATTAATTATTAAATTAAAATAAAAAAAATTAACATTAATTTAAATTTAATAAAAAAAACAAAACATTAATTTAAATTTAACAAAAAAAAATGAATTTGCGTAAAAGGTATTTTGGAAAAAGCATTTTCAAAAGTTCTGTATTAAACATTTTATAGTTGTTGTATTAAGTACTGCTACGGGTGGCAAATCGGTCGTGCTGGGCTATTTTCAGGCCGGCACGATAATAGCACGGACACGAACACGTCACAATAAGCTTATCGTGCCTAATATTAAAACTCGAACACAACACGATAAAAACACAAAAAGCACGACACGGCACGATAAGTGAAAAAACACAATTTATTTAGTCATGTCCGTTAAGCCTAATAAACATTATAAAATATATATTTTTAATTTTTTAATACATATTTTGAAAATTTATCAATATAAATAGTCAAGTAGTTTAAAAGTCATAAATTTTCAAATTATAAAATTATGAATTAATCATGAAAATAGTTCGAAAGAAGTGAATAACCTCTAGTAAATTTTTAAAAATATATTTTTAAATCATATATTCCCTCCGTCCCTAAATAATCGTCTGGATTGACTCAGCGCACAGTTTAAGAAAAAGTAATTGACTTGATTATTTATATTGATTTAATGTGTAGTTTCTTTAATGTCCATATATATGTGGCCCATAATTAAAGTAGAGTGAAAAATTAAGGGTAAAGTGGTAAAAGTGATGTTCTAAAAATGTAAGTTTCAAAGTGGACAATTATTTTGGGACGGACAAAAAAGGAAAGGAGGACGATAATTTAGGGACGGAGGAAGTATATTTTAGTTATTGTGTCTTATCGTGCTTATCAAGTCAACCCGATAACAACTCATTTTTTATCGTGACTTATCGTGTGAACCCTATAACAGCCCGAATCCGATAAGCCCCAACCCAAACTCTATAATTTCGTGTCGTATTCGTGCCTCAAATTACTACCCTAATTGCAGCTGCTTAAAAATTACTCCTTCCGTCCCTAAATAATCGTCTGGGTTGACCCGACGCACAGTTTAAGAAAAAGTAATTGACTTGATTATTTATATTGGTTTAATGTGTAGTTTCCTTTAATGTCCATGTATATGTGGCCCATAATTAAAGTAAAGTGAAAAAATAAGGATAAAGTGGTAAAAGTGATATACTAAAAAGATAAGTTTCAAAGTGGCCAATTATTTTGGGACAGACGAAAAAGGAAAGGAGGACGATAATTTAGAGACGGAGGGAGTACTACAATTCATAATCAAATAATCCTATATTTTATTTATTTATAAATAGCTTTAATTGGTTGGGCGCCCAGGTTGCATAAACGCCGATTGCCCACATGAGTAGGTTGTAGGTTTTTGAGCGCCTAGATTTAGAAGAGGTGGAGGATGATCACACTCCAATTTTCTAACGCTTCAGCTCATGTATTGTATTAAAATGTTATACCTATGCTCTACAATACAATACATAAATATAAAGATAGGAAATACAATGCATTACATAAATAAATATAAAAATAGGAAATAACCTCGCTGTTTAAAAGATTGCCAACAATATTATAGTAAATTTAAATGCCTTACTACTTCTACATGCGTAGCAACAACACCAAAATTAATTGATTAAATACAAGAACGCACAAGTGATTTTGCGAAGGAAAGTAAGATTTAGAGGAGTAATTAAAAGAAGAGACACGGAGCAAATATTTAGTAATTACTAGTATTATTGATGATTTCCCCGGGCACATGGTAGATGAACGGGTCGGAATTCAATTCCTACAAACTCTAGTTAAAAACTGAACTAAAAAAAAATTACTGAAATTCCACCTAGTATAGCGCATCCATAGTTACGGACTATGGTTGGGGTCGTAATGCCAACCAAAACAAGACCTAACCCCTCATCATTTTTCTCACAAAAGATAGACAAACTCCTCCCTATTCAAACTCAAAACTACCCACAACTTTATTTCTCCAATTCCATTCCAAAGACAACAACAACAAAAAAAGGCGGAATTGGTTTCCCATTCTTGATTCCCCCTCTTTTCCACTTTCATCACGACTTTATTATACTTGCCCTAATACTATATCCCCCCAAAAAAAACCAACGTTTCTTTCATCAATCACCAACTCCCTCTTCTATCCTGTACCACTTCTCCTATTGCAAACTAAGTAAAAAAAACAAGCAACAGTTAGTCACTGAATCAAAAACCCCATTTGGTCTCAATAAGTCCACTCCTGAGGCAGCCGGAGCTCGTTGTCAATCGCCACGGAATGTCGCACATTTCGCCTTTGTTGCTGTGTCATTAGTACACTTCGGTACCTCATATCGACTTCTGCAATATCAAATTAAGACAAACTCAATATATTTTTAACAACAAAAAAAGTCTAGTTACTGCAAAAAGGTAGGAGAATATACCATAATCAGGAGAGAGTGTTCTAGGTTGAGGATGGGAAGGAACATCCATTGCATCAAGATTCAAGTTCAAAGCCTGTACAACTCTGTCTGGAAGTAAAACCGTCGAACACCCTCCTGGAAACACAAGCAAAACTTATCATTAAAGTCTGCAAGAAACAACTTCAATAACTCGATCGTTATAATCGAAGTAAAACAATCTTCATCTCATAATTATAATTATAAATATATAAACATATAATGGGTGGGACCCAGATTGAAATTATGTATTATTTAATTTAATTTAAATTTCAACAAAGTAAAAGAGCACAAAACGAACCAGATCTGGATCGAACTGTAACAGTGGATTTCAGAAACGAATATGAAATCCACAACACCAAAGAAACCTATATCCCATGTGAACCCCCACACCCCCCAACTCAAATCTCTTAATACGAAATCGTTGAAAATTCTAAATAATTTAAACCCATAATATCACAAAAGAACAAGACGCCCGTAAACCGTATGTAAAAATGCCAACAATACCATACGTACCACGCTTCTTGCGGGACTCGGTCTGGGTGCCGATTTGGCGAGGCAAGAATACACCAGTGCCAGAACATTCGCGTTTGGCTCCTGGGTTCCCTAGGAAAACAGCCCTCATGCCTGAACCAGGTGGGTGAAGCTGGGGTTGGGTCTGAATTTGTTGTCCTTGCGGCTGTTGAGATTGTTGCAAAGTAGGCCAAGCAGACATGGACAAGCCCAAGGGCCTGCTGTTAGGACCACTCCTACCCCTGTTTTGAACCATTTGCTGGTGGTGGTTCTGTTGGAACTGTTGATGGTGCTGCTGATTCAACATCTGTCGCTGTTTCATCTGCTGAAACTGCAAAAATTGGCGAATCAAAATCAAAATATGAAACAAAATTGCCCCCAAAACTTGGTCAAATGAAGGGTAAGTTTTAGAATATGCTTACTTGAACAGCCCGGACTTGTTGGTATGAGAGGGACTGGTTGGAATTAAAACCCAGATTTGGATTATTGTTTCCGAGGGGGACAGAGATTGGATTAGGTTTCCTTGATGGGGTTAAGAAGCATCTGTTGGAACTAAACACAGACACAGGCGCTTGTTCGGCCATTTTCATTCTTGCAACCTCCCCTGCAGCAGCAGAGAGTAAATCCCAGGCGGCATCGTTGTGTTTAATTCCAGTGGCCGCCGGCGGAGACGGGCAGTTGGGGCTTCCACGGCTAGAGCCATGCTTGCAACCACAAGTCCCCATCACATTACACAACGTTGATTGCGGCGAAGTAGCCATACCCCACGACTGTAAAAATAAAAAAGCAAAAAATTAAAACTAAAATTCAGAAGAATAGCGCAAAGGAGGCACGGCCAACCGAGGTAACTCGCTACCTTCGTGTGATCAACTTTCCACATATCGTCTGTTAGAGCCGAGTTCGCCATTTTCCATGTCAACCCAGCGAGGAAATCCTCCTCATCACTCTCAGTCTCCGTGGAACCCATCACAGACTCAACAGGCGAGCTGAGATCCGAGTTTGGCCCAAATAACCCAAGCACATCACCACCACCACCTCCGTTAGAATTGCTAGGCTTCTTGAAATCCATAAGTATGTCGTCGTCGGTAAGGAACTGAGGGGGAAGCCAAAACTCACCGTCGTCCAGTTCTTGCGACATTTCAGAACAAGAAAACCGACGAGACGGCGGGTTTTTATAGAGTAACTGACGGCAACAGTGAGAATTAATATCTCACACAAACACACACAGGAGTTGGGGGCTTTGATTAGCCTTGCGTGATTTGGGTTGCGGCCTCTTTAAGGTTTAATAATTACAACCCTCTTACCCTCGTTGTGATTAGGGTCCCAGCTATGTGTGTGTTTTTTAATGGGGGAGTTTTGAAAGGAAAGGGAGGCAAAGTGAGGGTTATATATAAGGAGAGAGAAAAATTGAAAACCCTAGGGACGAGGGGAGACTGGGCAGCACGCGCTGGGGGTGAGTGGAATTTGGGGGCGGGGGAAAGAGTGGCGCCAGGGAAGATGGAAAGAGTACTTGCAGAGTTGTAGACAGGTAAGATTATGGATATTTGGGACAGTGGTTTTGGGTGAAGAGTGGTGGGTCCACGGGATGACAGTAGTCACCCGACTTGCATGTGAGCCGGTGCTGGGTCCCAAATTAGATTTTTTGGTTTTTAAATCTAAATAAATGTCATTTAAACAATTTAAACAATAGTTTATTAAGATCATTTGTTTCTCTCTTTAATCTCAACAGTTATCTTTAACGGCGTCAACCTAAGCGTAATAAATATAGGTTGTTTTTAGGAAATTTAAACAAAAATTTCTTATAATTCTAGAGGACTAGCAACTATTTTGAAATACAAAAACTTTATTATCACTAGCCTCACTATAACATTTACTTTTTTACTACTTTAACTATAGGCCAAAAACACATAAATTTTATAAAAAAATTCACACTATTTAAATATTAATAATCAAGGAATTGGTTTTTCTTAATACAATTTTGGGGTTATGCAAATTGTTTTCAAAAACTGAATCGATATAACTGAGATTGATTTCAAAAAAAAAAAAAAAGAATTAGTGTTATTTAAGGTGAAAAATGATCGTTGACAAATAAATAAATGATAAGTTATTTTTTGAATTTCCATATATTATAAATAATAAATATATAAATATTATTTCAATACACTTAAATTAAGCAGAATTTTCGTATAAGAGATTCAATGTCTATAATTGGATAAAACGGATTTAGTAAAATAAATGTTCTTTAGTCCTCAACAGCTTTTATTATTATTATTATTATTATTATTATTATTATTATTATTATTATTATTATTATTATTATTATTATTATTATTATTATTATTATTATTATTATTATTATTATTATAATCATCGTCGTCATCATCATATTTTCATATACATTTCTCTAAAATTACAAAACGTTATTCTCTTGGTCACGTACATTTACATGATGAACATATCTCTTAAGTATCAATAACAATATAATATCATGAAGCGCTAAATGCACCATTAGTTCCTGAATTTTAGCTAAATCTATCATTAGTCCTCTAATTTTAAAAGTGATCATTATTAACCAAACATCACCCTTTTTGTTCACCATTAGTCTCTTGCCCTAACGCCGTTAGTGTATTGTCGTTAAGTGAGCATGTGTCACTCACATACACAAATATTAAGGGCAAAACAGACTTTTTTCATTTCATATAAGGGGTCAGTTTGTTATCATCATCGAAATAGGAGGTCATGGCTAACATCATCAAAATAACGGGGCCAATTAAAATTTTTAATACCCAGTTCATTTTTACCCAGACTCCGTCCCGATCTCCGCCGTTAGCCTCACCCTTCCCAATCTATGTCGCACCATCTCCATGTGCCCCCACGTCCTCTTTTCCCCTCTCCCTAACATCATCTTCGTCTTCACTTTCCTCCTCCGTGAAGCCCATGTCTCCGACCACCAACTTCGTCGCGTCATCCATGTTTGTCTTCCGTAACACAGATTAAGTTCAAGGCTTTCGCGATGAATAACTTGCCATTAGAAGATGGATTTTGTGTACAGACCTTGATCTCATTCGATAACTTTGCAGGCACATGTAATCCCAAAAACCTAGAAATACAATGTAAGCGAGAAACATGGTGAAGTAAATCGTTAGAAGCTGAAAGGTTGTATAATTCAGTGTGGACGTCCATGGTGACTTGTGATTATGGTGTGCAGTTGGCGAAAAAGACGGAGTATTCATTGGGGAGGGTGACTGGAAAGGATTTGCTCGCGGAGGAAAGTGGTGACAGAGAGAGGTTGTGGAAGTGAATAAGAAGGTGATGAAGTGAGAGTCAAATTTTTCACATGGCCCTCTTATTTGTATGATATTATCCATGCCCCCTTATTTTAATTGAAAAAGTCTGTTTTGCCCTCAATTTTTGTGCATGTGAGTGACACATGCTCATTTAACGGCAATACACCAACATCGTTAGTGCTAGAGATTAGCGGTGAATAAAAAGAACAATATTTTGTCAATGATGATCACTTTTGAAGTTAGGGAACACGTGATGTGTTTGACCAAAGTTCAGGGACTAATGGTGCATTTAGCCCTATCAAGAAATAGTACATTTTTATTCAATTCTTCTTTTAATATATATATATATATATATATATATATATATATATATATATATATATATATATGTGTGTGTGTGTGTGTGTGTGTGTGTGTGTGTGTGTGTGTGTGTGTGTGTGTGTGTGTGTGATATCTTTGGTGTGACTCAAATAAATGATGTCTCTAATAAGAATTTGAACACCTAACCTCTCGATTGAGAATAGTAAAATACCGGAGTACTTCTTCGTGTTAATGTAGTTGTTACTACCTAATATCTCCCCCCTCTCGGTTTTGAACAAAAAGTTGTTTCAAAAAGTCCACTTTTAAATGGCTATTTACGCGAAACGGTGTAACAATAACTTCGAGGTAATAACAATATTTTGTGTATAAATTAACTACTCTTTGAGAGACTAGCATTTATAAAAAACATTAGCATATTTTTCTAAAAGATAATCCATAAATATATATATATATATATATATATATATATATATATATATATATATATAAGGTTTGTGAGGAGCACTATGATTATACCACGTCATCACTTTTTGATAAATCTTCATTGTAAGCATTCTATGTGGAGGCTTTAAAAACTTTTAGTTTTTTAACCATTAACTAATAATAATACACAATAATAATCAATATGATAAGAGGTATTAGTATTAGTGTATATAACTTCTTCTATTATCAATAGTAGAAGACTTATATTTAAAAAACTTTTACAACTAACATTATTTCTGACCAATGTGAGACAAAATTCTTCAAGATAGGACATTACGTCTAATGACTCATTTCTAATGCAATACTTTAAACATTCATATCTTATTCATTTAAAACTTGATTTGAACAAATAAATATATCATTTCGATGCTCTTGCCAAGTATAACACATTTGCACAATTACTTTTGCCAACAAACAAATGACACGTAAAGAAATTCGTGCCTCAAGTTGCACAATTTCTTTCATTAAAATACTATTTTTTTTAACATGTATTATACTTTAAGTCTTGAAATTTTGATTCATCCAAAACTCGATTTGGACAAATAAATATATCATTTCGATACTCTCACCGAGTAGAACACATTTGCGTAATTACATTCGCTAACAAACAAATGACATGTAAATAAATTTATACCTCAAGTTGCATAATTTCTTTCACTAAAAATACTCATTTTTCAACAATAGAAGATATATGTCTCATATTGATTAGAAATTGATATTGATTTTAAAAACACTATTATTAAATACCAATAGAAGAGATGTATCATACATTGGTTGGAAAGTGATGTTAGTTTTCAAAGTCATTTCATAAAAGACTTCAATCATTATTACTAATAGAAGATGTATATCTCACATTGGTTAGAAAATGATATTGATTTTAAATTATTACCAATAAAAAAGATGTATAGCACATTGTTTAAAAATAAAATATTAGATTTTAAAGTCTTTAGGTTAAAAACTTTCACTTTTACAAGATATGTATCTCACATTGGTTACAAAACATTCTACTATTATTACCAATAGAAGAGATGCATCCCACATTGGTTAGAAATTGATATTGTTTTAAAAATACTATTATTAATTACCAATTGAAGAGATGTATCATACATTGATTAGAAAATAATGTTGGTTTTCAAAGTTTTTTGATAAAAGACTTCTACCATTATTACCAATAGAAAATGCATATCTTACATTAGTTTAAAAAATGATATTAATTTTAAATTATTTTAGATTTTAGATTATATATAAGACTTTTACTATTATTAGCAATAGAATATATATATATATATATATATATATATATATATATATATATATATATATATATATATATATATCATATTTGTTATAAATTGATATTGGTTTTAAATTACTATTATTACCAATAAAATAGATAAATCTTACATTTGTTAAAAAGTGATGCTTATTTTAAGAGTTTTTAAATAAAAAGACTTATACTTTTATCATCAATAAAAAAGAAGAGAATTGATGTATCTCATTATATAGAAAGAGATATTGGTTTTATATTTTATTAGATAAAAAATTTCTATTACTATTACCAAATAATGAAATGTATTCCACATTGGTTAGACAGTGATGTAGATATTAAAAGTCTTTTTTATAAAATGCTTAATACTAATATAAAAAATATGTATTTCACGCTGGTTAGGAAAGTGATATTGGTTTAAAATGTTTTTAGATAATGTATTTCATATTGGTTACAAAGAGAGCCACATTATTTGGAAACAGATATTGGTTATAAAATTCTTTTGATAAAAGAATTTTTATGTTATTATCAATACAAGAGATGTATCACACATTGTTTAAAAAGAGATGTTGGTTTCAAAACTCTTTAATTAAAATACTACGACTATTATTATTTTTAGGTTATAACCAGCAGAAGAGATGTATCCATATTGTTTAGAAGGAGATGCTCAATTCAAAAGTTTTTATATAAAATACTATTATTATTACTATAGCATGATGTATCCCACAGTTGTTAGAAATTAGTGTTAGTTCTAAAAATATTATTATTACCAATAGAAAATATGCATATCATATGGTTAGAAAGTGATGTTTGTTTTAAAAGTCTTTAGATATAAGAGTTCTACTATTATTACCAATAGAAGATGTATATTTCACATTGGTTAGAAAGTGATATTGATTTTAATTTTAGATAAAAAAAAAACTTTTACTATTATTACTAATAGAAGAGATATCCTACATTGGTCAAAGAATGATGTTGGTTTTACAAGTCTTCAGATAAAAGACTTTTAGTTTTATCATCAATATAATAGAAGAGATATATTTCACTTTATTTAGAAATAAATGTTGGTTATAAATTTTTTTAATATAAAAGACTTCTACTATTATAGTATTATTACCAAATCAGAATATGTATCATACATTGGTTAGAGAGTGATGCTAA
Source organism: Codonopsis lanceolata (assembly GCA_013146195.2). Taxonomy (NCBI): domain Eukaryota; kingdom Viridiplantae; phylum Streptophyta; class Magnoliopsida; order Asterales; family Campanulaceae; genus Codonopsis; species Codonopsis lanceolata. The sequence goes on from CM028378.1 coordinate 164,483,355, forward strand.
TTTTAAAAGTCTACCATTATTAACAATAAAAGACAAACATTTGACATTAGTTAGAAAAAGTGATATTGATTTAAAAACTTTTTAAATGATGGATCTCACATTGGTTATAAAGAAGTGTATCTCACATTATTTTGAAATGAGTATTGGTTATAAAAGTCATTAGATAAAATCATTTTTATGTTATTATTAATAGAAAATATGTATTTCACATTGTTTAGAAATGAATATTGGTTAAAAAGTCTTTTATCTACTACTATTATTATTAATAGAAAATATATATACCAAATAGTTAGAATGTAATGTTAATTTTAAAAGTTTTTAGATAAAAGACTTAAACTTTTATTACTAATATAAATCGAAAATAAGTGTCCCACATTATTTAAAAATGAATTATGATTTTATATGTTTTTAACACAAAGACTTTTAATATTATTATCAAGTTAGATGTTAATTTCAAAAGTCTTTAGATAAAAGATTTGTACTATTATTACTAATACAAAATATATATATCACCTTAGTTAGAAACTTATGTTAATTTTAAAAGTATTTAGGTAAAAAACCGTTTAATATTATTAACAATAGAAATAATTACTATAAATATGATAGAAATTAATAGTCTAATTATAATATTCAAAAGTTATATTATTTTTATAAAAAATATATATATCTCATATTGTATTCATAAGATGCACGAACTAAATAACTAGTAGTAATATAAATGGATAAAAAATCATAAAAACAGCACTGTCTAGAATTACAGAAATTCGAAACTGAATTCACGGAGCAATTAGAGAGTGTCTGACTGTCTGGGTGTGGCAATTAGAGTGTGTTTGTGTGGGTGTTAATTTCCTTTCCTTTAAGGTGTACGGCAGAACAAAACCGAATCCGGGTAATGGGGCCTATACTAAGAGTCGGGATAGTGGGAAAGAGAGTGGCAGGGGTCCCACCGTGTCTCCTTGAATCGGGCGAACGTGGTCGCGCGTTGCGGCTCGCGTGGCATAGTTGATTAGTGCTTTGCATGTAAGTAAGTATGTTGGTGGGTTTATATGCAATGACATAGTTGCCCTTTGCCTCTGAAAAGTCGGAAACGGCCTCAAGGGAATGAAAATCTTCTTTTGACAAAGGGTAAGGGGTCAGGTGGTGGGACGAATATATAAATATACATAGAGAGAGAGAGAGGCTAGATGTGTGCAATAGGTGCAGGTAAAGCCTGTGGAAAAATCTCTGGCGGGGCTGCACAAAGATTTTTATACGGAAAAGAAGACATGGAAATAGCAATCCCATTGTCCACAGTTTTCCCTAATTTTCCGCTTCCTGTTACTAATTCATTAAATCCATTACTCCCTTTACTCCCTCGTCCCAAAATTCTTGTTTAGTTTTCGTTCATATTAAAATAATTATTTTTTAAAAAAACTTTCCTTTTATAACGATATTTTTATTATTTTATTATTTTTTTATTATATTTTAATTATGAGATACATATACTAATATAAATGAATTTTAAAATAAACTACATATCAATATAATATTAATAATTCAATCAAATATATCTTTTTCGTCTCATTCTTAATATAAAACAGCTCAGTCAGTTAAGAAAAACTAATTACCGGTCAGGATTTGTTTTTATCAAACACAATCACTGGCCAGGATTTAATCTGATCACATGCGGTTGGGAAAAGCTAATTACCGGTCAGGATTGGTTTTTACCAAACATAATTACTGGCCAGGATTTAACGTGATCACAATCATTTTTATCACGTTTTTATTTCCACAAAATCCACTCTTCATTCTGTTTCTCTCCATCTCTTTCTCAACCGTTTTTATCCATATTTTTTTATCTCCTCAATCCTTTTCTCTCTCAATCTCTATCTCTTTCTCTCTTTTAAAATCTTTTCACTAGCCTGCCTAATACACTTTTTCTATAGATTATTATATTACATTAGTTTTCATAATTTATTTTATAGTGTCATTATTCATTGATAAGTTACTAGATTTTGTCTTAAATATTTTCAATATGTATATTATTTTTAGTTTGATGATATGCAGTGGTACACGACAACAACAAACGTAAAGAAATATTCAAATATTCACCAAAGAGACATATGTTGTACAGAAAGTACGTCATAGAATTTGAGCTTATTATGCTTAACAAGAACAAACGTTACTCGAATCATTTAATATATGACTGATAATTGGGTGGGTTGGATTGGATATGAGTTGGGTCGAAACGGGACGGGTTGAAATTGGTAATGGGTCAGAACGGGTTTCGACCCATAATTTTCCATCAAAAAACTTATATTTATATAGCAAAAAAATAACTAGTCGAAATGGGTAACAAGTTCGACACACTTTAACCCAACCCAAATCGACCTGTTAATTTTTTTTGCCAAAAAACGTAACAGCTCGGGTTAAGTCGGGTAATTTTCAGACTGCGTTAGATGAGTTATCAGATTTTGGATTGTAATTACCAGACCTAATTTTATAGGGAGACGTTACCCATTTTGGACATAGTCAAATTCGTCCCAGTGGCATCAAAAGATATTTTGTATTCTGGCTCATATGTAAAAGGAAATATGCATTTATTAATTTATTTTGATCATGCTCGGTTCATACATTGATCACGTTCATACTAACACCGTTATTTATTGATAAATTCTCAAACTGGCGTTGTGCCATCGGCACGGGCAAAAGTACTAGTTTTTAATACTAGAGATGTTAACAGGGCCGAGAACCACAGGTCTGAACCTATTAAATCGATTTTTTTCAGGGTTAGGTTTGTAATATTAGCAGACAGTATAAAGTGGATCGTTTAAACCGCAACCGATTAGGGACCGAAACCGACAGGATTGGACCGATTAACATCTCACGCTAAAATTTAAGTTGTCATTCCAACATTTCATTTGCTATTACTTATGTTTGTGTTTAACTTGAAGTCTTGAAATTTGTTTGTGTTTTAAACTCTATCACTTATGTTTAATGTTGTTAAGTCGTTGTATGACTTATTTGAGTCATTTTGTTTTGGATTGTGTGTTGTTGAATGTTGATTGTTGGCTCGTTACCTGATAATTACTTGATTTCGAATTTTATATTTATATATTTAAGTTTTTTTTTATTTTGTTTAGACGTAACCCGTTAATGACCCGTTTAAAACCAAAACCTAGAGTGGTAGGTCTAGATTTGCAATTTTAGTGGACCGTTTAAAGCGGATAGTTTAAATCGCAAATAATCAGGGACCGAAACTAACAGAGCTAGATCAAGATCAACAGGGTTGAACCGATTAACATCTCTACTTAAGACGATATCTATTTCACACACAACTCATCTCATAACTACCTAATGGACATAATTAAGGAGATTTGTCTTTAAAAAAAACTAGTAAATCGATTTTACTTAAGTTTTGCTTTAATTTTATGCTCATTATTCTATACATCCCTAAATGTATTGTAAATAAAAAAATAACAATTTTTAGAAAACGGTCTTACAAATTAGATGAATTATTTATTTATATTAACCTTTACTTGGCTCGCTACGTGGTTTTTCGCGACTAATTTATACATGTTCAAACATAATTAACCTGAGTAAAGTTAGGATTGTACTAAGATTCCAATTGTGCAATTGAAATTTACTTCTAACAGTGCCACCAATTTTATCTTCTTACTGATCTTCTTGCTAAAAGAAGGGAATATACATTGGGGTAAAGCTGTTAAATTGGGCAAAAGTCCGCAGGCATGCCCACCCTGCCACCTATTAGGGGCAAGTTGGACTGATGTATTAGATACATGTTTGCATGCGGGCTTTTCGGGCTTTGCCCACACGGGCTACGGGTGTTTGCGGGTTGGGCGGGGGCAGGCAGCGGGCAGCCTGCACTTTCTTATAATACTTAAAAGTTTTAAAATCATTTACATAATTACATTGCACATAGCCCAATCCAAGCGGCCCAAGCCCATTCCCACTCTTTTTCCGTCAAACTCAAATTAGGGGTTAGGGCTAGTAGTCAAAATTCAAAAATCAAATTTTGAAAATACTTTTTCTCTCCCTTTCACGCTCACGGTCACGGCTCACGCATGGAACGGCCGCATAGATTTCGATGACCTTCTTCCTCCGGCGACTCCGCCGCCTTCTGGGCCCTGGCCTCCGACTCCATTTCCATCTCAAACTCTCAACTCTCTCATCTCAAGCCTGGAAATGAACTTGCTGTTTTGCCGGTGGTTAGATAATTTTCTTTGAGAATCGTGTTTTCATCTTCCACATCGCATGCCCGTTCCATCATGATTTATTGCAATGATTTATATTCTGGCAGCCCCTTAGGAAGAGATGGTGTATTCAATGACGGGACAGAAAGGGAAATGATCATATGATGGTTCGAATATAAATCATAAGCCCTCTCATTCTGGAAGCAGGGAAATATCAGAATCTTCCATCTCTATAACCGTGTCCTCTACTGCCATCTCTCTTAGCTTCTATGTTCTCTGGTAGTTTTTCTTCATCTTCGACTTATAGTTAGGATTATTATATTATTATATCTTCAACGTATGGTTAATTTGGCTCATTCAGCAAGCTTTAATGACGTTCATCTCCTTTTACAAAGTGTGAGAGACTAGTGTCTACTGATGGATTCTGGCATCCATTTTTGTTTATCTTGTTTGGAAACTGTAATACAGTAAGTTGGGAGTATATTGATTTTCGGTGTATTGTTGGATGAATCATGAATGTAAATATTAAAAAACCTCATTTTTTTGCGGGCTTTGCCCATTTTGCACGCGGCCTTACGCAGGGCGGGTTAGGCCAGGGGATTCTAGGACCGTCATGTTCGCGGGCTTTCCCGCCCCGCAGGCCCGTTTTGACAGCTCTACATTGGGGAACATCTACTTAGAGTTGCATTAATGTAGGAGGAGAGAAGATTTTTTCTTCTTGGTGAAGAAGAAAAAAAATAATCTTCTTAAGTAGGTATGTGTGTGACCGATTTGGGGGGGGGTAATTTTTTTTTATAAGAAGATGTGTAAAAAAATTATACAATTGAAAAATATATTTTTAAGTGGGTAAAAAAATATATAATTGGCAGTGGAACCCAACTAAAAAGATATATAGGAAAAAATACACATCGGAGATCCTCTAAATTATTTGCCTAGTACTTCGTCTTTGTAAATACATCCAATTTTTCTTATATACCACATGACATGCTTATGTTGTACTTCTTTTTTTTTTTTTTTTTGTAATATATCACCATTAATCGTGTCACTCAAACATATCACATAGTGCTTTGGAATCAATATATACTAGCATTTGTGTTCATGTCATAGGCACGATGTTTGTATGAGATCATTTTAATAGATGTTAAGGATAAACAAAACTCATAACTGAAAGGGTAATTCAAACAAAACTCACAACTGAAAGTTTTATTTTTAATTGTGAAGGGGAGTAATTCAAACAAAACTCATAACTGAACGTTGTGTTTGACACAATTCAATCAGGACCGCCAATTAGATCATAAGCTCCTTTATAATATAGATTCTCCCCACATTTTCAACTTTACTTTACTTTTCGACCAAGTCTGGAAACAACAGTCGTACTAATATTACACTTGAATTAAACAAATATAATTTACATTTTCAGGTATTTTCCTTAATCATTTGACAATCTTGATTAGGAATATAAGTAGTTCTGTTTTGTTTGATTTATGTCAAAATCACAAACCAAATCGTCTCCCAATGTTTCGATTATTTTTTAAAACCAAATCGAATCGTACAAAGTTCAGAATAAGGAGGCAATTCGTGTTATTGTGGTGTTCATGACTCACTAACATACTTTCATATTATCTATCTTATTTAATCATAAAAATAACAATAAATAGTATTATAATAAAATTAACTATTCTGTGCATTTTGTGTCATGTTTCGTATTGTATCGTATCGTGTTGATCTCATCGTGTCATTTCTCTATGTGATCGTGTGTTTATAATCGTGTCGTGTCAATCATTACCACCCAACATAATCAAAGCAAACCACTCTATTTGATTTGATTTAGTGGTTATGATCTTTCATAAACCACAGAACATATCAAGAGAGGAGGTATTTACCATGGTTGGTTGATGAGATGAGAGAGCAGATCGATGAGGCGATGACAGTGATGTGTGAGTTAAGATATCAGAACGATGGCTACTATGGCTACTAATGTAGAAGATGAAGCATGTTGCCGCCGAAAGTGGGGAAGAGAGAAAAAAAGAGAGGTGTGTGGCTATTTGTGTAATCTGATTTGAATTAAAGTTTGATTACTTTAGTCTTTGGTACTGATTTGGAAAATTAGAATACTATAAATTAGAATTACTAAAGAATTACTCAATTCGTTCTTAAATAATCTTCATGTTTAACTTGATACATCGTTTTAGATAAATATTTGATTGTATTATATATATTGGTGTAATGTGTAATTTTATTTAATACTCTTGCGCATATGGTCAAATTTAAACCACGAAGAAAAAATAATGATGAAGTACTTAAAGTGTTTTCCCTAAAAGTAAAGTTTAAAAACAAGACAATCATCTTAGAAATGACAAAAAATAATAATAATAATGACAATTATTTAGAAACCGATGGAGTATAATTTATATATGCGTATAATATATATAATATAATTTATACATGTGTATAATATAAATGATTGTTCGGTGCGATTTGATTCAGCACTAAAGATCACAAACCAAATCAAACCTATTGATTTACATTTTTTGTCAAACATAAATGAAGCTAAAGCACCTGATTTGATTCAATTTTGCAATTCGGTAGTCAAGCTTAAACCCCTAGTCTTGATGATGAAGACCGATAGTGATTACATCTAAAAACTTGAACTATCATAGAGAAGTTAAACAAAATACATTACACAATTTAGTATTTATATTTATAAGTGCAAGCATCAAGAGATTAACCCTAATTTATCTCAAATTTAAAACTATATACTATGTTAAGAACTCCATTCATTTGAACATCTACTATAATATACATCTCTGCATAAAATGATCAGTTAATGATAAGCTTGACAATTGTAACTCATTACCGATTAACCCACCCAATCTAACCCACTAATTACCCAACCCAACCTATTAATATTTTTGGGTTGAAGTGGGTAACCCGTTTTAACCCAATAATATTAACGGGTTGGATTGGGTCAGGTTAAAGCGGGTCGGACTCGTTACCCATTTCAATCCGTGACTTTTTATGTTATAAATTTATGCTTTTTTGGGAGGATTTTTTTGGGTTGAGACAGGTCGACCCGCTTTAACCAGTTATTCGTTTCAACCCGACTCATTTCAATCCAACACATTTAAACACATTTGATGTTTGGGTTATAATGAGTTTCGACATGTTTCAACCCATTACCCATTCCAACCCAACCCAACTCAATTGCCAGACCTAGTTAATGATGGTAAATTAATGATCCTTGTGTTAATTGTTACTCCCTCCGAACCTATATATAAACAAAAAATACTAGAGCTGTCAAAACGGGCTGACGGGGCGGGAAAGCCCGCAAGCATGACGGTCTCTAAAATCCTTGGCCCAGCCCACCCCGTGTAAGGCCGGGGGCAAAACGGGCTTGCATGCCAAATTTCAATATTATACCAAAAAAAAGCAAAAACAATCAAATCATGAAATCCAAGCAGTCAAACATATTTTCAATCCAAAACAAAACCATTCTTGAAAACAAATTGACAAAATTACAAATTCAAATTTCAAATCAAAACAGATTTCTAAGGGAGGTGGAAAGAGTTGGGGACGACCGGTGACACGGTAAGGGAAGTGGGCGAAAGGAAGGGAAGAGGCAGTGATGCCGTGTGGCCCGTGCCAGATCTGTATGCCACCAGCGGTGGCTGGACTTTTGAGAGAGGGATGTGAGACTGAGTCTCCAAGGGTGAGAGAAAGAGAGAGACGCAGAGGGACAGTCGCCGTTGACTCGCTGGATGAGCGGAGATGGAGGTGGCGAAGACAGAGGAGCAAAGATGAAGGAGAGAAGAAGCCGAAACGGAAGAGATGAAGTCGCCTGAGGCGGCGGAGGCGAGTCACCGACTCACGGACCGGTGATGAGAATTTCTGAAGAGAGAAATTGAGAATGAAACTATGATTATGAGTTATGAGAGAACCCTAAGTTAACTCCCTTAACGCAAACTAAAATGGGCTAGGCCGCTCACTCACTGACTAGTGACTGAGCGTCCAGTCCAAATTCCATTATTCATTTATTCCAATAATTCCATAAATAATGTGATTGTGAGAGTTATGCAGGCGCCGCCCCGCCCAAGAAGCCCGCGGGTAAAACCAGCCCGTTTTCCAAACTGGTATCAAATGCATCAGCCCAACCCGCCCCTAATGGGTGGCGGGACGGGCATGCCCGCGGGCTTTTGCCCTATTTGACAACTCTAAAAAATACCAAATTTTGGTGGATTTAAATATAAACAAAAATCACCATATTAAACCCTACTCACAACTTCCAAGAAGTTTGGTACCAAAAATACCTCTCGTTAATTCTTTTGTTTTTTAAGATGCGTGCACATTCCCTATACACAAAGAGCCACTAATTATAAAAAGAGTTATAATGAATTGATGACAATGAGTTAATATTGCATTAATTGTCATCAATTTTGAGTGGGATACTTAAGGGTATTTTAGTAAATATATTTTTGTTTTATATAAAATCAAGACAATTTAACTAATTTAACTTATGCCCCTAAGGGGTTGGCCTAGTAGTAGGCATGAGGCTTCACAAAGTGTGAGGTCTTAGGTTCGATCCCTTCTCATGCCTCCCTTAGGAAGAAAAAAAAAACTAATTTAACTTACTTTCTTAATCTGTGTGAAATCGGTTAATTTTGCTTATATATAGGTCCAGAAGGAGTACCATATCATAGTACTCAAAACTTATGATAAGCAGATGGAATTCTTATTTTCCTGCAAATCATATAATCCTCAACCAAGAAAAACAAAACACCATATCAAAATAATTCATAAAAAAGAAAGTCCTAATACGAGACAGGTAGGTCATTAAGTAATTACATAATGTTAATTGTTGACTTGAATTGCTACCAGTAAACTAATTTTATTGCATTTGTAAATTCCAAGAATTATGGCCGAATAAATTAACAAGTTAACTACTTTGTTCTAAATTATTGGAAGAGCTCAACTTTTAAAAGAGTGGTGGAAAACTGCAAAGACCCTTATCCTCTGTTGTCACTTCCACGTTGCAAAAGTGGACTTCCATGTGGACTTGCATGCCTAAACCCCCTCTCCACTTTCCACAGTCAAATAAATATCTGACCTCTTAAAAACGCAGGTGATTGGAGGAGAATTTAGTAATTGCGAGATTATCTCATTATATTGATATGTCTAAGTTGCTCTTAAAATATGAAATAAAATTTACAGTGTGTAAGGATACCATACAAAAGAGACATCCATATCTTTTGAGTTTTGACTAAATAGTGCCCTCCCTGTGGATTTTCACTATTTTTTAACTTTACCATTGTCTAGACCAAAAATAGCAACAGAAAGAAACCATTTCTAAGCTCTCGTAACACATAATCCTCAAAAAGGGTTGATTACTTTGATGTTGGAATAATGATCTAATTATATAAGACAAGAATACCGTCCATTTTTGGTCAAATAACTAGTCAACCTGCCGATCCTACATTTCAAATCCTTATGTCTTTAGGTTAACTTTACTATAGGTCCTGTATTTTGCAAAAGTTCATTAGCAGTTTGTACAAAGCAAATGTATATCACTAATAAAAATAGACAAATTTTACACATCGATAGTCCCTCTATTTAATGCTGTTAAAAGTTGTTCTGTTCCGTTAATTGATTATGTGCTCAGCACATGATCTATATATATATAAAGCCAAGGTAGTTTAAAAATAACAAAATCCCTCCAAAATTTGTCTTCCTAAACTAGAAAGTCATTTATATGTAATAAAAGTTGTGGGCCATGTATTGAAAACATAAATTAATTGATTATACATTAATTGATTACATGTGTCATAATTAATCAAATACTACCTTAATATAAATATTCTCTTGGAATATGAAAACCAAATATTGCCTTGAAATATGAACAAACTTCTAATGAATTGAAAACAAAGTTTGCAAAATATTTCAACATCATTAAGATCTTAATTTTATTGTTCATTTTACATGTTATAAATCGAGATCATAATTTTTTATAGTATTCTACACGTTAAGAAATTTGTTGTCTTATAGAAGATAAAATATGATGAAGTTAAACATCGGCTTTTGCCAACATATATTATAACAAAATTATAATTTTATTTTTATATTAAATCAAGAGTCCTGACAAAAGTGTGCTTATTCAAATATTGAAACAGAAAAAAATAAGATAACAAACCATGATTTAATTTCAATCCGAGCATGTAGGTCAAACAAAAAAAACCTTGAATATTAACCAACGAACCAAATTTCATCAAATCCAAACTAGATTTTTTTGTAAAAATATTGTTGTTTGTTCGGTTCTTAATGTTCAATCCCCCAAATCTAATTATTATTGTATTTAAAAAATCAACTAATATTTTATTGTAATTTTTTTACCAACTAATCATTAAAAGACTTGGATATCACATTGTAGAAGCTAAAATTTGAATGCAAGTAATTTTGGAGATAAAATAACACAAGAATGCCATTGTCTCCATCAGTAAAAACAAGAATATCACATCTAGATGACAGTAAAATCACAAAACGAAAAAAAAAAAAAAACTTGATTACTGAACTGCCTGGCCCAATAGGCCCAAGCCTAAGTCACGTGCTCGGTACATTTCTTGCAATCACGAGCAGAGCACGAGTATTCCAAAACCCGATTGCGGAGCGGGCAGCGGTCAGACATTGTTCATTATAATGTGTGTTCAGAATCTGGGGGTTAAACGCCAAGATTACAGCGAGTTGGGGGCTCACCTAGCGGGCAAGTGATCAATGAGCTGGGTGAACCACCCAACGGACAAATGTTTATCGAGCAAGGCTAACCATGCTCAGTTATGAAAGTAATAGTCATCCTGAACGTGGACAGTTATTTCCGAGGAACTCGCTCCAACATTCATGATCAAACCATTGCGGTAAACATAGCAGTTAATACACCCGTCATGCATGCCACAACATTTAATGGGGAGTTATTCAGTTTCCCGCACCGGTTATAAAAACCCCTCAAAACAAAGGAGGGAGGTACGTGATTCATATACTAAGGCTAAATTCTGTCAGTTTGCTTACTCAATTGAGTGTTAGCTAATTCTCATGCCGAAGGGCTTTTGTAGAGAAAGCCCCTGCTCAATTTACGGTTGTTGTTTGCATTTCAGGATTGGACCTTGAAGATTTGGGATAGATTGAAAGCCAGATATCCGAGTTATTAAGCCCAGTGCATCCTTAGATTATTTTGGACGCATCAATTACGAAAATATAATTAATATCAAAATAGTACTACTTAACGAATCTAAATCTTCATCACAATTATTGAGACAACTTATTGACATATTTGAAACTAAAGTGCACATCTAATGAAATGGACCAAAAGTAAAAGTAATTCATTGATAAATCTATAAAAATATAAAGAAGTATAAATAGAAAATTATTTTTCCATCTCCATCGGACCCGTTGAAAAAATATTTTAAAACCATAAATATCTTAATTTTATTGTCCATTTTACATTTTAATAAATCGAAATCAAAATTTTTAATAATATTTTATACGTTTAAAATTTGTTGACTTATAGAAGATAAAATATAATGAACTTAAAACAATCGGCTTCAGTCAACGTGTATTCTAAAAAAATTATATTTTTATTTTTATGTAAAACCAAGATAATCCTTACAAAAGTGTATTTATTAAAATATTAGAAACATGAAGAAAAAAAAAGTAACAAACCAGTACTTATAATTTCAACCAGAGCAAACATGTAGGTTAAACAAAAGTTAAGGTCAATCATTGGTACTATCATATACAGTAACGATTAACAATAGTTAAGGACAATCATTGCCACATATATGACACTTCCTAAAGTATGGTTCAAAGCAGATCATGATTTTTAGGTTCACAAATCATTCTGGTTTAAAAATATTGATTGATATGAGATAAATAAGGAAAACCAACAAAATAACACAACAAATGTTGTGTCTAATGAATTCAGAATCTATCATATTACCGATACAATGATGTATTTCTATTTAGATGGTTGCAATTCATTCTTTTAATTTTATTTATTGTCTTTGTTTTATTTAAATAAAATTTAATTACAAAATATATATGTCTGTGTGTTAAACGCATGGGTGTAAGACTAGTTATTCTTTAAAGACAAACTTGCTTTTTCCAATAATTTTAATCAATGACAACATTATCAAACTGTTAAAGTCCTTAGTAAAATCTCTATTCACATTCAATATACTTGTTAATGTTAAATAAAACAATGGCTGAAATGTATAAATTGAAAAATCTGAATAAAAATAAATATAAATTTCAGGCTAGTCCACTTTGGTGAGATTTCAACCGTTTTACTCGACTATAATATTATCAAACCGCAGATCCTTTGTAAAATCTCTACACTTGTTCAATATACTTGTTAAAGTTAAATAAAACAATGTCCAAAATGTATTAATTGCAATTATTTTAGTTTACGATAAAATTCTCAAACCGCTAAAGTTTACTTTTGATGCATCGTTTGATATCAGACGATACACATATTTTATCATTATGATGCATTAAAAGCGGGTTTTAGCGTTTTTATAATTAAAAAATTATGAACTAAAGTGGTTGAAAATTCACCAAAATGTATCGGCTCACAATTCCCCTAAAAATAACTTAACACTTTTAAAATATTTTCAAAACAATACCCCCTTCGTTTCAAAATTTTTGTCATACTTTATTTTTTCGTCTGTTTCAAAATAATTGTTTGTTTGAATATTTTTTTCATAATAACAATTTTACCACTTTATATTTACTTTTTTTTTTATCTTACTTTAATTATAAGTCACATACAAATAAACTTAGGGCTCGTTTGTTGTGGCTGATGACTTATAACTTATGATCGATAAAGTAATTGAATGACTTTTACCGATTGCATGATAGATTTGTTACAAATTGTTGAAAAGTGCTTATGAGTCGTTATAATTATTTGTTAAAAAAAAACTTGAAAATTAGTATTCATATTTTTATGTATATTTCATAAAAGGATGAAATGAAGACAATCAAATATTTATTAATGAATAGTTGTCTTCATGTTTAAAAAAAAAAAACAAAAAAGCTTAAAATTTTGGCTTTTTGGCTTTTGGTTTTTCAATGCATAAAGGGTGTTGTACCTTACTTATTGGCTTTTGGCTTATAAGCTGAAACAAACACTTTAAATATGACTTTTCAAAAACCAAAAGTCAAAAGTCACTCCAAATAAACTGCAACAAACGAACACTTAAAAAAAATACACATTAAACCAATATTAATAGTTAAGTTAATTACTTTTAAATCTATATATCGAATTAAACAAGACATAATTTTAAAAGGGAAGGAGTATCATAGTTATTTTTGACTAAAAGCGAGTTATAAAAGTTCTTGATGTACTGTGCAAAGGTACGACACTACAAAACATTGAGTTGGTGGTAGCAATCGAAACATCTTATATCCCAATTGAGAACAGATCAATCTTGTGTTCGTTTGGACAAATGTTGGCTTGTGATAAGAAGTTTATGTTGTTGATTAACCAACCTGATTACCTCATTCCAACAAGTTACATTATCCACCCAAAATTTTAATCAATACTTAATTGTAGATATGTGAGTAATAAACCAGAGAAGCTAATGCTTAGGTGACCCAAAATTAGTTTTTTTTTCTTTATTTTAATGTTGAGGTGGTGAGGTTGCAATAGTAGAAGTGGAGCGGTGGACTGTCATGTAACGTTTCTAAATAATTGTCCTAATTGATTCGATACATAGTTTAAAAAAAAATAATTGATTTGATTATTTATATTGATTTAATGTATAGTTTTTTTTAAAATCTCTGTGTATGTGGTTCATAATTAAAATAGAGTAAAAAAAAAGAATAAAATGTTAAAAATGATGTTTTTAAAAAATGAGTTTTTAACTGAATAATTATATTAAAACAAATAAAAAAGAAGATAAGAACGATAATTTAGGGACGGAGGGACTACTATTTATAATTTTGGTCAAACCGCCTCCTCCGTCCGACTTAAGGACCCGTCGTTTTCTGCTGCCATCAATTTTTGCCCCGTCGTTTTCCCACCTGGGAGACACTGCCGGCGTTAGACGGTGCATATTTACTAGCGGACGCCTGACCGCTCGATTAACTCAGTTTACGGAAGATCCAAACATACGATATGGGAGTGAATACTATTTTTCATTTAGGGCAAACTGCGAAAATAGTCCCCACACTTATGTCTATTTTATATGTAGTCCCTTGACTAAAAAAACTAACTAGACTTTATCATTTGACCAATATTTATAAGGGAAAACTACTCAAATGGTCCCTATACTTTTTGAGTTTCTTGGTTTTGGTCCCGATTGTTAGAAATTGGTCCTTAAGTTAAAAAATTTCGTGAATTTGGTTCTTCCGTCTAATTCCGTAAATTTTTTACCGTTAAGTTCAACCACGTGCATCTCACATGATTTTTAGAAAGGGCAAATTCATCATTTCCGCTTATAAAAGTTCAGGGACCACTTAGCAAAAATATTATTCTAAAGGCCTAATTGAAAAACCCAGCTCCCTCTCTCAGTCTCTCTGCCATTTCCCTGCCCCCCTTTGCTGTCGCATCTTCTGCCCCTTTCCTCAATTTTTTCTCCACTTATTTCCCTCTTTTCTGGAAACTGCATCTTCACCCTTTTTGAGATTTGTCGTAACTGAAATCACACTTAGACCAAGCCGCGATCTCGAGTTCCGCCCTTGAAATCACATAAAGGACTGGATCATGATTGTCTCCCTTGACTGGATCTAAAGCTACATCGGACCTGTCACCGGCTCTCGCATAAGAATATTTACCCCAAGGAGGGCATCCTACAGTTCTTGGAGAATGAGTTAAGGGGAAGCAATTCCTTAGAGAAAGTGAATCGATTGAATATTTTTTTCTTGTGAAAGTAGAGGTAGGTCAGGAAGAGCACTTCTCTTCTACATGCCCATGGAGTTTTGAAAGATCCAAACATGTCGGAAATTGATAAAGAGGTAGGAATTGTTCGACCAAACCGCAATTCTTCCTCTATAAGATTCTCTCTCCTAATTGTCCATCAAATTCATCCACCAATTGCTCGAATTTTAAGCTGGCGGCTGATAAACAGAGGATTTTTTTATCAGTCCAACTCTCAATCTAATTAGATAGAAGAAGATATTCTATCAGTCACCATAGATGTCGACTAAAAAAAGTTTTCTGCCTTTCTCATGGTAGGGGTACAACTGTTTGGTATGTATCAAAATAGTTAAGATGACCTGTCACTTGCAAGTTCATCTTCTGAGACGGAGATGGCTATGGCGGGTTTGAAAGTGGTTGCAGATTGCATGGTTTCCGGAAAGATTAGAGGTTCGGTTTTCTCTGAGATTACCAAGGATGAAGCGCTTACCCTGTTTGGATGAATTATTTTGTTGAGTTTCTTCCCAACTGAAAATCATCGCCACCGGATGGAGGAATGCCGGCAGCCATGGTGGAAGAGAAGGGAGTTGAAAATGGAAAAGAAATGAGTTAATAACAATAATACCATCAAATTTAGTTTTAAAAAATAAAAAAATTATAGGTATTTTTTTCTATTCAAAAGAAAAAAATGTATAGACAGTTTTACCCCTAATCAAAGTCATGTGACAACTTAATTGATGGAATTAGAAAGAAGGACTAAGTTTATAAATTTTTTTAGCTTAAGGACCAATTACAAGCAACTGGTACCAAAACCAAGAAACTCAAAAATTGCATGGACCATTTGGGTAGTTTGTCCAATTTATAATTAGATGTAGTCCAATCATCCTTATCGCTGTATTACATGTTAGATAATCATATGACGCAGGTTTAATTTTTCAAGAATTTCAATGTCTTTTTTCGTTATCATAATATATTAATTCTTTTTTTTTTTTGGCACATGTTTAACTTTCATTAATATTTTGTGTTTTTCCTATAAACTAGCATATACATGTATATATTAATTTTCTCTCTTCCTTGTCATATTTTCTTTACTTTTAAACAAGATTTTAAAAATTATTAGGCGGCACATTAGCACCTAGGAAATTAGTTGGGGCTTAGAATTAAGATATAATTACAATTTTTTTGATAATTTACATCAAAGATCAAACACATTGACTATAATTTTTTTTATTTGTCATTTTATCAAACATTTGTCTATATTTGTAAAATGAATAAAAATATACAAACCTATCATTAATCTCAATTCTCAACAACCCCAAAGTAATAAACCAGCCAAGTTTAGAACTAAAAACAAAAAAAATATTATTTCACATACCTACTGCCACTACAACCCACAGTCTTACATATCATCTTTAATCCATTCTCATTCTAAATTCAGCGTCTCGAGACAGCCTCCTTCTTCTTCATCTTTTTTTCTTCTTCTTTCTTCTATTTATCTGACAGACCGGCAATCCTTTTTTTTTCCTTTCTTTTTTTTCTTCTCTCCCTCTCTCCAGCAGACCGACTCTCCTCATTTTTTTTCATCCTTAAATCTCTTTCCTCCTAGATCTAACCCTTTAATCAATCAACTCTCTCATCCCACCGAATATCTACAAAATCAAACCTCTTTTCTTTCTACCTCCCTCTCTGTCTCACCATTACCACTTCTCATTCCTTCTCCAGTTCGCCCCATTCACTCTCCGGTCACCGCATACCACAAAATCAAATCTACAAAAATAAATTAAGGTCGACGAGGTTTGGCGTAGGCACCGACTTGGTCGATTAGGCGACGACTAAGAAAGTCGCGGCGGTAGAGAGGGGCCTAGCGCCTAGGCGGAGCTAGGCAACACTGCTTTTAAAGCATGGCTTACAATTTCAATCCTATAAGGGCAAAATAGGCATGACCTATTTTGGTCTTGTTCTCACATTTCTTGGTCCTTAAGTTTAGGTATTTTTGGAAACAAAATATTCCTAAGATTTTTGATTTCTTGATCATAAAGTTTAGGAGATATTATGGAAACAATATCTTGGTAATATATCTTAGTAATACTTCTTCCTTAAAAACATGTCCTAGAGTCCTTGGTTTATTTGATAATGAAATCTAGTGAATTTAGGAAGTTTATTTGATTACCAGTTCTATTTCATGATCCTTTAGTGTATTGGAATTTGTTTCCTTCTTTATTTGTAGGTCTCCTTTATGATATAAATAACGGACACAGCTGGAGGCTTGGTAGAGCAGACACAGAGAGTGCAGATCATAGAAGTAAACAACAGATTCAGAGAGTTTTCAGAAATTCAGAAAGTTGCTGGAATTTGAATGCAGTTCTGAATGCTGTAACATCCGGAACTACATTGAGCTGTTGTGGCTGTTTGTCTTCCTAGTGTTTCTAGGAAGTTGATTTTTTCTTCCCTCGTTTTCTTTACTTGTATTTTTTTTTGGGTTTTGCTCTTCAAGACTTGTTGTCTTGTGAGAGTGTTTGGTTTGGTGATTTCACATAATTTTTGTAAAACAATTCATCATTTTTAGTGAAATCTTTTGGCTATGAGGCTAGATCTACAAGCATAGGCTTGTAGATTGTTAGGTAAACGTTTGTGCTTATTCTTTGCTTTATAATTAAAGTCTTCCGTTGTTTATTAATTTTCTGACCAATGCATCTTTCAGTGTAGCTTCTGCACAAGCTACATTGGGAACTGCATTGACAGTTTGGTGAATCCTAGCTACTATTGTTTATACAATTGATATCAGAGCCTTCTCTTGACGCCACTAAGAGTTGATTCTGGTTGTAGCTATGATGGATTCTCAATATGAGAATGTTGTTCGTCCTCATAACTTGACTAATGTTAATTATTCAATTTGGAAAGTCATGATGCGTATATTCATCAAATCAATTGATGAGAGAGCGTGACTTGCTGTTCTGAATGGTTGGACTTCTCTTAAGACTACTGACAATGATGGTGATGTTAAAATCACTAGTGAGACAAATTGGACCACTCAAGATAGAACCATTGCTTCGTTTAATTCGAAGGCTCTTTCAGCCATATATAAGGCCTTAAATGCCAACACCTTCAGAGTTATTGCAAATCATGACTCTGCCAAGGATATTTGGGATGCCCTTCAAACCCTATGTGAAGGTCCTACTAGTGTTCATGCTTTAAAATTTATAATGCTTACTACTCAATTTGAGAAAACTAGAATGAATGAAGATGAAGAGATTACTTGATATATCTAATATTGCTCTTGCTTTGGGTGATCCTATCACCAATGATTGTCTTGTTAGCAAGATGATGCGTACTTTGCTTGAAAGATTTAATGCCAAAATTTGTGCTATTGAGGAAGCTCATGACATTGACAAAATTGGTTTTGAAAGACTAGCTGGCATTCTACAAAATTTTGAGTTAAACCTCAACGAGCAAATTAAGAACAAAGACAAAGGTGCATCATCTTCTACTTCTTCTATGAAAAGTATTGCTTTTCCTTTTGTTATTGATATCTCTTCTGAATTGATTGAATTGCATAAGGAGATTGAGGAATCTGATTTTGGTAAAGACTCAATAGATTTTTTAACAGCAAAGTTTAAAAATATGTTGAAAGCAAAGGGACAAAACAGATCTCTATCTTCTATCACTAAAACTGTTTTCAAAACTGAGCCTAGCAAGTTTCCTCCCAAAGAAATTTTCAAACCCCTGAAAAATCTTTTACCAATCTTTTTGCTAAACAACTTACATCTAGAAGTAAAAAAATTGATTCTATTCAATGTAGGGCTTGTCAAAGGTTTGGGCATTATGCTAATCAATGTGCTAATACTTTGACAAAGAAGGGTTTGAATTTTTCTGCTACTTTGAGTGATGGTGATGATGAAGATCCAGGTGATCTCATCACTCTCACTGCTGTACAAAACTCTTAATCTGATCTTGTAGGATTTTCAGCAGATGTACCTTTGAATGTAGCTTCCTCACAAACTACATCGGAAGCTACATTGGACAGAAGCTGGGATGATTTTATTGTCTTAACTCCTCTGTCACTGAAGATGATGGAGAATCAGAATCAAGTCTGCTGGAAGCCTACAAAAAGTTGTATAAGGATTGACAAAAGAGGGCTCTTCAAGTTACATTACTTGAAAAGACAAATGATACACTAAAAAAGGTCAATGAAGATCAGAAGGAGTGCATCATAATGCTGGAGTGTTTGTTGAGCAAGAAGGATGTGGAGATTGAAGATCTGAAAGAAGAACTCATCAACGTCAATGAAACCTTGGAAAAATGGAATTCAAGCCAAAACAAAGTGGTTGATATGTTAAAATCTGGGAATAATGGTAAGTCTGGGCTTTGATTCCTGCCAAAGATGTTTGTAAAAGAAGGTGAAGGTACTTCTACTAAACCAAAACAGCCCATACATAATTTTCAAAAGCTAAACTTCTTTGAAAAACCTAAAACAAGAAAGAGAAATTTTGTGTGTCACTACTGTCATAAACCTGGTCATATTCAGCCCTTTTGTTACCTAAAAAAGGTTGTCTATAAGGAAGAGGTTAGGCAAGCTTACTTAGTTCGTAACCAAGTGCAGCATCTAATGCAGCATCGGATGCATCAACATCCGAAGCTACATCCAAAGCTACATCGGCCCAAAATGTTCAGAAAAGTTTGGGTTCCTAAAAGACAGTCAGAATTTATTCCAGAATCACATAATTCAGAAGTTGAAAAATCTGAAAATTCAGCAAATGCGGATGCAGCTCTGGATGTAGCTGCATCACAAGCTGCATCGGAAGCTACATTGGTCAAAACTTTTGCAAAAGCTGAAACTGAATCCCAAAATGCTGAAACTACTCCCACTGTGACTGATCGAAGTCACGATATTTCTAGTCGTATACAGAAAAATAATCCAATTTATCAAGTGATAGGTAATATTCATGATGAAATATCCACAAGGAGAAAATGTAATGTTGATTCTCACAAATTAGCATGCTTATCAAAATATTTTTGAGCGAAACCTTGTTGCTTTTAGTAGTTAGTTTTAGTAATTAGTTTAATTTAGTTTTTAATCATATTTTTTTTTCTAGAGTCCATATTTTTTTGCTTCTATTGTTTGTTTTTTAGATATGACTCTACAACTTTTATGGATGCATCAAATGATCAAAGATTATGGGCTACACATTGATGTGTTAACCATATATTGTGATAACATCAATGCAATTTCTATAGCACAAAAATCTAGTTCATCATTCTCAAACAAAACACATTGATATAAGATACCACTTTATTAGAGACATGGTTGAACAAGAGATTATTTACACTGAACATGTTAGGACAAAAAATCGATGGGCTGATATATTTACTAAGAATCTTGATTTTGAAGAGATTTTCCAATATAAGAAAATCTCTTGGTATGCGTGCCATATGATTTTACACTTAGTTAATTATAAGAAAAGAAAAAAAAGGCATGCTTGCATTTTGTCATTAGAGGGCACTCTAGATCATTGTTTCACATGTATGTGCCTCATGTTGTTGCTTGGGAATTGTATTCAAAATCAGTTGTGTTTTTTTGTTATGATTCTCACTCTCTTCCTGTTATTGAGCATGTTTTGAAGTCCACAAAGGAAAGAGCTACCTAAAGTACAAGGGTTGTAGCATCTTATCTTGGTACTATAGAACTTTGGTTTTCATAGGTTGATCTTGAGAAAAATGGATACCCTTGGAAAAGTGTGAAAGCTACCTAAAGGAAAAGAGCTACCTATGAACAAGGTTTGTTGCTATTCTCTCTTGGGACTATGAATCTTTGGATTTCATTGGTTGATCATGTGCAAAATGGCTTCCCTTGGTAAATAGTGTGAAAAGTTCCAAGTGGCATGTTTTTATAGTTTGAAATAAAGTAGAGCTATATTCTTAGGGAAATAAAGTACCTATGGATTTTATTTATAAGAAAATTTGTGGGAGAGAAGTATGTTTGAGAAAAGAAAAGATGCAAAAATTGCACAAAATTTTATTATTGATGAATACATCTCCCAATGCAGCTACATCAGGAACTACATTGATTTGATCTGGTCTTTATCACTTGTGTGTGATTGCATTTTTCTTTTGTCTAGCTTTTTGTAATTATGTTTTTAGGCATAAAATTTTAAAACATGCATTGTTGTTAAGGATATTAGCTTGGTGAATTTTTGTCCTAAAATCAAACTGTGCAAATCATTTTTTTAAAATCTCCATGTTGAAAAATATTTAGTAGATATCTAATTTTTGTGGGGAACTAAGAGGTATTGAATCTGGATATGAGGTGCTCAATTATTGCTAGGGGTGTGATCAAATTAAATCATGGTGAACACTTAATTGTGTTTTTCAAAATCTTGAATTTTTTAGAATTCTTAAAGGACTGTTTCTCCCTCTTCATTCTCCGGCCAAATAGATGGAGAGAGATCAAGTGTTTCCGGCGATGATGATTAATCTGACTACTTGTAGATTCATCATTGTGATTGTTTCTCCCATAAACTGTTTCATTTTTGTTTTGTATGCATGTGATTGCATCATTGGTATATTCTGATTTGTGCTTAGTAAATGATTTCTGATTTTACACCTTGCACAGATTCAGGGGGAGATGAGATTTTCTAACTAATGCAGGTTAGATGGTTTGATTGGTGTTGAATAAAAAACTTGTCATTTGATTTGACCAGAAAAGTTCAACAAAGGGGGAGATTGTAAGGGCAAAATAGGCATGACCTATTTTGCTCTTGTTCTCACCTTTCTTGGTCCTTAAGTTTATGAATTTTTGGAAATAAAATATTCATAAGATTTTTGGTTTCTTGATCCTAAAGTTTAGGAGATATTACGGAAACAAGATCTTGGTAATACTCTTTCCTTAAAAACGTATCCTAGAGTCTTTGGTTTATTTGATAATGAAATCTAGTGAATTTAGGAAGTTTATTTGATTACCAATTCTATCTCCTAATCCTTTAGTGTATCGGAGTTTGTTTCCTTTTTTATGTGTAGGTCTCCTTCATGATATAAATAAGGAACACGGCTGGAGGCTTGGTAGAGCAGACACAGAGAGTGCAGAGCATAGAAGTAAATAGCAGATTCAGAAAGTTTTCAGAAATTCAGAAAGCTGCTGGAATTTGAATGCAGTTCCGAATGCTATAACATCCGGAACTACATTGAGCTATTGTGGTTGTTTGTCTTCCTAGGGTTTCTAGGAAGTTGATTTTTTCTTCCCACGTTTTCTTTACTTGTATTTCTATGGGTTTTGCTCTTCAAGACTTGTAGTCTTGTCAGAGTGTTTGGTTTGGTGATTTCACATATTTTTTGTAAAACAATTTATCATTTTAAGTGAAATCTTTTTGGCTATGAGGCTAGATCTACAAACATATCCTTGTAGATTGTTTGGTAAACGTTTGTGCTTATTTCCTGCTTTATAATTTAAGTCTTCTACTGTTTATTAATTTTCTGACCAATGCACATTTCAGTGTAGCTTCTGCACAAGCTACATTGGGAACTGCATTGACAGTTTGGTGAATCCTAGCTCCAAAATCTGTTAATCCACCTAATCTGACTTGAAAATTATTCAACCCAATCCTACTTGAAAATTTTCATGGGTCGAAATGGGGCGACCCACTTGACCCATTTTTTGTTATAAAAATGTATGTTTTTTTTTACGGAAAATGTGGGGTGAGAATGGGCGATGCATTTCGACCCATTACCTGTTTTGACGCTACCCGTTTTATATTTGGGTCGTATCGGGTCACGATCTGTTACCCGTCTTAACCAGACCCATCCAATCACCAGCCCTATTTTAAAGTAATAACCGATATAAAAACTTCTACATTATTTAATCATTGGCGTAACTTTCTTTTATCTATGTAATTCTTTCTTATTAAGGCTTTTATTTTGATACGATGTAATTTTTTTTAATGAGAAAGAAACGGAGAAAACTTATATTTATGATATTTAAGATTAAAAGAAGATAAAAATGATTTTTTTATATGTCATATAAATTCTTTCCCAAATAGAAATTTGAAAAACCTAACAGAAAGATGGATGGGAGAACCAATTAACTTTGATTACAAGTATAGGTCAAAGAATGATGTCAAATTAATTTTTGGGTTAAGGAGCCAAATTTAAAAGTAGAATTAAGGGTATACCAATGGTTAAACCATTTGTACAATTTTTTTTTTGTGCCATATCGCAAAAGTAACAACTCTTCTTTTCACATATCTTTATTCACAATGGTTAAACTCATAAACCATTCATTCTTTACAAATATATTTAATGTTGGTCCCTTTCAATATTTTTTTTCTTTTTTTTTTTTCCTCCAAGAACCAAACCTTCCACTATGATCAATCTTTTATGAACCGGATCGTACACCTAAAATGTTGCCATAAAACTTTATCATCGGAGATGTTCAAATATGGGGACCCATTTTTATGTTTTCCCTTTTATTTAATTTCATTTTAACGAAACTAGTTAGGATATCTCCATGATAAGGTTTATCACGATTTTTTAGCACTATAATCCGGTTCATACAAAAGTTTTACCATTAGGAAGGTTTATAAAGAAAGAATGATTTATAAACAAATAGTGGTTCATGGAGAAAAAAGAAAGAAAGAAATATTGAAAAGATTGGAGATAATTAATGATTTTATGATGATTTGACTTTTAAAAGTTGTAAAATGAGTTTAATAACTTTAATCATTATAAAGAAAAATTTGTAAAAAGATGAATTTGTTACTTATCTGATAAAAAATTATACAAAGAGTTTAACTATTAGAGGTGGGGTGGTAACCCCTAAGGGCTCGATGGTCTTTGTGTGGTCTTGGGTTCGATCCCATGTCCAGGAGGAAAAAAAAAGAAAAGAAAAAAAAGAGGTGGGGTGGTACTGTTTTTAACCACATAGAGCGACAACACAAAAGGGAAAGTCAAACACGTAATAGACAAACTAAAGAAATACACTTTATTATTTAGAGACGTTCCTTAAAAGGATAGGTATGGATCCTAATCTATAAGAGTCTTACATTTTTACAGCTCAATCCACCAACATATTATGTATCGTATCAGATAAATTTGTCTTATACAAAATACTCATTATCCAGTCTTTTATAAGTTTTTGTCTTCTTATATTATAAAGTGTTTAATTTAAAAATATTACACTTCGTATCTACGATTTCCTTAATATTTGAATTATACTATCCATAATTGATATTAAGATATCAATTATATCGAAGAATTACTGTAATTTTGATCAACTTTAATATTATATATATATTTTTAATAATTATACTTTTTAAATACGAATTTTTTTGATGGATGGGAGAGAGTATAAGGGATTAAAGGATGCATTCTTATGTGATTTCCTTTTCACTTCGTTTATTTTCGTGGTTCCTTTGCAATTTGTATTGTTTTATTTTCTCTCTTAGATGTCTCGTATTTTTCACTCAACCACTTTTGTTCATTAAAAGCCATGAACTATAAAGGAAATTGCTTATTCAAAAAGGGTCTTAAGTTTATTTGTTATCTATTGCGTTTTTATTTATTAGTTATATCATCTATTACTTTTTTTTTTTTTTTTTGGTTTTTAAGGTATCCTCGTCTCCTAGGCACAATGGCTCAAAACTAATTCTCAAGTAGGGTAAAATCACAAAGTTGCTAAAGCTCACTTCTACCAAGTTTTTGGACACAATTGCAATTATGGCTCGATCTCGAGCACACAATTGCAATTATGGCTCAATCTCGAGCGCCTTAGCGGCTGCAATACGTGCTTCGTAGTATCTAAAACTTAAAACTTAAAAATGAAGTTCTGTCACACTTTTTTATTATACCATATTTGCCAATTATCAATTTAGAAGTTTTACAAACCCTAAAAATACAAATCCTAGACTTGAAAATAATAATTAACAATTATTTTTTTTGATCTTGAACACGCATTGTATGTACCACATTTACTATTTTGTTTCAAATTTCTTTCTTATTTTTATCTTCAAGCATAATAACCTTAAGAAAAACACAATGAAAAAAAATCAAACAATTTACCCATTAATGGGACAAACAATTATTCCAAAATAGTATCAATATTCTTTTGTTAAACATATTGCACGGATAAAATCTAAAATCAAAAGGATCTCAAACTGTTTGTTTTCGAATTTTACAATAAAATGTCTTGATTCAAAAGTAAAGTGTGAATCACTGTTGTCAATTTCATGCCAACTAGTATATCAGTTTAGTCGTTAGAACGGTAGATGTTAGTACAAATTGAATCGGCGATCGCATTTTTTGTTGGGTAAATCCCTATACAATCTTACAAAATTAAAATATAAAATAAACAAAATCGTTAGAGCTGCTGGTTGAGGAAAACTTGAGAAGTTGGTGACTTGATATAAAGTCTGCTGGTGGCTTTGTTTCAAGTCTGATGGTGACTTGCTGCAAAGTCTGCTGGTGACTTTGGACCAAGTCTGCTGGTGGCTTTGGACTAAGTCTGTTGGTGAAAGTCTGGAAGTCTACTAGTGGAAGGACTGATGTTTGCTAGTGAAAGGAAGCTGTGACCGAGGCCTGTGTAACACACAGTTTCCTTGAAACGTTATTCATTCCACTCCCTGTAAGTGCATGGAGTTATTACTTGGGACGATCGTCTCCCAAGATACGACAGTGGTAGCGGATGACTTTGCACTGAAGGTCCGGCGAACTGAATAAGTGCTCATAATCTATCACCAAGCAAGAGGCCAAGAAAAAGATGTTCAAGATGCAATGCAATACATGTGTATAAGAGGAAGAGGAATTTTGTGTTCTCTGTTAAGTGTGTGTTCTATTGTGGAGAATGGTTCCATTATATAGGCCAGAAAATCAACATGTTTTAATTACTAAAACCGTTTTGATTATGCCCATTAACCACTCAATTAAAGCAGATATTAAGACATAATTAATCTGTCCAATTTGGTCCGACATTTGTGTCCGCATGTGAGGGCACACGAGTACGCCGGTCCAAGCCAAATTGGACCTTGATTTGCACCCTCCCCCCGCGGGCGCGGGAGGGGTAGTTCTTTCTATACAAGCTTACCCAAACACAAGTGAGCCTTTGTATATAAACCCTTCAAGCCTTTCATATTTTTCCAATGTGGGATAACCCACTTCCAATGTTCTACTTTAAACCTCTATAACTTATTCATCCGATATCCGAATTTGACAAATAAATATAGTATTCTTATGTACTCATAGAGAAGAACATAATTCCATAATTACCATAGTTATTACATAAATGACTCAAATGAATTAGTGTCTCAAAGCCCCAATTTACTTCACTTAAAACACTAGTTTTCCAACAATCCCCCACATGAAGGAAATTGACGACAACGGTGATAGACTTCAACAGTTGAAACCTGCATAGGATATGTAGGTGTTAACCTTTGAACCTTCCCTTGCGAAAGGATGCTATCTTTACCGGCTGATCAGTAGATATGATATCTTTGAACTGTTCTGCCTTAGGTGTAAACGATTACATACTTCACACATGAATCTTCCTGACACAATTCAGTTCTCATAGTTATGTTCATTCGTGGCCCTGAACATACTCCTGGTTCTGCAAGAGGGCCTAAGAATTGAGTCTCATACAATTCTCTTCGAAACGGCCTCACTTCCCTTGTGTCAATAGGAGTTCTAGCTATTGCAATGTCATCCTTTCTAAACTTCTCTAGAATTTTATTCACATAGTGTGACTAACTTAAAGTAAGTCCACTTGAAATTCTAGAAACTTTAACACCAAGGATTATATCAGCTAACTCCATATCTTTCATGTCAAATTTTGAGTTTAACATGTCTTTTGTGGATTTAATCATATTATCATTACTACCAATGATAAGCATGTCGTCTACGTAAAGGCATAAAATGACATAGCCATTTCTAGTGTCCTTTACATATACACATTTATCACATTCATTGATTTTAAATCCACAACCCAACTTGGCATTATCAAATTTCTCATGCCATTGTTTTGGTGCTTGTTTTAAGCCATACAAAGACTTAACCAACTTGCACACTTTGTTTTCTTGCCCTGGAGCAGAAAACCCTTCTGGTTGTTCCATGTAAATCTCCTCTTTTAAATCACCATTTAGAAAGACAGTCTTTACATCCATTTGATGTACTTCCGGATTTCGTAATGCGGCAATAGCAAGTACTACTCTAATGTAGGTTATTCTCGTAACAGGAGAATAAGTATCAAAGTAATCAAGGCCTTCACGTTGTCTGTAACCTTTAATTACAAGTCTGGCCTTATACTTATCAATTGTTCCATCTACTTTCATTTTCTTCTTGAAAATCCACTTATATCCTAATGGTTTGCTTCCTTGAGGGAGGTCCACTAGTTCCTAAGTGTGATTTTGAAGAATGTAATTAATTTCACTTTTAATGGCTTCTTTCCATTGAGGTCCCTCGAAGGAACTCACGACCTTTATGTAGCTTTGAAGTTCACTTTCTAGCATGTAGGTAAGAAAATCTGGACCAAAAGACTTTTCTACCCTACTTCTTTTGCTACGTCGAGGTTCCACCTCTTCTTACTCATTCTTTTCATGTTCTATTTCTTCCGAAGCATGTACCCGTTTAGATGAGTTAGACTCATCGCTTCTCTTACAAGGAAATACATTTTCGAAGAAAGAAACATTTCGAGATTCCATTATTGTATTCTTGTGTATGACTTCTATCTTAGACTCGTGCATAAGAAAACGATAAGCACTGCTGTTATGTGCATAACCAATGAATATGCAATCAACAGTTTTTTGTCCTACTTTCACCTTTTTAGGTAAATGAACAACAACCTTTGCAAGACACCCCCACACTCACAAGTATTTGTAGGATGGAACTCTTCCATGCCACATCTCGTAAGGGCTTTTGTCAAGCTTCTTGCGGGGTACCTTATTTAAAAGGTAATTAGCTGACAACACAGCTTTTCCCCACATGTTCTGTGGTAATCCAGAACTTAACAGCATGGCATTCATCATCTCTTTAAGAGTTCGATTTTTGCGTTGTACAATGTCATTCTGTTGAGGTGCATAAGGTGCAGTGGTTTCGTGAATTATTCCATGCTAAGCGCAAAATTCAGAGAATGGTGATTCATATTCACCTCCACGATCACTTCTTAACATCGTAATCTTCTTGTTAAGTTGATTCTGAACTTCAGTTTTGAAGAGAATAAACTTCTCTATTGCTTCATCTTTTCTTTTAGTAAGATACACATAACAAAATCTTGTGCTATCATCAATAAAAGTTATGAAGTACTTGTTCCCACCACGTGATTGTGTTGATTTAAAATCACACACATCAGTGTGAATTAATCAAGGTGGTTCACTATTTCTTTCAATAGAATGGAAGGACGTTCTTGTTAACATTGCTTCTACGCAAGTTTCACACTTATGATTTTTATAAATTTGGAATTTTGGTATGCAATCCATGTTAATTAGTCTACGTAAAGTACCATAATTAACATGTCCTAGTTTACCATGCCACAAATTGGAAGACTCAAACAAGTAAACAGAAGACTTGTTCTTATTATTATTGCTCTTAGGCTTGACAACCATTACAGATAGCTTAAACAGCTCATCATTAACATATCCTTTGTTTACAAACATTCTTTTTTTAGCCAAAGTTACAATATCAAACTCAAAAACAACACGGAAGCCATGCTTCACAAGCAATGATCCGGACACTAAATTCTTCCGAATTTCAGGCATATAGAGCACGTTGTTGAGAGTCAATTCCTTCCCACAAGTCATGTTCAAAACCACTTTCCCTTGACCTTTTATATCGAAGGTGGCAGAATTTCCCATGTAGAGCTTTTCCCCATCCTCGGCAGCTTCAAAGGTGCTGAACATCTCCTTGTTGGAGCAAACATGCCTAGTGGCACCGGTATCAATCCACCACTGATTTGGGTTTGAACCCACCAAATTGACTTCAGAGATCACTGCAGCAAGGTTGATATCTGACACATCTTGAGCGACGCCATCCACAAGATTAGCTTCACGCTCCCTCTTAGGTTTCTTGCAAACCGTGGACTTGTGACCCATGCCTCCACAATTGTAACAGTTTCCAAGAAACTTCTTCTTAGAAACTCCTCCCTTGGGACCTAAGTTTGTCCCTTTTCCAGCTGTTGCAAAATTTCCCTTGCCCTTTCAGCTTTGACCATGCTCCACGACATTGGCTTTAGCAGCCATAGAAGTGACTGTTTTCTTTTCATTGCCTCTGTTGTCCTCTTCTATGCAAAAACGAACAACAAGTTGTTCAATAGTCATCTCCTTTCGTTTATACTTGAGGTAACTCTTGAAATCCTTCCAAGCTAGAGGCAATTTTTCAATAATTGCAGCCACCTTGAAGGTTTCTTTAACTTCCATCCCCTTTGTCTCAATTTCAGAGTAAAGCACTTGCAGCTCTTGTACTTAATTATACACAGATTTAAAATCTAACATTTTGTAGTCCATGAATCTACGAACTTCTTGGCCCCAGCATCCTCGGAGGTGTACTTGTGGTCAAGAGAGTTCCATAGTTCTTTTGCCATTTTCTTAAAACGATAAACTTCGTACAACTAGTCTTCAAACACGTTCAGTACATAGTTCTTGCAAAGGAAATCAAATTGATTCCATGCATCCAAAGCACTAACGACTTGGAAATTAGCATCTTCAGCAACATTTGGAGGGTCTTCTTTCAGAAACCTTGCCAAATGAAGCGTGGTCAGGTAAAACAACATCTTCTGCTGCCAGCGCTTGAAATTCAACCCTTTGAATTTCTCTGGTTTCTCACTACGGTTCACCGGCAGATGTGGAACAGTCACTATTTGAGCCATAGCTACTGCATTGGTCATAGTAGGGTTCGAGTTCGAAGGGTCTCCGGTCATAGTCTTTTCAGTTTCAATTCCAGTATTAGGAGCTAAGGTATTGTTCTCGTTAGTCATATCTGAAATACGACAATAATCTGTAAGATTATAGAGTTCTCTATAGAAGAGATTATTGTTATCTAAATTAACAATAATAACCAGAAGAAATAATAACGTTTCAAGATTGTTGGGTAAATCCCTATACAATCTTACAGAATTAAAACATCAAAGAAACAAAACCGTTAGAGCTGCTGGTTGAGGAAGACTTGAGAAGTCTGCTGGTGACTTGGTATGAAGTCTGCTGGTGACTTTGTTCCAAGTTTGATGGTGACTTGCTGCAAAGTCTGCTGGTGGCTTTGGACCAAGTCTGCTGGTGACTTACCGTACAGTCTGCTAGTGGCTTTGGACCAAGTCTGCTGGTGAAAGTCTGGAAGACTACTGGTGGAAGGACCGATGTCTGCTAGTGAAAGGAAGCTGTGACCGAGGCCTGTGTAATACACAATTTCCTTGAAACATTATCCGTCCCACTCCCTGTAAGTGCGTGGAGTTCTTAATTGGGACGATCGTCTCTCAGGATACAACGGTGGTACCTGATGACTTTGCACTGAAGGTCCGGCTAACTGAATAAGTGCCCGTAATCTATCACCAAGCAGGAGGCCAAGAAAAAGATGTTCAAGATGCAATGCTATGCAGGTGTATAAGAGGAAGAGGAATTTCGTGTTCTCTGTTAAGTGTGTGTTCTGTTGTGGAGAATGGTTCCATTATATAGGCCAGAAAATCAACACGTTTTAATTACTAAAACTGTTTTGATTATGCCCATTAACCACTCAATTAAAACAGACATTAAGACAAAATTAATCTATCCATTAAAACAATATTAATCTGCTCTTTAATGTTGGAGTTATGAAAATTGAATTTAAAAAAAATAAGCAAAAGTTGGGTTTGTCTTGGTAGCACAATTTGGTCCGACATTCGTGTCCGCATGTGCGGACACATGAGTACGTCGGTTCAAGCCAATAACGACACCAATTTTGTCTTAAGGAAAGAGATCATTGATCTCGGTGGACCTTAAACAATTCGTTTTTCTAATCAATCTTCTGCAGGGAACTAAACATTGCCCCTAACAATCTTAAGACAAAAAATTTGGCGTAAATGTTCCTGGACGATCGACAACTTTCTGCATTTCGGTTTTATATTTACTGTTATTCGTAGATTCTTCTTTTTCCCTACTTCTTTTTTCTGTTAATTGTGATCTAACTCAAACGGACAAACATTGACAGATGGATTTAATCTGTAAATTTCAATTACAAAAGCATTCCACTTTGTGCAACCAGAAGAGAAATACAATTACCATATTTTGTTTTACATAATAGTTTCAGGATTATTCTGTTTTACAGAAATTGGTTATATAACTTAATTTTTATTATATTTCTGTATTACTGATCACACCTGCAATTGTACAGTATGGCTTCTGAGACTGGAAAAGAACCTGTTGTTGTAGAACAACCCAGTGCATCGAATCCTATGTTGTAACCAATCGTCCACACCCACCATAGTGAACGCCCAGAAAAATTTGCTGGCTCAGAATTCAAACAATGGCATCAAAAGATGATCTTCTACTTGACAATGCTGAACTTGTCAAAGTTCCTGAAAGAGACATCCCATATTTTAAAAGAGGTGGATTCGGACCGAACCACCATGGCTGTTGTTGAGTCATGGAAGCATTTGGACTTTTGTGTAGAAACTACATCCTAAATAGACTGGATAACTCTCTATATGATGTCTACAGTCCATTTAAGATGACAAAAGACTTGTGGGAATCCTTAGAGAAAAAAAATACAAAACCGAGGATGCTGGCTTGAAGAAATTTGTAGTTGGTAGGTTTCTTGAGTTTTATATGGCAGATTCCAAAACTGTAATAACACAGGTTCATCAATTACAATTGATAATGCACGAGATTGAGGCTGAAGGAATGACAATCTCTGAAGCATTTCAAGTTGCTACAGTGATCGAGAAGTTACCTCCCACTTCGAATGACTTCAAAAACTATCTCAAGTACAAATGCAAAGACATGTCTTTGGAGGACTTAATTCTCAGGTTGCGAATAGGCAAGACAACCAGGTGGCTGACAAGAAATAGACTTGTTCCATTGACGGAGCTAATGTGGTGGAACAAGACTCCAAGAATAGGAAGCGTAAAAGCTCGAGTGAAGGGACATCCAATCAAAACAGGAAGCCCAAGTTCAAGGGAAAGTGTCACAACTGTGACAAGATAGGCCACAAATATGCGGAGTGTCTTGGAAAGAAAAGGGTACGAATAGAAGCCAATCTTTTCATCGACGACATCAGCATGGTTTATGTTATCTCCGAGACTAACATGATAAGTTCAGGTCGCAAATGGTTTGTGGACACTAGTGCGACACGTCACATATGCGGTGATGCGAAGATGTTTTCTTCCTATTCAAAAGTGACGCCTGACGAGAATTTGTTTATGGGAACTCTTTCACCTTTGGTATGGAGGGCAAAGGGCACATTACCTTGAAGATGACCAATGGTAGGGAATTTGTTCTTACCAATGTCCTTCATGTTCCAGATATTAGGAAAAACCTACTTTCTGGTTCTCTTTTAATAAAGCGTGGATTTAAGTTGGTCTTTGAGTCTGACAAGTTTGTACTTAGTAAGAGCGAGGTTTTTATGGGCAAGGGTTACCTCACTGAGGGCTTGTTCAAGTGCAATATAATGGTGGTAAACCTAACAATAGTATTATTAATACAACGACCGTATCTT
This sequence comes from Codonopsis lanceolata, assembly GCA_013146195.2. Lineage (NCBI taxonomy): Eukaryota > Viridiplantae > Streptophyta > Magnoliopsida > Asterales > Campanulaceae > Codonopsis > Codonopsis lanceolata. The sequence goes on from CM028378.1 coordinate 164,516,100, forward strand.
CTTCTTACTTGTTTGAGCACTCTAATATTTGACACCTTCGATTAGGTCACGTTAACCATGATTCTATACGAAAACTAATGCAAATGTAATTAATTCCTAAAATACGCATAAATAATAAGGGAAAATGCCAAATACGCGTTGATGTCAAACAAACAAGAATCTCATTTCAAATGGTGTAACGTGACACTAGACCGTTAGATCTAGTTCATAGTGATCTATGTGATTTTAAATCCATCGAGTCATATGACGGAAAAAAAAAACTTCATCACCTTTATTGATGATAATACACGCTATTGTCATCTTTACTTGTTAAATGGGTAAGATGAAGCGTTTGTGGCATTTAAAATATACAAGAACGAAGTCAAGAATCAAATTGAGAAAAATATAAAAATTCTCAAATTTGACAGAGGATGTGAATATGTACATTCTTTTAAGGATCTCAGTGAAGCACATGGAATAATTCATCAAGTTACTACTCATTATACTCCACAATCCAATGTGATTGCTAAAAGGAAAAATCGTATACTTAAAAAAATGATAATTCTTTATTAATTCAATCTGGTCTATCCGACGAAATGTGGGGGGAGGCGGTGCTCACAACAAATTACTTGCTAAATAAACTACCACACAAGAAATTGGAGCAAACTCCTTATGCATTATGGAATGGTCGAAAATCTTCCTACAAATTCATCAAAGTGTGGGGGTGCCTAGCAAAAGTAGCAATATCATTACCTAAAAAGGTAAAAATCGGTCCAAAAACCGTGGATTGTATCTTCATAGGATATGCGACTCGTAGTAGTGCCTATAGGTTCTTAGTGCACAAGTTTGAAAATCTAGATATTGAAGTAAATACAATCATGGAATCAAGAAATGTCACATTTTTCGAAAACTTTTTTCCATTAAAGATTAATGCTAATGGAAAACGCTCATTTCCTTGGAACACAAGCGAAGATGAGAACGAGGTCCCTATGGACATCATCCATAAGAATCATCAAGATGAACAGGATGATGACTAAAACGTTTATAGTGGATAATGAACCACGAACGTTCAAGAAAACAATGTCTACCCGAGAAGCTCCTTAATGGTAAGAAGCCATTAATGGCAAAATCTCTTCCATTATGCAAAACCATATTTGAGAATTAGTTGACCTTCTCAAGGGGTGCAAACCATTGGGCTGTAAATGGATTTTCAAACGGAAATTAAAACCCGATGGTTCCGTTGATAAGTATAAAGCACGACTAGTCGCAAATGGGTTCAATCAAAAAGAATGTGTTGATTATTTTGATACTTATGCTCCGGTGACTCGAATTACATCGATTCGACTAATAATTGCGTTTGCAGCTTTGCATGGTCATAAAATACATAAAGTGGACGTTAAGACGGCATTCCTAAATGGGGAACTCGAAGAAGAAATTTTTATGAATCAACTAGAAGGGTTCGTAGCTCCGGGCAACGAAAAGAAAGTATGTCTGTTGGCCAAATAGTTGTATGGTTTAAAGCAAGCACCAAAACAATGGCATAAACGGTTTGATAATGGGTTCAAGATCAATGAATGTGACAAATGTGTGTACGCCAAAAATACACAACATGGTTACGTTATTATCTGCCTCTACGTGGATCATATGCTCATTATTGGCAGTAATAACAACATGATCAGGGACACCAAGAAAGATCTTGGGGTAGCTGATGTCATCCTAGGTATTAAATATCTAGAACATCTAAGGAGATCATACTATCACAATTCATTGCATTGAGAAATTACTGGAGAAATTCAACAATGGTGATGATAGTATTGCAAAGACTCCAATAAACCCAAACTTTCATCTAAAAAAAGAGCCTACACGAATGTGTATCTCAGATTTAATACTCTCGTGTTGTTGGAAGTCTTATGTATCTTACGAATTGTACACAACCAGATATTGCTCAAACAGTCAATTGATTGAGCAGATTTACTAGTAATCCAAGACATGATCACTCGAAGGCTATTGTAAGAGTTCTTAGATATCTATGATATACTAAAGACTATGCATTGCACTATTCAAGGTATCCAATGGTAATTGAAGGTTACAGTGACGCCAACTGGATATCCGATACTAATGACTCAAAATCCACAAGTGGATTTGTATTTACACTTGGTGGTGGTGCTATCGCATGGAAATCTTCCAAATAGACTTGCATTGCAAGGTCTACAATGAAATCAAAATTTATCGCTCTAGATAAAATAACGTAGGAAGCCGAATGGTTACGAAACTTCCTAGAAAATATTCCATCTTAACCACAACCAGTACCAGTAATATGCATCCATTGTGATAGTTAAGCCACAATTGAAAGGGCACAAAACAATACGTATAACGCTAAATCACGACACATATGAAGGTGTCACAATACTATTAGGCAACTTTTCTCAAATGGAGTGATCACCATCGATTATATTCGATCAAAAGACAACCTAGCGGATCCATTAACTAAAGGTTTGTTTAGAGAGCAAATATGCAGTTCATCGAAGGGAATGGACCTTAAGCCTATGAAGTAAAGAATAATTTAGCGAAAAACCCCACCTAGCTGATTGGAGATCCCATGGTCTAGGTTCAAAGGGACAACCAAACTAAATGAATTTTGATGTTAACATAAAAAGATTTAACTGCTACACATTCCTATGGCGAAACACACTAGTGTTATTTGTCTTGGTTTAGGGTAAGCTTTGCTTTTAATGATTCATATGACTTGATTTATCAAGTAGAGTACTGACATAATACTCTTTATAAGAAGTCACCTATGTGATTGTAAAACTAGCCGATTTTATGAGAATTTAGAGGCTGAAATTCTCTAAAGCATTAGCAGAACCAGATAGTTCAGGGCCAAAATGAACACAACCAATTAATCAAACCATGTTTGGGGGTAGCTGTGTGATTACTATAGTTTTGGATGACATCAGACACCAGTCAATTCAAGACACTCAAGTCACTGATTAGTAAGTCATCCCGATTGTATATCATAAGGAAAAGTTCAAAGCCAAAAGCCACTTATTCCAGTGCAGTTACTCTCAGGTGTATTTATGTATTATCTTCGTGCCATCAACTTCCATGATATCTCATTCCAGGTGGGGGATTGTTGGAAACTTGTTTCTAATAAAGACTTGAATGAGGAAGTCATGTAGGTAGTTAGTGGGCAATCTTACATTGGGAAAATAAGGGAGTGAGCTCTACCTTATATAAAAGAGAGTTTAAGCTGATGGTTGGCCCTTAAGGCCACTACACTTTTGTGTAGGAGGGAAGACTTAGTCAAGTGCATGTCCAAATACACGCGCGCGCCATCGTTGCCTGCCGGCTCGGCTTGGCTTGGATTGGTTGGTCGGTCGGCTGGCTGACTGACTGGCTTGGCCCATTTCCTTTTGTTGTCAGTCCACTTAAAATGGCAAGTCAACCTAAATCAATCAGTAGGTCCTACCTGCTGGTTCATTCAAAGAAGTGTTTCCCTCAAGAATTCAAACCGCGTCTTAGACGCGTGTCCGTAGTTTAATCTCAAACATTATGTCTGTTCGTTATTAACGAAAACACCTACTCTCAAAAAACGCCTCTCTCATATTTAAACAAACTAGGGATTTCATGATTCGACACCATTATTTTCCCTTCTCTCTCTTTCTCAAAATTCTTTCTGCCGTAAATACTATAACAGATATACAACACCGGTTTCGATTCACCGGTAATTGAAGTTGGAAGGAATTGGCCTCTTAAATTACGTAAGATCCACGATCGTGGGAGAATTTTGGCATTATCCGTCCATTCCAGTAACAACGCCAATTTTGTCTTAAGGAAAGAGATCATTGATCTCGGTGGACCTTAAACAATTCGTTTTTCTAATCAATCTTCTGCAGGAACTAAACATCGCCCCTAACACTAACGACGTCAGTGTACTGAAGTGGGGCCGTTTATTTCCACCAGAATGTTTGGCCGGTTGGGAAAGTGAAAAAGAGCTTTGATTTGCCAAGATTGAGAGGAATCCATTGGGATATGAGGAGGGTATTCTTGGAATTGAGAATAGGGAAAAGGCTTTTTCAGGGTTTTTTCTTGGGAGAGTATGAGATGGATTTGAGGGTAGAAGGGACGATGGTGGTTTATGGGGTTGGAGGAGTGTCGGCCATGAATAGCTAAAGATGAGGAATTCAGGGTTTTGACTTGAGAGAGAGAGAGAGAGAGAGAGAGAGAGAGAGAGAGACTTGTAATTGAGGATTTACAATGTTTATGAAATCAAATTGGGGGAAGAAGATGAAGGTATGAAAAAAAAATAAAATACAAATGATTTAATTGGGGGTATTTTCGAGTTTTTTAGAAATATTTAGGCGGTTTATCCAAAAAAAAACAAACAGAGTAACGTGACACTTTTTGTAAAATATAGTTACCAAAATGTAAAAAATGGTAATAGAGTGAGCTTAGCGGAATTTTCGAAATAGTAGAATGACTAAATTGAGAATTAAGTCTGTAAATAAATTAAAATTTTGATATACTTGGATCAACAAAAAAGAAGTATTAATTAGCTTTCATTTAAATTAAACATTTAAAAACTTTTGTTGTTGTTGATGTAATTGAATCATGATTTAAATCCGATCTGATGTGTTAATTTTTTTTAATTAAAAACAAGATCTGATCTATTTAGTGCTTGTTTGTTGCAGCTTATTTGGAGTGACTTTTGGCTTTTGACTTTTAAAAAGTCATATTTAAAGTGTTTGTTTCAGATTATAAGCCAAAAACCAATAAGGAAGGTACAACACCCTTTATGCATTGAAAAGCCAAAATTTTAATTTTTTTTTGTTTTTTGTTTTAAACATGAAGACAACTATTCATTAATAAATATTTGATCATCCTCATTTTATCCTTTTATGAAATATACATAAAAATATGAATACTAATTTTCAAGTTTTTTTTAAACAAATAATTATAACAACTTATAAACAGCTTTTCAACATCTGTAACAAACAGTTTCTCATGCAATTAGCCAAAAGTCATTCAGTCACCAACTTAAGCTATCAGCTATAAGTCATAAGCCATCAGCCACAGCAAACAAACCCTTAGTATTTGGATTCAGCTTAACTCATTTAATAAGTTAACACGTTAGACATTAAAGTCCTTGACGGGGGTTAATATTCTTGATAGAGGTTACAAATCTATCAATTTTTTAAAAGTCCATTCATGTAATTGATTGAAGTCGCATCACACACACACACACACACACACACACACATATATATATACAAATTTACATTTTTCCCTCCAAAATCGTACTTTTGAATTTTCGATTTTGAGTTACCATTTCATTATTTATATCTTCTATCTTCTCCGGTTGTATTTCTCATTCTCTCTCCCGTCTACTTCTTATTTTCTCTCTCATCACCACCATCTCATCTCTTTTAATTATATTTAAATATTTTTTCTCTTTAAACATAAAAAATAGTAACTAAAACAAAAATAATAGTTCTGGAGTCAAGTAAACAAAAATATAAGAGGTTAGTAAAATAAAAATAATTTATGGAACATGCCACTATAAAAATAAAAGTTACAGAATCAACAAAACAAAAATAATTTAATACGGAGGTTAGTAAAATAAAATAATTTACAGAACAAAAAGTTTTAAAAAATTCATAAAAATATATATGTAAAACAAAAATATGTTAGTACGATAAAAATATTTGATAGAACACAAATAATAGTTACAAAGTCAATAAAAAAAACAATTTAAACTGAGGTTACTAAAATAATAAAAATCATTAATGGAACAAAAGTTTATTATTATTATTTTTTGTAAAAATAGCTATGTAAAACAAAAATACATTAGTTAAATAGAAATATTTGATGAAACAAAAATAATAGTTACGGGGTCAATAAAACAAAAATAATTTAAACTGAGGTTAGTAAAATTATAAAAATAATTTACGGAACAAAAGTTTAAAACAAATTCTTAAAAATCGTTATGCAAAACAAAAATACGTTAATAAAATAAAAATATTTGATGGAACAAAAATAATAGTTACAGAGTCAATAAAACAAAACAATTTAAACTGAGGTTAGCAAAATAATAAAAAAAAATTACGGAACAAATTTTTTTCGTAAAACTAATTCTTAAAAATAAAACAAAAGTAATAGTTATGAAGTCAATAAAGCAAAAAAATATAATAGAAGTTATTAAATTCAAAATACTTTACAAAACAAAAATAATAGTTAAAGGTAAAAATAATTTCGTTAGATTTTAGCTTATTTTCTTCTCAGAAATTACTTTATTCAAAAAATACAAATATAATTTAATAAAAGTAATCATTCAAAAGGAAGAACTTATTTGAGTTCAGATTCTATTTGTAAGACGGAAAAAAATCAAGTTTGTTTGAAAACATTCATTAAACCAAGTTTTTAATTAGTATAACGTGTTCTGGATTGTCAAGTCATGAATTGACACTTAAAATTAGAGTTCCAGTAATGCTATTGAGAAATATTAACCATGCTGCGAGGTTTTGCAATGGAACAAAACTATTCATTATAAATCTTAGAGATCACATTGTTGAAAGTTGAAACAAAATTTTTGAAACGAAGCAATGCTGGAGAAAATATTTTTATCTCAAGATTGTCATTAACTTTATTTGATGTAAGCAGGGTTGGCCCAGCTGCAAGATATGTGAGACCATGACCATGGTCCCCTAAAAAATACCCAATTTTTCGAGCCCCAAATTTGAAAATTACCTTTCGTGTTATTAAAAAATAATAATAATAAGTCCTAAACTACCTATTCAGCAGAAATCACTTTTTTCTTCAATTTTTATTAATTAATTTTATTATTAAAGTATGTTATGTGACCTATTTATTCTATTTTTTTGTTTTTCTCACATTTAATCTAGTAATTTTGCCATTTTGGAATTTGGAAATTTAGATTCTATGATTTATCATATAGTTGATAAATCATAGATATGTATCGTGTATCGAAATTTTAATTTTATGATACATATTGGGAAAAGCTATGTGTATCGTAGGTACGCTATGTATATAAAAATACACAATTTTTAAAGATATTCTATTCAAAATTTTAAAATCGATATTTAAGAAGAGCAAGTATAGGTAGGTGTAATTGTATTGAGTTAATTTTTGACAAAATTATAATAATTAAAACCATTATATTTGTAAATTAAGACTCAAAACTTGTATTTTTAGCAACTTAGACCCAAATAATGGATTTTTTAAAAGTATAATATATATTTTTTATCTGTGCAAGTCTAATTATAAAACAACAATGTATACTATATACTAAAATAGAGAAAATATACTTGATAACTAAGAAAGTTGTTTGTTTGTTTTTTGAGTGATAATGAAACATGATTTTTTTTTTCATGTGTTATTCCAATGACTTTGTAATGAAATGTTTTTTTTAATATTCTATATTTGTTTCTTTAATTTTTTTAAAAATAGAAAAAAAAGGTTACAAACGAAGTACCCTGTTCGATTTAATCGTCCTTAGGCCCCATATTTTTACAGGGCTGATCTTGGATGTAAGACTATCTTTCAAGTTTCAGAGAAGACAATTTCCATTGCTGATATCATATGCAATGACAATTAACAAGCGCTAAAGCCCATAATTGCACGTATGTCTCTTTAAAAAAAAAAATCAGTATTTAGCCATGAATAGTTATATGTCGTAATTTCTAGAGTAACAAATTATTTTGGTTTAAAGATATTGATATGCGGTGATGATAAAAAACTAACTAATAAGACAACAAATGTTGTGTAATAAGGAATTTTTTAGAATCTAAAATGATTAGTGATATATTTATGTGCAATTGTTAATAAACAGATCCTCCTTATTTTGTTTATATACGATTTAGTTGACGTGCGCTTAACGCACGAGTTAAAAAAACTAGTTGATGATAATAAAGGTGTAATATCTATATTATAAACTAACTGACGGTCTTGATCGAATTGTGCTAAATATAACTGATGATTTAGATTAATTCGTAAGTATGTAAGTTACAAATGAATCCCTCAGTTATGAGTTACAACTCATGGTCTAACTGACGGCCATGATCGAATTGTGCTAAACGTAACTGATGATCCAGATTGATTCGTAAGTATGTGAATTACAAATGAACCATTCACTTATAAGTTATGTTTAAATTACTCCTCTAAAATTACATATAAAACCTTCAGTTGTGAGTTTTGTTTGAAGTACCCTGTCAATTATGAGTTTTGTTTATCCCGACCATTCATTGAACTGATCTCATATCGACACCGTGCCTATGGCACAGAAACATATACTAGTATATATATAAAAAATGATGTTACAAAATAGAGTGACGTTATTCAGACTCAACATTCCTATGAGTGTACCCCATCAAAATACTCACTTCATATTTTACCCATCATTCTTATAAACATACCCCTCCTTCCCTTCATGTGCATTCCCTTAGCCCTTTTTCTTCTTCTGAGTTCCAACCCAGCCACCACCGCCCTACCCCCATTGTCTCCTCACCATTCTCCCTCTCATCTCTCACGCTGGACTAGATCTGTTGATCTATCTCTCGATCCCATCTCCCAGATTCGGCTGTGCCCCTTCTTCCACCACCGGCCTCTTTAGCATCGATATCATCTCCTCCGGTCGGTCTGAGCCTACTCCAATAATCTTCAATTGAGCCACTGTAAAGCCAACCCCCCTTCCGCATTCTCCGACGAATCTCCATTACTGGCAAATAGCACCAGTGAGCTCGCTCCAGCCCATCTTCGACAAAAAAAAATTGGACTCATCATCTTCTCTCTCTCTCTCTTTTTCTGAATCTGGCTACACCACCCTTTTATCTCCACCCTAGATGCCGACCTCATTACCCCTTTATCTCCACCATAGATGCTGGCCTCCAGCCACATCACCCACCATAGCCATCGTCCCTCCTGCTCTAGCCGACCTCTTTCATCTTCTTTGGCTCATATCCGTCTCCATGGTTTCGATTTTGTCTCCACAATCCGACTAAGGGAGGGAGGGAGGGAAGGGGGGATGAGTGAGAGGGAAAAAGGAAGGGAGGAGAGGGAGAACAGTGAGAAGGCAATGGGGGTGGGGGTGGTGCTGGCTGGGTCGGAACTCAAAAGAAGAAAAAGGGGTAGGGGGAACGCACATGAAGGGAAGGGGGGGAGGGGTATGCTTATAAGAAGGATGTGTAAAATAGGAAGCGAGTGTTTTGAGGGAGTACAGTCATAGGAAGGATGAGTCTGTGGACGCAACGGATCTATGTATACTTCTTGGTGTCACGTGACACCACTAAGCTTAATATAAGTACTTTTTTTTTTTTTTAGTATTTGTACATGTAATTGTTCTGATTGAATTAATTTATGGTGTGATATTAAGGTTACTCTTTTAAATTACCTGTGATCAAATCTCATATATTGAGTGAAGAAAAATTCATTAATATGTTTCATCCCTACAAAGAAGAAATCTTAGATACGTCACTAGTAGAAGTGATATGAATCGTAAATTCATTACTAGATCTGCTACTATATGAACGTGCGTTTCACAAATTGGGTCGGCTCGGTTGTTATAAACTTTACAACGTGCCCACTTAATTGAAAAATAGAAAAAAGAAAAAAGAAAAAGGAAAGAGACAGAAGCTTTTCCTGCTCCCTTCTCATAAAAGCATCCAAATGGGAAAAATAGTAGAATAATAAACAGAAAAGGAATTATCTTTGCTTCTTATTTCCGCAAAATCATGTTCAAATTTTCCGCCGAAAGAGGTAGCAAAAGGACACCGTATTATATTACCCCAAAAACTTAACAAATATTATCATTTTACGATATTTTTTATAAAGCAGATTTTTTAACTCAATCTGTTATGTATTGATGAATTAAAGTATAATTAAAATATAATTATACTTATATCATAGATATTTGGAAAATAGAGGCCAAAATGTACGAAAATTATAAACATAATTATTTTAAAGTGAACTCTTTAAGTAAATAAAGTATAATTATATTTATGAATATTATCACTTATAAGAATTCCTGTGTGTTTTTATTTCATAGTTATATGTATAATGATTAACTTGGCGACGTGAATAACGTCATCTTCCAATTAAAACTTTTACTCAATTTGAGTATACACATAACTAAACTAAATCTTATTCATTAAAATTGTTTTTCATCTTAACTCTCGTATGCTTCGTACATCTGATTTACAGATTTGAGGAACGGGAACGGAAAAAAGGACAAAAGGATATTTTTCAGTTTTTGATAGCCACGCTTCTGATCTCAAAATAAATAAATAAAATATAACCATGCTTCATGAATCAAAATATGTTAGTACTGTATTACTTTAAAAAAGAATATATAATTATACCCAACAACATATAACAATGTCAAGGGAGTAAAAACTTAGGAAATACGGTTTTACAGGTAACGAATCTCCTAGACCCAACCAATTGTGTGCTAATGGATTAAGTCATAAATCATGTACAAACCACTTAAAGCACACGTAAAGTCATAAATTGTAAGTACTAAGGGCTTTGACTTATGCTGACTTTTAATGATGCAATGGTTACATTGAAAATCATGAGTCGTTATAATTATTTGTTAAAAAAAAACGTGAAAATTAGTATTCATATTTTTATGTATATTTCATAAAATGATGAAATGAAGACAATCAAATATTTATTAATGAATAGTTGTCTTCATGTTTAAAAAAAACAAAAAAAAGCTTAAAATTTTGGCTTTTTGGCTTTTGCCTTTTCAATGCATTGTACTTAAGAAACAAACATTTTAAATATGACTAAGCCAAAGCCAAATTAAGCTTATTACTTATTTCTACTTTTCAAAAACATCTAAATCCTCTTCTTCATTGAAATTTTATATATTCCAATATTACTCTTCTTAATAATAGTTATAATAACAAAAAGTAATTAAATTAATAATAATAATAATGAATAATAATAATAATTATATAATAATAATATAAGGAATAATAATAATATTAATACATAACATTATATGAATAATGATAATTTGTAATAAAAAATTATTAATACTAATAAATATAATAATAATTATATTAGTAATGATCTTAATAATAATAATAATAAATAAATAAATAAATGATAATAACAATAAAAGTAATATTAATAATAATATAGTAAAAATAATCGTAATAATAATAAGAAATTATAAAATTAATATTAATATTAATATTAATAAAATAATAATAATAAAGGTTATATTAATATTGTTAAAATAAATAATAATAAGGAATAATAATAATATAAATAAAAGTAATATTAATATTAATAAAATAATGATAATAATAATAATAAATTTACTATTAATATTAATAAAATAATAAACAATTAATAATGATAATAATAAAAGTAATAATAGTGATAATAATAATTATTATTTAAATTACTTATCAAAAAAATAATTATTTAAATTAATAATAAGAATAAAAGTAATAATAATAATAATAATAATAATAATAATAATAATAATAATAATAATAATAATAATAATAACATTTTGTGTCTTTATATTTGAATTCAATATTTTTTCAACTTACTAATCAAACACTCACTAACTTATGAAAGCTCATCAACACTTTCAAAAAATTAAATTAAATAGTATTAGTTATTAATTATCAGTCATAAGTTATATAAGTTATCAGTCATAAGTAATAAGCCATCAGCACATATTAATGAGTTAAATCAAACATGTCCTAACATGTTGATTATATTTAAACATTTTTGTAATTATGACCAATTTTAATACTAATAATATTTCCTTTAAAAATTAGACTTTTCAAATATAGACTTTTTGAATTGAATGGATGGAGTAACATTTCATTCTCTTTCGCTAAGAACTACCCAATATCAACTATATTTTCCCATTGTTCTAAAAATTGTTCTAGACGCTCCCCTAGGCCGCCCCACCTAGGCGTTAGGCATCACCCATGTGCCTAGAAAATCAAGCAAATTAAATACATACTTTTTAGAAATGCTTTTTAAAATTAAAATAATAAAAAACTATATAAATTTATTAAATCATGTATTGTGGTAATTTTTAAATAGAACTATGAAGTATTGGGTTGTTTTGATTCTTTTGAACATTGAACGTCAGAATGATATTGAATTATTGGTTTTACTTTTAATTTTTTATTTTGTGATGCAATTAAGAAAAATCAAAAATTAACGTAATTATGTCTTATGTCTAGACTCTACCTACACCCCAAGCGATAATCTAGCACACTGGCGCCAGGCTAATTTTTTTAAAACATTGTATTTTCCCATAAATTTGATTTTTCAATGACAGTGATACACATAGCTACCTACTGTTGGCCAATATAACCAACAAATAAATAAGTCCGCTTAAATAAAATCACAAAGAATCATGCACCGTGTTACTATGAGCATTCATTACTCCCCTTGTTTTAAAATTATTATTTTGTTTGACTTGATACACGGATTAAATAAAAAGATAAAGTGTTGATCGGTTCATTTTACTAAATTTTCAACTACATAAGGACCCCTTATTTTTTTTAAAATAGCATAAGCCCATTTTGGTTAAATTCTTTCTTAAATTCTCATCCATCCGAAGACGGATAAATATAAGCCTTCATAAGTCGATAGAAGATTTCATTTAGGCCAAATCACAATCGGAATCCTAAGCCCTCCAGACAGACATAAGAAATCCATATAAGAACGAGTTTCATTTGCCTTCTATTTTATTCATACTCAAATAGCATAAAAGAATGATTTCAATTTTTATTATTTTTCTTCTTCTTCATTATGTGTGTGTATGATTCAAATGAATCACTTTGTGTGTATTGCTATGCGTGCAAACTGTTCAATGAAATATCAAAATAAAAACTTGTTTGTTATTGGACACATTTTTGAATTAAAATGCACTACTTTTGATTCACAATGCATCATTTGTGAATCGGGATGCATCGTTTGGTTTGGGCTCGATTCCAATAGCCTAAAATATGTTATTCACCATGAACCTACTATTCCTTCTTATTGATGTAGAGTGAAAGCTCAATTCATTTTATTCACTTTGTCGCAACGCACAAATTGGATTCCTGATGTAGAAAGTTCCGAGGTATAATTTTGGATTTGTGATGCACAATTTGGAATTAGAATACAAAAGTAAATTTTGATGCACAATTTTGATTTCGTGATGCACAAACATGATACCCATGAAAAAAATCTTGATGCACAATTATAGATATGTGATGCATAATTTGGAATTAGAATACAAATGTAAATCCAGATGCACAATTTTGATTTTACGATGCACTAAATGGATTACTTATGTAGAAAATCCTGATGCACAATTTTGGCTTGTGATGCATAATTTGGAATTGTAATACAAATGTAAATCTCGATGCACAATTTTGATTATGCGATGCACTAACTGGATTACTCATGAAGAAAATTTCGATGAAAATTTTATATTTGCGATACAAAAATTGAATTCCCGATGCAATTTACAGGTTAAAATTGATGAGAAGGGACCAACCCGATTACTATCCTACGAAAATCTATCTACTTAACTATTAATATTGATATAAGGCGTAGTTGTTAATAAAACACATGTGTATGTGATGTGATTCATTACAAATAAGACAATTATTATAGAACAGATGAAAAAAAAAAACAATAATTTTGGGAGGGAGGGAGTTCTAATTTTTTAGTAGTCTTAAATATTTTAGTACCTATTTTTATCTTTAATTTTTTATCCGAATAATATCATGATTTGCATGGAACCACGAAAATATTCCTTCAATGTTTTAGTTAAAATTTAAATCAGTGAACTTACTGCATAATTTTTGCCAATAATGTTAAAGGTGTTGGAGTAATTTTGTAATTTATATGACCAAGATATCCAAAAACTTAATTCAAATATTTGATCCATTAATTTAAATTCGTTAAGCATTTAATTTGAATTAGTCCCACACAATTATGATCCATAACCAATGTTGGAGCTCCGAAATCGGGCCGTTTATACATGCTTATGATTGCATTGGGAGCATCATGATTGTGTGGGTCTAATTGTCCCATTGATTACAAAATTTAGCAATCATTATCGGATTTGCATACCATGAAAATTGACTGCTAGAGAAACTCGTGATTCGAGAAAATCATCTTTAACATCTCTCTCTCTCTCTCTCTAAACATGATTTTTAGCTTTTATAAGTCAATGCAAAAATGTTTAATAATTGTTCTGTCAGCTACTCAACTTACATAACTATATATGTTTTACGTTGGTCCACTTATAAGGACGTTACTTTTATTTTATTTAACTTCATCCGTCCCAAAAATAAAAAATAAATACAATATTTAAAAAAGTAATTTATTATATTATAAATATTAATAAAATATGTGATTTTTAAATGTCTTTGAGCATATGATCATAGTAAAAGTAGACAAAGAAAGTAAGGATAAAGTGGTAAAGTGTTTTCCTAAAAGAGAAAGTTTTGAAAGATGACAATTATTTTAGATCGAAAGAAAAAAAAGAGGAAGACGATAATAATTTGAAAATAGAGAGAGTATCATTTTAAAAATTTGCACACAAATTAGAAAAACTTATCGAAAGATTGATCTATCCTTATTTAAGGGCAATTATTCTTCATAAGTTACATAATTATTTTTCACTTCATCTTAATATTTCTCTTTAAACTATCATATTTTTTTTCTTAAAGTTTAAACAACAATGTCTTTACTCATCTCACTTTCTCTATAAATGCTTTGATATTGAAGACAAATGTATTTATAACACCCTGACCTCAAATCCTTATACGAAATCTAGGTGAAACGTGCAACAAACATGAATTACGCAAAGCCCAGCTAAACACAGGCTACAAAAGTTCAAATTATAACAACAATAACAATAATAGTACATAAATGCATAACACCACGACGTCCTACACAAGTCGGGAAAACTAACTCATCGAGTTACGACCCAGAAATTATACACAAAAGGCACTAGGACTATAGTTGTCAAAACGGGTTGGTGGGTTGGGTCAACCCACGGGTCAAGAAAACCCACTATATAACAGCGTGGGGCGGGTCGACCCGTCTAGATGATGGGTCAATAAAAACCAACCCAACCCAGCCCAATATGGGTTGTGGGTCAGATGGGTCAACCCACCAATTTTTCTTACCTAAAGACTACTTCTTTTATTTTCAATTTTCCATTGTTTTTCCACTTCCATGTACTATACAACCACTCAAAATCAAGTAACCAACTCAACTGTTGTCGGCTAACATAAAATAAACAAACTAAAACAATTGAATCTTCATTTCAGATTTATGCCAAACATTTTATGGGCATTCCTCTTACATGACTAAAAAAACCTTAGATGTCAAGACATGACTTCATGTATGATGGCATAGATCAGTATAATCAAAACTAACTGCTACATAAGAATTTAATAAACCTTAGATTTGTTACATATAAAAAAGTAAAACAAAAAACATAAAACAAAAAACAAAAAATAATAATAATAAAAGAAAATGAGAGATTACAAGAAGACTATTCTGCAAAAATGAAAGCTTACTAGGTAGGTATTCTCTATAAAAAAATTCTCTAAACAGATCAGCATGTTAAAAACCCGCCCAACCCATTTCAACATGTGACCCATACGGGTCCAACCCATATGACCCGTACTTTTATGGGTTGTCAATTTCCTAACCCAACCCACTATTTTAAGCAACTGTTTGGGTTGATCCAACGGGTCCCGACCCATTTTGACGGCTTTAACTAGGACCAACCAATTGATAAATAGTGCACATGCACGACGTTACACGTCATAATCAAAAGAGTAATGATATTCTTACCATTAGTGTTACAACTTGAATATTAAAAGACAAAGTTAAAAAGTCAATTATGCATTTCTCAAGGTAAGTTGTAACACTAGTGGTAACACTAGTTATAGGGCTAGCATTACTTTAATCACCAGTAACAATCAAAAGTCAAAGTAGAGCTTACATAACTCCATCAACCACGTCCTTATCAAACTAAACAAATACAAAAACTCATAACAAGTTATTACCCACAATACAACATGCTAAATCCCATGAGTCTGATCTCTTTGTCAGGGCCGACGCTGTGAAATTAGGGGTCTAAGGCCGATCATCTCGAACGGGGCCTTCCTATGTAGCAAAAAAAATCTATATTTTGATTAACTAAAAAACAATCAAACAAATATAAAAAATAATAAAAAAACACTTCATTGCAAAAGTTATGGGCTTAACACAAAACATATTACAAAGTACTATTTAAATGACGTTTTCTAGCACAATTAGAATCAAAATCAGTAATCAAAGAAGAATAATTAATTTTTTTAGTCATGTTCTTCTCAATAGATATCATAACTAGCCCATACAAGCGTTTTTGAGACATTGTGCTCCGAAGATAGTTCTTTATTAGCTTCAACTTCGAAAAACTTCCTTCCCTAGATGCAACTGTAACCAGAATAGTCAACACGATTCGGTAAGTAATTTCCGTGTTCGGAAAACAACCATTCTTCAGTTTCAAATAACTCAATACTTGGATAGGGCATCCTATTTTTGATGGCAAAATATATTTAACAAGTTGCAACTCTATAAACAAATCACTTTCATCCATATTAGGGGTGGCAAAATGAGTGTTATGGATAAATGGATAATAAAGCTATTATCCATGGTTATCCATGGACGATAGCCTATTATCCATTTATCCATAACACCAATTTTGCCACCCCTAATCCACATCAACTTGCTCATTATGTGTCAAAATATTTGAAAGATTTTTGCAAGAACTTATCAAACTTGTATCATCTGTGCACTTCTTCAAATCAAACAAGAAGCCAATTTATTTTTCGTACTCATGGAATTTCTTGAATCTCTCATCAAGTGAGGTGAGATCCTTGTCAACAATAAACAAGAACTACTCTGATATGAAACTCTCTTGTGAAGATAAAACGGCCTTTTCACTTGAAGCCTCATCAAAATGTCTTTTTCTATGAACCTTCATTCTTTCACGAAAAATTGGCTCAACATTCATTTCTCGAGCAAGTTATTGGGCTTTTATTAAAGCATCATAGAAACCATGCTCTCTGTATTCATGAAAACAAGCAATAAGTCCCTTCAATTGATCTACTGGTACATCGATATACATGTCTTCACTTTGAAAAGTCTTACTCACAATATTGACAACATATAGAACTTCGTACCAAATCATTGTGCTAACCAAGAACTCAAAGCTCCCAACTTCATGTACGACTAATGATTCTGCTTCACTAGATGTTTTAGGATCTTTACTAAAACTTACTAAATCAAACAAATCATCCCTGATTTTTGAGGCATTAAATTTGATTGGTTTAGCACTTTCAATGTAGTTCTCCCAACGAGTTTGAGACATTGGTTTAAGCGTAAGGCCATTCACATGTCTCTTCAATATGTCCCATCGTTTTGTTAAAGATGAAAAAAAAATGTATAAAGGCGTTGAACCATGCCAAAATAACTTTTAGTCATAGGCGATGAATTATCCATATCACACAATGCAAGATTCAAACTATGACAACCACGAGGTGTGTAGAATGCTCTAGGATTGATGCTAAACAATCTACTTTGTACACCATTATGATGCCTTTTCATATGAGCACCATTATCAAAACTCTGCCCTCGGATGTCTTCAATGTTCAATCCTAAAAGATATAAAGCATTTTCAAGTTTTGAAAAGAGCCCCATTCATCTTGTACCATCAACTTTTATAAATCCCAAGAAATACTCTGCAACTTTAATGGGGGAATCAGTGTCTTTCACACACCAAATGAGTAAAGACATTTGTTCTTCATGACTTACATCAGGTGTACAATCAAGTATAACTGAGAAGTATTTTGTCTTCTTTATATTTTCAATGATAGAACTTTTCACCTCATTAGCGAACAACTAAATCAGTTTGTTTTGAATTTTTTGGCTAAGGTAGTGATATTGAACTTCCTTGTTTTGAAAACGCCAAAAGTGCTCTTGCATTATAGGATCAAACTCTGTAATCATTTCAATCATACGTAAGAAATTTCCATTGCCTTCCTCATAAACCTTCTCCTTATTTCCCCTAAAGGCCAATTTTTTTTTTGCAAGACTTTTAACTACAACCATCACTCGTATGAAAACTTGCCTATGGATGTTCTTTCTCTCTCATAATTTGTTCTTGTACACTTTTATCAGTTGTATGATTGCGCTTTATTCTTATATCCAAATCAATCCATTTTTGCATGCAAACTATGTGTTCATTGTTTGACTCATGTTGTTTGAGCCGGATTCCAACATTATTCAATCTCTAAATTCGGTACTAGTCAATTGAGAATCTCCTTCTTTATCCATAAAAAGCTTACAACAAAAGCAAAACACTTTATCGAAGGATCTTGAATAGACAAGCTATTTTCTATCTTGTTTATCTCCATTAGGCAAGCGGCGAGTATAACAAACATTTGAAAAATGTCGCTTTCTATTTGAGTCATCCCTTAGATATTCAAATTCTTCCAGTTCAACTCTTGTTGGTCCTTTCTCCACCAACAAACCTATGAGCTTATGCTCAATTGACTTCCAATTATTTGGATCATAAATGTCTAATTCTAAAGGTTCTTGATGGTCTTCTTGAGTCGGAGGAATGTCACTATTGGCCCTTTCTCCTTCCCCATGTTCACTATTAGCCTTATCTTCTTTCTCATGGTCATTATCAACGGGATCATTATGGTTCACATTTACTGCTTTTTCGCGCACCGAATTTTGAAGAGAAATTGTTTCAGTTTCACCCAACTTACTAGAGGTGAAATACTTGTTAAAAGAGCCACTTAACGCTTGTGTTAATTGTTCTTGTTTTTGCTTCTTCTTCCTTTTGTCATTTCCACAAAGTTACTTCCATGATGACATTTTTTCTACTTACAATAATTGAGATCAAAGCTTACGAACAACTAACAAAAATATTCAAAAATTTATCAATTTCTCTATTTTAGAATTATATTATGTGTTCAAATAATAAATGTTTCATTAGAATAACACAAATTACCAACAACTCACTCATTTACATACTTAATAACTTGAATGCCCGAAAATTGGGGCAAATGATTCACATACTTAAAAGTTAATAATTTATTAAATCAATTAATAAGTTGGGCAATTAATAAATTAGGCAAATGGAAGAAATTGTAATTTGTACTCACAGACAGTCACACAGTTTCCAAATTCCAAGCAAATAAGTAAAGCAATTTCACATTATTCTTTCATATTCAGTTTGGCAGTTTCCTATTTCCAAATTCCAAGCATTGAAAATTGAAAATTGAAATTGAAGCATTATTCAGTAACTCCAAGCAAGCAGCAAACATGAAGAATTGAAGATTGAAATTTGAAGCATTTATTCAGTTTCAAAGAAATTGTGAAAAAACAAAGAGAAGAAAAGTAGAAAACTTACCGTGAGTTTCCAATTCCGTCATGTGCGATTGTGCGTTGATTACGTTCATGGGTACTTGGAGCCGGAGCCGGAGGCTGGACTGAACGGTTAGGCGACTTAGGCGAATAGGCGTGGTCCACGTTTGTTACATCAATCGTATTTATGGAGAGGAGGAGCTACTGCCATCGTGAGTTCGTTTTTTGGGGTTTAGTCGTTTAGAATATGGTTGCCCCTAAGGGGGTGGCTCAGTGGTAGACATGAGGCTTCACAATGTGTGAGGTCTTAGGTTCGATCCCTTCCCATGCCCCCCTTAGGAGGAAAAAAAAATATATGGCTAATTTTTTAAATAAAATAATAGGCAAATTTTTATGTGATTTTGGGGCCCAAAAAAAAGGGGATTTTTTGGGGGCCCTAGGCCATTGCCTCACTGGGCTTGTGGGAGGGTCGGCGCTGCTCTTTGTATCTAATTCCTTGATAGCTGCACACTAAAATAAACAAATACGGGTTGGGTGATAATTTAGTAAATTACTATGTGGAACTACATGTCATGTCATCATGCAACAATTCATGACTCATCCAAATCAATCAAGTAAAGAAATACATATACTTGCACAACACCATGTTGATCATTCGATAATGCACATTGTCTCAACGTAAAAAAAATCCGTAAACTAGGATATATATGTAGGAGAGCTTTCCATCTTATCCTGTTACTCAAACTCTATAGTTGTGTTGTTGTTGCTGCAGTACACACGCTGAACCACGTCTGAACTGATATACGTACTCAAGAACCAACTCCTTGCAGATTGTCTCGGAAACAAGGACACAAATACTTCTAATAGTCATACGAAGCTTAGCTGACCAAAGTCATGCATATTGTTATAACAGTGGGGCTACTTCCTCACTGCAACAGATAGTGAAGGCTAAGGGTAAAATGATGACCCATAGCGATCTTTAACAAATGACATGTGTCGTCCTATTACCAACACATGCCAACTATGTCGGCTGGACTCAATGCAATGAAAACGTAAATATTTACATGTAATAAACACAACCATTGAGTCCCAAAGTAGGGGAACTCAATATGTATTCCAAGTATGAATATTTGTTCGTAAATAAACACCAAAACATGTATTTGCTTAAAATAAATACTATAGCTAGATTCTAAGTTTCTAAGTCTAGTAATAAAATCCACCAAATTCCCAGTAATCATTCTCGTAGTAACTTCAAAATTTATTAACTGCATCAATTACTCCAACCATCGTAGGAACATAAAATGTGATATGTGTAGTTAACCACACATCACCATAAAATTGTAATTGTTTCCGTAGCTAATAAACACCAAGATCAACACATGGGTAGTCCTTTAGTCCTACCACACTTAACAAGAGTCCGTAAATACCAGACATCATAATCAAGTGCAAACATAGGTCAATACCACCTCTTCCACATAATACTATGCGACTACCTGGAAGTATTTCAACATTACGACTTTTACATATAATATTGTCCATTGTTATCTGTCAATGTTGAACACTAGACAACACAAGAGTAGGTCGATGACTCTACTATACACAATACACTAATTTGCTGCCACCGACAATCTATATAAATCACAAACTTTATAATTTGGTTAATAGATATCCCGTACCCAATTACTGTACCCATGATGACAAGAGCTCGTTCTCCATCCCGCTACTCATAACTATGTCAAACAATAGTTACGAGTACTTTAACTCTATATATAAGTCTCGTAACTTATCTACGAGTACCTTAAATTGGGTTAGTTACTCTCCACCAATTCTATACCCAAACTTGCAAGTCTCGGGTTTCAAATCAATTGTAGGAACAAGTCATTAATGCCTACTACTTAGCAAATATATGACGCACAAATTTACAAGTATTTGATCCACACAATACTGTCCCGTAGGCCGTAACTGATTTACAATTACAATATATATCTAAGTAGTCTCTTGGAACAAGTTCTACACTGAGACCTAGCCACATCTCTTTTAAGCGTAGAGATCAATTACACAATTTAGATAATTTAGTTCTCTTAAGTACTGACTCTACTGAATTATAAACACATAACCTATTTAGTATTTATTTGTTGTAACATCTACTCATTAACATATAGTTATTTCTACTCATAATTAGTACAAATTTGTTGTCATTCAATACTGGTTTAAGAACATCTAATAATTATTACAATTTCACATAATTGGATTTCAAATACTATTTTTATATTTTATAACATCTATTTAATCTACAATTTACTCGAAACTAATTATTCCCAAAACTTAATAATTTAGCATAGTAATAATATTATTTAAATAATTTTAATTCTTTGTCGGAACTAAATTACTAACTTGACTTAATTATTAGTCAACTCAAATTTGACTCAGTGCAGTCAATTACAATATTGCAATGTGTGAGTGCCCCGTTTCATAACCTTTCCCCCGCTTGGTGAAAAGCGGTGGTTTCAAAACCTTTTAAAGTGCGTGGAATACGCTCGGCCTCAATTGTGGACTCAAAATGTGATCAACAGAGTCGTCATCTTCATTTTAAGGAAAACAAAGAAAAATCAAAGATAACCCGATTTGTAAAGGGTTCGGAGGCTAAGTTACGAGGTGGGAAGGGGTTAGGCACCCAACTCGCCCTTTCGGTCTCAAAATAGTTTTTGGGCTAAATATGCTTTATATATATATATATATATATATATATATATATATATATATATATATATATATATATATATATATATATATATATATATATATATATATATATATTTATTTGACAGTTGAAATAAAACATTTAAAATAATATAGATCTGTATATATATATATATATATATATATATATATAAGGAAATAATTACAAACTTACAGCAGTCTCCTTCCTGGAGTTACAAATACATTTATAAAAATTTGGCCATAATAGTGGTTCTTTTTAGTGTTATTTTCTATAGAATTCCGGGCAACACAACTGCTTATTTTTCTTACATTTGACTAGTCTAAATAACACTTTTTATAAAATAAAAACTTTAATAAACCTACCTCTTGAAAGGTGGGGGTTTTATCCCGTTCCAACTACTTTCTGGTTGGTCATAGGGTGCGCTTGCTCTGTCTTTCAGGGAGAGTGAGTCTTTTTATTGTTGTGGGGATTTGGGCAGGGTGACTGCTTCGATTAGTTGTTTTTCGCCTCGGGATCCAGGTGGCACAACTGCTTGCTTTACTGGTGTTGTTTGCTTGCTGGCGTCGGAAATCGGGCAGAACAACTACTTGCTTTTTGCTGATTTGACGTTTGGATTCGGGCAAGACAACTGCTCTTTTTGAGATTTTTGGACTGGTGGAATAAAGCGAAATCCTAGCATGGCAGCTAGGTTTCATTTTGACCGGAGAGTTTTAGTGTTTGGGGGAGATTTGGCAGAGCTTTGGGATTAGAGGAAGAAATTCCTTCGGCATTCACTCGAAAGAGTAGACCGCATAGAGAATTTTCACACAGTTAAAATTTTACTGTATGCTCACTGTGTTAATTCTGAAAGCAGGATGCCTTTATTTATAGGCTGGGAATGAGGCTTCCTTCGATGTTAAGTTTTCCTTTCTGTGCTTCATCAGCTTGTACTGTGCGCTGAAAAGATTGCACTTTAGACTAACTGCTACAGTACATTTGGCATTGTTGGGCGCCGCACCCAAGGTGGTTGTGGACAGCGCCCAGGGCCATTTTCCTCTTCGTTTTGGCACTTTGGCCCCCCTGCAATTCACTGTTTATGCATCATGCTTTTTCTTTTGTATTTTCAACCCTGTAACTTGACATTCGTTAGTTCTTTAACCAGGTCTTGATATTTTATGTCATATCACATACTAGGGGTACGAAATTGAGGTGTCTACACCCGTTCTGAACCTTTCCACACTACCTGTGAAAGTGGGCAAGCTTCAAAACTTCGAGCGCGTGGAATACGCTCGACCTCAATACGTGGACTCAAAATATTGAACAAAGTCGTCACTTCTATTTTAAGGAATAAACAAAGAAAAATCAAATATACTAGAATGTAGGGGTTCAGAGGCTAAGTTACGAGTTGGGAAGGGGTTAGGTACCCAACTTACCCTTTCGGTCTTATAATTGGTTTTTAAAAGATAAATATGTTCTTTTTATATATTAATCAAGATACAACATTTATATATAGATATATGTGCAATAAATAAAACAAAGGAAAACTTGTACCAGCTATATTTTATAGTTGCAATAAAAGCAAATAAAAATAGATTATAGTAACGACTTGTTTTATAGCTATTTATGCTAAATATTTTACTAGCATAACGACTTATTTTATGTTATTATACTACTATAATAATATCATTTTAGACAAAAATGAAAATAACTTTAGGGTACTTACCTCTTGAAGCGTGATGGTTTAAACCCGGGACCACTTTGCTAAGGCGAGCTTTTAGATGTGCTTCTCATGTCCTCATGAGAAAGGAAGTTTTTTTTTTTGTTATTGCTTGTTGTTGTTGTTGTTGTCAGAATTTGGGCAGCGTAACTGCTTACTTTTGTTCCTTTTCACGTCGAGATTTGGGCGGCGTAACTGCTTACTTCACTTCTTTTCACATTTCCAACCAGGCGGAGCAACTGCTTGTATTTGTTGATTTGTTGTTGATGTCTTACCTAAAATCGGGCAGAGTAAATGTTGTGTTTATGGCTTTTTGGAGCAGGGGTTAGGGTGAGAACCTAATCAGACAACTAGGTTTATATTTGGACGACGGTTGTAAGTGTTTTGGCAGGGGTTACTTAGCATAAGGGGGAGTTTATATTTCAGCAGCTTAATAGCTCACTGTAAATTTTTCACAGAGCTCCCCATAAAAATTCCTCTGTCTTCTAACCTCTTGATCTCTCTTTTCTACATTGCACTGGTCTTGTATTTATAGGCTGCGAAAACTTAACCGCGAAGGTAAACAACATAAATTTTATGTTTGTGCTTGAACGAGTTGTACCCTACGCAAAAAAGAATGTACCAAAGAAGGAAAGCTACAATGATTTAAGCATAAATGGGCACCGCCTATAGCACTTTTGGGCACGGCGCCCAAAATTGTTATGAGCTGTGCTATTTCTTGCTTTGTATCTTGGGATTTTTCACTTTACCCCCCTTCTATTCAATTTTGTCCTTTTTCCTTTTTGTGTTTGTTCCTTTGGTGTTTTGAACCCCTTGAAAATTAACGTTCGTTAGTCCTTCTTGACGGGATTTAACATTTATGAAATATTACAAGTAGGGGTATGAAATTGGGGCACTTTTGGGCGCGGCGCCCAAAAGTGTAATGGGTTGCGCCATTTCTTGCTTTGTGCATTAGGATTTTCACTTTACCCCCTGCTGTTCAATTTCATCATTTTTCCTTTTTGTGTTTCTTCCTTTGGCGTTTGAACCCCCTGAAAGTTAACGTTCGTTAGTCATTCTTGATGGGATTTAACATAAATGAAATATTACAAGTAGGGGTATGAAATTGAGGTGTCTACACAATGACTTTATTTACACGTAGAAATTAATATATCATTCCCGCATATATTTCTTACTATCATACAGTTTGACTCTATATATTCATTTATAATACTATAACACTTTTAGGCCACAACCACTAATTATTAATTAACACATGACTATCTAATATCAATTACTCCCTCCGTTCTGAGCAAATACTCTACTATTCTATTTTTTGATATTTCATTTAAGGAGTTCACTTTCAAAAATTAAGATATAAAAGTGTCATTTTATTACTAATGAGCTACTAAAAGTAGGGGTGTAAGTGGTTCGGTTTGGTTTGGTTTAAGCAAAATCCACGAACCGAACCGCGCCTTATGGGTTCCAAAAATTTCAAACCGAACCGAACCGAAGAAGGATTGGAACCGAACCACTCGGTTCGGTTTGGTTTTGTGGTTTATGTAAATTGTTTTTAATCAACTTAACCATCATTAAGAAAAAAATAACAATAAGATTTTAATCTGGAATTAACATCAAAATTAGATAATAACCTAGTAAAATAAAATTATCATTAAGATTACAATGCAAGTTCCAAAATAAACGCACACAATGGAAGAAATAATAGTCCTTTAACAATCAAGATTTTGTTTGTTTAGTGTGTGTGTGTATATATATATAATGACTAAATCAAGATGATCTAAAAGTTTAGAATAATTAACAAATGATATATAATATAAATTATATAATAAATAAATAAAAATATATAGGTTGGTTTGGTTCGGTTTTGGGTTGATACCAAAAATCCTGAACCGAACCGAATCGAGCGGTTTTCCAATCGTTGAAACCGAAACCGAACCGTCTTCGACCAAAACGGAACCAAACCGACTGGTTTAGTTTAGTTCGGTTCCGTGGTTCCGATTTACACCCCTACTTTTCTTTAAAAAAAAATTAATTTCAAGCGGAGACTCTTTGCCCCAGACGAAGGGGATACTTATTTAACACATCATAATGTTTATAAGGGCATAAACGTCCCATAAATAAAGTACAAATATCGCAGGAGTTAGTTGCACAACTCCATATAATTTATTTCACTCAAACTTGACTCCGCAAAGTCAATTGTAATAAGAATCAACTCACTGAGAGTTAATAATTACAACTTCATAATTTTCAGGTCATAATTGTCATTTGTTGTATCACCATATTCCATTCTTATCGGTTATTCTACCGCTTAAACGAACTAATTATTTATGATATGAACAAACATACAAATTCCAAGATATGAACACACATACTAATTGTAATTTATTATAATTATCTTTAGTTTATTCTCTCATAATCCTATTGTATTTAGGTCTTCTAATGCCTTTAGTATTTAGACTTTCTAGGTTAACTTGAGTAGCAAGTATTGTAATCCGATAAATATGTTCGTCATATCAATTGAAAAACTATGTCATTATTCATAAACTTTATTATTCCCTACATGGTATCAGAGTCTCACTCTTAAAACCTACAACCACCAAACTTCCGCAACCCAACCACTGCCGCCCCTCCCTTACCTCGGCAACCTCCTAACTCTAAACCACCAACCTTTCGCAATCCTAAACCACCGCTGCCTTCCCTTCTTCTCTACCTAGGTATAATAGCATGGCTTCAAACATCATCAACATCTCAAACCACAACATCACCAAGCTTACACCTACTACCTATCTAGCCTGGAAGCTTCAGGTTGAATCCATGTTCATCGGTTATGATCTGTACAAGTTTGTCGATGGCACTTTCCTCTGTCCACCAACTATCATCACTGCCAACAATAAACAAGTCCCTAACCCGGCTTATCTCCCTTGGATGAGACAAGACAAATTGTTGTTCGGAGCTATTGTCAGCTTCCTCACCCCACCTTTAGTACTGCTCATTGACCAAGCGGCAACCAATTAGGATACGTGGATAATCCTTGCCAACACCTTTGTTCGCCTCTCTCGCGGGCACATCAAACAGATTAAGGACCAGCTCAAGTGGGCTAGGAAGGGTTCTCAATCAATTTCCGAATATATGCAGCTCATTAGGGGCAAATTTGATGAGCTTGCAGCCCTCGAAAAACCCCTCGACCATGAGGACCTCATAGAAACCATGCTCGGTGGCCTTAATGATGACTATCGCCAGATCGTCGACGTAGTTGAAAGCCGGGACACTCCTATCCCCTTTGATGAACTTCGTGAGAATCTCATCAATCGCGAGCTTATAGTACAACAAATCCATTAGACCTCGTTACCTTACCCAGCCACAGCCAATACGGTAACGACAGGGCACCATGGTATCCTCGCTCCCAACAGCCCACTCAGTTGACCCAGTTTCCTTGGTATCTTCCAGCAGCCCACTCTGGTCCTCACCAACAGCGACTTTACCTCAGGAAATGTCCAGCTTGCCGACAGTAAGGTCACATAGTTGTTTAGTGTCCTAACTTCCCGCTAGTTTCGTCCTCGGCAACAACCGCACCTTGCTTCTCTCCAAGAGCACATATTGCTACAACCTCAGACACGAAAAATCAAGGATGGCTCACATAGTCACATCTGACCTTGGTAATCTCTCCTTTCACTCGCCGTACATCGATCTCGATGACATCTCCAATTCTGACAGGAATCTCGCTATTGGATGGTCAGCCTAACCAAAGTTTCTTCATTAAAAAAACAAGCAACTCAATGATTCCTTGGTAACCCCAGCTCTAACAAGCTCGCCGACGCCCTCGCTTAACAGCTCGCTCCTCAATCAAATCAAGCTTCCTCGACAAACTAAGCTCGCCCTCCTTCGGAAGACTAGTTCGCCGACGCCCTCCCTCAATAGCTCTCTCCTCGAGCAAATCAGGATTCCTTGTTAAACCAAGCTCCCCCTCATCGGAAGACCAGCTTGCTGACGCTCTCCCTCACCCGCTCGCTCCTCGAGCAACTCAAGGTCTCCTCGGCAAACCCAACTCTAACCAGCTCGCTAACGCCCTCTCTCAATAGCTCGCTCCTCGAGCAAATTAGGATTCCTCGGCAAACTAAGCTCATCCTCCTCGGAAGATCAGCTCCTCGACGCCCTCCCTCCACAGCTCACTCACGCACGCTTTCCACATCTTCTTTACAAGATTGATCTTTCCTAACAAAGATCCATCTTATGAGGGCATATAAGAGAATAATATCTTTATAATTTATTATACTCCCTCCGTCCCTTAATAATCGTCCTGTTTGACCCGGCGCACAATTTAAGAAAAAACAATTGACTTGATTATTTATATTGGTTTAATGTGTAGCTTCCTTTAAAGCCCATGTGTATGTGGCCCATAATTAAAGTAGAGTGAAAAAGTAAGGGTAAAGTGGTAAAAATGATGTTCTAAAAATGTAAGTTTCAAACTAGACAATTATTTTGGGACGGACGAAAAAGGAAAGGAGGACGATAATTTAGGGACGGAGGGAGTAATTATCTTTAGTTTATTCTCTTCTAATCCTATTGTATTTAGGTCTTCTAATGCCTTTAGTATTTACACTCTCTAGGTTAACTTGAGTAGCAAATATTGTAATCCTATAAATATGTTTTTGATATCAATAGAAATGTTATGCCATTAGGTCAGAGAGTCTAGGTTGATATACTATCTTCTGAATTTTAATATAAAATATAAGTTTTTCTACATTCAACATTTACTTATCTTATATGTTTTATTTGTTAATTACTAAATTAGTACTCTGCTCATGAAAATGGTATGTACATCTTATGAAGATAAAAGCCTACTATTGTTATGTAATTAGATCAATCTATTTACGGTCACTTTAATCTTCAATGTTATCTATATTTGATGTCGATCCTTCCGCTGCACAACTCTTATTCTTCCGTAAATACTATAACACAAATTTCCAGCAGATTTCCAAGTCATATCTACTCTATTAGCTTCAGCAGAATGCTACTCAAGGAAATTGTTGATACTTGAGAAACATTTCATCTCTATTCTTAATTTATATGCAAAAAAAAGGTGAATTTTTTTAATGAAGGTTATATAGAGTATTCACTATCACTCTAGCCTATATAGTGAGCATAATAGAGGAACCAACAACTCCTAATACTGCCGTATCCAAGAATTTTGTCCAAAGGGGGGCACAACACATTTGGATAGAGATGGGGGGTGGTTGGCTACCTAAATTTTCTTATAGTGTTTTCTTTTCAATAATTTAAAAAAGACTTCGTCAATTAGGATGACTACTTGTGTTTTTTGTGTACTGACGTCAAAATCAACAAAGAATGAAATATACTACATAAAAAAAATTCAAATACAAAATAATCGAATGCTTTAAGATAGTAGGAATTTATCCCATGTCCTTTCGTAACTGCTTTAGGTGGAAACCTTATTAATATTTGTCAACCATGCTTACTATATATATATATATATATATAAATGTGTTAAAAAAATATTACTTCGACCTAAAATTATTGTCATATTTTTTCCTTTCTCGTTCATTTACAAAAAAATTGTATTGTTTAAAGCTTTCTTTATTAGAATAACACATTTATCATTTTACCTTTTTTTTTATTAGACTTATAGGCTACATACATATGAACTTGAAAGAAACTATACATTATACCAATCTTAATAATCAAGTTAATATATATTTTTTAATCCGTATATCGAGTTAAACATGACACTAACTTAGAATGGATGAATTAATACATATACTAAAGTTGAGAGTAAGGTACTTGACCCTACAAAATATGGTTAGATCGGTAGTAGGACTAAAATTTAATGAAATAGAGGTGGAACGAAGATGTGATAAATCTAGAAGATTTGAATTCCTTGCATTTTTCCATCATCTTAATCATTATTGCAAGGAAATTTAATAGGGAAGAATCGAGACTAGATCTTTATATTGAAAAATAATCTTAAACCAAAAGTTGTATGGAGTGAATAATGTGAGAAGCAAATTTACCTTTATAAACAAATCATCTTGTCAGCTTTAGTCTCGTCTGGTACAGCATTTTAAAAATTCAGTTTTTTTTAAACACAATGTTTTTAAAACGTAACTTTTTTCTTGTGTTTAGAAAACTGTTTCAAAATGTTATTTTATAAACAAAATAGTTGTAAACGCAACATATTTTTAAAATAATGTGCTTTAAAAAGCTACATTAAAATATTTTTAAAAGAAAAACGTTGTATTTTTTATCAATATTTTGATTAAAACACTTCACCAAACGAACACTTACTCGAATAGAGAGGCTCACTTATTTATGTTTGACCGTAGAGAAAAAAGAAAAAAAAGACTTTATGATAATTTTGTTTTCTAAACTGACGTGACAGGGAAATAATTAGGGGAAACATGCTTATGTGCTTTATAATCGAAGGAAGTGGTGAGTGGAGTACAGGTGAGGT
Organism: Codonopsis lanceolata; assembly: GCA_013146195.2. Taxonomy (NCBI): domain Eukaryota; kingdom Viridiplantae; phylum Streptophyta; class Magnoliopsida; order Asterales; family Campanulaceae; genus Codonopsis; species Codonopsis lanceolata. Next base: position 164,546,397 of record CM028378.1, read on the forward strand.
GGTAACTGCCCAAAAGGAGTTTAATATTAGCATGTTGCTTTTAACATGAGTGATTTATGGGTTTTTCCGTGCGATCTTTAAGTTTTTGACATTAACCTGTAAGCAATTATGAATTAAGATTTATGATAGACGTTCTAATTAATATTTTATTTTATTGAAAACAGATCATTTTCATCGCATCTATCGTAAAGTAGCAAGTCAACTAAATAAGTTAAAGTCATATCAGTTCTTCTCATTTATAAGATTTACTGGTACAACGAAATATAAATTGGAATTCTTTCAACGGAAAATTTCTCAAATATATGATTTAGAAATTATTTATTAATTATCAAAACTGTCTAATAAAACATTTAAAAGAGTATTTATATGTCCTAAAACAATCCAAATCTTAAAAGGAATAAATAAACAAAAATTATGAAAAACTCGAAAAACTTTCAAAGTCCGTAACAGTGCTTAAATAGTGTTTTTTTTGGCTTAAAACAAACTTGTCACGGGTAAACCCAATGAGCCTTGTAGGTCTCATTGAGAGTTTCGATTTGACATACGGCAGGTCTCGTGACTCATCCGGGATAAAAAAATTATGGCCAATTGATGAAAAACTCTTCATCATCTTGATTTCTACTATCACCTTTTTGGTTCAAAGTTACAACTAACATCTTTAAACTTCGACTTCTTCCCAAAGCCTTTGAAACCCTACAACTTTATCAGAAACGTGTCAGCTACATGTTCTGTATCATTTACATCCTTATAAAAATGAGAGATTGGTTATGGGAGCAAGAATCAAACTCTTGATAAACATGTTAAAGTTAAGATCACTATAATTGCAGGAATATCTTATTTTCAACCATAGAAAATATATGTACAAGTAAAATTTTTAGTGTATGTTGAAATGGGAGTTTGAATATTGCCTCACTCTTATCACTTAGGTTACGTGAACAGGCAGTCCCAGTTCAAACACACGGTTTTTTTTTTTTTTGGTGTGATTTCTTAATGATTGTGTGAAAAGGTAAGTGAGACATAAATAAATAAAAATGTAAACGGATAATTTTTTTTAAAAAAATCATAGTAAATCACAAAAAAAGAAAAAAAAAAACCAACCCAAACAGGGCCGCAATTAGTACCTCCAAGTATTTTTAAAAACTTTCTGTACCTTTTCACTATCCATGGGGTCATAAAGGAAAGGTAGTTCAGCTGCTCTGCTGTACAACTCAATATATTATTTAGGTTTTTCTTAGGACGGTTTGATAAGTTCTTTGAGTAATTCTTACGCATTCTTGAACTACCACGTTGGCAAGTGTAATGCCTGTGTGTATATTTATTTATTTATTTATTTTTATTTTGCTACAAATATTTCTTTAATCTTTAGAGCATCAACGATACTGATGTAAATATGAAAGAAATTAAATATTACTTCAGAATTATACTATTTTTGAAAAAAATACCTTTTCAATTTATTTAACTGTGGATTGACATATATCATCCAAAAAAATTCACATTATAAATAACAATACAAATTATTTATATTCTATTTAAAGATTATAAATAACAATTTTAAGAAAAACAATTGACTTGATTATTTATATTGATTTAATGCCAGTTCCTTTAAGCTCTTCCATAATTAAAGTAGTTTAAATGGAAAAATGATTCTAAAAGATAAGTTTTAAATTGACAATTATTTTATCTATAAACGATTATTTGACATATATTCTTGTCAGCATTTTTTTCTTTTAAAAACTCAATATATTAGTACATGTCACATAAAAGCAACCTTTGAATGTATCAAATTCAAATGCATCACTTGTAAAAAGCGGCTGATACTTGTAATAAGAATCAAAGGTGGGTGCCACCAAAATTTGATGAGGATCCAATGGGGATTGACGTGATGAAGATTGAATTGCATATGTCCCACAATCCTACCATACCAACTGAAAGTGGAGGATGAGATGGGCATTTAAAGTGAGACATGTTCTCTTACAATATCATCATGCTTTGGTTTAGTCCAACCTTCACTACGGCTAGGGTTCTAATCTAACATTTACAACATTTCAATTCGAGTTAAAAAAATGTTGTAGTTAGACCAAATAGGAAATATTTTGATTTAAAAGGAATTAATTTCCCCGTTCTTAATTCTTAAATGACTGTCTAGTTTTTATTTCTTACTAAACTTTTTTTTAAAAATCATTTTTGGGTTACTTTAGTCGTACATGTACATTAATATCTTTAATATATCACATAACATTACAATCCCGTACTAGAACGTGATAAATGTCAAAGGTGAAATTAATAAGTTCATACAAAAAAAATGAACATTCATTTGAGAATAAGTTTGAAAAAAGAAATGAAAAATCATTTAACGACAAAGTGAGTAAAAAAGAACGGTCATTGTTCTATAGAGAAAAAAGGGAAGATTGTTGCTTTGAGGATTGAAGCAAAAGAAAATCCTCAATTATAAAAGCAAAAGAAAGGATATAATTAGGCCAAAACTTAGGTATGTAGATAGAAAAATAATGAAAAGAAAAGAAAAAGGATGAGTAGAGATTGCAGATAGGGACAATCTAAAGAAGATGAAAAGATACAAAATCACTTTAATTTGTTTAAGTTTAATGTTTAGCCGTAGCTTCTTCCCAATTTTTTACTTTAGGCCAAATAACAAATTTTCCCCTAAAGTTTTCATCCAATCTCATAATGGTACCCAACCTAAGGTTTGTGTCAAACTCGTACCTGACGTTGCCAATTGTCTAATTTTCCACCCTAAGTCAGATGATCGTTTCATTTATAACATTAAATAGCACGTGCAACAACACGTGCGGAGTAAAAAAGACATTTCAAGAATTGTTTTATTTTTAATTCATAAAAAGTAAAACCCTAATCTCAATTCAAACAACTACCTAACAAACCCTTCCTGCTTTCAGATATGAAGTCTCATTCGAAAGGTAAGATCTTGAGGCGGTACCCTCATCACGGTGGTGGCCAAAGCTCAGAGTCAACCCAAAATCGGCCATAGACTTGAATTCCCCAGGAGGCTCACATTTCTTCGATGCCAGCCTTCAAAAAGGTATAGATGCTTGCCTAGGGAAAAGGGAGTCCTTTCCGACTAGTGCCCCTGTAGCTGCCCGTAGCAATCGTCGTGTCCAGTCTATCATAGCTTCGGCGCCACCTTCATTCAATTTGAGCCAAGCCCTATCTCTTATTTCCATTTTCTCTCTCCTCCTGTGAAGACCCACCAGATCCGATCATCTTCCTTCGATCCATCAAACGCACGGCCTTCGCAATTAGATAGTAGGATTCTGTGGCGCAAGTCTTTTGTCTTTCCTCCAAAGCTAAATATTAAAAAGAAAGGGCCTTTTTCGATTGAAGATGGTAGAAAGAAGGTTCAACAATGAAGAAGAATTTATCTTGGACGCAACGTCAAACTCCGTCTAGTCATCCTCTGATAATAAGAAAAGACTTCGGATTCCTCCATTTTCTTTCCTCTTAGGCGGGTCTCCCCCTCTCACATCAAACTCCTTCCTCTCTCTTATCTTCTGTTTGACGATTCCATCCAAATTATTGGGATATTGGTTGATTTATTCTCTCTTCCATGATATATCCAAGTACTGTGGGGAAGATGAAGAAATAATTTAATTTATTTTCTTTAATATTTTCTTTTATTTTTGGTTACGTTCTTTAATAACTAAGTGGGTTTAAAAGTTATTTGACCAAAATGTCCTCCACTTTAAATTCAAAATTATAAAATTACTCTTGCACATGATTGACACATGATCAATTTTGTTAATTTTGTAACGATCGTCACGGGTAGGGTGGAAAATGAAAAAAAAAATGACAACGTCATGTATAAGTCTAGCACAAACCTTAGGCTGAGTACCATTATGGGATTGAGTGGAAACCTTGGGGGTAAATTTGTTACTTGGCCTTTTCTTTATTTTTCAATCTTACCTTTTTAAACACACAGACAACATGTGTTTGTGTGAGAGAGAAAGGGGGTGTTCATATATACATATATTAGTATGTGTTTGGCAACTGTAAAGAGGGAGTTGATATTGCCTGCAACTGCAGCTGCCACTATTGGTGCATAATGGATCCAATGAATACATCATATCGGAGTGTTAAGACTTAGGGTTTGATGGAGGGAGTATTCATTACCATTTGGCCATTTGGGGTTGATCTTTGAAAATTTTGAAAAGCCTTTCTGAATTGATCAAGGACTGGAATAATCTTCACTCTGCTGTTTGATTACAAGGGGAAAGGTATTTATGTAAAACAAAATGGGAATAAACTAACTAATAGAAAACTAACAACCCCTAAATTTTACATAAAGCACCCTAAACAAACTAATATCACAAACCAAGGGCTGTAACTCTCCATATATATACTATTGATGAACTTTCTCCATTTAGCATTTGTCTCTCCAAACTTTGCACACTTCTGCACTTCTGTTTCATCCCTGAACTGTAGGTTATTCAACTTGTATTTTCCATAGTTAATACCCTCCCCACAAGTTGTGGGTATACATATACTGACAACTTGTAATCTTGACATAAACTTCCAATGCAAACTTTTTCCAAGAAATTTGGTGAAGATGCCTGCTAATTGATCTTTGGTGGATATGTGCTGTAAAACCACAAGACCTTTATTTATCTTCTCCCTTATGAAGTGACAATCCAGTTCTATATGTTTGGTTCTAGCATGATACACTGGATTGTTGGCCACTGCAATAGCTGAAGAGCTGTCACAATTCATGGGAATTGGCATAGGCAGATGAACTTGGAGATCTTTCAAAAGATTACTCAGCCAAACAACCTCACAACTGGCTGTAGCTAAAGCTCTGTGCTCAGACTCAGTTGAAGACCTTGACACAACAGACTGTTTCTTGGAATGCCAAGAAATCAAAGACCTGCCCAACATCATGCAATAACATGTAGTTGACTTTCTGTCATTGGGATTCCCAGCCCGGTCACTATTACAGTAGGCTTCCAGTTGAAGTTGATTGGATGATGGGAAATAGATGCCTTGTTCTGGAGAAGCTTTGATATACCTTATAACTGTATGGAGAGCCTTAAGATGAGTATCCCTAGGACTTTGAACAAACTGGCTCAAACATTGAGCAGCAAAAGCCAAATCAGGCCTAGTCACTGTCAGATATATTAGCTTTCCTACAAGCTGTCTATAGACACTAGGGTTATCCAGTAAGTTACCTTCATTAGCTAGGAGTTTACCATTAGGGTCAAATGGTATGGTAAGAGGCTTTGAGTTAAGGAGTTGTGCATCTTCAACTAATTCCATGGCATATTTTCTCTGGCTTAGATGAAATCCATCTGTTGACCTCATCACCTCAATACCAAGATAATACTTGATGGGACCGAGATTCTTGATGCTAAATCTGTCATGAAGAATTTGTTTAAGAGAATTAATAGATGATGAGCTATTTCCAGAGACAAGGATATCATCTACATAAACAAGAACACTGGTGAAGCTCAAGCCATCTTTTAGGGTAAAAAGAGAATAATCTGCAATAGATTGTATATACCCTAGATGAACCAATACTTCAGTTAACTTGGAAAACCATTGTCTAGATGCTTGTTTGAGTCCATACAGGGACTTCTTTAATTTGCAAACCTTGTTGGTATGCTCTTGAGCCTTGTAACCTGGTGGCAAATTCATGTAAACCTCCTCCTGTAGATCTCCATGCAGAAATGCATTGTTGACATCCAGCTGATGCACCTCCCAATTTTGTGCAGAGGCAATGGCCAGAATAGTTCTAACTGTAACCATTTTGGCCACATGAGCAAAAGTCTCAGAATAGTCAATTCCTTCCTTCTGATTGAAACCTTTAGCAACCAACCTTGCTTTGAATCTTTCCATAGTGCCATCTGAATTGTATTTAACCTTGTAGACTCATTTACATCCAATAGGTCTCTTCCCTTGAGGTAATGTGACAATTTCCCAAGTGTTGTTAGCCTCAAGAGCTTCGGTTTCCTTATCCATGACATCTATCGATCAATGCATATAGCTTTGATTGTATGATTGTGGCTCTTGCACAAGAGATATGAAATTAACATTAAACTGATATGAATGATGTGTGTGAAACATGTTACTGGCTTTGCCATATATGGATGACAAGACATAATCCTTTAATCTAACAGATGGGACCCTATTCCTAGTGGAGGTTCTGGGAATAGGGACATTGGCATTCTCATTGTCATTAGTAATCTGTCTATCAACAGTATGCTCATGTTGATTACTTTTGTGACCATTGATGTCATGTGAGGGATCATTGTCATGAGAGAGATTAATGTCAATGACATGTATATTATCAATGTCTTTCTCAGTCTTACCAAAAGGAAATATAGTCTCATGGAAGATCACATATCTGCTGGTGAAAACTTTATTAGTTTCAAGATCATACATGACATAGCCTTTTTGGCCTGTAGGATACCCAAGGTGAATGCATCTAATAGCTCTAGGACTGAATTTATCAGCAGGGTGAACACTAGCATAACAAAGACAACCTATAACTCTTAAATGATCATAAGTGGTGGCAGTTTTAAAAAGATGTTCATGAGGTGTTTTAAAATTTATGGCAGCAGTAGGTATTCTATTTATAATGTGAGTGGCTGCCAATAGACAATATCCCCAAAAATGAATGGGCAATCCTGACTGAAATCTAATGGTTCTGGACATGTCAAGTAAATGTTGGTGCTTTCTTTCCACCACCCCATTTTGCTGTGGTATGTCCACACAAGAAATCTGATGAACAATTTCCAGATTAGTGAGGTAAGGGATGACCTCTGAGTTGTAAAACTCAGTTCCATGATATGTCCTACAGTGTTTGATGGTGGTCTTAAAATGATTCTGAACATAAGCATTAAATTGTTTTAATAGAGTAAAGACATGTGTTTTAGTGAAGATTAAAAAGTCCACACAGCCCTAGTGTAGTCATCAACAATGGTCAAAAAATACCTACAACCATTCATAGTGGCTTTCCTATAAGGTCCCCACAAATCACAATGTATAAGATCAAAACAATGCTTACTCTTAATGCTACTGATATTGAAAGGAAGCTTATGTTGTTTAGCCAAAGGACAAATTCCACACATTTAAACACTTTCAATGTTTAAAATTTTGCTATTACAAATATGAGATAAAAGAGCAATCCTTTGAAGTGTGCTTAAAGAACTATGTCCTAATCTTTTGTGCCAACAAACAATGTCTTTATTCTTGGAGAATATGGAGCAAGCATATGTATTAGAAAGAGGAAATTCAGCCTTGAGGAGATATAGGCCCTGAACCAAATCACCAGTAGCTATGGTCTTGTGTATCTTTAGGTCCTAGAAAATGCATTGTGTTCCAACAATGAGAGTGTGACAATCAATTTGTAAATTGAGTTTTGAAATAGACAGTAGGTTGCATTGGAATTTTGGTATATAGAATACTTTATCCAAAATCAGGTCAGGGTTAATAAAAGCTTTCCCTATGTGTGTAACTTTGACTTTAGCACCTTTGGGCAGAGACAAACTTATGGGGTGAATAAGAACTTCAATGTTGTGCATGAGGGATAGGGACATGCATATGTGATCAGTGGCACCTGAATCTATGATCCATGTGTAAAGTGAGCGAAAAATTCTAGGGTGATTCTCAATAATAGATTTACCTGCCATGTGTGAAACACCAATAAACTTCTGTCCACTTTGACTGCCACTGTGATCCTCAGGGTTGTCTTTAGTTTTAAGCAAGCTCATGACCTGATTAAGCAGTGTCTGTATTTGTTCAAGGGTGGGATGTGTTGTTCCATCCTTGTTGCTCTGATCATTGTTGTTCTTTTGGTCATGTTGGACCTGCATAACCCTGTCATTTCCTGACTGTGGTTGATTGACAGAAGTATAGTTGCCTTGTGTCCTTCCACCAGTCTGATCCTGATTCAATCTGGCCTTATGTGCAGGATGACTGGGATGCCCAGGGTGTCCTATAGGAAATCCCTTGAGTCTATAGCAATCATCCTTGATGTGGCCTTCCATTCTGATGATTCTGAGAAAATACCTTTTTTGAAGGAGCTCTTGTTATATGCATTCTTGGGTAAGCCATACTTGTCTGTGGTCCCTTCATTGTATCATGTTTGATTAACACTAGCAGCAAGAAAACTGGATTCTGGGATATAACCATGTCTTTGGGTCTCTTCCTGTCTTATCATGTAGTATGCCTCACCAATTGTTGGTAGAGGTTTCATCCTCAGGATCTGGCCCCTTATATTCATGAAGCTATCGTGAAGCCCCATCAAAAACTGCATTAACTGTCTCCTTTGATCTCGTATTTCTTGATTCTTGGTTGATCCACATGTACATACACAACTACAGGCTGTAACGGGGTCCAGGGCAAAACTTTCATCCCAATACCCCTTCATCTTGTGATAGTAGAACTCAACAGAGCCTGCACCTTGTTCTAATATGTCTAAATCTTTTTCAATTTGAAAAATTATGTGTCCATCGATACTGGAAAATCTCTCTCCCAATTCCTTCCAGACAGAATTGGCATTTATAACATACTTAAGGCTGTTGCTAATCTCTTCATTGATCACGTTGAAAATCCATGAAATGACCATGTCATTTGCCCTAGCCCAGAGAGGGAACAAGGGATCTTCTTTCTCTAGAACTTGAAAACTTCCATCCAGTATCCCCAACTTGTTCTTGGCTGAAATGGCTATCTCGAAAGATATCTTCCAGGAATTGAAGTTGTCGCTTCCAGTCAATTTCGTGGCAATAAGGACGAGTCCTGGATGATCGTTATTGTGAAGATAAAGGGGATGCATGTTGGAGCCTATTCCAATCTCCATGGTTGCAGTCTTGTTCTTCGATTTAGAGGGAATGATTTTAGGGTTAGAGGGTTCATCTCCCATGGCGAGAAAAAAAGATGAGAGATTGGAGAGAGAAAATCAAGAATCAAAGGATCCTTGCTCTGATACCATGAAAACTTTGAAAAACCTTTCTGAATTGATCAAGGACTGGAATAATCTTCACTCTGCTATTTGATTACAAGGGGAAAGGTATTTATGTAAAACAAAACGGGAATAAACTATCTAACATAAAACTAACAACCCCTAAAATTTACATAAAACACCCTAAACAAACTAATTTCACAACCAAGGGCTGTAACTCTCCATATATATACTATTGATGAACTTTCTCCATTTAGCATTTGTCTCTCTAAACTTTGCACACTTCTGCACTTCTGTTTCATCCCTGAACTGTAGGGTATTCAACTTGTATTTTCCATAGTTAATAATCTTCATTCCTCATTCAGATCTGAGACCACTAACAATTTTTTAATTGCTAAGCAACTTTACCATAACAGAGTTAGAACTATAGCAGAGACCTCCCAGTTGATCCCTCTCCCACGGCTTGTTTCAATGAAGTCAGATGATGACGAAGAACTACCCTACTTTTAATTTAGATGTTATAAAGCCTCAAAATTGAGGTAGAACATCAAGTCACTTAGTATTTTGGCCAATCATTTAGAGCAAAATAAAATGGGTTCGAACAATAAGCGAGGTGGTTGTAAACTTGTAATTTCAAAAGAGTCAAAATACCCTACTAGGGTTATAATAAATACAAAAACTTGGGAAATATTGTTTTATAAGTATTTTTTATATAAAAAAAATTCATGATCTTACCCACCGTGTCAGCTTAGAAGGTGGGACTACGTCTTACGGATAAAGATCTATAAAACGATCTTTAAATGACCCTAATCTATATATTAACACAAGTTTTCATTTTAATTAAATATTGGCAAAATCCCTCATTTGGCCACCCAACTTTTCAAAACCTTGCAAGGCGGTCACCGAAAGTTTAAAACTTGCAATGAGGCCACTGAACTAAATTAATGTTGCAAGCGTGCCCATATTTTGGACGACTGTTAGCTCCACCGTTAAATTTGAGTGAAATCCCTATTTTGTTTCATTTAAATTAACAATTATTCTCTTTATGTGATATTCAAAACCCAAAGGGGTCGAATGAAAAAAAATTTATACATGTCATTTATGTAAACATTAGGGGGTCCTCTAATAGACATAAAAAGACCACCACCAAAACCCGAAAACAGTCTAACCCCCAACTCTGGCAATGACGGAACAAGAGCAAAACGAAAACACGGAAAGCCCCCGACGGTACTTCTGGGGAGACACACCGGATGAGCAAGAATACTACGACCTCAAAAACATCAAATCCACCAAATCCTTCTACACCTCACCCATATGCTTATCTCTCTTCACCCGATCATGGTTTCCTTTCAACTCCCCTCCACGTGGCATAATCCTTATGGTACACGGCTACTGCAACGATTTCAGCTGGACTTTCCAGGCCACACCCATCTTTCTAGCTCATAACGGGTTCGCCTGTTTTTCCCTTGACCATGAAAGCCACGGTCAATCTCAAGGCCTCAAAGCCTTCGTACCCAACGTTGACCTCGTTGTTGATGATTACGTTTCCTTCTTCAATTCAGTTCTCGAACAAAACCTTGATTTCGAGAACCTCCCGAGATTCATGTTCTGGGAATCAATGGGCGGCGCTATTTGCTTGTTAATTCAATTTTAGAACCCCTAAAATCTTCAACGGCGCCATTCTAATCGCACCGATGTGTAAAATCTCCGATAAAGTTAGACCTAGATGTGAGCAAAGGATTGTATGAGAAAACAATGAGTAAGGATAAAACTATAAAGATTTGCGATGGAATGATGCATTCGTTGTTGTTTGGAGAAACTAATAAAAATGTTGAGATTGTTCGGGCCACATATTAGCTTGGTTGATCGATCGGTGCTGAGAAAGATGGAGATTTGAATTGCTCATATGATCACATCTATTCTCTCAATTCTGGGAGAATACTTCAAACATTGCCCAAAATGTGTTTGATAGAAGTTCTCAATGAAGATATTTTCAGGGTATCTAGGGTATCTTTAATTATTGACGAATAATTATCACCTTGTTTTTCATGTTTATGTCTTTGATGAAAGTCTCAGTGACAATGTTACCAATAATGGACAACTTGGCTCACTTTGATCGACGAATCTATGTTTTGCAGTTAGACCCCCTACTTTGTACATAAATGATATGTATAATATTTTTTTACGAGGTTCATTAGTGAAGGTATAGAGAAGCTTTTCACACGTATTCTATCTTTTAATCAATTGAAGGATCGATCGTATTTCTTTATAAGTGACACCCTAAGAAATCGAGAAAAGTTGGGAAATCATTATAGATATTCGGTGTGGGAATCATCTTGCTTATCTCCGCTTATATCTCGAGCAATAACGGATCTTGTTCTAAAGAATGTGTTTATATGTGAGATGGCCGAAACATCGTATTTAGCGACTATCCTTCTATTCCTAGGATCGGCCCGAAAGTGTGGTCACTAAAGTATTTTAGAGCTTATTAGCTCGGTGGACTTTGAGAATGTTCAAAATGTAGAAAAGAGCTCAATCAAGAGGCAATGAAGGCGTTGGCCTTGGCCACATGAAATAATCTTCTGAGGCGGGAATCCTTAGCTCCTAAGGGCGAAAAAAGGAATTCAAAGAGATCCGAAGTGCAGTTTCTTAGATCCCTTCCTTCTATTTATTCCCTTCCTAGGAGGGTCGGGTCAATGATAAGGAATAGGCGTGACCTAGGAAAGTCTGAATGATGATAGCATGGATCTTCCGAAAGAATGAATGATTGGATTTGTTGAAGGGGTTTAGGGTTTAGGGTTTAGGGTTTAGGGTTTAGGGTTTAGGGTTTAGGGTTTAGGGTTTAGGGTTTAGGGTTTAGGGTTTAGGGTTTGGAAGATGTTGGAGCCTTCAAGTGCTAACAAAGAAAGCTCATTTCTTCGTCTTTTCGGTGGAATCCTTTGAAGAGGCTATAAGTGGTGAAGATTAATGCTATAAGAGCTCTTAGTCGGCTTGACAAGCATTTCCTATGGATTTGTCCCATGGGTAGGACCTATTCGCAAAACAAGCGAGATAGAATCAAGACATTGAAAGTCACGTCGTGCGGCTTTTTTCCAAGTAGCGAGGTCTTAGCTACGGATGAAGTCAAGGCATACCGGTGAGGGCTTGACAAACTCCAACTCTCGCGGGCTGCACACCCCCATTCGGCTAGAAAGATTTGTTTGTCAATCGACTCTCTTCCCCCTTACGTCCACTCAAAATATTGTAGAGTGATGCGAGAAGATCTTTTCTCTAATTATTTCTCAGAAAAAGCACCTTCAACATCTTTCGTAAGAATGGAGAGTCAAGCACTTTGCTGCGTACAAATTAGACTCTCTCGGCTAGGTCGGCTTGAAACCTTTATGATTGCGAGGAGAAAGCGTCGGGAGAGCTAAAGCTTCGGAATAGAAGAAGATAGATCGCGGACTCTACCTTACTTAGTCGCAATCTCATCCACGGAATGTCCACAAGGCAAATCGAAGCAACCTCCCCGGCGGCTAAAGCGTCGTGTCAAAATGCAAAAAGCCGTAAACCGATAAGAAGAAGTCGATGAACCCAGGCGCCAAACCCTACATCTCTAGAACAAGAGAATTCTAAAAGCTAAGGTTCGTAGTGAGGCCTCAATCGGGTTCATTTGGATTCTTGGTCCAAAAGACTTTCTTCGACTCTCATGAAGAACGCAATGAACTTGTCTTCATGAAGAGCATAATGAAGCCTAAGACATAGCACTACGAGCTTTTCAGCTTTTCAGAGTCATAGATAAATTCAACAATTTAAAATGGGCTAACGAGAACAAATGCTTCTTATTATGGCTCTGCCCAGGAAGCAGGCGATAATCTTTATGGTCTACTTGATGAAATCACTTCTATGAATGAGAGTCTGGACCTTTTATAAATACCGCGCATGAAGAAGATCGGCGAGATGAAACCATCAGAAGTGGACTAAAGTAAAGAAAGACTAAGCGTAAACCGCTTTAGGAGAGAGTTCACTACTAAACTATATCTCATTCACGCCTTGACAATGGCTTGAGCCTACGCTCCACGAGCAGAACTAAGTCGGATCTCTTCTCTTTGATCTGGTAAGCCCATTCTCCTTCGAACTAGAGGGCCCTTCCCTCATTCAATAGGTCCACAACCCAAGGAAAAGAGTCAATCGCGGTGGACTATCGGATAGGAAATGAAGATCTCTGAGATTCTAACTATCGGAAGTTTTCCCTGAATAGAGTCGATTCTGAGACATAACTGGATTGACTCTTACTAGGGCATTCTCACTAGTTTTAAGGATTTCCTAAGCTTTCAGTTCGAAATAGGAATTTAGGGTCATACTCTCTAGAAAGCATTGAGGATGGTGAATCCTTACTCCTGTATTACTGCACTTTGGCCAATTCTATCCCTAGCGCAGGGAACCGCAGAGACGCGCCGATCCTATTCCTATCCATTTCTCATACTAGCAGTACCAATGTATCCGTAGGCGATTCTTTCTTGTAAACTAATTTCCTTGTTATATCCCATAGCATTTCTATCCTTCTTGACTGGCTTTAGTCCTACCTTCGCTTTAGTCTCATTCTCAAGCATTCACCCTTGCAGCACCCCTGCATTAGGACTTCTGCGTCCTCATACATTGAAACTATTCCATCAAAGATCGAAGGAGGAAATGATGAGTTCAGAAAGCGAAGAAGTGAAAGGGAGAACGAAGTCTTTAGCGAGGGGAAAAGGACAGAGCTAAGACTGAAGATCCAATGCATTTTTGTTCCCGTATGCCTCAGGCCAGACCAAATCTCCATGAATCAGTAGATCACAAAGCCTCTCCTCCGCTTCATAGGAAAAAGACTCTGAAATTTGAGTTGTTACGACGACTTTCTACGACGAAGGCTGACGTTATGTTTTTCCGGGTGTGATTGATAAGGAAGGCGGATGCTGAAATTGGGATTCCCTTTAAAGAAGCTAATACTTTTTTCCCAAGAAAAGAATAATGGGATCGGTACGAGGCGAGCTCGGCAAAGCAAAGAAAAGACTTGACTATAGATAGTGAAGGATAGGTAGAACAAAGGTGCCAGCTACCAGATCGAATGGCTGTGTTGATTCAAGAGTTAAGGGTACGGCCGTTCTAACCGCAATGATCAAGGAAGGCAAGTCACCTGTATGCAATTCCTAAGTAAAATAGATCTATCACAGTCGAGTTAAAAGAAAGAGGATGAGTAGCTGACTTGGGAGGCCAAGCCGCATAGAATGACTCTCATCTGAAGCCAATGAGTCAAGAAAGAAATGTAATATGCATCTTTGGTCGGGTATTATATCATATCATATCTTCACGCAGCAATGCAAAGAAGGACTGGTAGAGGTGAATTCCATCCTCTTTTTCTTCTGGAAAGTCGCTTTAGAAGCCCAGAAAACTCTAAAAAGATCTACCAGGAGGCTCCATTGAGAATTTATGCCGAGTCCTGGGTGAGATTACAGGAAAGTCGGCCTATCCGTGGTAGTTCTTCTATCTCCCACGGGCACATCTTATCTTAAGGGTCCCTCTGCGAGGCCTTTGAAGGCAAGGAAAGGAGCTCTATACCCAATTCCTACTGCATTGAGAACGACCGGGCTTTGATTCCCTTCTGTCTTCCTCAATCTTTTTCTCTTGTTAAAGAAGTCTTTGAATATGTGCCTTTCCGTTTTTACTTAGTAGCTATATTTTAGTTGTTATTTTCCCTGGGAAAGAGTAGGGATAGTCCCTCGTATCTTCAGTCTGATCCGCATCACTATCAATCAGTCTCATCTCATCCTTACTTAGTGGAATGGAAATCAGATAAGAGAATAGGAATTGGCTTATATCTTCTTATTGTTCCGCAGGCCCTTGCCTTAGACGAAAGTAGGTATCGAAGGAATAGACTGTGTCTAAAATAGATTCTTCTTTTCCTCTTTCTTGGATTTCTATGGGATAGGACGAATATATATATATAGTATATAGAGAGCTTGCCTGGGACTATAAGCACGTGGGAGAAGGCAGAATGGATCCGTCTAGCGTAATTCTATAATAGAGAGATTGGTTCTCTCCTAGCTCATCTCTGCCTATATCCTTGTTTAATGAGAGTAGGTTCTGCGTTAAGCTAAGGTATACTTGCTTCTTTCCTTGTTCCGATTAAAAGCAGTAATAGAAAGGAAGTGTTTTTATCCAAGTTATGCTCAGTTGGCTAGGTATGAGCATGCGCTTTCTGGGTAAAGATGAGGGCGATTCGATCAGAGTTAATAAATCCTATTCTCTGCCCTAAGAAAAGAGAGTTTTCGTTTTGCAGGCAGAGAGTTTGGCTAGATGGGAGGAGTCTAACATTATCAAATCAGGAATATCCATACTTTTTCCTTCCTTATCCATGACATTAGGTCCTCTTTCCATGTCTCAAGAAATGGTAGAAAAAGATATAATTCTAGTCTAAATGCAGTAATAGAAGGAAGTGCTTTTTTCCAAGTTCTGATCCGTTGGGATACAATAGAAGCTGGTGTCAGTGTGAAGATAAGGACTATTCTCTCTGAGCTAATAAGCCTGCTTCTAGTTAGTTAAAACTAGAATAAAAAAGCCAATTTATGTTCGAAGGCATCGTTTCGCTTTCCCGGGGAGTGTCCCAATTCACTAAGTACTAAGTAAGTCACTAAGATCCGGCCCTTGCTTATCTATGGCATTAGGTCTTCCTGAACAGGATAAGGGACATTGGCTTCTTTCTCGAGAGCCATCTTTAGCGATTCTTTCATCATTCTTCACGGCGTAAAGAAGGAATGACTGGAAGCTTTATTCCCTAGGTAGGAAATGACTAAGTGCGCTCGAACCTCAGTGGAAAGGGAACAGGGCTTACGTCTCCCGAGGAATCGACAGCTCCTCATTCTGCTAGGTATGCTAAAAGAAGACTAATTCTTTGCTAGTTCCTTGTTGAATCTCAATCTGATTCAGTGAATAGGAAGAATGGGAGGCTATCTATGAATTGTCTGTGCCCTCCCTTTATTATAGCGATCAGGTAGGCGTAGAACGAGTACGTAAATGATCTGCCGCCGGGGAAAAGGTGCTACTAGTGAATTAACGGGATCAAATGTTGTATAAGCTATAGAGAAAGAAGAGGTCTTACGAGTGCACTACCGAGAGAAAGCGGAATAGCTCATAGGAATGAATGCGAGGGTCTAAAGGAAGCTCGAATCGGAAGGAGAGGGAAGGGGAATAGCTTGATCCGGTATGATTCCCCTGAGAACCGATGATAGTCTCCTGTCAAGCTTGTGAACTGATTTGAGAAAGAATGGACTTCTCGCTTAGTCCCGGATCTTATTTTGGTCAAATCAAGCTCCTATCACTATGTCCGGCCTCCGGGTACTTGACTCGTGGGCAATGGCTCTCCCGACCGAAAAGTCCAGATGAGACCTCCTTCCCTTATGCCCACTCTCACACGGTTCTCAATTAAGGAAGGGTGGGCGCAGTACCACGAGCCCCTCTGTCCCCACACATCTATCCGTATGAAGTGTAGTTCACCGCTTCCACCGAATGCTCCTATCTGGCAAAGATCGTCGAGTGTGCGGTTATGCGTCGGATGCTTCGACATAGAATAGATCGAGACGCCCCTTTCTTTTCCTGCACTCGCTTTATATCTCCGACACGTAAGGAAGGACGCGGTGGGAAGGATCCCAGCCTCCGGCCTCGCCGATCATTCCGCCGCTATCTCGCATTCACGCCCGCTTGACTGCCGCCGTGGATGTAGTTGTAGATTTGTCTTAGTGGGTCCTTGACTCCACTTATCTCCTTCTAGACATGTCGTTGTCGCCAACATATTCCATATGTCACTTAGTCATCTCGCCTGGTCAGTCACCTCCGAAAGAAAGGGAGGACTTTATTCAAGGATGACGCGCGATGTTGCACTCTCTTTCCTAGAGCATGTAGTTTTCATGCTTGAAACTTATTGAATTCATTACTAAAAAAGGGCAACCGGAAGTCAAGGTGGCCTTGATGACACAGCAATCGATCTCACGCAGCCTCTCCTCAGAAGTTTTCTCGCTCTTGCTCGTGGAATCCCGCACAAGAGCAGATGTTGACTACGGCGCTGGAGCCCCTCAGTCGGTTCTCGCTTCAATCTTCTTATGCAAACTTCTCTTCTCCCACTCTCCCCGAAAATGCCGATCGAAATGGCTATGGGCACCTGCATGGAGAGCCGATACAATAAGTCGCGGGGGAGTCGCTAGACTTACTTGTGGTCATGTTGGAGAAATTCACTTGCCTCCTATCCTGCCTCCTACAGGGGTAAAGATTTCCCGCCGCTTCTTCGGGTACCAACTAGGTCTTTTCAAATGGGCGAGTGAAATATCTTGTAGAGAGGAATGTGGGCGAGAAAGAAGAAATTGACCTTCATTTCATAGATGGGATAGAGAGTGAAGTTCTCCTGCATGCAAGGCATGGCTTGGCGGGCTAAGAGAACTACCATCATCCGGTTCTCATCATCGCCATCTTGAAGAGGGAAAGTGGAAGGAAATTCGCCAGAGTTCAAAGCTAGAGTCCAATCTTAAGAGTCTCAATCGACGTAATCCACGGCGATTCATATGAATTATGCAAAAGGAAGGTGCTATACGTGAGCTTGTGCCGATAGAAAGGATAAAGATATCGCGCCAGAGGAAAGAAGGAAATACTTATCTTAATTTAGAAAGCAAGATTTTAGTGAACTGCTAAACCTCAATACCAACTCTTTCCTATGGTTAGAATCTCCCAATAGAATTTATCACCAAAAAAGTGTACTTACCCACTTCTTCTTATATGTGATTTTTACTACAAGATGAGAGAATAAAAATAGGTAAGAAATTTGATCTCTAAACTCGTTAGAATAGAAAGAGAGAAGCTATGACCTCGAGGCTATACCCGTGATGCCTAAGATTAAAGATTGGAAGAAATAGAATAGACTTAGAATTCATATGACGATTTGACTTGTCCTCTCGCCGATGATGTCTTTCCTTCTCTCCTTCTGAAGAGAAGATTGAGGATATACCTATCCCAACCTCCAACTCGGAAAACAAAGACAGAGGGATGGAAAAGTCCACCTCCTTCTTCGACTGCATCGTAGCCTTGTCGGGAAGAAAAGAACTCTTCTCTAAACTCAAATAGAAAAGCAGCCTCCCTCAACTATACTCCACCTTCGCAGTGAAAGCCTGTATTCTCACGAATGAAGATATTAATCAACGTGAACAAGAATATTGAATCTCAACAGTAAAAATGCCCATTCTCCCCACAAAAGCCAATAGTCGATATGAGTCCTTCTGGCCAATCGATTTGAGGAATGAGAGCTTTTTCCAAGTGCAACTCAATACATAGCCTAGCATACGCCTACTGTGGTGATCGTCTTCTTGTCAACCTTCAAAGTCAATCTTCTTTCCCATTCCCCTTCCTTATTCAAAATAGAGTGAGGAACCGGGAGTCAATACTGCAACTCCGGGAATCGCCGCCCTTGGTTGAGGTCATTCTCTCCTGTGATGGCCTAAATTCGCCTTACCTTTCGCAAGGTAATGTCCAATGACCCTCCTCGAGACAAAGTGCTAATCTCTTTTCTTATTGCATTTGCAAGGAAGAAAGAATGTCCTAAATCCATTAGTGTAAAGCGAGCATCGTGAATGCCCTTTTCACTCGGTTGTACAAAGACCATGAAACTCACTTAATGCCCTAATACCCGAAGGATCAAAGTTTTC
The DNA here is from genome assembly GCA_013146195.2 of Codonopsis lanceolata. Lineage (NCBI taxonomy): Eukaryota > Viridiplantae > Streptophyta > Magnoliopsida > Asterales > Campanulaceae > Codonopsis > Codonopsis lanceolata. The sequence goes on from CM028378.1 coordinate 164,565,030, forward strand.
CTGCTGGGGCTTCCTTAGCCGCCCTTTCTCCTCAATGGATATGGAAAGATGAGGCCGCCTGAATCGAGAGACTCCCCTTCCTCATCGCATAGGATTGGTAAGGTCATCCTCATCTCTTTCCTCCTTCGAAAAAGAATCGAGTCAATATATTGCTCCCGATCGTGAGGTCCGGGATGGGATGCAGTCCTTGCTTAGACTTAGACCCCTTTGGGTTTCTAATATCACATAAAAAGAATAATTGTTATTTAAAGGGGGCAAAATAGAGATTTCACTCATATTTAACGGTGGAGCTAACGGTCATCCAAAATATGAGCACGTTTGCATCATTAATTTAGTTCAGTGGCCTCATTACAAGTTTTAAACTTTCGGTGACCGTCTTGCAAGTTTTTGAAAAGTTGGGTGACGAAATGATGGGTTTTGCCGTAAATATTCTTTCTCCCACATTGTGTTTTTGAAGAACCCTATTCATTTCGGTATACTATACGCGGAGAATTACTCAAATTAATCTTTTGGTTAATCAATTCATAGGTCGTTGCTTAAGATCTGAAACGCAAGTCAACCAATTTTTCTTCTTTTTTCTCTCACCATATCATTTCAATCAGTTCTCTTTTAGTTACAATTAAATAAATATTTTAGATTATATTCGGGATTACAAGTGAAGTTTGACATTATTAACCTCTCTATTAGTGTTGGCAAGTGGGTGGTTTGGGCTGGGTTAAAATAGATAATGGGTTAAAACCCGTTATAATTTGAATATCAAACGGGTTGAAAAGAGTCGGTTTAAAATGAGTAGCGGGTCGCTTGGTCTTAACCTACATTTTTTCTAAAAAAAACATGAAATTATAGAATAAAAAATCGTGGGCCAAAACTGATAATCGATCTTACCCGCTTTAACACAATACAAGTTTTAAGTGAGTTAATAAGTTAAAATTGTCAGACCTATCTTTTATATTGTATTCATTATCAAATAAATGAGATGATGATAATGGGACGCATGTAAATTCTTTGTTTCTTTGTCTATAGACAACCTATGCGATTTTGGCATGCAACCCATGACACATCAACATTTTGCCACATTGTTGGATAATATACTCTTTTATTTATTTATTTTTACATTTGTTGGATAATATACTTGACACCCATGAGTTATTGTGATTGTGGGAATCATTTAGTACCAACTAGTTCATACCCGTGCAATGTATAATTTTAGTAGTTTTTTTTTTTTGTTAGCAAAAGTTGTTTATAATAAGATAATATTATATTGAAATCAAAGGTAGATAACTTTTGAATTAGACCAAAACAAACTTCGAGTAATGCTATGATGACTTAAAGAGTACCAAAATTTTTTTGTACTAAATGAAGTGATAGTAGATGTGTAGGGAAAAAAAAGAAGCTAAATATCAAAATTAATCATTTATATGGGAGATGAAGACTTGAACTTAGCATCTCCAATGGTGACGTTTTTAAAGCTTTCAAAAGGTTTATGGCTATAATGGAGTGCCAAGTCACCACTTGATTAAATGTTTGAAAATATTGTATGATATCAACGGATTTATGCGATGCCATGGTGGATTTCTTTTTTTCTTTTTCTTAAAGTTTGATAAAATGTAGAGAAGACGTTTATAAAAAAAATAATATTTAGGAGTGAATCCAAATTTTAAAGTTTTTGTAGGTTTATCTATAGTTGATAATAAGTTTATAGATTAAAAGTTTATAAAATAATGGTATGATATAATGAATAAACCTTTTAAAAGTTATTAAAGAGATGTTCTTAGAGATGAGTTCAGAGTTGGAATGAGACGAAACACTTTGAAAGTGAGAAGTTTTTTATTTATTTTTTTCAAAAAGTTGTACAAGTTGATATTTGTTTGACTAATCTCTAGCTGCATTGAGATTTGCAGAAACATCTATAGTAAAACAAAATAAGTTAAAATGCAGACCTTTTGTTGTATTTAATGAAAAACTAGTATTGCACCTGAGTGATGTACAGACTAAAATTAAATTTGAAAAAAAATAAAAATTAAATAATTTTAATGCTAACAAATATATGGTTTGACATGTCCAACCCAATCCATATTTGTTGGATGTTTAAAAATTACACTATGAATTTAACTGAAGATGAGCCAATGGTTACGGTCCAAAACCTCACGAGTCTAGTGAAATGGTGGTAGAGGCTGAAGGCAGGTTTGAAGATGAAACCAACATGTTTAGTAATAGAAACCATAATTGGAATCCAAACTGGAACCACGACATCATCATCATCTTCAAACAATTCCTCATCTTGTTCATCATCATCAAACATAATGTGTTCGAACTCCTAAATAACACATACACATGTTGCTTATTTATCTTTCCACTCTGCACCACATGTATAGCAAAACTTATATCTACATTTGCAATGAAGGGAAAATGAAAAGCAAAATTAAGCAATAATTTATGTTTTGCATCCAATAAAAAAAAATATATATATATATATTTTAATGGAATGTTTATTGAGCAGATTATTACAAAATTCAAACATATATTGATAAAGTCCGTATCATAAAGACCGATACAAAATCTAGTCGGTCTATAATAAAACAAAAGAAGTTAAAATGCAGACCCTTTGTTGTATTTATTGAAAAATCGGTTAATGAAAATTAATTTTCGGTGGCATGGCATGGGAAGAAGAATATAGATGGGAACAATGGTGCCTTGATTAACGGAACTCAAAGGTGTTTGTTGGGTGCCAACGTTGTCGTTTTTTTTTTTTCTGACGGTGCGAGTGTCGTAGTGTCTCACTCACGGATTAAAGAGTTTCCGCAGATTCTATGGAAAAATGTTGACCATCTGTCCCCCCACGGCCCACCCCACCACACACCATTTACTTTTTTATCTAACTCTTCTGACTAACCTTAATTCTCGGGACTGACTTCCACTTCCTACTGAATTTCTTAGAGCATCCACAATGGTGGATCTCTAAACTACTCTTCAAACACATCGTTTTTTGTTCCAATTACACTTTTTTAACACTTCAAAAAAGAATTCACTCCAACAATTACTCTCTATATTTCTCTAAAAACTTAAAATCTCTCAAATATCAACTAACAAATCTAATTACAAATATATTTTTCATCATTTTTATTTCTATTTTTCCACCACAATTTGATGAAAATGTTTTATATTTTAAATTCATAAAATGTACTCCTTCCGTCCCGGACAAAGATTCCTCGTTTGAAAATCAATTTTTTTTTTTAAGAAAATGACACTTTTAATAGTTCATTAGTAATAAAATGACTATGTTATGCCTTAATTTTTGAAAATAAACTATTTCAGTGAAACATCCAAAAGTGAAATAGTGGACTCTTTGCCCGGAATGAGAGAAGTAAATAAAATATGTTTTCTAGATCTATATTATTGATAAATAAAAATTTATGATGATGTAGTAACAAAATGAATTCTTTTTCGGGATGTTTCAATTGTTTGCAACGAAAAAAAAGCATCAAGAAAAAAAGTGATATACTCATTTCTGCTTTGGGAAAAGAGTTCACTATTCAATTTTGAAATGTTTTAGTTAAAAGTTCACTTTAAAAATGAAGGTATAAAAATATCATTTTATTACTAATAGACTACTAAAATGTCATTTTATTTTTTTAAAAAATTAACTTTCAAACGAAACTCTTTAAGTTAATGAATGACGTAATTAATTTTTAATAAAATAAATTTTAACATAATGAAATATTAATTGGAAAATACTAGTAACCTTGTTTGTTTTTCGAGAGAGATAAATGTTACTATTCAAGGTAAACAACTCTTCAAATTAGAAGAGTTATTTAGTTGATTTTAGAGATGGAGAGTTGGTTTGGACTCCCATTGTAGATTTAATTGGAGCTAAAAATCTCTAAAATGAGTTTTAGAGAGTTTGTAATTGGTATTGTTGTGGTTGCTCTTACCATCTATACAGCTATACCCCCCCTTTTTTTTTTTTTTAATTATACTCAAACATTTGTATAATTTTTTTTTCCTCCTAAGGGGGCATGGGAAGGGATCGAACCTTAGATCTCACACTTTGTAATGCCCCATGTCTACCACTAGGTCACCCCCTTAGGGCAAGTCCAATGGTAGGGGTCAAAACCAAATTTTGATACATTTGTAAAAGTATTAGATTATCCAATGGTTAAAGTAAAATATATCAAAATTAGGTGTGGTACTAGGAAAGATACTAAATTTGATACCTCCCTTAGTACCTCACCTAATTTTAATACCCTTCATTTTGATACCTATGGTTGGAGATGGTCATTTGATACCCATAAATAATAACCAATAGGTATCAAAATTTAATTTTGATACATATAATTAAGTACCACCATTGAACTTGCCCTTAGGGGCTATCATCTATACTCCACGTCTCTTATTGATACATTATTAAGAGTAATATCATTACTACCACTTTTAATTTTTCATAAAAATAAGTAATTTTTTAAGTAAAATTTTAGCTTAATTAGAATTATATTTGGAATATAATGAGTATTTTATTTGTTTCACTCAAATATATATGGTGGATTTAGGTTATGGGTGACAACTAGACGTTAATAGATAGTTTTAGATTAAACTATTAACATCTAATTATCACCTCTAAGGGTTTGTTTGGTGCAGTGTTTTGAAAACGTAACTTTTTCAAAACGCATTTTATTTTTATAAACGCGTTTGGAAAATTATTTCAAAACACTATTTTTCATAAACAGACTAGTTGAAAACGTAGCATATTTTTAAAACGCTACAAATTGGAGCGTTTTAAAACGCTCCACGTTTTAAAACGCTGCATCGAAACACTTTTAAAGAGAAAACGCTGCGTTTTTTATCAGCGTTTTGACCAAAACGCTCTACCAAACAAGCACTAATTCAAATTTAATGTTATGGACGAAGTGTCGGTTTCTACTTTCTTGTGGGAGTTTATTTAAATGTGTTAATAGTTAAGGAGTAGCTAAAGACACATGTCGACAACTATCCACGTTATGAATATTATACTCTCTTCGTCTCAAATTATCGTTATATTTTTCTTTTTCATCCGTTTCAAAAAAAAATATCTTTGTTTGCAACTTTCTTTTTTAGTACCGCACTATTATCATTTTATTCATACTTTTCTTCATATTTTAATTATGAGCCACACATACATGATTCTAAAGAATACTGCATACTATACGATTAATGAATGTTATTCGTGTGCATCACACATGAATATCACTAGTTATATACTCACTCATCCCAAAATTATTAATATTAATTTAGTGTGTAGTTTAGTTTAAAACTCATGTGCATAAGACTCATAATTAAAAGACAAATGATATTACGAGCTAGAGCTTGTGATATTATTACGAGCTTTAGTGTTAGAGCCGTTAGATGATTAAGTTGGTGATGATTTGGAATGTTCATGTCATTACTTAAAAAAAACATATTTAATCTAACGGTGTAAAGATCTTAGGAAATTTAATCTAACGACACTAACACTAAAGCTTGTAATAATACCACAAGCTCTATCTCGTAATATCATACCTCTAATTAAAATAGGAAATAAGAGTAAAATGCTAAAAATGATATCCTAGAACGAAAACTTTTAATCAAGACAATTTTTTAAGACAAACTAAAAAAAGAAGTAGGGCAATAATTTTGTGACATATATAATATTATTTATTTAATTCAAAAGGCTATAATCATAAAAAATCGAAGTTTTTTGGGTGAAATTCGGGTCAGTCCACTGTGTACAATTTTCAATCGCTATAATACATTATGTTTTTTTAATTGGAAAAAGTCACTGGGGGTGGGGGTAAAGGAAATGATTATGATACCCTTAATGAACCGAAAACGTGCTAGGGATCACTTACTCAGTGCATCGCGTTGCATTAATTTGTGCATCGCGAATTCACGATACGTGAAATTTAATTACAAGACATGATTTTGATGAATATTTATGTGAATCGCGATGCACATAATCATGAATTAAAAAATGCCCATTTCATAACGATGCCTCGGGACTCTAATATTGATGCATCGCAAATCCAAATTGTTGTATCGCCATCAAAATTCGATGCATCATAATACAAGCTGGTTTTGACTGCATCTTTTCTGCCTTCTTCTTCCTCTTTCGTTTTCATCCAATCTGAAAAAACCTCCAACCCAGCCCAAGCCCATTTCAGTATCGTATTTTACCAATCTGAATATTCATTTCGCTGGCGCAACAATTTTGATTTTCGAATAATTTAGGAGGAATACATTGGAGCTGTGGATGAAATATTGGTCGAAGTTGTAGAATGAGACGATGTCCTCAGTCTTCTTCTTCCTTCTCCTCCGTCGTAAACCTTCTTATTCCTTCTCCTTCGTTCCTACTATGAAAATCTTCCAACCCAACACATTTTTATTAAAGTTTCGTAGTTAATGATTTAGAAAACTTCGTTTACCTTTCGGGGGCGTTGCCCCTAAAGCCCCACGAAGGGTGCTGCCCCATCAACTTGACTGGGCAAGTCGATCCTCGTTTCGTTGCGCAACAATTGTGATTTTCGAATTTAAAAAAGACGATGACATTTTTGGAATAATATTTCAAAAAGTAATTTTTTGCGATTGAAAAAAAAACGGTGAACTTTTATTGTTAATTTTTTTTAAAAAGGACCGACCATAATTTTCCGCTTTTTTTTAAATCTTGAGGACGATTGACAGTATCACTTGAAGTATTGATAGTGAAATATGTCGATGGGTAGCCCAACAATGAACGGAAGAGAGTTACACGGATAATTCAACTGGCTTTTCCATCATGGGTTAAAAAGATATCCAGCTGCTCCACTTGGCCCAATATGTATAACTTTCTCATTGAAGGCCCTTAGCATTACTCTAGGAGCAAACAGTTTCAATCAAATAACCCAAATAAAATACAATCCATTAAAAATTAGGGCAAAATTCTAGCCGGTTTTTTTTTTGGGAATTTCAAGTGGGTACAATTTTGAAAACATGTTTTCATCTAGGACCATTAATTTTTTGCACATTTCATAAAACTACAAATTTCTTGCCAAATGACAAAAATACCATTAATGAAAACTCGATGCCAAAAATCAATCGATGCCGCATCGAAATCAACCCGATGCCAAAATCAACTCGATGCCGCATCGAAATCAACCCGATGCCAAAATCAACTCGATGCCGCATCGAAATCAACCCGATGCCAAAATCAATCTCGATGCCGCATCGAAATCAACTCGATGCCGCATCGAAATCAACCCGATGCTAAATCAACCCGATGCCAAGCATCGTAAATCAACCCGATGCCGCCATCGAATCAACCCGATGCCTCGACATCGTAACCTTCGAATTTAAAAATCAAAACTCAAAACTCAAAATCAATAATTTCGTCATCGCCATCGTCGTCTTCGTCCAAAAGCAATTACAATACTGAATGACCAAGAAAAGGACCTGTACTATCAGAATATCCCACTTTCTCAAATCCAAAGTCAGTTGATTTATGGAGAGGAATTGTAGCCACCAGCATAGATTGATTGATTGATTTGTACGAAATGTTGGCACCGTATTTTCACTTCAATTGGTTTCATCTTTACACAAAATAAGCGCTCTATTCCAAGCTGCTTCCTTGTTCTTCAATTTAGATCGCAGCCTTTTTCCATGGAAGGCGTAAAGTAATGAGTTAATTTGATAACTCGCATCGTATGGATTTGAAGTTTTGCACGATGATAAATGACAGTATGGCGTAGGTCGCGTACTAATTAGTTGGCATGTTAGCTTGGGCTACACAGTATAATCGGGGGTAGTGATGTATTTTTACCCCAAAAATGTATCTAAAAGATATGTCTAAAAAATGACTGGATTGATTTGAAAAAATGTTTTGGAAAATGTACCGGCTCGTAATTATTCCTTTTTTTTTTTTTTTAGTTTAAAGTTTTTAACCCCAAAAGTTCATAATTTTTTTCAACCTCAAAAGATCACATTTCGAAATATTGTTTCAAAAATGTCATCGTCTTTTTCAATAGCTCCCGCAACACACTTTGGATTCAAAAATCACTATTGTGCGCAACGAAACGGGATCGACCTGCCCGGTCAGGTTGAGGGGGCAATGCCCCCGAAAGGTAAACGAGTTTTTTGATTCATAAAATATGAAAGTATAATGGATCTGTGCTGGGTTGAATGATTTTTCAATTAGAACGAAGGCAGAAAAGAATGAGGAAGAAAAAGGCTTACGACGGAGGAGATCGAAGAAGAGCGTGAATGATGTAAACTGGTTTTTTATACTATTGTATCGCGATGCAAAAATGAATTAGATACTATTTGTGCAATGTGGTTCAAAGTTTAATTTTCTAGTCTATTTTTGCATCGCGATTCATAAATTTTATTGCATTATTTGTGCACCACGGTTCAAAGTTTAATTTCTTAGTCTATTTTTGCATCGCAATTCATAAATTTCATTGCATTATTTTTACACCGCGGTTAAAATTTTAATTTCCTAGTCTATTTTTGTATCGCAATTCATAAATTTCATTACATTGATTTTGCACCGCGATTCAAAGTTTAATTTCTTATTTTATTTTTACATCGCGAATCATAAATTTATTGTATTAATATTTGCACCGCGGTTCAAAGTTTAATTTTCTAGTATATTTTTGAAGGGTGATTCATAAATTTCATTGCATTAATTTTTACACCACGGTTCAATAATTTAATTGTAACGTGTTGTAAAAATAATGACTTCCGTATCGCGTATGCGGTTCATTAAGGGTATCGTAGTCATTTTGCCACAAAAAAAGACTTTTTCCGGTTGAAAAAAAGAGAGGGTACTGTAGTGATTAAAAACTTCAAAAAGTGGACCGGCCGCAATTTTTCCTAAAAATTAATAAAATAATAAATTTAATCAATTTAATACTCATTTGATTCAAAACCAAAAAACTCATACAACAGTGATACATAATCCAATACTTTTACATATCCCACCATATTTATCTCCATTACTTTATTTTTTTCTTCAGAAAATGCATAAAAACTTGAAAAAAATCATAGAATTTTTTTCAGATATCCAAATGAAACAAACAAAGTTTCTATTTATAGGTAAAAATGTATACCTTAATTCAGGGAAAAAATATTTTTTTGGCCTAAAATTGGCCAATAAAAACAATGGTGGAACAGTTATTCCAACCACTAGCAACCTGTCATGTGGAAAGGGATGGGTGCCCAAATTTTCTGAAGGGTTGCACAGTGGATGTGGGCCACCTTTTTTTTGTTGTTGAATTTTTGGCTTTGAAATGTTGCCGTTTCATGCCTTTAAAGACAAAAAATGTGTGGTTTTAACTTTTATGTCATGGCCGGTTGCTTTGATTTTTTTATTTGATTTTGATTTATAGCTTATATTGATCCAAATCAAACCAAATAAAATAGGATTAGATTAGATTAGATTTTATTTAGATACACCGTTGCGGTAAGCTAATATTTGATTTGATTCGGTGTTTGATACATCGTTATTCATGCTCTAAAAAGTGTAAAAACTTGGATGATCTAGATTTACTTAAAACCATTAAAGTTAAAAACAATTTGTCTTAAATATTTTACTTAATACATTTAGACTGTTTTACTTAGACTTTGGCAAGTCTAAATCTATCTGTTGAAACCTTCAACAGACAGATGCCCCCCAAGCTTTGTTAAGCAACATTTTTTTAAATTAAATATCATATCTGCTTAAACTTAGTCATTAAAAGCTAGCAGCTGCTGATACCACAATGTTAGCGTCTTCTTAACATTTAAAATTCCTTGTTTGCGGAAAATGATGCATTGTCAAAACGTTTGACCTTCATGTTCTTATATTTAATTATTATTTGGTCACTATATTTAGAACAAAAGAACTATTCATAGAAGACTTTTTCATTTGTTTGTCTTATCTAGAAATGTTAATAGGGCTGAAAATCGAAGGTGTGAACCGAAAGCGTTAGGTTTATGATCGGTTAGATTGAAACCGTTAGGGTTGAAATTCTAGATGGACTGTTTAAACATGACCGTTTAGGGATCGAAAGAGTTAGGGCTGGATCGAAAACCGTTAGGGTTTAACCGAAAGCCATCTTTCATACGATTAAGTATAGTTAATAATATACGGGACGAGTACAATAACGAAAACCGTTAGGGTTTGACCGATTAACAACTTTACTATAGTTAGTATAATATATGAGACGTGTATAATATGCTAAAAAAGCGTACAAGCCTCATAATTGAGAAAAAACGTACAAGTTTTAATCATTGACTGGAAAACGCAGGCTTGAACCGAAACCGCAAACTTGAACCAAAACCATTATGACCAAATCAAAAACTTTAGATTTTTTACTAGATAATATCACTAAGCGCCTTAATCGAACTTATGATGGACCGAAACCGTTAGAGTTGAACCTATTAACATCTTTAGTCTTATCAATAGAAGACTTTTTGTGTCTATCTTAAATGTTCTACAGTATATTAAATCTCCACTAGCTAATCACTCTTTTTATTATTGTCATACTATGTAATATCATTTGTCTCTAACATTATGCAAGATCTATGTGCATTAAATGAAAGATTTTTTCATCATCATTTCTTCAAGAAATTCAAGTTTCAACCTTGCTCTCTCAAACGGCTCCAAACTTGAAGATCTCTATAAAACGTTTGAAGTAAGGATTAAAGAATACACCCTTGCAGAATTACATGCATAAAATTCATAAATCCTACAAATCTTCAAAGTACACTGACAGAGACAATACGTTGAAGCCTTCATTCGATTTAGAATTTCAATATTTTTTGAAGAGCTTTTTCTCTTAAACACCAACTAGATAGTTTTTCATATATTACCTTTTTTTTTTCTTTCTAGTTCTTATTTTAAAACAATCACTGTTCAGTTTGTTCCTTAATTCTTCCAAACCTTTAAGGAACCTTTGATTATTACACGAGTTTGATTGTTTCACAATCATACTCCTCAAACATTGGTTTTTGTTGTACACTGATTCGCTAGTGATCACTTAGAATATATATAATCTTAGTGCACTTCAAAATCTAAGTTTAACCAGTTTGGTAGTGGACGTAACAGATTTTACACTTTGGACCACTCCTAAATATTTTGTCAATTAACCTTTAGCTGATAGAACTGTTTCTCACACTTAAACGGATTCAATCTATTTAAGTGTTAGTTAGTTACATTCTTGAATCATTTACTTAATTGTTTTATATATGGTTTTTTAGTTCATTTCTTATATTAAGTGATCAACTTAAAACATTTATTACTTAAACATGTGTCAAACAACTGACATAGAGTATTTTGTTCATCAGCTAATAGAATAATTTGTCTATTTGTTGATAACTTATTTTTTCGCTGCCATTTTTGAAGGTTTTCAAAATAACCCTTAAAGTTTTTAAAATGCTATTCAGCCCTCTAGCCTTATTTCGTTGCCTACTGGATTTACATATTAGGGTGATAACCGGGTCGGTCCGATGTGATAATAATATAACCGGAAAAGTCTCATATATTTGTTTTCAACCGCTAGAGTACACTTTTAAGGGATAGAATGACGAAGATACTCTTATTGAACAACAAATGCGCTTACAAAACAACTGCCCAAATTTGGGCATCGTAATGCACAATCGAACTCTGTCACAATTTGGGTATCGAAATTTAAAAAGTCACTACCCAAATTTGGGTATCGGAATGAAAACACAGGGCAACACAAAATACATTTGAAATCTGTCGAATTTAAAGGATCGCATTGTAAAAATCCTTAACCAAATTCGAGCATCGGAATGAAAACACTGGGCATCGTAAAACACATTTGAAGTCTGTCCAATTTTAGGCATCGCATTGTAAAAATCCGTAATCAAATTTGGGCATCGTAATAGAAAATTGGGCATCGAAATGAATATATTGAACATTGTCACCAAGTATCAATATAGTTGGGCATCGTAATGAACAAAATTAACTTCAAAATGAATTAATGAAACACTTCCACCAAATATCAACAAAGGTGAGCATCGAAATCGATAAAATTGACGTTGAAATGAATAAATTGAACACTGCTACCAAATATCAACAAAGTTTGGCATCGAAATAGACAAAATTGGCGTCAGAATGAATAAATTAAGCATTGCCACAAAAATCAACAAAGGTGGGCATCGAAATGGACAAAATTTGTGTCAGAATGAATAAATTGAACACTACCCAAATCTGTGTGTAAAAGTTGGGCATCAGAAAACTTTCGAAACCCAAAGCAGTGCTTACACATCGTTTTTTGGCGTTAAAACTAATATAGGTCACGGGGTAAACCCGATGTGTCTTGTAGATATCGTTGAGAGTTTTGGATTTGATATGTGGTAGGTCATGTTATTCATTAGAGATTAAAAGTTATGGAGAAAATGGTAGGAGAAGATGAAAAGAGGTCGACAATGGAGAGAAGAGAGATAGAGACGAAACTGGAGGAAGAAGAGAAGAAAGTATGACAGAGAGAAGAGAAAGAAGTAGCAGGAGGGAAAAGAAGAGAGAGAGAGAGAGAGAGAGAGAGAGAGAGTGTGTGTGTGTGTGTGTGAAGAGAACGAAGTAACCAGAGATCACAATCAGTTTTGGAAAAAAATTATGAAAAAACACTTTATCGATTGATAAAAAGAAAGTAGACTAGAGAGGATATAATATCTCCAAAAGATACCAACTTGTAATTATTCCAAGATAGTGGTCAATACGGGCCAATTTACTTTGAAAAGTTTTCAAGCCTTTACAGTTCCTTACAATTATTTTTTTTCAATGAAAAAAGTCTATTTTAGTGCGAAAAGACTATGATACGCTTATGAACCTAAGGCGTGCTACGGATCACTCATTCAGTGTGCATTGCGAAACATCAATTTATGCGTCACGATGCATCAATTTTAATTACATAATCCAATTTATGCACCGAAATGCACAAAGTCAACAATTGATGCATTCCGCTGCAAAATTATAATGAATCAGATTTTCATATCTATTCTTTCCTGAACATAATCAACAAATGATTTCAAATTGATACATTTTTCCTGCATCCCAAATTAAAATTGATGTATCGCTATACATAAATTAGATTATATAATTTTAATTGATGTCTCACAGTGCATAAATTGATACAACATGCATACTGAGTAAATGATCGGTAATACGTCTTAAATTCATTAGAGTATCATATTTTTTTTTTCACTCCAAAAGTGGTTTTTTTCAATTAAAAGAACGTAAAATATTATATTGGTTGAACATTTATGAGAGTGGACCTCCTGAATTTACCCCTTGTTTGATCCTTAGTCCTCGTTGCCAGTCCGAGGTTATAATTGGTGTTTTCATATTTGCATAATAGACATGGATCAAAGCGTGCGTTTCGTCATGATAATTGAAAGGGATAAGAATGGAATGGAAACAGCAAGGAAGTTTCTTCTACAATTATTTTTTGTATTCTACTATAGCCATTACACGAGTTCAGATCCTTTATTTCAAAAGTATGTATTTCATCTTCTATTTTAATATCAGATCCACCGTTAACTTGTCAATTAGTAAATTAATAAAATTAATTATATAAACAAAATCAATTGACAAGTTAACGGTAAATCTTACATTGGAATAGAAGATGAAATACACTTTTGGAATAAAGGATCCGAACTCACTACTACACTATATCCAAAATAAATTACAAATATGTATAGAATGCTAATTTTTGTTGTTGGAGTATAACGCTACACAACCTGAACAGGTGCAGGCCTGGATACACTCATACAGAGTTAAGATTGTGTTAAATAGATCAACATCTAACTAGAATAAAACTTTATGTAGTTATGATAGACTTGTACCTTTTACTTTCCCCATTTTAAGCAAAGAGTCAAGTATTTATAAAGATAGATAAAGAAGCTATGAGGCAATAATTAAACTGAAATTAAACTTTGTGCAATTATGGCAGCCATTAGCGTTATCATACTTGTATGTGAATTGTGAAGTGGGGATGTTTTGCTAGACAATCGCAATGGTATGACTCAAAAGGAAGGCGCACTGTTCCTCTACAATGCTTTTATTTATTTAATTCCTCATTGTTGCTAGACCATTCAATGCACCCAAAAATTAAAAAAAAAAAAAAAAAAGGTGCAAAGCATAACGAATCCGAAGAATGAAACAAAGGATTTTGCAGAGGACAACACTATTTCCTCTTCAATTTTTAAATTAATGTACATCATATTCAAAGTAAAATAAATCATCAAATATAATGATTTAGTTGTACTGTAAAGTGAAATATCGTTGCCTATATAGTAACAAGTGTCTTAATACTTAAGATTAAGAAGGCTTGATAATTAAGAATCAAAAAATAAATTAATTCAAATTGGAATCACAACCATTATGATAAAAACACACTCAATCTAATGATTTTCAATGTCGAATATTTTAATTTTTGGATTCTGAAATAAAAAAATATTTGGACTCAGAATTGGAATCGGGTCAGGGTCAACTGCGGGTTGCTTAGCCGTATCAACTGCTGCCCCATTGTCTATTTGTCTATATAAAAAATGAATGGATTAGCCCATAATGATGTAGGAGTATAATTACACTACACAAAGAGGTTTCCAAATAATAGAATCAAAACAAAGGACAGCCCACCATTCCACCACCGTTCCTTTCTTCACACATTTGCTTTTGGTATTAACACGCCAAGATCCGTCCTGGCAACAAGAACATCCTAGAGAGAGAGAGAGAGAGAGAGAGAGAGAGAGAGAGAATGGGAAAAGACAGGAAAATAGGGATAGCAATGGATTTCTCAAAGAGCAGCAAGACGGCATTGAAATGGGCGATTGACAATTTAGCTGATAAAGAAGACACCTTTTACATCATTCATGTCAAATCTCATCTTTCTGATGAATCCCGCAATAAAATCTGGGCCACCTCTGGTTCACGTATGTTTTTATTTTCATTTTCATTTGATCAGATCTAATATTTAATCGAATTTGATCTGGGTTTTCGTTATTAATAAATATTTTGTTTTGTAGCTTTGATTCCATTGGTGGAATTTCGTGAGCCTGAAGTTATGGCCAAGTATGATGTAAAGATGGATATTGATGTTCTTGACATCCTTGACACGGGTGCTAGACAGAAACAAGTATGAATTTTTTTTAATTTTTTTTATGATCATCTTGGTTTCCGTTAAAACAAGATTTAATAAAATTCTGATTATTATTTTCATTATTTTCGTGATTGGATCGAACGTTCATATGGGTTGGATTGGATTAAATTGAACATGATTGTAGATTCACGTTGTTTCAAAATTGTACTGGGGAGATGCAAGAGAGAAGCTATGTGATGCCATTGAAGAGTTCAAGTTCGATTCTTTCGTCATGGGTAGCCGAGGACTTAGCACCCTCCAAAGGTATTATACTATTATACTTCGTATTCGTTTTGTTTCACACCTATAAAATAAATTAGCCCCTTTGGATATTCACAATTTGAATGTTCTTCTGGAGCATAACATGTCTCTGTAATGCATTTTTAATTGCAGTTTGGGTAGTCAATAGTTTGATTAGGGATTAATGGCTCTCTTTTTTAAAAATTAAAAATTAAAAAATAATAATCTTGTGTATAATTTGTTGATAGTTGGAAATTGTTTGATTTGTTGACTCAGGATAATATTGGGAAGTGTGACCAACTACGTGATAACAAACGCAGCTTGCCCTGTGACCGTTGTCAAGGACGCCGATTTCCACAAGCACTGATGAAGAAAGCAGATTAAGCTAGAAAAAAGAATAATAATTTATATATATAAATATTTATTTATGTTTACCTGTTTGGGATTTCTTAGTCTCTTTTGAATATAAGAAATCATGTTGTTTGGTTATGTCGTTTTCCAATATAGGTTTGCTTCTCTATGTGTGAAGTGAACCTTTCGTTGCATAGTTTTCCTTTGAGGTTGTTGCCACTTGCCATTGACTATTAAAAAATAAATATAAATAAAAAATGGGCATTGTCACAACTCACAAGGCACTTGTTACTTGTTAGTCGCTTGAGGGGAAAAACCTAACCTAACAACCAAGACCGGCTATGACCAACTCAAAAGCAATAAAGTGACAATTTATTTTCACATAATTGTAAAACCATAATGGCAATGCATTTTACAACACACCCTGATTTTTTTTCTATTAATGATTGTTTGCTTATGGGAGTTCATATAACATTGCGATGCATCATGATTCATGTTGATGCATTTCATCGAACTGCTTTATGCATAATAACATACACACACAAAATGATTCTATTTTAAATTACTCACAAAAAACAAAAACAAAAAAATAAATTCAAAGAGGCTACGATTGCGTTCACGCCATTACATTCATAGCAATTGTGAAAGAAGGTTGGTTCGTTTTAATAGAATAGGGGTCGTATCATTGCAAAACCATGTCCTGGAAACATGACCCCATTATTGATGCGAAAAATACACAATTATCTAGGATTTTGTTCATGCAAAGCTTAAGTGGTTCGGGGAAGGATGTGGAGCTAAGGAAGGAGACGGATCTAGGTATTTTAGTAAAATTATTATTATTATGAAACGGGACTAAAATGGTTGAAATTTTTTGAGGGGATCAAGCCGCAATTTTAAATAGGGCAAATTTCAAATTGGTATAATTTTAGAAACATGTTTTCATCTAGGTTCATCGATTTTTGGACATTTCATATAACTACAAATTGGTTGCCAAATAATAAAAATGTCATTAATGAAGACAAATCCAATAATGCTGATGCTAATGCTAGACATCAGAACTGTTAACAGTTTTTTCAAGACAAAAAAAAAATCCAATATTGCTGATGCTAATGCTAGGCATCAGAATTGTTAACAATTTTTTCAAGATAAAAAAAAATCCAATAATGTTGATATCAATGCTAGGCATCAGAACCGCTAACAATTTTTTCAAGACAAAAAAAATTCAATAATATTGATGCCAATGCTAGGCATCAGAGCTGTTTTCATAGTTTTTTCAAGACCAACAAAATCTAATAATGCTGATGTCAATGCTAGGTATCAGAACTGTTAACACAAAATTCTTTCAAAAAAAAAAATCAAATATTGCTGATGTCAATGCTAGGCATCAGAACTGTTAACAGTTTTTTCAAGACAAAAAAATAAATAAATCCAATTATGCTGATGCCTATGCTAGGCATCAGAACTGTTAACACAATTTTTTCAAGATAAAAAAATCCAATAATACTGAATGCTAGGCATCAAAACTTAGTGGATTATATAAACAAAAAAGAGACTTAGAAATGGAAGCCTCGATAATCATCTTTTCAAAGGTAAGAAAACTCCAAAACTTCTAATTGCTCAATTCAGAAATTTAATCCAAAGCTCTTAGATGTTGGGCAGGAAAAGTTACATTCAGTTCGATGATTCTGATGCTGCTATTGGTAATGATCTGCTTTGCTACCATAATTCTGCAGTGTTCTAGTATCCACTGTTCTTTAATCCTTATAAAATACTCAATTATCCAATCTCAAGTAAGTTACTGTAATATTTTATTTTATTTTTAAGTTTTGACTTCCTTTTTTCTTGTTTTAAGTTGGAGTGTTGGTAGCAATGCAACAAGATATGATTATGTAAGGTCAGGTTGCGTCCTAGTTTGCATGTACTTCACTTTAACATTTGCTCCTTGTTAGTGTCATATTTAATTGCTGGGTTGTCCTACCCAACCACACTGATTTCATTATGCATTGTAGTAAATACTCTTGTAAATGGAGAAATCGGTATGTGAAATATGTCATCAAAAGTTAGTAGAATTTGAATATCTATCTTCCAGTACATGCACTGTTCAGAATACCCAATTATCCAATCTCAAGTAAGTTACGGGAGTGGTTGTTGTTAGTGGAAGAGAAAGAGAGTGGTTTGGGGCCGGAAATGGGGCGGAGGGAAATGGTGATAGGTGGAGAGGAATTGAAGAGGAGACGGTGGTGGTGGTGGTGCTTGGAGTGGGTGGTTGAAGAAAGTTTGAGGCTGGTAACGCCATTGGTGGACCTAATTAGCTAACCACTATCTACTGTGGTGATACGTTTTATGATTGTCTGACTGACGTTAGTAATAGAGAGAGAAAAGGGGCGGAAATGGGTTGGAGATGAAAGAAAAGGAAAAGGGTAGTGACGTACTTTCGCCTCAAAATTGTATCTAAAAGATATGTCTAAAAAATAGATGTATTCATTTGAAAACATGTTTTAAAAAGATGTACCAACTTGTAATTTGTCATTTTTTATATAACTTAATGGGTGATAACCGGGTTGGTCCCATGTAATGAAATTGTAACCGAAAAAGTCTTATATATTTGCTTTAAACCGTTAAAGTACACTTTTAGAGGAAAATAATGAAAATACCCTTAATGAAGGGAAAACACGCGAACAAAGCCACAGTCCAAATTTGAGCATCATAATGCAAAAGTCACGGCTCAAAATTTAGGCATCGCAAGGAAAAAAATTGGTTTCTCCCATTTTCATCTCCTCTATTTCTTCTCCCCACCACCAACCCAACAAACAAAATTCAAAATAAAATTAAGTAGAAAAGATGAAACCAATAAACTAAACAAACACCCACCAAATCAAAACATGCATCATGCATGATAAATTTCTATCACGCCAAATCCTTTATTCTACAGTATTCTCAACACTTACAGGTTAATTTTCTTACTCAACAATATTCTAAACACTTACATGTTGTGTCGTTGGCTTCGATTATTGCATTATTGACTCTGATTTTTGTGTTATTGGCTTCGATTGTTGCGTCGTTGGGAAAGATTGAAATTAAAAAACAAGAAAATATCAAAGATTTTGGGAAGGATCGGAGCCTACGACACCGGAGCTTACAACTTTTCATTGATTGAGAATCTCAATTGGGTTCTTTGTCTTCACCCCCAAAATGAGACTTAAAATCTCGTCATTTTCTGCTCCTCTGTTCCTCATCTTGACATTTCCAACTTTCCAACTCTACCACCCTCGTATGACCCATCACTCGGATGTGAAGAAGACGGGCAATATTGAAAATAATAATATAAAAGTAGACTTAAGCGGTTTTAAAAAAGGTGATAACCAGACTGGTACCATGTGGAGAAAATATAACCCCAAAAGTCCACGATAATTTTTTTAACCGTTACAGTACACTTTTGAATGGAAAATGATGAAGATACTCTTAATGAATATGAAAGACTCGCGGAAAAAATCATATTTCAAATTTGTATATCGCAAGGAAAAAAATTGAGCGTCACTTAAATTTTTGGGTGTTGCTATGCAAAAGTCATTGCCCAAATTTTGGGCGTCGCAATGCAAAAACCACTACCCAAAATTTAAGCATCGAAAAGATAAAAATTGGGCGTCGCAAAGAAAAGAATTAGGTGTCGCTCAAAATTGGGCATCGATTGTCTGCACGTAATGCAAAATGTAGGCAAAACACACCTCCGGGCCACTGTACTATACAAAAGGTTGCAATTAGGCCACTGAGACTTCAAAATTTTCGGGATGGCCACACTTATCTTGCACGTTAACCCTTTTTTGGATGGACGTTAAGTTTGGACGTTAAGTTAGGTTAAATGTCTATTTTACCCCGTCTTCATCATCAACATCTTCAAACCCAAAAATCAAGAAAATCAAAGCGTGAAAGGAGAATCAAATTATATATCACATCTCCATAAATTCCAGCGATATAACAAGTAGTTGAAATTGAAGCTCCTTCTGCTATGTACTGGTCATCCATTAACAATTTAATTTCATAATCCTGTTAATATAACTTCAACCAGTGTTAACCAAATAAGGTAAGTTTCCGCCGCGTGTTGGACGCAAGATGAAGCCTTGGCGCTAATCGAGGCATACTGCGAGAGATGGCACGTGCTCCGACGTGGATATCTCCGTCGACGGACTTCGGATTCGGTTCGAACAAGTGGGCAACACGACTGGCGTTATCATCCGAAGACGCCCGCCGCAAGATGGAGAAGTCCGACAAGATTATTGGGTGGAGAAGCGGCGATCTCTCTCTTTTTCCGATTCTTCTCGTCGTGGTTCTACTTAGAAGCAATGGATGCTATGGAGCACGGATCGAACGGAGAAGGTGGAGATCCCAATTACACTCTAAAGAATGTTAATTTGTAAAAGAAGGATGAGGGTCGAACCCTAACCCTAATTTTGACCAAGCGGGGTTGAATGGTCGGGAATTGGTTCAAACCGGAAAATCGAATTCGGGATCGAAAAATCCGACCAGATCTGCTCCATCTTCGTCTCCCTCAGTATGCGATCTTCATCTCCAAGATTTCGACATAGCAAACTCGCCTCGCAAAATCCTTCCTCTCACGATCCGCTATCTTCCAATGTCGGCATCTCCCTCATCTCTCAACTTCATCAAAGCTGCCAACCTCGTTTTTGCCTCAAACCCAGCGAGCATCCAGCTCATACAAGCTTTGGAGAATTTCTGTCCTTCTCCCTTCAAATTTGGGTTTGATTTTCGTTTTGGATTTGGTGTCTATTGGTTTGATCTAAGCATTCGAATTGCTTGTTTGGGTCTATTGGTTTGATCTGCTCATCGTAGCTCCAAAGAAATGATGTTTAAGTGATGAAGGAGAGGGCAAAAGGGTATTTCACTTAAAGATAACGCCAAAGGTAACGTCGTTAAAAATGGGTTAACGTGCAAGATAAGTCGAATGCAGTGGCCATCCCGAAAATTTTGACGTCTCAGTGGCCTAATTGCAAGTTTTGGGTAAGTACAGTGGCCCGGAGGTGTGTTTTGCCGCAAAATGTACTTTAAATGTTAGAAATGTACCGTTTCTCTCTCCTCATTAATTTCTTTCTCTATCTTTCTATCTCAGCTCCTCATTAATACTCCCCTACCCCTTCCCACTCCCCACCGTGACCTCACTTTGAATCTCACCCATCATTTCCCATCTAACTCTCTCTCATCTCATTCTATTATTCAATTCTCTCTCATCTCATCACTTTGAATAATACACAATAATCATTTTTTCCTTTTCGTCAATTTTAATTCAATATTAAAGTTGCTCTTTATTTCTCTCCATCAAAACACCCAACAATGGACTCATTCCTCCACACACACACACACACACAAAAGGATAAACCCACCTTACCAACCACCGATTCCAAGAAGCACCACCCAATACCATCAAACACCGACCTTAAACCAAGTTGCGATTCAATGAGAAAGATGCAGAAAATACGACATCGCATGAGGTACGATGCAGAAAATTGGGCGTCATAAGTTCATAAATAATGAAAAGGGATTCGTAAGTTGCAACGACGTCCACAATTTAGGTATCGTAAGGTGCTCTTCTTTTTCAAAATTGTAATTCACATTGGAAATGTACTCTCATCGTTAACATTGGTGTAGTTGTTCATATCCTCCTTCCGTGTCGTTTTATATCACATTGGAGTACATGGTTTTTATTTATCAATTACTTAAAAAATGGTAACCCACTTAATATAAGAACATGCTAGTACTTAATGTTATATTTTACCTGGTTTAAGAATCATGTCAGATGGACTTTATTAAGCATTGTTATCAAGTATTTTTCCGGATGAAGAATCAAAAAAATTATTATGGGCAAAATGACATATACAATATGATGATCACGCTACATGCAAGGAGTAGAAGATGACCGAATAAGGAGGGACATTTTAAGAAGAAAATAATAAAAATGAATTTATGCGATTGAATAACAAATAGGGTAGTGGAGAAATTATAATTTCTAAAAAAGATATCAACCCGCAATTATTTCGGAGAGGGTAGCAACCCGCAATTATTCCTAACTTAAATCTTGAACATTAGAACATCCCATAATGAATTCTTATGGAGAGAAAATTACTTCCAGCCCACTAAAGGCCTAACTTTCAGTTTCCTTTGGGATTAATATATATTTTGGTCCCTCAATTTTTGCTAAAATATTAGTTTGGTCCTTGGGTTTGAAAACATATTAATTTGGTCCCTTAATTCGATTTTTTTTGTCAAAATCCCCCTCATGCCGTTATCGTTACATTTTTCATCCATTTTTTTTACAATTTTGACTAAATTACCCTTAGGATTAATATATAATTTTGTCCCTTGATTTTCCCAAAAATATTAGTTTGGTCCTAGGATTTCAAAACTATTCATTTGGTACCTCATTTCAATTTTTTGGTCAGATTCCCTATCACACCGTTATCGTTAATTTTACCGTTAGTTTTTTGTTTTAATGACAAAAATACCCTTACCAAGAAGTTCTTTAAGGACTGACTTTTCAAAAAGGGGGCTAGGTAAATACTCTCACCCTTTCTCTCTTTCTCTCTAACCTTTCAAATATCAACAATAGAATCTTGAACATGATTTTTCAAATCCTTTTCCTTTGACTTGCTCTGGAGTTGGTTGGCACTAGAATTCTTGGTTGGCCTTCTCCCTTCCTTCCTTACTCTCTATAATTGGATATATAAAGTTGTGTATATAGTGTTGTCAGTTGTTGCAATGACTCCCCGCTAACGATTTGTCCTTTGAGTTCAGGTTTGGTGAGTCCAGGTCTAGTTGTTTTTTTTTAATTTGATTTTTTTCGGGTCAATTTTAATTGATTTGTATAATAGTGGGGATGGAATGTTGGATGGGGATGGATGATGATAGCGAAGATTCTTGGTAGATGATGTCGTTATTTTCGATGTCTATTTTTTGCCAATAAAGTTGAATCTTTCACTCTTATTTACAATTCAATGGAACTCATGATTTTCAAAGGTTGAAGATGAAGATGAAGATTCATAATTTTTGAATGGACATATTAATCCCAGTATTTGGAACTTATGGAAAAGTCAGTCCTTAAAGAACATCTTAGTAAGGGTGTTTTCGTTATTAAAACAAAAAACTGCCGATAAAAGTAAGATAACGGTGTGAGGGGGAAATCTGACAAAAAAATAAATAATCAAATACAGGGACCAAATGAATAGTTTTGAAATCCTAGGACCAAACTAATATTTTTGGAAAAATCGAGGGACCAAAATAAATATTAATCCTAAGGGTAATTTATTTATATTGTTTAAAAAATAGACAAAAATGTAACGGTAACAACATGGAGGGGAATTCGACCAAAAAAATCGAATTAAAGGACCAAATGAATATGTTTTCTAACCCGATGACTAAACCAATATTTTAGCAAAAAATCGAGGGACCAATATCTATATTAATTCTTTCCTTTGGAAACCAAACAGCAAGTCATTGAGCACAAAATCAAATTCCATGGAAGTAAGAAAAAAAGAGAGGCTCATCAATACGAAGTATAATGAAGAATCACGATTTAAAGGTCCTGTTTGGATTAATCATTCATTTTGTAGTTTCTCGTATGTTTTTATAATTTTCTAATGATTGAATTAATTACTAAGCGTTAGATATGTTGAAGTCGAATGACTTGTGGTGATTGTATGATGTTACAATTGTTGGCTATGAGTTCTATAATTATTTGGTAAAAAAACTTGAAAATTAGTATTCATATTTTTATGTATATTTCATAAAAGGATGAAATGCGGATAATCAAATATTTATTAATGAATAGTTGTCTTCGTGTTTAAAAAAAACAAAAAAAGTTTAAAATTTTAGCTTTTTGGCTTTGGCTTTTCAATGCATAAAGGGTGTTGTACTTTACTTATTGACTTTTGGATTATAATGAAACAAACATTCTAAATATGATTGTCGAATAAGCGTAACAAACAAGCACTAAGAGGGAAATAGAGAAAATTAACGAAACCCGAACCCGAAACGGAAACGGAGCGAATAAAAATCATAAACCAACTATGTATGAGAAGACAACCAAAATCTTCATTTTAAGGTGCCATTAATTACTTTTCAAAAAGTAGTTTACAGAGCGGCAACGTGGAACGGAGATTGTGACTTTGTGAGAGTTTTTTTTTATAAAAAATTATAATAAGTCACTACCCATCCCCACAAATATTGAACCAAATGGTCCGAATCAAGTACACATCTTTACTTAGCGTACTTGAGTTTGAATGAGAGGGTAGTGTTACACTGTTACTATTTCTACTATATAAAACATGTCAGAGTCTTATGGTGACATTCATAAAATTGTGTTAAATATAAATAACGGTTCAAATTGATTTATAATTATGTAAATTATAAATAAAGTTTTTAATTATGAGTTATATTTAAATTATAGATGACAATTGGTTATTAATGAATAGCTTTTGTTAGGCTATTATCTATTGGCATAATGGAACTAACCCAAAGTTATCCATTAATACCAATTGCCATCCCTAGTTTGAATTATTCTTTTACAATTACATATAATACATTATGTGTTTTGTTTGAATTACCCCGTCAATTATGTGTTTTGTTTATCCTGACCATTTACTAAACTGATCGCATATCAACAGCGTAGATATGACACGAATACATATGCTAGTTTCTACTATTTCATCCTCCCCGTTTAAAAAAAATAAGAATACATTGTCTACTACTTTATTTTTGTAGGTTCCAAAACAAGTGTTTATTTTTATTAGTACTCAATATATTTCTAAAGCAAAATGAAGACGGTCTTATTGATTTGATAATAATAATGATACTTTGCGGATATTAAAGGAATTGTCTTTATTAAAGTAATTCTCCAACGAGTAAGTCTCCGAAGTTATAAAAAGAAGAAATAATTTTGAAAAAATTGTGCGCCGGTCTACTTTTTAAAACTTTTAATCGTTAAAGTACCGCCATTTTTTTATTTTCATCGATAAAAATCACTTTTTGTGACAAAATGACTATGATACCCTTAATGAACCGTAGGTGCGCTACTGGTGTTATTATTTTTGCACCGCGATTCATCAATTTTATCGCATTATTTTTTGCATTACGGTTCAATAATGTAACTGCTAGTCTATTTTTAAACCGCAATTCATTAATTTTTATTTAATTAATTTTGCATCGCTGTTCAATAGTGTAACTGCTAGTTTATTTTTGTAACGTAATTCATCAATTTTAGTGCATTAATTTTTGCACCGCGGTTCAATAGTATAATTGCTAGTCTATTTTTGAACCGCGATTAATTAATTTTAGTTCAGTAATTTTTGCACCACAGTTCAATAGTGTAATTGCTAGTCTATTTTTGAACTGCGATTCATCAATTTTAGTGTATTAATTTTTAAACTACGATACAAAATTATAAAGAACTGGACTTCGTCCTCTACCTGCTTTTTCCATCTCCTTTGTCTTAAGCATTCTTCTTCATCCTCTTTCTCCGCATTCATCCCAACTGAAAAAAATTTCAACCCAGCACATATCCATTATAGTTTTGTATTTTATGAATCAAAAAACTCGTTTACCTTTCGGGGCGTTGCCCCTGAACCCCCACGAAGGGGCGCTGCCCTCTTGACCCCCGCGACCTGATCGGGCAGGTCGATCCTCGTTTCGTTGAGCACAATCGTGATTTTCAAATTCAAAGTGTGTTGTCAAAATTGTTGAAAAAAAACGATGACATTTTTGGAACAATATTTCGAAAAGTGATCTTTTACGGTTGAAAAAAAACAGTAGACTTTTGATGTTGGAAACTTTTAAAAAGGACCGGCCAAAATTTCCCCAATAATTTTTGGCATTCGATCATGAGACTTGATCGCCGTTTTTATTCCCAGTCATCCCAGGCTTCCAATAAACTCATCTAAATCCAGAAACAAATCTCCACACAGATTCTGAATCCCAGCCAACCCCTCCTATGAAAAATCAAGGGTGAACGAGACAGAATTCCATTTGAGGACTTTTCCAACTTTGACAACTCCAAAAGTATTGGGATTAATCATGACCAGTTCAATATATTACTGATTAATAATTTTTAAAAAATATACATAATCGATTTACAATCCCATGTTCCAATAAACTAGCACACATGTCCATCATGTCTTAAGAAATTTATGATAAACATGGATGACTTTTTTAAGAGCAAATTTCACATGGTTGGATGTTGATATTTATAGGCTAGCTGATTTTCGCGTGTTGGTGAGTACTGAGTAGTGAAGATAAAGGAAACTAGAGAACGGAAATGGTGAAAGACAGGAAGGTAGTGGTGGCCAAAGATTTCTCAAAGAGCAGTTTTACGGCATTGAACTGGGCAATTGACAACTTGGCTGATAAAGGTGACATCTTTTACATAATCCACGTAAAGTCCGATGAGCCGAGAAATAAGCTCTGGGCCACCTCTGGTTCGCGTAAGTACATCATCTTACTCTATCTCTTATTTCTCTGTGCTTGATCTTACACTCGTAATGTGCAATGCTGGGAGTTTTGTGCATTAGTATTTCAATAATTGATCTGATCTTGCGGAATCTAATGTGTATGCAGCTTTAGTTCCGTTGTCAGAGTTTCGTGAGCCTCAAGTTATGGCCGAGTATGGTATTAAGTTCGATGCAGAATTTTTAGATTTGCTTGACACTGCTGCTAGACAGAAGGAGGTTTTTATCTATTGTATTATTTTTTGCCATTTTATTTATTTGTTCATTGAAAACTTATGTCTGGGTAATGTTATGAAATTGAATATGATTGTAGATTACGATTATTTTGAAATTGTACTGGGGAGATGCAAGAGAAAAGCTGTGTGATGCTATTGAAGATCTAAAGGTGGATTCTTTGGTCATGGGTAGCAGAGGACTAGGAAACATCAAAAGGTAATGCTCAGCTTGTCGCGTCCTAATTAAGAATACAGAAACATTGATCTTACTCGTTGCTAGTTGCTGTACCAGTTGGTCTAAATTGCTATCGTACTTCAATATACAACAATTATGAGACTGGTTGGTCAGAACTACTGTAGCCATCGCGTCCAAAAAAGACTAATCCTTGTTTCTTCTCGGCAAATTAAATAACTTATCATTGGAGTGTTTTTGATTTGGTAATTGCAGGATAATATTGGGGAGTGTCACCGACTATGTGGTAACACATGCACATTGCCCAGTGACCATTGTAAAGGACCCGGATGCCCACAAGCACTGATCATTCATCAAGAAATATGAACACATCAATAATTCCTTCACTACTGTATGAAGAGATCAACCTAGTAGTCCATCTGCAAGACTTTTAAAGCTTTCTCAAAGCTACACAGTTGTAATTAAGTATAGTAGCCTTTTGTTTTATGTTTAATATATCTATATATATTTTTCATTGTGTTAAAAAAATAAAAATAAAAAAATTAATCCTATCAGAGTTCTTCACTACTCTCTGTGTTTTCATTTCTGTAGCTTGTTGTTTGTTTTTCTTCGTCGTTTCTCTACATAAATCCAACAGATAGTTGATGTTTTTCGACATTAGTTCTTCTTCAAAATTCTTGCAGTTGATTATCAGCCACGGCTCCGGCTTCTGCTCCAGTTAGATACTAGTCTGATAGGTGTGTAAATGGTATGATGCAGTTTGGCTCTGTCTGTTGTTGGGCTATATACAAACTCAACATGTTATTAGTTCGTAAAAAAAATGAAACGAAACCAAAGAATTTATTAGTCGGTTTGCTTTGGTTTCGTTTTGTGGTTTGACTTTGGTGGTTTAATTTGATGGTTTTGGTGGTAGTTGCCTAGTTGTGTTAATTTGGTGATTCAGTTTGGTTTGATGATAAGAAAATTTAGGCTATTTAGGCTATAAATAAACCAAATAGAAAACAAATAGAAAGTTGTAATATAAAAAAAATCCAAGGAAAAACTAAAAAATATTTATATTTCAAGCAATTTATGATGCAATTATTGAAGAAAGAGGTCTGACATTAAAGCTCGAGGTCGTGCAAGTTATATCAGCTTTAACATCTATACCGTCAGATTGAATTCCAAGTCATCACCAGCCTAACAACAATTAAGCATTGAGATTTGTGTTACAACCATCCAATGATAACAATACCAAATTTGTAGTAATAATATAAGTTTTATCTCGTAATACCACAAAATGTTACAAGAGATACTAAAATTAAGAAGTGCTTAACGGTTGGATTTGATTTGATTTACATGGCAGGCACATGGTGGTCATTCAATTGTACATCGAGAGAGTTGAGACTTGAGAGAATTTAGAAACAGGGAGGATCCTAATCCGAGATTAATCATGGTTGATACAATATATTGATAATACTAATTAATTAATTTAAAAATTCTCATGATTTTCCAATAAACTAAGCACATGTTTATCATGTCATCATGTGTAAAGTAACTTGCATTAAACAAGTGTAAATTTTTAAATGACTACTACATAGCTGGAAATCAAAAAATTATCTTTAAACGTGCAAATCAGGAATCAAAACAAGCTGGTCAAACTACCCCTGCAGTACATGAAATTTAGATTAAATACTCCATTAAAGAATCAAAATCAGTACTATTTTTTCGTTTCATATGAGTATTTATACTCATGGTTAGTGAAGAACAAGAAAACCAGAGAAAGAGAGGAAGATAAAGGAGAGAAAAAATGGTGAAAGACAGGAGGATAGGGGTTGCAAAAGATTTCTCAAAGAGCAGTTATATGGCATTGAGTTGGGCCATTGATAACTTAGCTGATAAAGGTGATATCTTTCACATCCTCCATGTCAAGGCCGATAAGCCGAGCAATAAGCTATGGGCCACCTCTGGTTCACGTAAGTTCATCATCTTACATTTTCTTCACTTGATTTGTTTTGATCCCACTCTTGATGCTGGTTGTTTCGTGCATTGGGTCGTTCTGTTTTATTTTTTAAAGTTATTGATCTCATCTTACATAATACTGTATAATTTTAATTTTTGTTGTGTGTTGGTGGTTTTTGTAGCTTTAATTCCGCTGGTGGAGTTTCGTCAGCCTGAGGTTATGGCCAAGTATGATATAAAGATGGATATTGAATATCTTGACTTGCTTGATACAGCTTCTAGACAGAAAGAGGTTTTCATAAATTTTTATTGACTGGTTTTTATTGAATTAAATTTATGCCATTTTATCTGTTTCTTCATGAGAATGAATGTGTGGGTAATTGTTGTTGTAGATTAAGATTGTTTTCAAATTGTACTGGGGAGATGCAAGAGATCAGCTGTGTGATGCTGTCGAGGATCTGAAGCTGGATTCTTTGGTCATGGGTAGCAGAGGACTAGGAACCATCAAAAGGTAATGCTCTTGTCACACTTAAGAACACTGCAACACTTAAGTCGTAGTTGATACTAGTAGGTCAAAACTACTATAGTAACAGTTGGATATACAAGTAAACAAGTTGAGACCAAACTACTGTGTCGAGATTTTTGTTATTAATCACTACCCAGAATCTACTTCAACTCTTGTTTTTCTCGGCAAAGTCGCTATCAGATGTTAATGGTGGATTTTGTTTTGGTGATTGCAGTATAATATTGGGGAGTGTGACCAACTATGTGATAACAAATGCAGCTTGCCCGGTGTCCATTGTCAAGGAGTCCTGATTTCCTCAATCAATGACCATTGATCAAGAAAAATAACATCAATAATTCCTATCAAAGTTCTTTGCTTTATAAATGTTTTTGTTTCTTTAATTTGTTGTTTGGTTTTCATCATTGTTTTGTTTCTCTATATGAATCAAACAGACAACTGATGTCTTTCGAAAATCTTGCGTGTATTGCATGGGTGTAATTGGTTTGATTCTGGCTGGTTCAGAGTGGGAGCAAAACATGAAGAACTGAACTGTAAGAACCAAAACAAACTGAATCACTCAATGCATGTTTAAAACCAAACTGAACCAATCTGCATTGGTCCTGTTTGATTAGAAATGTTTCTGTTCGGGCCACTTTTCATCTTTTCCTGGAAACAAAACCAATATGCAATTTTGGAAGGACTTCTGAAAGAATTGTAGCTCGGGTCCTCATATTAAAACTAGAAATACAGTGATTGTAGTACTGAATGTATCTCAGAACATTGTAGATAATGTTGCACAATATGTTACAACATTTGCAAACACATTCACTTAATAAGCAGCGTAAATAAGAGAGAATAAGTAACAGAGAGAAGAGACACGAACTAAGGTTCAGGTCTACAACTAATACTTGTAGACTAGCCAATATAGCAAAAAAACTTTCACTATAAAAAAACAATTGTAAGAGTTATAATTATGAAAACTAACACCGAGAAAATCAAACGAAAATACTCCTATTAGAGTTGGATATTATCTTTCTAATACACTTACTCACAAAAAAACATAAAGGCTCAACAATTAGCAAAACACGAAAAATGGAAACTCTTGGTCAATGTAGTTTGTAATGTTCCAACATTTCACAACACATCGAGTTTTTTCAGCAGCAGAATCTCTCTCTGAAATTTCTCTAAAGGCGTAACTATTCTAATGTGTCATGAGCCTCTCTTTTATACGATAAGGAAGACGTCCACACCTGCAAGACAAAGAAGGAAGGAACTAAACATGGAAGGGTTAATTTATTAGTCAAATAAATCATTCCATAATTAACACCAAACTTGATTACCACGATTGTTAAGAAAGACAATAACAATCAATCAAAAGTCAATCAATAATCAGCTATTTAGAAAAGGAAACAAAGACTCTAAAGACTCTAAACCATATGCTTAGGCTGCATTTCAATGTACCTCGTGCAGTTTTTAATAGCGGCATCTAATTATTTCTTTAATTTAATCATTGAATAATCAAAGTATAACACGTGAAGGCACCTAGTCCAGATCCATTTTCGGGTGTCTAAAAACTCTAAACCATATGCTTAGGCTGCATTTCAATGTACCTCGTGCAGTTTTTAATATCGGCATCTAATTATTTCTTTAATTTAATCAAAATTAAATTAATGTGTAAAAAAAGGAAATTTAATCAAGATTAAACAAGACCATTGGCGCTGTTGATTGGAATCTATACCTATCTTCTTCTTCTTCTTTTTTCTTCATAGAATCAACTTAGGCCTATCTATTATAACTAAAAATATTTTCTTATCTATAATCTCAAACTAAGTAGTTCCTGAAATCTTCTAAATTTCCTTATTGATTTTAATCTATGATTATTTCAATGTTTAATATTTACGACTATAAACTTAAATGTGATACTATGTCTAAAAATTATTTTGTCTAGTTTTCCAAACCATCCATACGTCTGAAGCCCCAAAATTAATCCCAAATAGAGTAAAACCACAAGGACGGTAAAATCTTCCTACCAACTTTTAACCCAACTACATTACTATTTTTTTAATCTTAATTCAAAAGTTATTTATAAAAGCGACGATATTAAAAATTTGGGTTAATTGCATAAAAAAACTCTGAGCTAATTTATTTTTTCATTTTGAACCACGTGTTGTTTTTTTTCATGTAAAACCTCAACCCAACTTTTTTTCCAATTAAAACTTTTCGTCAAAAACTGGTTAGTTTTTGTAACGGAAAGGTGACAGGACATCACAATGGCCGCCTACGTGGATCGGGCATAGGAGAGCTCATGTCCATGCCATTCTTCGCACCTATGTGTGCCCCATTTTTAACCGGATCCGCGCCACTGAAAAGCGGGGTGGTTTCGAAACTTTAAAGCGCGTGTAATACGCTCGGCCTCAATTGTGGACTTAAAATATAAATAACATGAGTTGACATATTTATTTTAAGGATAAACAAAGAAAAACCAAATATACCAGATTTGTAAGGGTTCAGAGGCTAAGTTACGAGTTGGGAAGGGGTTAGGCACCCAACTCGCCCTTTCGGACTCAAAATAGATTTTTGGCTAAATATAATCATTTTATAAATTTAACAACTTAAATAAAGCATTCATATATATATATATATATATATATATATATATATATATATATATATATATATATATATATATATATATGACAGAAGCAATAAAGAAAAATATATCAGCCTCACTTTAGAGTTGCAGATAATATTTTATAAAAATTAGGCCATAATAACGACTTATTTTAGTGCTATTTATACTCAAAAGTTTAGCATTATAACGATTTATTTCGTGATTTATTATTATTTTAAATAGCACTATTTTATAGACAAAATAGTAAATAACTTAGGGAACCTACCTCTTGAAGCGTGATGGTTTTATCTCGGACCAACTTCTCTTCTGACAGGTTTTACGGTGTGCTCGTTCTGTCCCTCAGGGAGAATGAGTCTTTTTTCTGTTTGTTGTCGGAATTCAGGTAGCGTAACTGCTCCTTTTGGTTGTTTTTCACCTCGGGATCCGGGCGGCGCAACTGCTTGTTTTTGTTGTTGTCGAGTTTGAAATCGGGCAGAACAACTGCTTGCTTTTGCTGAATTTGACGTCTGAAATCGGGCAGGATAACTGTTTTTTTTTTTTTTGTTTTTGTTTTTGGAACCGGTGGAATAGAGCGGAAACCTAGTTGGGTAACTAAGGTTTACTTTGACCGGAGAGTTTAAATGTTTAGGGACGGTTTCGGCAGCCTAACAGAGGTTCGGGGTTTTATATGAAAACTATCAGCGTAACAGCACTTGTAAAACTTCATCCGTAAAATTTATGTGTCTCGAGGTACTGGCCGAAGCCTCGAATTTATAGGTTGAGATTGAGCTTCCTTAACAGTGAAGGATCAGATATTTTTTTCTGTGTGTATCAATGTGTTGTACCTTGCGCTTGAAGAGTTACACTTAAAGCTAACTTTGTGAAGAAGGTATCAGTCAGTTGCTTGTTCTTCGTCCCTTTCTTGAGCTCCTCCGGCTCAACAAAAGAGTTGATCTCTGGCGTATCCCTTAGTAGGGTGTTGATAAGCTGGACAAAAGGCCGTTAGTTGTAGGGGCTAGCCTCGACAATAGATATGTAGTTTCGTAGTTCTTTGAAAATGAGGGCACCATAGTTTAGGTGGATCCTCTGGTGGATGGCGCTAGAAAGAATGAGTTTTTGAGAGGCAAGGACGTCGTGAGAGCCGTTCTTGAAGAGAAATGACTTGTCCAGCAAGTGGCTTGAACAGTAGACGTCCAAGGGAAAGACATTTCTGAGCATTTTTCCTTGGGGTTCCCTTGGGGTATTTGTTCCTTTCATTGCAGGCTATATTAGCCTCAACACTAGACAGCTCACTGTCCCCGCCATTGTGGACTCCAATCACCTTGGAAATAATCTTTGCAGTAAGGGTGAAGGGACGATCAAGAATCAATCCTCGTATAGAAAAGGGGGCTTTGGCGTCTATCTTCATTCGCTGGTAGAATCCTTAAGCAAACAGGTTGCTGTAGTCGTTGTCATGAAGTGTGAAGAGTGGGAGAATCCCAGACACATCCATATCTTCGCATATCTTTGCTCCGGCAGCAAAGGTGCGTACAAAGTCCAACTCGATGCACATCCCAGGAAGGTATGTATTTGCTGGTAGTTCCTGGATAATGTTATGAGTGGGAGGATAGAAAGGAAATCCAGGAAGGTTGACGAAGGGAGATGAATGAATAACTTGCTCAGGGTCTGTAACCTTCCTTTTGCTGGAGCTGATTTCGCAGATGATTTCAACTACAAAAACAGTTTCAAAAATTAGGGTTTTTTCTCTAGGCAGAATAAACAATCAAAGATTTCATTAAAATTTTTTTTAAATAATTGAAACCCTTGAATATTTTGAGTGAAGATTTACAAAGAAACATCAATTGATAAATCTCGAAGAAATAAACATTTTAAGCACAAAGATAACCAAAAGTTTCAATGTTTTGAAATATACAACAATGGCGGAAAACATAAGGTTACGCAAAGCGTCCTTTTAAATTCCTCAAAAAGATAACTCAAAAGAAGTATATAAGTAATAAAGTGAACGAGAAATGTCTAAATGACATTTGAAATGCTTACCATTGTTGTTGAAGTGAAGAAGAAGCGAAACACAAGAAGGAAATATGGAAGCAGTTGAAGAGAAAAATTGAGGGTTTGAGTAGAGAGAGAAATAGAGATAGAAAGGGTTTGTGAAAGTTTTCAAAATGGCGGTTCAGAGTCTATTTAAAGAAGGAGAAAAGTCACTTTATTTAAATTTACTTGGATGATTGACATGTGTCTTTCATAAAGCATTTAACTTAAGATATTTTGAAGAAAGGTGGGCGCTGCCTTGTACACCCTTGGGCCCAGCGCCCAAGTGTGTAGGGGCGACTCCCATTTCGTTTTCTTATTTCATTTTTTGCACTTTAATCCCTTGTAATTCACCGTTTGTTAATTCTTCTGTCCTTTTGCACTTTTAACCATGTAACTTGACATCATTTAGTCCTTTTTGACAAGTCTTGATATTTTATGGCATGTCCTAAACAGGGGTACGAAATTGGGGTGTCTACACCGCAAAAAATAATTTTGTTATAAACCTTATCCTATTTTGAAATTTCAAAAACAACCCAATCTTTGACTAGATTTTCACAAATTTGAATGCAATACAAACCTCATACAATTGTTAAAATTTCAAAGTGAATCCTAATAGTTTGCAGACTATGGAAATAAGGCTTATTATGTATATATATATATATATATATATATATATATATATATATATATATATATATATATATATATATATATATATATATATATATCCCGATTCATATTTCCCATTCATATCTCGATTTAATGACTTAGTTTTGACTTTTGTTTTCATGTAATGATTAAAAAAATTAAGAGAGGGAAAAGAAAAAGAGTTGTGTTAAATATCTCAAATTGATCCCGATCAAAACATTTAAAGCTTCCTATATATATCATTTGACAAAGACATATTTTGGCTTGAATTGATTATTAGTAATTGTTAGTAACTTTTCATCTTCTCCTCATGATTTTTCGCATTAGTAGAAAAGGGTTATTTATGTCAAATACTCATTTATTATTTTAAATTTTACAATACTGTCCAATTGAGTTGGATCAAATTGATCAGTTAAGATTTATTCTTTAAAATAATCTTGGCCTCGTCGATGAGTCGTTATCATCAATGTGAATAAAAATGAAAAAATACTAAAAAAAAGGAAGGCCACATGAATAGCTTTAGCTTTTTAGAATGAATCCCATTGTGTATAATGAATATAGATTGATGATCCATCTCACGTACACTTAGTTTGAATATATGTGTGGTCCACATCTTAACATTTTCGTACTTGTACAAGGATTGTCATCATTTGGCAAAACAATTAAATTTTGGAAATTTTTTGCTCAGAGTTGTGCACACCGCACACATCGAAGTGTATAAAAAGAAATATTATAGAAATTATATATATATATATATATATATATATATATATATATATATATATATATACTCCCTCCGTCCCTAAATTATCGTTTTGATGGACTTAGCATACGGTTTAAGAAAACACATTTGATAGATTATTAATATTAGTTTGATGTATAGTTTACTTTAAAGTCCATGTGTATGTGACACATAAGTAAAGTATGATGAAAAAGTAAGGGTAAAGTGGTAAAAGTGTTGTCTTAAAACATAAAGTTTCAAACAAGACAATTATTTTGGAACGGACGAAAAAGGAAAACAGGACAATAATTTGGGAATGGAGGGAGTATATAATTTTAGAAAGTGGTCTCTTAACGTGAAACATTTCAAATAGTATAATAGATTCTTAATTTGTAACGGATGGAGTAATTGTCTTGAACACACAATGAAGAAAACATAATTGAATCTAATATGTAATTTTCTTTAAAACCAAGTGCATGTGCTTTTATCATTAAATTAACAAAAAAAAAATAAAGATAAAATGATAAAAACAGTCATGGTTCATTTTGAAATTTTAACAATTGTATGAGATTTGTATTGTATTCAAATTTGTGAAAATTTGGTCAAAGATTGAGTTGTTTTTAAAATTAGTATAATACCCGTGCGATGCACGGGGGAAATTAAAGTTGAAAATAAATAAATAAATAAATAAATTTAATGCTAACAAATTATACAAATTTATAAAATTTATACAAAATATAAGTTTCAGTGAAATAAAGAAATAAATAAATACAAAAAATATTAAGTAAAATAAAGCTACTGCATACTTATCATACATTTTGGAAGAATTCTTTAAATACAATATTTGATAAATCAATATATGCTTGAACACAGTAGGCAACTCCTAATTATCAACCATGGTTAACAAATAAATCACTCAAGTAAACTAAAAAATAAAACAATCTTATTGACAAATACAAAGTAAATCAATGGAGCACTTAATGAGTTCGAAGCACAGTCAAAGCTAAGAAACTATTTTTTTTGACACAATATTATCTATATTATAAATGCCGAGGGAAATATGATCATTTTGGCTATGGGTTTAATAATTGTCGTTGTAATGTAATCTATTTACAATTGGTGGGGGGAGAATCAATAACCAACTAATAAGAGCATGAAGATTATGCTTCTCTTCCAAAATGAGTTATATTACATTTGTTTCAAGGTTACAAACTTGCGAGGTTCTTTGCCAAGAAATCTTGTATATAAATATCCACGATGACCTCCAAGAAGGAAAACAATTTCCACTTCAATCCTTGGTAGAGGTGGATTGATGAATCAACAACCGAATGGATGTTTAAACGACATACAAACTCTGCTATAGACTCCTCCAAAAATAAACTTATGAATGGAAATAACTGTTTTCATGTCACAGAAACTTGAAACCTGAATCAATGGCACTAATCAACACTGTAGTTGATGCGATATGATCACATAAGAAGAATATGGCACCGTTAGTCACCATCACGCGCTACTGAATTTTGATTTTTGATCAGCTTGTAGAAGCATTTCTTCTGAAGTTTAATGGTAGTTCATAGACATCTCAGGACCATGATCTTCAGCATGTTATCATTGAATATCTTTATCAAATTATCAATTGAACTACTGCGTATCTTTGAAATAAAACACAGATTTTAGAGAGAAACGGATTTTATAGTTGGTTTTAATGGCGAGTAAGAAATTGAAACAAAAATCGAAGAGGGGATTTCGGTGGTGAGGAACAATGTATAATATGATTAATGTATGCTTGAAACAAAATTGAAATAAGAATTTATCATTAACAATTTTTTCATGAATGAATAACAATTTATCAATAAAGAATAGGAAATGATCGGAACTAAAAAAGTAACATGGAGGAAGGTGGGGGGTAGTTAATTAGACAAACACCATTGATTTAGCATCATAAATAACCCCATTCAAACCCTTGCATTAAAAACCCTAGACAGACTTAAAAGTAGAAAGATAAAGATACCCAATTTCAGATTCTGAGCTACTTTTTTGCGACTCTGCCACCAATTTTTTGAATCTTTTTTCACTAATGAAAGATGAAAACTTTTTTCTTGAATTAGGGTTCTCTATACTCAAACCCCTTCAGCTTGTCACTATCATGTTTCAAGAAAATAAACACAGCAACACCCACCTATCAAATAATCAAGGAAAGAGAAAACAACAGATCAAAAGAGAACATGAGACAAAAGGGGGGAGAGAAAAAGAGAGAGAGAGAGAAAGAGAGGTAATTTGGAGATGGGTATTATTGATAAAATTGAAAAAGAAGCTTATTTGCAAAGGTGCTGCAAAACAAAAAGAGAGCTCTTTGATGATTGTAAAACAATTTACACACACACATACTCGTGTTTGATTCCATAGTAAAATTTGGTGATATACTTAACAGTGACTTTTTCTACAGAAAGTAGCAAATAGGAGTAACAAATACTCATCCATCCCCAAAAGAGGACTCCTACTTCCAAAGCCAAAACTTTTTGAAATCAGTATCTCCTTAGAATTTTAATTATTAGTATTGCACTAAAACGGAAATTTCAAATGACACAAACAAACAACATCATGTCGATGCAAAGGCAACTATAAAATCAAAAGTGTCATTATTTAAAATAGACAAAAAAATAGAAAAATTGAATAAAAAAATGACTAAACCACAAATGTAAGAGCCCAAAAATATCAAGCCTTAAACTAAAAAATCTCTAAACTCAAAACATCAAAAGTGACATTATTTAAATTTTTTAAAAAAAAAAAAGAAGAAGAGAAAAACGAATAAATCATAAATCTAAGAGCCCAAAAAATCAAGTCTTATACTAAAAAATCTCAAAAAAAGCAAGCTCTAAACTCAAAAACATCACTTTCTAAATATCAAAATGGCCTAAAAATAAACCTACTTAATTTTTACAAATACCTCAAAATGGTACCCAAGGGGGAGTAATTCCTGATTGTAACACCACTTTTTGAACATCTAACATGATTCAT
Organism: Codonopsis lanceolata; assembly: GCA_013146195.2. Classification (NCBI taxonomy): domain Eukaryota; kingdom Viridiplantae; phylum Streptophyta; class Magnoliopsida; order Asterales; family Campanulaceae; genus Codonopsis; species Codonopsis lanceolata. Next base: position 164,603,140 of record CM028378.1, read on the forward strand.
GGACATCTTCCATTCCTTAAAAAAAGGATTTATAGCTTAACTTAATTTAGTAAGTGACTAAGAAATGAAAGAACTAAATTTCTCACCTTAATAAATCACGCTCTAATCTCTTGGTGACCATGGCTAGAGTCTTGCTCCTCGAAAAGCTTCATCTACATTGAGCAGCAAACCAAAAACAATCAATCATGTGAAATTTAAACACAAATACTTATTCTAATTCATAAATGTATGATTAAAGAAAATCATCAATAAGACAATATCATCTGTCAGGCCATTGAGGGTAAACAAATGAAAGTTAAGCCATTCTTAATTCAATATGTCAGCCACACAACATTTCATCAAACTGAGATGGTCAAATTAGGGCAAGCATTTTGAAAATTTCCAATTGTTTGACTCATTTTCACACTCTTCATATGACTTCATATCTTTTAGCATGTTTCTTTGCTGTGCACAATTCATATAGATTTGTCAAAAAACTCCTACTTTATACAACATCGTAAAAGAGAGTTCATAAAGAAAATCTAAAAAGCTGTGAGAGCATGGAAAATTACAAAACTACCAAATCTCCTCTTGGCTTCAGATTTTGCGAAGAACTCTTTCCATTCATCAGTTAGAACAAATTCAAACTCTTCTTCATCTTTTGGGTCTACTTCCTCATTCCTAAGGAAAAGATAAATACTAGAAAATGATCAACATTGATAGGTGCTAAAGAATTATACTGCGAAAAGAAATTGAGAAACTCTGTTAAGAAACTGTAGAGGCGTCTCCCATATCAGAGGTCTGAGCGCAAAGCCACAATTATAAATTCCTAGTTTCATGCTTTTATACGTGTCTACCTTTGTAATGCATATTATTGAATTATAACAGAAATGTAACCTTTCAATACTGTATTGTTTTCAGGTAACTAAATACAGATACAACCAGGAAAGGAAGTGAAGTCACACTACTGAAATCTCGATTAGAAGCTTACTACAATTAAACTGTTTATCTTCTCCTATGGACAATAAGTGAAGGAAACTCATTCGAAATTTTGTTTTTGCTTCCCAAGAAACAACAGAAATACAATTTAATTAATGATTAACGAAACAAAACACCTACGATTTGTAATCTCAAGAAAATCAACCCGATTCAACAAAAACAAAACTCCTTTCGGGAAGTCAGTACTTTTAATATATATATATATATATATATATATATATATATAGATAACTGAAAGGAAACCAAAAATAAAACACAGATTTTAAAGTTACAGATTAGTGAGAAACTTACATATTACATTTTAATGGCGACGGATGGGGCTATGGATTGACAGAGTGAGAGACATGCTCCAGAAATCAATGGAAGTGAAATCAATTGGCGAATTACCCCACAATCCCGAAGACACACAATCAAGGACAAAGTGGGCAAAAAGGAAACCAAAAATAAAAACACAGATTTTAAAATTACAGATTGGAGAGAAACTTACATATTACACTTTAATGGCGATAGATAGGGCGGCGAAGTAGAGAGCTACTCCAGAAATCAATTGACGAATTACCAATTGTATCTACCATAGCATCACAATCCACTTCCAGTGCTCAATTAAAAAAAATAAAGGTACAATCTAAAAGATTAAAATAAAAAATTCTTGAAATCAAATACCCATAAATTTCATATATATGATAACAAAAACTATAATACCCAACCACGAACACACTTCCCATATTAAAATCAAGAAATTTGTATATTCTGCAATAATATCAACTACCCTAATTTTGGAATCAGGCTAATTTGAGAGAGAGAGAATAGAAAAGAGCTGACCTTGGGGTGTATGGTCCGCCACTACCACTCATGTTGCCGAGGATGGTGATATAGCTAAGATAGAGAATTTTAGGGAGACAAAGTGCCATCAAAATAAATCTGTGAGAAAAGGGGAAAAATAGTTTTTTTTTAATAAGTAACGTATTATATATCAAAGCGTCTAAACATGAGATGCGTCCTTTTAACAACTATAAGCATAATGGTTTGAGAAAGTTTAGGACGGACATGATGCGTAGCTGGCAATAAGGGATTAAGGAGTTTGAGGGGGTTTGGTAGAAATCGATGGGTTTCTTTGGAAAGCCATGTGCAGGGTGGGGAATTCAATGTGTTGTTTTGTCTTGAAAGAACATTATTAATAATTTACCCTTCCATAACTGAATAAATTACATTCTACTTTTGAAAGATGGTTTTGGCGGGAAGTTTCCTAAAAAAATTGTGAAGAGAAATTCTAAAATCGAGTTAATCTGGTAAGCTTGGTGCAGAATAGTAATTCACAAAGGGTTATATATATATATATATATATATATATAACGATGTACTTCCATGGATTCAGGGGATTTGAGGACATCTAATGACGGGCAATGCCAGATGCGTTATGGATCATTCCAAATTTATATTGATGTGTGCGTATGATCAAGTGGATGATAGAATTACTTAGTACTCCCTTCGTCCTAACCAAATAGTCTTATTTTAATATTGTAACTTTACTTGTTTGTACCTTCTTTGAATTACACTTTGTATTGCCTCTTTTAGGAATTGGAGTACTTTTTTGGGACAAACCAAAGAGGAAAATGGGACTATTTATTTGGGGACGGAGGGAGTACATGTTATTACTTGTTTGTGAATATTGAGAGATATCCATAACTTGCCTAGTTGCAGCCTCCTTCAAACCAATGCCTATGGATATCCCTTCCTAGTTTTTTTCTATGTTTAGAAAAAAAAAAAAAAAAAAAAAAAAACAGAATAACATTATAAAATGAGGGAAGAAAAAACATGACTCATATTGATAGCACTTAATAATCTTATTTCAACCATTAATTCAACTATTAAAACACTAAAACCTTATATGGACCTTAACCTCATTCCATATTATTTGGATGATAAAAATTATACTTCAAAATGCAAATTCAGTTTATTATGGGTCAAGGAAAACTGTCCTGAATAATTCAATGTCTATGGCACATTAACGGTATGAGACTTGATTAATATATGGAGCAAACAATTTGCGAATAAATTAATATTTATCTAAGATTTTGTAGGGGTCGAATAAACGTACAGTACACAACGAAACCATTATCTGGCCTCATGACCCAACTATATACACCAATAACAAAATGGAATAAGAAATAAACAAATATTAAAAACAACAAAGTTTTGGAACTAATAAATAAATCGATCAACTATATTGCACATTATACTAAAATTCAAACATGTGCCATTGATATTAGTATACATATGGTGATGTAGTAGAACAACTACTTTACTATTGCTTTGTGGTGTTATAACACACAAATCAACTACTTTTATTTTCAATAACCAATATATGAAAAATCTATGATTTTCTAAATAGTAAACACACAACTACTGATGTGAATTGGAAACTCAAACTCAAACCCAAACTTGGAAGAATTCTTGACTCGAAACCCACAAATTGATTTTCAATACCTTTTAGTTATCCAGTATTCTTGCATAACCAAATTAGTTCTTCGTCCATGAGGAGCTACGCCTTCGTAAAATTTTAGAGTAGCCCTCCAACCAGTCATGGTTGAATTAGACTATATATCACATGCCTCCCCTGTTCCCTTCTAATATCCATGTTGGGCCTTTTTGTTCAACTCGAAGCAGAACTACCAAATTCCTTCTGCATTTAACATATAGCAATATAAGGTTTCAGTTACTCAACCCTAGTCCAGGTCATAATATAGTCTTTGATACAGATTACAAAATATGACCACAAGTCAAACTATTGATCATAAGGCATAATGATATAATCTTAACATGGAAAGGTGAAAACACAAAAATAAAATAAAATAAAGACCAAATAACAAATTCTCCATAAGGAATCCAATTATAAACACAACTGTACTCTCAAGAAGGGGATGGAATCAAAATCATCATATGCTGCATAATATATCAGATGCATGAAAAGTAGCAGCAAAACCTATACTAACCAGGTAAATTTGATGGCTTGACTTGGTAAGGATTCACATCAGTAGTCACGTTAGCAAGGAGAGGAGAACCACTTTGAGATTCTCCAACGACTTAAAGATCTCCTCTTCAGTCCAAAATTTGGTAATATCCACTGGAGTTGGAGGGCACATTGTAACATAACTCACAAACAACCAAAAGAAAACCTCATTCAAATGATCCTAGATAGGCAAGCAATAAGGTTAGTCCAATTACCATGTGGTAGAAGATGAAAATATGTGGTCAACATCAAATTTTAACTAATGCAATGAAAATGTAAGATTTCATTAGTATTTTTATGAAAGCATAGAAACAAATCACTGGTTTTCAAATTCTCAAACACGAAACTGATTTTCAACAATCAACCGACTACTAATAGTGGTTTTCAAACTTGGAAGACTTCTTGACCGATAATTCCCAATTTAAACCCACAAATCACTGATTTCTAAATTCTCTAACATGAAACTGATTTAGAAACAACTACTTTACTACTGATGTGATTTTCTAAAAACAATACATGCTATACATTGCACTATTATTTTATTTGAAGTTAAAATATTAATCCTCAATTTATTGACTGAACACTAACCAAATAAACAACATAAAGAATTAAAGTTAAGAACATGGAAATCGTAACAGACATAAGCATAAAAACAGGGAAATCATAATAGACATGCATCAATTAACATAAGAATAAAAACAGGGAAATCATAATAGACATGCATCAATTAAGAAAAAACATGAAAAAAAAAGGAGAGAAAGTTTACTTCTTGAAACATGAAAAAAAATCCTAAAAATTAAAATTCCCTAGTTAATCATTCTACAATTAAAATTCTCTTCATTGATACCCAATACACAAATTCTAAAGAGAGATAAAGAGAGAGAAAGCTTATATATTATCACTATGGATTAGAGCTTGATTGGGATTACACACATTCACTGTTGAGAGATTGATCCTTGGCTTTCCACCCAGATGATTATTCTGCATTTAAAATCGATAACCAGTATGGAATAGATGAATAAAGAAAAAGATTATAGATAGTCAATAAGAAGATTCCTTCAGCCCTAAAACAAAAAAAAAAAAAAAAAAACCATTGCAGAAGGATATAAAGCAAGTGCAAATAAAACAACCGGTAAAAACCAACTACAAAATTATATATGAACTTTAATATCGAAAACAACAGAAACGGAAATTAGAAAGCAAAAGGCAGTGAAGAGAGAGATAGATGGAGAGAAAAAGAGAGAGAGAGGGGCTTACTTTTTCACTATCATTCTTGCAAAACTTCTCCAATTTCTTCTTACAAATTCTTCCTTGGGAATTCAAATGCTATGCGAAATAGAGAAAAGGAACCATGCCAATTATTGATTGTATTTGGATTTGAAGGAATGGAAAATTAAAGCACTAATTTGGGAATCAGGCTGATTAAAGAGAGAGGGATAGGGATAGAAAGAGTAGGGATGAGCTTACCTCGGGTGTATGGTCAACCATTGCCGCCGATGTCTCGGGGATGGTGTCAATATGATAAAGAATTGTAGAGAGAGTGAACCGTCAGTTTTCAGATTATCTTAGAGATATAGAGAGAGGACTGATTTCAGAAATTTTAGGAGATGAAAGTAAGGAGTTTGGGGGTGGGGGTGGGGGTAATCAATTAGGTTTTCTTGATATGTGATTCCATGACTTATCCCACAATCAAAGGAAAACAATGGGATGTACACAATAACTATTAGAAACCGTAGATTGTGAGTAGTTTTGCATATGTACCCCTACAAAATAGAAATATTTACATTCTATTTTTGGTAATGTGTTTTTGGCGGGAACTTTCCTAAAAAGGAATATTATTTTGCTTATATATATATATATATATATATATATATATATTTCAAAATATGATAAGGTTTATAACAAAATTGTTTTTGGTGGGAAGAATGAGGTGGACATGAGTTCTCCCCCCCAGTCCACGTAGGCTGCCACTAGGATGTCCAGTCATCTTCTCGTTACAAAAACTAACCATTTTTTGACGGAAGATTTGAATTGAAAGAAAAAAAAAGTTCGGTTGATGTTTTAAATGCAAAAATAAAACAACACATAATTCAAAATGAAAAAACTAAAATACGCCAGGGTTTTTTGTGCAATTAACTCTAAAAATTTACTCTCTAATTTATAAAAGGGAAAACTACACAATTGGTCTCTGTAGTTTCTAATTTTTTTGCTTTTCATCCCTATAAAAAAACTGTTTTCTAGTGGTCTTCGTACCAACCAATTTCAACAAAGTTGGTGATTCCGTCTAGTTCCGTTAGTTATATCCGTTAAATCAATACACATGCGTCTCATGTGTATTTTGGGTAGGGCAAAATAGTAATTTATTCTTTTGAAAATACAGAGGCCAATCGTGTAGGCAAGAATAATTATTGTGTTCAAAATTAAAAGGTTATTAACAAATTAGCAAATATTTAATTTTGGGGCGTGGTGTAATGGTAATTTTGCCTTAGAAACTACATGGGCTAATTTTCCTATTTAGCAACCCCAATTTTCTCAAAACTCATGTATTCTCTCTCCTTCGCATCGTCAATGAATACTGCCAATCAAAACCTCCATTCCTCTTCTTCACAAATCTCTCCCTCCACCAAAACCCTAGCTCCCGCCCTTATGCATTCTGGTAGTTTGGATCATATAATTGAGTTTCCCCACCTACTGAAGAAGCCAAAGCTAGAATCTTGCAGATCCATTTCCGTTAGATCATATATGAATATCCACCTAGATGTCAAGTTCGACCCTACCCTTATGCATTCTGGTAGATGGATCGTGATACTACAGAGGTGAACCATAAAGACTTCAATAGAGGAATCATCCAAGTCCAGCTGTCCAGGTGAAGAAGAAAGCGAGCGTAAATTACTATGTGTTTGTGAGTTTAGAGGAAGAGAGAAGGAACCTGGTGCAGAGAAAGAAAGTTTGGACAAAAATCTAAAATGGAAGAAATTGTTTCTGGGTATTGAGGAAAGAAATTAATGAATTGAGAAGAACATGCTGCTGACCATGTCCATGGAAAATTGGAGTCCAGATCTCTTGTATCATTTGTGTGTGTCACTGGTATACCACTTCTCATCCCAACCATTAGTTGAGATATAATGGTTGGGATGCAATGATTGAGATGAAAAGTGGTACACCAGTGGCACACACAAGTGATACAGGAGATCTGGATTCGGAAAATTGGGGAAGTGCAAAATTCAAATTGCACAATTTATGGACTACCATTAACACACAATTCATTAGGTTTAAACATTTTTTTTTAAAAAAATTCATTAGGTTTAAAGTGGTTCTGTAAAGAAGTACCTTAATTCTTGGTTGACATTAACAGACGTGTACCAATTGCAGTAGTTTATTGATCGATGTTTTAATTAATCTTTTTCCTTGCAAGTGGACAAGACTATTATAGAATAGTATTGGAAGCAAGGGTCAAACCCACAGAGACAAGTGATCACGAACTGAGCAATTTATTGATAGCAAATTATTAATCTAAAGGGGGTTTTTATATTTATTTCTATTCTAAACTACTATTTATAATTAGATGTTTAACTAATTAGGCAGTAATAACAGATATGAAGATCGTATGGTGGGTGGCAATCTAGGATTCTGGGTTTCACTTGTATCTCTTTTATATTCAATTCATAATATTATCATTCAATGTCTTGGGTTCGTTCACTAAAGATAGATATAGTCTGTTGAACGATTGGCTCACCTCCATCCAAAATTCATCCATTCTATATCCTAAGCACATGAAGCTGTCAATCTAGTCTGTCACCTAGATTTATGATCTATCTGTCACCTAGATCATGTATGAACTGGTCCTAACTTATCACTCTCGTGCATCGATAGGTCCAATTTATTGTGTTGGTAGTGTACGACATATGCACATTGGTCATGCAGTTATCCGCACCTCTAGGCCTTTATTATTTGCGATTACATTCATTTGTTCAAAGCAAAATAATATAGGGATTGATAAACAACACAATTAACAAGCATTGAATGAACATATATAAGAATTAAAGCATAAATTTGATACAAGTTACCTCCCACCTCCTAGATTATGGATGATTTAGTTCATCATAGACAATGAACAGCACATGGAGATGATCAGATACATGGTTTGATCTTCAATACTTGAAATTACAAAATCTAACTATGTTATACACTCTAAAAACTACCTAAAATCTATTAAAGAGAGCTTCCAGCCGTCTCCTCCTTCTTTGGCTCGGCATCTGACTTCAATATATACCCGGGAGTTGTAATCCAATTGAACCACTGTATGAAAATCCGAAAATCAAGCATTCGACCACCTTGCGGTCGCAGGTGTTGGGTACTGCGTCCGCAGGTCTCCAGTGTCCGGCCTTTTGGTTTCTTGATTTACGCCTTGTGAAGCCTACCTTGCCGCAGTACCTGCGTCCAAGGTGTTATCTTCATTTTTCTTCTTTTGGCTCTTCTTGAAATTTGCACTTAAAACCCTGAAGTTTCATATATTTTCACAAATAACCTTGAAACTTACAAAACTCACCGAAAACATATATTAGTAGCCAAAAGCCTCGTGAAATAGCATAATGTAAGTCATAGAAGCATATAAAATCGACGTATAAAATACATCGATCATTTATATAACTGCTCAAATTCCATTACAACTCGGGAGTATGAACTCATTGTATTAATATTTCAAGATTGTTCCTTATACTTTTCAAAATGAAATGACTATTTTACCTTTCTTCCAAATGCACCTGCCATGTACATAATTGTACTTAACGTTCAAAATTAGACGGAAGTACCATATTTATTAAAGGTGCGCTCAGTTTAGGGACCATTAACGAAATGTAGGGACAGAAAGCTAGAAAACTGTAAACTACACGAACAAATTGTGTAGTTTGCCTTTTATAAAATGCATGCTCGTGCTTTTATACAAGTGCATGTTTACTAACTAAAAAAATTGTGCATCACACGGGTAATAACCTAGTTGAATAAATATTTCTCTCTGTTAGGTAAAGAGTTTACAATACTATTTTGGTATGTTCATTTTAAAAGTTGTAGACACCCCAATTTCGTACCCCTGGTATGTAACATGACATGAGATATCAAGACCTGTTAAAAACTAACGAATGTCAAGTTACAGGGTTTAGAAATGCAAAAGAAAAGGCAGGATGATGAATTGCAAGGGGCCAAAGTGCCAAAAATCGAAACAAGAGAGGCCTTGGGAATTACCCAGGACCCCCTGGGCACCGCTCCTAGCCAGTTTGGGCGCCACACCCACATCCTCCATGGGTGGCGCCCTAATAGTTCCCCTGCACTGTAGCGTTCTGCTTTCGGTCCAATCTCTCAAGCGCGTGGTACAAGCCGATGAAGCACAAAATGAAAAATCTTAACGACGAAGGAATCCCAATCGCAACCTATAAATAAAGGTGCCCGACTTCTTCAGGAATTGGGATGAAATTTTTACACACTTTCACCACGCAGTGAGTAATCGTTCTCCCGAGAGAACGTTGTGAGGTTTCCTCCTCGAGCCCCGAAGCTCTGTCAAATCTCCCCCAAACTCAAAACCAACCGGCAAAAGTGAAACCTAGTCGTCCTGCTAGGATTTCGCCCTATTCTACCGATCCAAAAATCTCAAAGCAAATAGTTGCTCTGCCTGAATTCAGAGGCCAAATCCGCAAAAAGCATGCAGCTGCTCTGCTTGATTTCCGCCGTCACCAAGCAAACAACAGCAAAGAAAGCAAGCAGTTGCTTCGCTTGGTTCCCGTGGCCTGAAAGCAACTTTCAGAAGCAGTTACTCTGCCCGAATCTCCGCAACAACAAAACAATAGTAAAAAGACTCCCTCTCCCAGAAGGAGAGCGAGCGTAACCTAAAATCTACTAAAAGCTAGTTGGTACGTGATAAAACCTCCACGCTTCAAAAGGTAGGTTATAAAGTTTTATTTACTAAAAAAATGTTATTTAGGCCGGCCCCATGTAATAAAAATAAGCAGTTGTTGCCCGGATTTTTATAAGAAATAGCACTAAAAAGAACCATTATTATGGCCAAATATTTATAAGTATATTTGTAATTCCTGGAAGGAGACTGCCACAAGTTTGTAATAATATAGATACAGATATATATGTTTAAATGCTTTATTTTATTTGTTAAATAAATATAATAAAAGCATACTTTAGCCAGAAAACTTGTTTTGAGGCCGAAATGGCGAGTTGGGTGCCTAGCACCTTCCCACCTCGTAACTTAGCATCCGAACCCCTTTTACCAAATCTGATTACATTTGGTTTTTCTTTATTTCTCCTTAAAATAAAGATGACGACTCTGCTACAACATTTTGAGTTTACAGTGGCGACTCAGCTGGGGACGTTGTTTTTATTTTAAAGAAAAATAAAAACGGAGGGCTAGACTTATTTTTCAAAAAACAAAGAAAGCAAGTTTTCCTTTCTTTTTGGCTAAAATATGCTTATTATATTTCTTTAACTGTCTAAATATTGCGTTCTTATATATCTCTATATATATTTGTACATATAACCATGAAACTTGCAGCAGCTTCGTTTCGGATCCCGTTACGAATACAAAAAAAAAATCAAAAGCAGAAGTTCGGGCAGGATAACAAAACAAGAGGGGCTAGGGGCTTTATTTTATTATTGCTTTATTTTTGTTTTATCTTGCTATTATTCTTCTTGCTTTATTTATTTTGCAAAAAAAATGTAAATATTATTTTATTATGTCATTTTATTTTGGGAGATTAAGATCAATTTGTAATTAATAGAAATAGATAGACTCCCCACTTTTCTTTCTATTTCTTGATCTGAATGGCCGTTACTTGCTCGCGCCGTCCTTTCAAGGACTCAAACTAAATAAACCGCGAAAATCCACAAAGAACAGAAATGCATGCCATTAACTGCTTTATTTATTGCTTTATATTTGAAAAAAAAATATTTTACTACTTTTTAGATGCCGCACACACGTGCACGCACGTAGAAATATTTCGAATTGCTACCCTACACCATGACTAGCCTACCCCTTGTATCAGCCAACGTTAATTGCATATAATTTCTCAGGACATTTCATTGACCGATCGGTTTTTATATCTTTAAATTATTGACTAATCCCTGTTGCAAAAAAAAAAAAAAAAAAAATAAATAAATAAATATGCACATGGGCTGACCAATAATTTCTATGATATTCGACCTAGACCATTTTAATGGTGGATCCCGGAAAGAGTATAGGCTCGTGTTCGTGTCGTGTTTTCATATTATCTATCTTATTTGATCATAAATATAACAATAAATATTAATTTAAATATATTAACAATTCCATCGTGTTGTGTCGTGTCATCTCGTGGGGTTTTATAAATCACGCATTACCACCCCTAAATACGAAGGTCCTATACTTTGGAGAAAGAATCCACTATTCCAGGAATAGTCCTGAGATTGTCAAAACAAAGTGGGTGCTTGTCCGATCAATCCTAGGAAAATTTGATAATAATAAAAAAAATTAATAATAAAGGCACACTGTACTCAAACCCAAAAAGCTTAAAACCTTCCCTCATGATACCTTTAAACCCTTTTCCTCAGAAACCTGGCCTAAGTTTGTAAAAGCAGAGATAACACCGGTCGTCAGATCAGAAAATATCAGAATCAGCTCAGAAAGTACAGATTTGGACAGGATGGCCGCCGAAAATGAATAGTCTACAGTGGTACTGATACAGGGGCTACAGGGTACATTCCAACTCCGGCCATGCAGTAATGGTTAGATCGAAATTTGGATACACAGAATGATCGTATATTAAACCAGATAGCAAACCTCATGCAAGATCTAAGACTTAGTGGTAAGGGAACTACTTTCCCTACAACCCCTCAAGAAACATCTACTTCTCATGCTCCTCTAAACCCAAATCCTCAGCCAAACACTAACCTTCCACCAACCGCCAGCACCCCAATCACCAATTTCTCACAAAATACTTATTACCAAAATTTTAATCTTTTCTTACTAAGCCCACCACATCTTTTCCCAAACACCCATGTACCCCAAAATCCAAGTGGCTTCTCATTTCCCATCACTAACCCACTCCAAAACAACTCATATATTGACCCCATAATCTATACCCAACCAGGCCAAGTAACGACCTATTTACCCTTCAATGATCCTGGTCGTCAGGCAGAAATTACCAATAAACCACCTTCTCAAAATCCTTCCAATGTATACCAAAACCTAGCACCTGCAAATAACTTACCTCTTCAAAATCCTTACCAAATACCTCTTCAAAATCCATACCAAATACCACAGCAAGAAATAAACCCAGCTATCCACAATCCCTCCAATATATACCAAAACCCAGCACCACCTCCCTCAAAATTAGAGGCAGATATGGAGAACCTAAAAAGTATGATGCACAAGGTCTTGAACAAAGGGAAATTTTCTACGCTGGCATTAACACTACAACCTTCAGCCATACTACCCCCAAAATTCAAAATGCCCGATATAGAAAAATTCGATAAGACTGGATACCCTATTTTCCACCTAAAATCTTATTCTACTAGCATGTTGTTAAGAGGGGCTAGCTTCAAAGCTATGGCCTCCAATTTTCATCTTACCGTGATAGGGGCTGCCAAGCAATGGTTAATGCTATCAGATGATAACATCATGGGTACTTGGGACCAAATAGCAAAAGAATTTCTAAAGAGGTAGAAAGACAATACCACCACTGAAAATAAAAGAGATCTTGAGGCGTGCACCCAAAAGGAAAATGAAACCTTTGCAGACTTTGTAACCAGGTGGAAGAGAAAAGTTGCCCAGACTTTAGACAGACCTAATCCATCTGAATTAGCCCGGTTGTTTATAAAAAACCTCCAGCCAATTTATCTTGAACACATGAGGTATCTTCCCTACGATGATATCAATACCATTATTGAAATAGGAAATCGCATTGATGAACAAAATACGTAGCGGGTCCCTAGAAATTGATACACCTTAAAGTTCATTTTGCTACTCTGAATTGGAGGAAGAATCTACGAAAGAAGTCAACATTGTTGAAAGAGTCCTGATTAATAAGTACAGCAACGTGCCATGGTCGTATGGAACAGATAAGTCTGCCAATTCTGTTGAAGGAAGTAATGGTACTAACAGAAGCTTCATAGGACCTTATAAAGGAAATAGAAGGCATTACGATGAATTGTATGCCCCAATGTCCTTAATATTACAAGGTTTAATGACACAAGTGGTCCTGAAACCAATGGAGAATTACAAACCTCCAAAATAGCTATCAGACATATGGAACCACTCTCAGTATTGCGAGTACCATCGTAGCAGTGGCCACCCCACTGACAAGTGTTATATGCTCAAAAGTGCCATCAAAGATCTTATTGATGGCCATGTCATTGAGAAGCCACATCCCTAAATCAGCATGATCAAGTCAGCCCACCGGACTAGTTTGAGAAAAAATGATGCTACTCTACCCTATATGGTCATCCCTCCATCTTTAGAGAAGAAATATTTTACAAAGTAGCATGTTGAACAATGATCGAGCATTGCCTGAGAAAAACTCAGATAGGGCAGAACGTCAGTTCAAGAAGTTATCGGTCACTCAGGGAAGGACAAAGAAAAGCCTTTGAGACTCATAGAACCCTAAAATACCATTTTGTATACACCTCCAAAAACCCTTTTTACCTTTGAAATCTCCTCTTGCCAAATAAAATCCTCAAGAAACAACTTTCTTTCAACTTAGCGTCAGTTTTCGTAGATTTTTCCATACATATCTTTTCTTTTCAATTCAGTTCACTTATTTCCGAGTATCCCTGGAAAGGTTTTTCCTTCTCAAGGATGATAAATTGACTCACTTAAAAACACTTAAATCTACACGAGTTGATAATGAGTCATCCAGAAGATATGGACTCGCGAACTATTAAGAATACGTGAAATCCAAAGCAGGCAAGTCGTCTTGACCGGAATCACCTTTGACCCATTGCGGCCGAGCTGTTAAGTAGCATACTGGGCTTTCTACCATAAACACCCACCCCTCCAAGAACCTGAAACCCTTTTTTTTAGTCCACCGTATGCCAAAATCCCTACCAAAACTAAGTCCTTCCAATGTCCCCAACCAAACAAACTATCCTCATGATCCAGCTTTTCCAAAACCGGGGCTGCGTCGTTTTTTTTATCCACTAATAATGATTATCCTTTGTCCCAAAAGAGAGAGAGGACATTCCCCAATGGCTATTATGAGGCTTCGAAAAAAAAAGAAGAAAAAGAAAAAAAGAAAGAAAAAAGAAAGAAAAAAGGGAAAAAAAAAGAAAAAAAAATCTCTCTGGAGCAAGTCCATCATTTGTACATCTCCCTCTTACCCAAAACTAGTTCGGGGCTTCTCGGAAAATCAACACATACACTTTTTAGATGTGGATCGAAGGAGGCCAAGTACCACCCAAAGCCAAAGCCATACCAAAAACCATACCCAAAGTCAAAGACAAAAAGCCTACCATACTCAAAACCAAAAGCCAAATTCTCATCCAAACCTACAGCCTAGAAGGCTAGCCAATGATCGCTTCTAATCACCTTTTCGATAGAAAACCAAATCCATAGCCCAAAATGTCTTTGAACCAGAGGACAATCAAATCCTCAACCCTAAAGCCAATCCATCCCCAAATTTTAAACAAAACACCTTGAACCAATCGCGATTAATAGCTCTGCTTCAATTGGTTATAACGTGATTTGAGTCGAAGATGGACTCCTTGCTAAAACATGTAACACATCAAGAGATAATTACCAATAAGGGTCCATAACCCACCAAGACCTGGTAATACTCGGAAATAAGGTGAACTCTGAATTGCGGCTTTCCTTCTTGTCCAATAGAGTCTGTCTCATATCCAATGCCTTTGATTTTCTCTTCAGAAAGAAAATGAAAAAAAAGAAAAAAAAAAGAGAAAGAGAAAAGTCCACCTAAGGGCTTTCCCTTCATTCGCTTCTGGGGTTATTCTCCACCCATATCCATAAAAATATATCGATCGAGTATACTAGAGGCTTTCTATCCCATCTTGAAAAATTTGTTGATTAAGTCACCCTGGGGTTTCTCCCACCAAACTCATGAGTCCTATCCATGAAGTCTCCTATCCCATGTTCCTTGAGCCATGAATTGTTGGTCATAACGGAAGATGCTCCGGCTAGGAAATCTTTGAAAAAATCTGAGTCCCATTACAAGCGAAGAAAATTATTCTTGGACTTAGTATAAAGAAAAGGCATTTTGGAAAAACATATCGACCAAGAAAGTTCTGCCTCGGCTATATTGGGCAAAGACTTCTTAGGATTGGATGACATGATCACTTATTATGCCTAAAATCTGAATCCAAGATTATCACGCATTGCGAAGTTGGTACACTACTTCACGATCCCTCATGATTTCTACAAGTCGGATAGATGGTGTCGGATGCATTTTGCCCCTACTTTCCTTTTGATACCAGACTAGTTGCCAAACGGTCTGTCTAGAATACCAAAGGTTCGAAACTCCACTTACAGGGTTAGAATTTTTGTTCCGCTTTAGCATCATGCCAGTTTCCCTAGATCCTATCAGATCTTGCTGCTTGACCACCATGTTATCTCCTCATATAGGCCCGGTTTTTGAAACCCTTCCTTACTTGCTTTGCCAAAAACCATGATATCTTGTTGCCAAGTCAAAAGAAGAAAAATAAAATGGGAGACCTCCATTAAGAAACCCCACCAGGTACTAGAAACCAAAACATATACATCATACCTCCTATGTTTGTGACCGAAGCTTTGAGTAAACCCCAATAAAACAACAACCTCAGCCTTCTCACCTACCAGTCAAAGAGTACGGCGTGTTCATAAAAGATGAATTAATTCTCGCTTAATTTACTACGAGTATCGCAGTCTAAATCAATGTTTTTTTTCTCTCAAAATGATGCAATAAATATTGCACCAGATATATTGTTGTAGTTGCTCTGTTAGTAATGCGATGAATATTGCATCAGATCCCTGCATTTACCCTTTATGCCTGCATATCACATGAAATTTTACATCTAGTCTTTGTGATAAGTCTTTTGCGGATGCAATGGATATTACATATGATCTTTCGTCATCCTGTAATGATGCAATGGATATTGCACCAGATGTCTGCATACACTTTCTCTGTTAGTGATGCAATGCATGTTGCATCAGATCTTGCATCAAGTTAGTAAAGATGCAATGAATATTGCATCAAATTTCGTGAGTTTTGTAGCAATGCAATGGATATTGCATCAGATATTTTGCATGAGATTTTATGGTGATGCAATGAATATTGCATCAGATGTCGTGTTAGCTTTATGGTAATTCAATGGATATAACATCTGATTTTGTGATAATGCAATGGATATTGCATCTGATTTTGTGATAACACAATGGATATTGCACATGATTTTGAAGTAATGCAATGAATATTGCATCAAATATGGCCTTAGGTTCTTGACGGATGCAATGGATATTGCATTTGGATCTGCATCTGGTTTCACTATGGTTGATGCAATGAATATTGCATCTGGATCTGCATCTGGTCTCATTGTGGATGATGTAATAAATGTTACATCTGAATTTACTTTGGGGCTTGCTCGATAATGCAATGGATATTGCATAAGCTTTGGTGATAGTCTCGTGGCAGTGCAATGGATATTGCACTTAGTTTTATCATAATGCAATGGATATTGCATCAGCTTTGGTGATAGTCTTGTGGCAATGCAATGGATTATGCATATAATTTTCTAATAATGCAATGGATATTGCATTTAGTGTTGTGGCAATGCAATGGATATTGTATCTGATTTTTCGTTAATGCAATGGATATTGCATGTGGTGTTATGATAATGCGATGGATATCGCATCTAGCGTTGCGATGCAATGGATATTGCATCCGTTTTTGTGATAATGCAATGGATATTGCATTTAGTGTTGTGGCGATGCAATGAATATTGCATTTGATTTTGTGATGCAATAAATATTGCATCTGGATTTATGTTAATGTAATGGATATTGTATTAAGGTTTGTGGCGATGCAATGGATATTGCATCGGATTTTGCGGTGATGCAATGAATATTGCATTTGGGTTTGTGGTAATGTAATGGTATTGCATTTTGATGTGTCATTTTCACTAGGTTGTAATGGATATTGCAACTATCTTTTCGCATCACAACTTGTTTGTTTGCCAGAGGCCGAACTACGTTTGGTGTGATTCATTTTATAAGGATACGTAGGCAGCCTATTTCGATAGGTCCAACCATTGCAACATAAAAAGATTTGCATCACTGAGGCCGAACTACGTTTGGTTTGATTCCTTTTATACGGATACGTAAGCAACCTATTTCGATAGGTACGACCATTGCAACATAAAAAGATTTGCATCGCTGAGGCCGAACTACGTTTGGTCTGATTCCATTTATTAAAGGATACGTAGGCAGCATATTTCGATAGGTCCGACCATTAGAGCATTTAATTTGCATATCTGCTTAAAAACTACAATAACCTGCTATAACCGACTAAATATGACTAGGGTATGTGAGATTTGAATTGCCCTATAAACTGTTACATTATAACTGATACCTATTGCATTACTCCCCATTATAATTTTTACGAAATTCGAGAGTCTATTATCTTATCAACGATGTTCGTTTATTCGGTAAGCTTCGGGTTATCCGTAAACTCCATCGTTGAGGGGCTCTGTAGACACCCCAATTTTGTACCCCTGGTATGTAACATGACATGAGATATCAAGACCTGTTAAAAACTAACGAATATTAAGTTACAAGGTTTAAAAATGCAAAAGAAAAAGCAGAATGCATGAATAGTAAATTGCAGGGGAACCAAAGTACCAAAAATTGAAACAAGAGAAGCCCTGGGAATTACCCAGGACCCCCTGGGCGCCGCTCCTAGACATTTTGAGTGCCACACCCACATCCTTCATGGGTGGCGCCCAATAGTTCCCCTGCATTGTAGCGCTCTGCTTTCGGTCAAATTTCTTAAGCACGCGGTACAAGCCGATGAAGCACATAATGAGAAATCTTAATGACGAAGGAATCCCAATCTTAGCCTATAAATAAAAGGTGCCCAGCTTCAGGAATTGGGACGAAATTTTTACACATTTTCACCGCGCAGTGAGTGATCGTTCTTCCGAGAAAACGCTGTGAGGTTTCCTCCTCGAGCCCCAAAGCTCTGTCAAATCTCCCCCAAACACAAAATCAACCGGCCAAAGTGAATCCTAGCTGCCCTGCTAGGATTCCGCCCTATTCTACCGATCCAAAAATCCCAAAGCAAGCAGTTGCTCTGTCCGAATTCAGAGGCCAAATCCGCAAAAAACAAGTAGTTGCTCTGCCCGATTTCTGTCGTCAACAAGCAAACAACAGCAAAAAAAACAAGCAGTTGCTCCGCCCGATTCCCGAGGCCTGAAAGAAACTTTCGGAAGCAGTTACTCTGCCCGAATCTCCGCAATAGCAAAACAACAGCAAAAAGACTCACTCTCCCGGAAGGATAGAGCAAGCGCAACCTAAAATCTACTAGAAGCTAGTTGGTACGGGATAAAGCCCTCACGCTTCAAAAGGTAGGTTATAAAGTTTTATTTACTAAAAAAGTGCTATTTAGGCCGACCCCAAGTAATGAAAATAATCAATTATGCTGCCCGGATTTTTATAAGAAACATCACTAAAAAGAGCCATTATTATGGCCAAAATATTTATAAGTATATTTGTAATTCTTGGAAGGAGACTACCGCAAGTTTGTAATAATATAGATACAGATATATATGTTTAAATGCTTTATTTTATTTGTTAAATAAATATAACAAAATCATACTTTAGCCAGAAAACTTGTTTTGAGACCGAAATGGCGAGTTGGGTGCCTAACACTTTCCCACTTCGTAACTTAGCATCCGAACCTCTTTTACAAAATCTGGTTACATTTGATTTTTCTTTATTTCTCCTTAAAATAAAGATGACGACTCTATTAAAACATTTTGAGTTCACAAAAGTCCACTTTTAAAAATCGTCTACAATCTCCATAACATTTCAACTCTACCCTTCACATTTGATATTAACATATTATTTACGCTTAAACAATATTCTAATTATGACCAACTTTAAAATAGTTATATAACGTTTAATAATAAAACAAAAATAGAATTTTTGAGTGGAACGGAAGGAGTAGCTCAATTTCCGTTACTCCCTTCATTAATAAATAATTGTATTATTTTGACTTTTTGTGTTAAATTAAGTGTTTTTTAGCGATTGATGAAAAAGAAGGATAAACTGGAGGGGTCATAAACTTCTAAAAAGCATTCGTCAATTTTAACTTTATAATTTGCTTGGGTACACAACTCAACATGACGGTTCAGTGACAACCATCTAAATTTTTGGGCCTCAACATTTGGGCAGATACACAAACCGGACAGTTGGTGAATTGCGCATCCTGTGGCCTGTGGCCTGTGGGAAGAAGACATGCAGATGCTTTCAATATCGTCTTAAAATGTAATTTTGCCAATATTTATATGATTGAAAACTTGACACATAATTTTGGCCCTATTGACTGATTATATGGGCCTATTGTTATTGGAGGTTTCTGTTCAAACTTAAAAATTAGAATATATTCTTAGTGAAGATGCCCTAATTGAACTTTAAGCAAAGACCCCAAGAGAATACTCCAGTTCCCTTCAATCTCATGAATACACTTTTAGATGTATATGGAAGTCTAGGAACTCAATAATATAAATTTTTTTTTCGTCGTCGTTAAATTATACATTTTCTCCATACCATTGAAATCGGCGAGCTTAATTACATGTTAGCTTATAGATTAATAGTTTAATACCTTTCGAAACTAATAACAATATTTGCGTTGCTACGTCAAAGCAGAATATTTCGTTTAATTGTGATGGTATGATCAAATCTCAATAACATTACAATAAAAAAAGCAAAAAAAAAAAAAAAAAAGAAGAGTTGATTGTGGCAAAGTATCGTAATGCGAAGTTGTACTTTATATTATATATTTGGTACATTGTGTTAGATGTGTTGCACTTTTCTTGGACATGATGGAACTTTATTATGTTAAGAAAAATAAAAAAACCGTAGAGGCTAGAAGGATAGGAATAACCAAGGTTATATAGCGCCTAGCGCTGGGGACTAGTCGGGCGTGTCACGGGCCTAGAATTAAGACACAATTACCATTTTTTGATAATTTACATCAAAGATCAAACACATTGAATAATTTTTTTTTTTATATTTGTTATTTTATCAAACATTTGTCTATATTTGTAAAATGAACAAAAATATACAAACCTACCATTAATCTCAATTCTCAACAACCTCAAAGCAATAAACAAGCCAAGTTTATAACTAAAAACAAAAAAGATACTACTCTAGTTTGCTCCCCATTACCTCTCTCTCTGCCTCACCATTACCACTCCCTCTTCCTTCTTCAGTTCGCCCTATCTTCCTTCTGGCATACCACAAAATCAAAGATACAAAAATAAATTAATGTCGGCGAGTGGTCGATTAGGCAACTAAGAAAGTAGAGAGGGCTCTGGCGGGGTCAGCGGAGCTAGGCGGGGAGTTTTAGAACACTGGGAATAACTACAATAAAGTTTTCTTTCCCTTTAAGATTGCTTTTTATAACAAACTATCACCATCAACCAAATGACTGATTAGTTACTGTACTAATTAAGGTTGTTATGTAAGAGGTTAGACCTACCAGCAGCACTATAAGAGACTTGATGGATATTAGAAAGAAATAATCGAGCCTTATAAAGAAAGTTTCAAAATAGTGGGAAAAGTGCTAACTAGTCTAGGAGTATATGTTAAACTATAAGATGCCGTTTGGTAGTCAGGATTAAGATCAATTAGGATTAATAAGTTGAGTTGTCTGATGTTTGGTACATAATATATAGGTGGTCGGGACAAATAACACGAGTTATTCGGATAAAATCATTACCCCCTCACTATTAATACCAAGGGGGAGGGTGGTATTATTAGCGCACTCACTAAAAAAAATTGAGATTAATATTTGTAATCTCTAAACTACCCCC
The DNA here is from genome assembly GCA_013146195.2 of Codonopsis lanceolata. Classification (NCBI taxonomy): domain Eukaryota; kingdom Viridiplantae; phylum Streptophyta; class Magnoliopsida; order Asterales; family Campanulaceae; genus Codonopsis; species Codonopsis lanceolata. Next base: position 164,624,186 of record CM028378.1, read on the forward strand.
GATATATAAATGAAGATTAATAACGAGAACACTAATAATACTAAAATTAATAATACTGTTTATTCTTGATTGACTACCAAATAATAGGGGTGGTAAATCGGTCGTGCTGAGCTGTTATCGGGTCGGCACGATAACAGCACGACACGATAAGCACGAACACGAACACGACACGATAAGCTTATCGTGCCTAATATTAAAACCCGAACACGACACGATAAAAACACGAAAAGCACGGCACGGCACGATAGGCACGATAAGCAAAAAAAACACTATTTATTTAGTCAGACCCGTTAAGCACGTTAAGCCCAATAACCATTATAAAATATATATTTTTGATTTTTTAATACATATTTTGAAAATTTATCAATATAAATAGTCAAGTAGTTTAAAAGTCATAAATTTTCAAATGATAAAACTATGAAATAATCATGAAAATAGTTCGAAAGAAGTGAATAACCCCTAGTAAATTTTTAAAAATATATTTTTAAAACATATATATTTTAGTTATCGTGTCTTACCGTGTTTATCAAGCCAGCCCGATAATAACCCATTTTTTATCGTGTCTTATCGTGCTGGCCCTATAACGGCCCGAACCCGATAAGCCTTAGCCCAAACCCTATAATTTCGTGCTGTGTTCGTGTCGGTTAATCGTGTCGTGCCTCAAATTGCCACCCCTACCAAATAAGCCCTAATAAGTGTTCTAATAATCCTGAGATATTGAGATCTCAACAAGTCTTTGGGCCTTTGGCCCAAGTAAATATTTTCTCCATCCCAAACCAAAATAAGTATTCAATTTTAAAAAATAATACAATCGTCTCAAAGTGAACTTATTGAATTCACCTTTTTTTATTACTCCCGATATGTATTTGCACTGCTATAAAGTGGACAACAAAGGTATATATATATTGAATTCACCTGGATAAATGTTTTAATTTTTATTTGAAAATGTCCCAATTAATGTTTTTAAAGATTTTTGATGTACAAATTTTCTACTCCGTATTATTTTTCATAATAAACTCATTCATTTAATATTATCATTATTGTACATCCTAGAGAGTGAGTGAGTGCAATTGGTACATAATTAATGAGAGAGAGTGCGTGTGTAATGGGTATTATCGTCACAACATATTCTATAACTCATCATTAATTACATTTTTTAATTCTTATGTTTTATCAACTAAAAACATTTATTCAAGGTGGAAATAGTATTAAAATAACCTAAAAGTCTACTTCCTTAATTACTTTCAAAAGCTTAAAATAGATATTCATGAGTGCTCGTTTTGTTATAAAGGTCCTAAACTCACCTACTCCTAAATCCTAATATGTACTTGAAATAATATAAAGTGGACAACAAGGGTATTTATGTATATATACTATTAAAACACTTAAACGTCCATTTAAAAATTTAAAAAGTAAAAAATAAAAGCTAAAAGTGAGTTATTACTTTCTCGATCACATCAATTGTTGGGTTGGTAGATATAGGGTTTTATATATTATTATCAATTTATGTCACATTAACAATTAAATTAACAATAAGAAGATAACATTTGTAATATTAGTAGTACGAAAATCAATTGACAATTGCACGACCGTCAAGTTAACTCTTTTACGTATGACTCAATTATACTTTTTATACATTCATGCTTCGATATCTTCCCTTCACTTTTTAACCAATGTATTTTATATACTTCCTTCGTCCCTAAATTATCGTTCTTTTTTTTTTTTCGTCCGTCTCAAAATAATTGTCCAGTTTGAAACTTACATTTTTAAAACATCAATTTTATCATTTTACGCTTACTTTTTCACTCTATTTTAATCATGAGCCATATACACATGAGCTTTAAAAGAAACTACACATTAAACCAATATAAATAATCAAGTCAATTATTTTTTCTTAAACTGTGCGCCGGATCAACTAGGACGATTATTTAGGGACGGATGGAGTAACATTTATATGCATGAATACTAAACTACCATATCGAGGAGATGAAACTCTACATTAGTTGAAAAAATCAAATGTTTTAAAGAATAGGAAGAATACTTCTTAAGGCACAAAAAAATTGCTCAAAAAAATAAAGGAAAAAAAAGGCAAAAAAAAAGTTACAATGGAGCCGATCAATCGTTAGTACTTCACGTATTCAAATAATTGGTGTTTTGATATTTTTTGGTCAAACAAAATGAATATTTGATGTGTATTAATGTTGTTTTTTTTTTCAAAACCATAAAATACGTAATTTTTTATATACTGCAAATGTTGTGTATTTTGAAAATTTTTAGAAAATGTTCATAAAAAATGATTTTGAAAAGTCAAAACAGAATAATTAGAACATATTTTATTTTCTAGCAAAATTAATTAGTTAATTAATCACAAAAAATAAATTACTTACTTTATTTTTCACAACCTAAGAACAATTTTCCTAGATTTTGATGTCCACGATATCCGCATAACATTCATTCTTTCACAATGACAATGAACTCCTCTATTCATTCTGTTAAAACTAAGAAATAAAAGATGATCAAATTAAAATTGTTAATTATTGGATGAATTAGTGTGTGTGTGTGTGTGTATATATATATATATATATATCAGAGTTCATTTTGAAATTTTAACAATTGTATGAGGTTAGTATTGCATTCAAACTTGTGAAAATCTAGTCAAAGATTGAGTTGTTTTTGAAATTTCAAAATAGGACAATAGTTATATCAAAATTGTTTTTGGCGGGAAAAATGATGTGAACATGAGTTCTCTCGTCTAGTCCACGTAGGCAACAACTAGGATGTCTAGTCACCTTCTCGTTACAAAAACTAGTCAGTTTGTGACGAAATGTTTTAATTGGAAAAAAAAAAGTTATATTGAGGTTTTTACATACAAAAAAACAACAACACATGGTTCAAAACGAAAAAACTAAAATAATCCAGTGTTTTTTTTATTCAGTTAACCTAAATATAAAGTAATAATAACAATTTCGTTACGTTTATCATTCAATTATGGTTTACAACAGCAATCTACATCAAAATCACTTAATTACGATCAATTTTTTTAAGTGAGAAATAGATAAAGCTGACATGGTATCATGAAATGTCCACATCTATTCATATATTTTTATTTAATATTGCATTAATCATTAGATATTTTTTCAATTTAGATATTTTTGAAATGTAAATTTCACGTATATTTTTTTATTCTTTTCATAATCAAAACATGTGATATGTAGTAGTTAAGTGTTTTACAATTTTAAAAAGATTTTGGGAGTGTCATAAAGAAATTAAGATTGTGTTTAGATGGAAGATGCTTTCGATTTCGTTTCTACAATATGAGAAGAAACTATTATGTTTAAACTTAAATGGATGATGGATTCGATTATCTGTTTCTTTGTCCAATATTCTATTTCACCAATAGAAAAACCAAAGAAGAAAGAAAAATGGGCTTTATCGTCCTATTCTTATTTGGGGATTAGTTTCTACTAAAAGGAAAAATAGAAACATCCTTACCTACTTGTCAAATGGATTCTGATTATTGTTATGGTACTAGATCGCCCATAAGGACAAAAACATCCTTTTGTTCCCTCGAGAGTATCATCCCACCGTTGCCAAACAGCAATCTTAGAGCATGTACAATGGGAGAGCAAACCCAATCTATTTAAATCATTAAAAATAAATAAAAAACATCTTTAAGCTACTCTAGGTTATATATTAAAAAAAAAACGTCTTATAGTAGTGGCACAAACCCCAATAATTTTACATCTCTACTATCCTTATCTCAATTATTTAGATAAAATATAGAAAATTGAGTTGATATCCAAATTCAACAAACTAAGTCTCTATTTATAGATAAAAATGTGTAGAAAAATAATTTTTAAGGTAAAAAATAAGCTAAAAACCGGATAAAAAGAAAAAATCAACGTGACCGGTCAAATGCCACCACGTGGAAAGGTTGCTCATTGCCATTTATCTCCCAAGCTTTTCTTCTCCTGACCATTTTGAAGACTTTGCTATTCTTGGATTGGATAGCCTCCAAAGCTACCCCATACATCATTTTCCTAATTTGGCTACCGTTTATTCTCTCAAATGTATAAAAGAATCCATTCAATGCTCCCAAATGACCCCCCATTCTACCTGGTCTTAGTGTATTTATATAAGAACTTAGAACAGAATAACGTTGGGAGTTCTTATGGTTAATTAGCAAAATGTCCTACAAAGGGTAGCCATAATATTTTCACCATGCTAACTTAAATGAAAAATGAAAAATTAATTTCAATAAAATTTGAATATGTAATAGCAGAAAGCACATACTAGTGAAATTGTAAGATTAGCTCAAACGAAACTAAGATAGAAAGAAGACCAAACTAATTACTACTGTTATGGACAATGCCAGAGGTATAGAAGACCAAAACAACAAAATTAAGTCACAATGTTGAGGTTTAACCTTGTTTAATTGAAGAAATGAATGAGAAAACTTCATTAAGGGTAATAAGACATATTTTCTTCATAAAGGGTTTGTCTAGCATCCTCTAATTAAGTGCAACCCTAGCCTAGCCCCCTTGGTACTTAAGCAAGGGGTATTTTAGTATTTCCACAAAATGCATTCACTAGTAAACCATGCAATGAATGATCTATATTCTATAGTAGATATAAAACTGTTAGATACCATTTTTACACAAACCCCCGTGACCTTACTTTTATAAGAGAATATAATATATTTAATATATATTATATTTATAGTATTAGTAAATATAATATATATGTAATATATTATAATTATCTTTAGATTTATTTTTCTAATTTACTTGTATTTAGGTTTCTTAGTTCCTCTTGTATTTAGGTTTCCTAATCCCTCCTGTATTTAGACTCTCTAGGTTAAACTTGTGTAGCAAGTATTGTACTCCTATAAATATGTTCACAATATCAATGGAAAGGCTATGCCATTATTCCTAAACTTTATCAGTTTCAACATGGTATCAGAGCCTCGCTCTTAAAACCTACAACCACCATCTTCCGCAAAACCCTAAATCATCCTCCCATCGCAGCCGTCACCAACCCAACCTCTTTCAGATCCGGCGGCTCTCCACAACCAAGACGATTTCCCTCTCCCGTTGAGCAACCAAAGGACACCTTGGCCAACCAAGCTTTGACAAGCTCGCCTTGGTCCTTCCTCAACCGTCTCTCTGTCACCAACCTTCCACCTCCTAATACCTTCCTCCCACCAAAGCCGTTGCCAACCAAATCTGACCACCAAACCCAACGTTCAGATCCGGCACCGATCACCCACGCAACGCCAACTCAAGGACACCTCGCCAACCAAGCTCTAACGAGCTCGCCGAGAACCTTCATCAACCATCCTCAACCACACTTTCTGCCTCCATATATCTTCCTACACCTCGGCCAACCAAGCTCTAACGAGCTCGCCGTGGACCTTCCTCAACCACCCTTAACCACACTTCTGCATCCATACACCTTCATCCCACCACAACTGACGCCCTTCCTACACCTCGGCCAACCAAGCTCTATCGAGCTCGCCGATGATCTTCCTCCGCCACCCTTAACCAGACTTCCGCAACCATAAACCTTCATCTCGATTCCTTGGCAAACCTAGCTTGCCCTCCTCTGAAGGCAAGCTCGCCAACTCCCTCATTCAACAGCTCGCCGAGGCCCCTCTCTCCCCACACGCCCTCCCTCAACCCGCTCGTTCCTCGAGTAATTCTGGCATCCTTGGCAAACCCAGTTCGTCCTCTTCGGAAGGCAAGCTTGCCACCGCCTCTCCTCCACTAGCTCGCCTTATCGAGCAACTCCCGACCACTCGGCAAACCCGGCCTTCGCCGACGTCCCCTCCACGCTTTGCCTGTTGCATCCCAAGGATTCCTCGACAAACCCACTCTAACCAAATTGCCGAGGCCTCCTCAACGGCTTCGCCCATCGAGCAACTCACTGACTCTTCAAAGAACCCGGCTCTCACCCCTCCTCAAACGCCTCGAGCAACTCACGACTTCTTCAAGAACCCGGCGCTCGCTAGCTCCCTTCCTCAAAACCTCGCCGAGCGAGCAACTCACGGACTCTTCAAAGAACCCGGCTCACTGTCCTCCTCAAACAACTCGCCCCTCGAGCAACTCACTGACTCTTCAAAGAAACCCGGCTCAGCTAGCCTCCTCCCTCAACAACTCATCCAACGAGCAACTCACGGATTCTTCAAACCTCGGCCGCTTCAGCCCTCCCTCAAACGGCCTCGCCCTCAAGCAACTCACTGACTTCAAAGAACCCGGCTCACCGATCTTCCTCAAACAGCTCGAGCAACTCACTGACTTCTAAGCAACCCGGCTCTCACTCGAGCTCGGCTGAAGTCCTCCCTCACCGGCTCATCGCGCAAACCATGTCTCCTCGGCAAACCAGGCTCTTACCCGCTCGCCGAAGACCCCTCAACCAGCTCGTTCCTCGAGCAACTCAGACTCTCGGCCAACCCAGCTCTCCACGACGACACTCCTCACCTAGCTCACTCCTCGAGCAAACCATGTCTTCAAACCAGACTCTCACCACGCCGAAGACACCTCCTCAACAACTTGTCTTCCTCGGAAGACCCAGCCTCCTCCTCGCCGATCACCCTCTCATTTTTCAACTCGCCGCTGTCTGCATATTCTTTACAAGATTTGTCTCTCCTAACGGTGATCCATCTTGCGGGAGCATATAAGAGAATATAATATATTTAATATATATTATATTTATAGTATTAGTAAATATAATATATATGTAATATATTATAATTATCTTTAGATTTACTTTCCTAATTTACTTGTATTTAGGTTTCCTAGTTCCTCTTGTATTTAGGTTTCCTAATCCCTCTTGTATTTAGACTCTCTAGGTTAAACTTGTGTAGCAAGTATTGTACTCCTATAAATATGTTCACAATATCAATGGAAAGACTATGCCATTATTCCTAAACTTTATCAGTTTCAACAACTTTATCGTTTGCATTCCGTTCTGAATAAATATTTATACTTTTTAATTTAGAATGTCTTGACTAATGTTTCTAAAAACATTTGATGTACTAATTTTCTACTATTCTTCCCACCAACATACCTTTTTATTTAATATTATCCTTCTTGTACATCATAGAGTTAGAGTCAGTATAATGAATATATAATTAATAAGAGAGAGAGAGAGAGAGAGAGAGAGTGTGTATAATGACTATTATCATATATCATTATTATATTTTTTAATCCTTGTGTTTAGTTAACTATGAACATTTATCCAAGATACATGGAGTAATAATTTTGAATCTAACTCACAGTAATATTTTAGTAACACATTTATGATTATGTTAGAGATCTTGCTTAAGCAATGCTAAACAATGTGTGTGACTGATCAGAGACAACTCAAACGGGGACCTCAACCATTAAAGGGACTTTTACGCATTTTTTAAGATCTCAATTTGAGTTTTTTTTTTAGGTCAATATAAGAGGAATTTTTACTGACCAATGTCTTATACTCAAGGTAGATGGACTATCTTTTGTTGACTAAAGAATACTTCATTCCTTTTGGACAAATGGTTCATTATTTTATTTTGAAATATTTCATTTAAAGAGTCAATTTTTAAAAATTAAAACATAAAAATATCATTATATTACTAATAAGCTACTAAAAATATTAATTATTTACCCAGAACGAAGGGAGTATAAAGAATGAGTTTGGCATGACATTTGTTAGGTTTGTTTTTTAATTTTAGGTTTACGTTGGGTAAAAATTGAAGAAAAAATTAAGTAAAATAGAGAAAAAAAAAATAAAACTAAAAACGTTGAGAGGCCGAATTTAATTTATGTACTAGTATTTCATAAGTTGAGTTGAACAACTACAGAGTACCAACTACAAACTGAAACAAAAAAAAGTGTGACTGTGTGTGTGTGAGAGAGAGAGAGAGAGAGAGAAGCGCCTGATTTAAGCAAAGCAAATCTAGGAGAGAGCGTCATAGACAAATTTATGGTCCGCAACTTTAGGAGCCAACTATGTTTAATCTACACACGTACCTCATGTGTTTCAATATATTTTGAGCAACCATTACTAATCATTGTACTCTTCACCTTACTTCCTTAAATATTTACAGACCTCCCCACGTCAATGAAAAGCCCCAACAAAATCTCCTCCATTTCCAATTTTACCCTTGAAAATCCAGACATGGTTCTTGAGAGAACCTTATGGATGACCAAGCTCCGTCACACCAACATGAAAGTGACAACCACTCCAAACAAACCCGCCCAAAATCCAATCTTTTTCCCTCGTTGTTGAAGCCAAGAACTTCAAAGATTTCAAGATTTTCTAACCCATTTTCTACATTCACTTGCTGGGTTGCAAGAACAGTTAGAAATTCAAATTCTTTTTTCTCTAAAAGTGCTGGATTCAATGGCATAGTGGTGAACAACCCTGTTTATTGTGAATCTCCCAATTTTGTTGCAGCTAAAATGGAGGCATTGGTCGAGAATAAAGAAGAAATTGAGAGTCTACATGGGAATGAAATTGAGGAGTGTGTGGATGTAGTTGAAGAGGAGGAGACTAGTTCAAGTTTTGATTTTTTGGCATATGAAGGTACTACATTGAATGAAGAACACAGTAGCTGCTCTGAGGGCTCATCTTTCTCTCTCTCTTCAGTGACTGGTGGTGGGCCTGTTCAAATTAGTGCAAGCTCTCAATGTGACAGTTCTAGTGTTTCTGAAGATTTAGACAAGGCCCATTTGGATGACAGAAAGTTGGAGAAACAAGGGTCATCAATGCCAGGTATTGTTTGTTGATTTTATCTGGTTTCGTACGCAACAATGATGATTCTTTTCTTGAGATTTGAGCTGTTCAGAAATGAAATTTGTAGTAAAATACTAGCATGGAATGGAATGACCAAGCGAGCTCTATGTTTATTTGAGTTTGCTAGCATGTTACTAATTTTTGTTATATTTTGGAGTTTGAATAGAAATGGAGATGATGAAAGAAAGATTCTCAAAATTGTTGCTTGGAGAAGATATGTCTGGGTGTGGAAATGGTGTTTGTACAGCATTGGCTATTTCAAATGCAATTACTAATCTCTGTGGTATACCATCTATGAATTATTTGTTTATGTTTGATTACATTGCTTTAATTTGATTCAAATTATGGTTAATTATCGTCAATCTCAGTACAACTTTTTGTGATTGTTTCTGTTGTTTTATACCATATTTTCAGCAACACTTTTTGGGCAAATTTGGAGATTAGAACCTCTACCTCCTGAAAAAAAGTCGATGTGGCGAAGAGAAATGGAATGGCTTCTTTGTGTTTGTGATTACATTGTGGACTTGATACCCTGTTGGCAAAACTTTCCAGATGGAAGTAAGCTCGAGGTGAAAATTCAATATCTTAATATTTTGTGAATTTTCACATTTGTTGGTTCATAAAATGTATCTTGCAGTTTTACTGAATTAAATATGGAAACAATTCAATAACTTTAGCTCATTGCAATTGCAAGTTTGGGTATGTGAACCGTATAACTTAAGAATGGTAGAATTTTTTTGGGAGATATGTCTGTTATGTTGGAGGATGAAAGCATATTATTAGAGAAATCTTGAGCCTGTTTTCCCTTTTGTGATATGATTTAGGTCATGACTTGCAGACCGCGATCTGATCTATACGTTAACCTTCCAGCTCTGCGCAAACTTGATAACATGCTTCTTGTAAGTTTACCAACACTTATTTTCTTTGGTTGACTGCTTTTTGTGGCCGGCGATAGACTTGGGGTTTCACAAAGCTTGAGGTCTCAAGTTCTATACCTTCCCACGCCCTAATAGGACAAAGATTAAGAAGATTGATTTAAGTTTTAATACCCATTTAAAAAAGCTTTAGCGCTGTCACAGGAAGTACTGGATGGTTTTGACAATACCGACTTCTGGTATGTTGACCAAGGTATTCAAACCCTGGAAGCCGACGGGTCAACATCATTCCGTAAACCCCTCCCACGCCAAGAGGAAAAGTGGTGGCTGCCGGTTCCTCGAGTCCCTACTGGTGGCCTCAGTGACAATTCAAGAAAGCAGTTGCAGCACAAACGTGATTGCACAAACCAAATACTAAAAGCAGCTATGGCTATCAACAGTATAACTTTGGCAGATATGGATGTTCCCCAGTCATTCTTGGATGCCCTTCCCAAGGTACGAAAGTCCCAATGGCAGTAAAGAGTGTTCAAAATGCTGTTTTTGTAATACCACCTGCTACCTGCATATACAGACTTTAGCCTTGCACCCAAGTGCTTTTTAGGCGGTTGTGTAGGAGTATGCACCGGACCCGACATTCGGGCTTGGTTTCAAAGAATTTGCAAGCACCTTGTTGCATATTTATAGCCATCGCATTTGTTTGCAGAATGGAAGAGTTTGCTTGGGTGATCTTATCCATCGATATGTTACATCAGATCAGTTCTCACCTGAGTGTCTGCTTGACTGTCTTGATTTGTCCTCTGAACATCAAGCTCTTGAGATTGCAAACAGAGTGGAGGCCTCAATCTATATATGGCGTCGAAGAACCGGTTCAAAACCTATAAGCAGCATGAACAGGTCTTTTTCCAAATCATCATGGGAAATGGTCAAGGATTTGGTTATGGAAGGAGAAAAGAGAGATTTACTTGCGGAAAGAGCTGAAAGCCTCCTGCTGTGCTTGAGGCAAAGGTTCCCAGGCCTTCCTCAGACCGCCTTAGACATGAGCAAAATCCAATATAACAAGGTCAGTCTTGACATTTCACGTCATTTTTGTCTTTCTGTTTCGTAATTTTTAGCATCTCTTATGACTATAAATTTCAGTATATGGTCATTTTCACATTAATCTATAAGCATTTGGAACACAAAAATAACTAATAAAGTGCAATTTCTTTTGGGCCACTACCAATTCCAATTAACTGAGCTGTACATGGAGAGGCTCTGTTACGACTTGTCTCATTTATTCTCTCTATATCTAAGGGAGCAGGATAGTTTTGACTTTTTGTGTGATTTCGTGATAAATTCCAAGTAATAGATTATTGTATGCTAACACTAAAGTTTCGATTTGATATATGCCAAAGCGAGTTGAGCTGAGCTGTGCTGGCTCATGAAAACCTTGTCTCAAGCCCTGGTCGAGCCTGAGATTCTAAATCCAATTTGAAACGAGTTTGAGCAAGCCTCAATAGGACATGAGCCGAGCCAAGCTCTGTTAAAGTTTTCTCAGTTGATTTGCAGCCATAGAAAATTATTAGCTATCATAGACTATTAAGTTCAACTGTAATTTTCATCAAACTAAATTAATCCTTGTTCTTCAGGATGTTGGCAAATCCATCTTGGAGAGCTACTCGAGGGTTTTGGAGAGCTTGGCATTCAACATTGTGGCACGCATTGATGACCTACTTTATGTGGATGACTTGACAAAGCATTCTGACGATTTCTTGTCAATTTCTAGAGTCGGTTTAATTTCGCAGAACGCAGTCAGAAATCCTTATCCAGTTCCCATCTCAACACCTTATAAAACGACCTTTGCCACTCCAAGCTTTTCACCATCACCGCTCGCCAGTTCTGCAAAAGGAAAAAGATCACAATTTCACAATGGCAACCACATGCTTCCTGACCGTGGATTTGGTGTGAAAAAGGTTTTGACAGATTATTTGAGTATTGATACAAAAGGCAAGCACTACGCCAACCAAGTTGTTAGATCAGATTCATTATCGAGGACAACACGAGAAGTATCAGTAGTGTCTCAAACTGAAGAGCTAGAAACTTCGGGTAGTTTGAGTGAAGGTGATAGCGAACAGAGTAATGGTTCTGTTGGAAAAGAATAAATGAAGCCCGGGAATCGTCGTTGAGCCTATTCTCTGAGGCTTCCTGTCTCAAGCAAGCTGCTTCAAAGTTCAAAGCATGATTTTCCCACTTTTTGTAGATTCTGTAATTTGTAAAATGTGCAGAAATGTCTCAAAAAATATGTTTCATATCGAGATGTCTTTCTTTTTTTTTTTTTTGTAAGGTAGGTAGCTGAGAGTGGCTTGTACATCCCCAAATTTTGTCAACTTACTCGATTTCAGGAAAATTGAGCGCTAAGAAAGTTTGCGAGTATCCACTGAGTTCAGACGTAGGGATAAACCTTATTGCCAGGCAAGAATATTGGAGAAGCAATAACTGTTGGAGACAAAACAAAAGGGGCATTCCGAGAATTGAACTCGGGACCTCTCGCACCCTAAGCGAGAATCATACCACTAGACCAAATGCCCTCTTCTGATAGTAATGTAAAAATTTAAATATATAATTATTGAAAAAGCTAGGGATCAGGGATATAAACGAGAAATTAACGACAAAATGTCAAAAACTAAGCAAAACACAGCTTCAAATCATCTATTTCACTTTTTATCATATTTCCTATCCAATTGAATCTCAGCTCTACATGTCTCCTTATAAAAAAAGACGGACAAAAATAACATGAAAGGTGTACGACTGAAATTCAATTAGATAAAGAATATAACAAGTGTTGGGATTGACGATTTGGAGCCGCATAATGCTAAAATGTGGTCTTAAAGAACATGAAAAGTATCTAACTTTCTATAACACTAATTTTCTTCCTTTGCATTCCATCAGCTACTACATCAAGTGACATCTCATTTGGTGCAAAATTTTTAGTACTTTATGTATACCTATAATATTATTCAAATTTATCACAAAAGACCTTGGTAAAATATCTTTACTTTTAACATTTTCACAAAACGGGGAAGAGTCGAATTAGAGACGTTATTTCCATTTATTAGCTTTTGCTTTTTTACATTACACACATTAATAACTAAATCAAATAATTTATACCATGACAACTTTATTCTTTAAAGCTATCCACACTATCAATTAAATATGTTTTTCAAAATCCTTTTTTTTTTTAAAACGTTTATTACTCATCATAAGGAATCATCAATATAACTACTCTCTCCGTTCCTAAATTATCGTCTTTGTGGATTTGACGCACGATTTAAGAAAACACATTTGATTAGATTATTAATATTAGTTTGATGTGTAGTTTATTTTAAAGCACATGTATATATAACACATAATTAAAATATGATAAAAATTAAGACTAAAATGATAAAAATATTATCCAAAAAAGAAAATTTCAAATAAAATAATTATTTTACGATAAATAAAAAAAAACAAGACAATAATTTAAATACTGAGGGAGTATTAATTTTCAATCAATTACTTAAAAAAGCAAGTCACTCATATATCAGGATCCATATTTATAGTCGGTGAACAGTGTAGTTTATTATGTCCTGCCATCTTCTTTGCTGAAAAAAAATAATGAGGGAGAAAAGGTGGGATCCAAATACTTAATGATCACACGACAAAAATTTAGGAAACGCGGTATTACAAATTTTATGTAAGACATATTTTATTGATTCAATTTATCGTATGTTGGTGGATTGAATTGTAAGAAAATATGATTCTTTTTTTACGAATTAAGATCATAAAACGGTTTTAAAAGATACATACTTTTGTCGCTTTATATATATATATATATATTTGGGTACAACTACTACACGAGAACTCAAAGCATCCATAACACAACTCTCAATATCTCTTTCTAAACATCTCATTTTCTATTTCACTTACACTTTTTTAACACTATAAAAAAAGAGGTGGTCTCTTGTAAGACGGTCTTACGGATCCTTATCCGTAAGGCGAATCTATTCAAATTAAATGAGGCAAAATTTAGAAATCTCAATGCAACTCCTTAGTTTTTAAAAATTACAGCGCCACCCCTCGTGTTTATATATGCAGAGTGTCACTTTTTATTATTAACAGTGTTACTTTATAGTATAAAATATATCACTTTTGGCCTTAGAAATGTCACTTTGCATTTTTAATGCAAATTATAATTTTTTCCTAAAAACTTTTTGGGCTTAAATGTATCACTTTTAGTCTTAAATGTGTTACTCACTTTGAAAAATGTCTCATTTTTTTATAAATAAAAAATCATTATGTTTGACATTAAAATGCTACTTTATCTCTCTTACTATAAAAGTCAAGCTTGTTTCTTACAATTTAATAGATGGACAAAAATAACCCTTCACCAAATAAACCACCCACCATTTAATTAAGGACAAAACAAGTAAATTTACCATGACAACAAATAATGTTTGGACAAAAATAGCCTCAAATATAATAAATCATCTACCATTAATTAAGGTCAAACAAGTAAATTTATCAGGGACTAATTAATTCCATTAATAATCAAATAATAATTTCATCCCTTGACTTGTACATGTTTTAAAGTTAGGTCCTACAGTTTTGAATTCTATTTATTTCGTCTTGTATTTTTTACTTTCTTATCAGTTTCCCCCTCCTACCATTATCGTTACAAATGTCGTCCAATATTTTCTAAAATAACAAAAATACCCTTACTCAATCGAGAGACTAAAAATTTATTTGAAACTAAAAAATAATATGATATTACATTCTTAAATAATATAGTTTTACTCAGTAAAGACATTATAGAAGTAAATGAAAAAATGTTACTATAATAATAGATTTGTTAGTGAGTATCAAGATATTAAGCAAAAATATGTAGCGTCTTTAGCTATTATCCATGAATAAGCTAAGAGAAGTGGGTTAAGAAAATGTGTCATAATGTCAATAAGATGAAGAAAATTAGAGCCGTCAAAACGGACCAACGGGGCGGACCAACCCATAAAATGGCGGACCCCACCACTCAGCGGGGCGGGGCGGACCAACCCGTTAAAATGGCGGACCAGAAATACCTTGGCCCAACCCAACCCACCTTGGGTTGCGGGACGGGGCGGACTAACCCGCTAAAAAAGAAAATTATAATACAGCCAAATTCAAAATATATCTATGAATGAAAAAGCTACTTGCAGTCGCCGGATCAAGAGGGGAAGGGAGCTAAACACTAACAGAATAGATCAATAAGAAGGAAGTTGCATTCCATTCACCCAGGCAGGCTATCGGCATCAATGATAATTTATATGGAGACTACAATTTAACAATTAATTATACAGGTGACTACCATTCTTTGCTCATCACTTTTGGATCTCATAAGGATAGTGTGCTTCTGTTCCTCTTTTCCTTTTTCTGAGTACAAACTGAATATCACGAGCACTGCCGATGTCGCCGTCGTGGTCGTCTTGCCTCCGAGACAGTAGATTCTTCCTTCCGCTATGACCTCCTCGCCCTCCGCCATCAATAAATCTGTTATCCAGTGCTTGAACTATGGCTGGGACTCTCTTTTTCTTCACTTTATTCTCCTGATCTTTGCGTCCTTTCCTCGGTCGTGTCTCCAAGGGTCGTGCTTGAATCGAACTCAAGAGGCGAGGAAGAAGAAGCTATGGGCTGTGGGTGACCATGTGGGGATTTGTGTGTGAGAGAGAGAGAAAGAGAAGCGGTGATGTTCTTGATGTAGAGTCGTAGAGAGGGAAAGTGGTGGCTGGAAAGTGGAAATGAAATTATGAAAAGGGAGAGAGAGTGGCAAAAAAAGATAAGGGAGAGGGATAGTCGATAGGGTTTGTAATATAAATATATAATTAAAAATAGGCGGACCAACCCGCCCGCCCGCCCCGCCCGCCTAACATGAACCCGTTTGGGTCTAGCCCATTGCCTTTTGGCGGGGTGATGTTTAAAACCCAACCCACCATTTTAACATGACGGGGCGGACCAACCCAACGGGTTTGGCCCATTTTGACGGCTCTAAAGAAAATGAAGAACCAATTGATGAATTTGTGCGTTTTGTTACAAAAGAAAGCCAAAATCTACAATTTACTTCTTTGAATTTTCACACTACTACAAGCAACCTTAAAAACTATCATCTTCGCTTCTAACTTATAAATATTACAAACAAACCACTGTTAGTAACCACAAATAACTAGGTTTAAAATATTTTACTCCTTCCCATAACATGGTTCCAAACTTCTAACCTCTTTTGGTCTTAACTTGCTTGCTCCTCTTCATAGAACCCGGATTAGTTACGTGTGAGAATCTCTCTATTCCCCTTCCCTGGCTATCAACTTCCTTTACTTCTACCACAACTCTCCTTTAATTGAAAGAAATTGTCACCAATCAGCATCCTTTCAAGTAGCTCCATCCTAAATTAGATTCTCTCCTTACTTAGTAATTTGACACCGAAAGTGTATAGGAGGTAAGAACTGAGAGACGTTCGAGAAAGAAGTCCGACTAATCAGAAGCTAAAGAGATTCTATGTTTCTATTTTAATAAGGCGAGGTGAATGCGTTTCTTGGTGATGGTGATGGCGGTGCTTACGACCGCATGGATGATGGTGTTAGAGGTTGTGGTGATAGTAATTTTAGGGATGACAGTAGTGGATTAGATGAAATACATCGTTGTGAGATTTCCTAATCATCAAATTTTCAAATAACCATATGGGTTTCAGATTCAATTTGAAAGTTTGAAAATTCAAAAAAATTGAATTTGAGTTTGTAAAAAGTGAAATTTAAGGTTGTGGTGGTGGCGTGTCTATCATTGATGGGTTTTCCAAATTGGTTACGTCGAAGGAAAGAGTAAGAAATTAGAAAAGGAAATAAAATTAAATCAAAAAATTAAATTTTGGACTAATTGTAAAATTTGAGGTGTTAGTGGTGGTGGTGGTGAGTCTATAAATGATGGGGTTGACGAAAGAAAGTGAGGGCTAAAGAATAAATTTTAAATTTCATTTTTTGGAGTAATGCATTTTTTAACGTTGGATTTAAATATCAGACAAAGTATAACTAATTTTAGATTATTTAAATAATTATTTTTTAATTAAAAAAATACTTTAAATATTAAATGGCGAACTAAATGATGAAATTATAACAAATCCCACTTTGAGCCACAAGCAAAATGACCAAAATAATCCTCAGGTACACGATTTTCCATCACTATTTTTAATGACCATAGACGGGAGAGGACAAATAGAAAAAATATGTCGGAAAGTGAGACATCATATGTTGGGAATGACATTATTAGAGGTATATGAAAAATTATAACTATAATAATACATTGGTTGGTGAGAATTGAGATATTAAGCAAATCTATACCGTGCTTAGTAATTGCGTATGAATATGCTAAGATAAACGTGTTAAGGAAAGATGATATAATGTCAAGAAGATAAAGAAAAATAGAGAACTTAGTTAACAAATATTTGTGTTTTGTTAGAGAAGAGATTAAGTTAGAATCGATAGGAAAGTCGTTTGAAGAAAGTAGTTCCACTTAACGGAAGCTAAATATATGTTATATTTCTATTTCAGCAAGGCAAGGTGGACACGTTTCTTGATGGTGGTGATAGCTGTGGCAGCATTTGCAGGGATGCTGGTAGTAGTGGGGCGATTTTAAGCATGAAAGTGGTGATTTATGTAGAATACGACATTAAATAAATGAGTAAGAAATTAAACAACGAAATAAGATAAAATTAAAAAAAATGATTTATAGGCTAATAGCAGTGTTCTAAAACTCCCCGCCTAACTCCGACTAGGCCCCGCCTAGGCGCTAGGCCCCTCTCTACCGCCGCGACTTTCTTAGTCGCCGCCTAATCGACTAAATCGATGCCTATGTTGCCGGTCTGCCAGATTGATAGAAGAAAGATGAAGAAAAAAAGATGAAGAAGAATGGGGTTGTCTCGAGACTCATAATTTCGAATGAGAAAGGAGTAGGGAGGATATGTTAGACTGTGGGTTGTAGGGATAGTAGGTATGTGGAGTAATTTTTTTTGTTTTTAGTTCTAAACTTGACTGATTTATTGCTTTGGGGATTGTTGAGAATTGGGATTAAAGGTAGGTTTCTATACTTTTGTTCATTTTACAAATATAGACAAGTGTTTGATAAAATGACAAACATAAATAAAATTAAATTTGTAGTCAATGTGTTTGATATTTGATGTAAATTATCAAAAATATTATAATTATGTCTTAATTCTAGGCCCCGCCTAGGCCCCGATTACGCCCCGACTAGTCCCCTAGGCGCTAGGCGCTAGTGTGACGCCTAGCAGCCGCCTAACGATTTTTAGAACCATGGCTAATAGTGTTATTTGAGATGGTAGTGGTGGTAATGGTGATGGGTGTATGAATGATGGGTGTATAAATTAAATAAATTCTAAATTTAATTATGAGACAAATTAAAATAACAACATTGCTAGCCTTACAACTAATTTTATAATTTTCCTTACTACTAAGCTTTCAAGCGCAAAAATATCTTTGTTCAAAACAACTTTGCACTTCTTCAAAGCATAGTTGTAAGGAATGTAGTATAATTAGTTTTAAGGATATCATTTTCCTTACCATTTCTCGCATTCAAGCCCTCTCTTCCGATGAATTCATCGATAAGGATTATGTGTTTTTGTTAATCGCATGTTTTACTAGGGTTTTTAGTAAGTATAGTATATACCCTCGATTTCTACTTTAGGCGCGAGTTTTGCATGAGATAGAATGAGGAAGATCGAGATGGAGTTTGGTTAGAATCGAAGAAGGACAGCCAAAGTTGTGATAGGTGTGACCGAAGTGGGAAGGGTTTATTTGCCGAGATGGCTATTTTGGTGGAGCGAGAGATGGACACTTGCACCGGAGAAGAGGGAAGGAGAGTGTGTGAGATTAGGATTTTTAACTTTTAACACATTTATCCCTAAACAGATAATGAAAATGTCATTTTACCCCGCACGTGGAAGACCATGTGCTATTTAACATGAATATTCTAGCGTCCATCACGGATAGGTTGGAAAATGGAAAAAAAATGTAACGTCGCCGATATCATTATGGAACAAACCTTAGGTTGGGGTACATTATACGATTTGGTGGATACCTTGGGGAAATTGTAATTTGGTCATATAATTATTTTTGAATTATTGAAACAATTATTTATTATTATTTTTATTTAAAACATATTTTAAATACTAAATGGTTAATTATATAATAAAGTTATAACTAAATCTTATTTTCCACCCCCAACAAAATGATCAAAATAATATTCATGTGACATGTACATATCATTTTCATGCGTTACTATTTTTAACACCCATAGACGGAGGGAGTAAAGTGAGACAAATAGAAAAATAAGGTATGAAAGTGGGACACTTGTAGGTTGAGGTCAAATGTGAGATTTAGTGTGTAATTTTGAGGGCTAATCATATGTTTGCCCCATCAAAATTAGTCTAAAATACACATTGTCCCCTAAGATATCCACCAAATCCACTTTGGCCCTCAATGTAATTTTGTAGCATTTCCATATTTCATATCAAATTTGATGATTGTGATGTAACGTGTGGTGATCGTAGTGATAAAAATGATAGTGAATAATGTTTAAAATCGAGAATTTAAGCTAGGGACGATGAAGACGGATTGAATCATGACGTGCCTCATCATCGTCAGATGCATCCGTGATGAATTCAAATATGAGTTTTGAAATTCATCGTGTATGCTTATGCATTGTGTTTGTGGCTTGGTCATTTAACATGGCAGCCTCGACAACTTTAATTTTTGTGGGTTCTTATTCATGGCGACCTTGACACCGAATGTGATCATCTTCTTGTGTTTTATCTATCTCTGATATGATTCCGCACTATTTTTATTTATTTTTCTATATAACAATTTGAATAAAATATTTATACACTCTTGAGTTTTATCTCACTTAAAATTTAAATAAGATGTCATTGTTGGAGAAGAAACAGAGAAAGCGTTGTCGGAGAATAAGAAAATGAAGTTTTTTTGGGGGTAATAAAAGCACATAAAACATTGTTAAAAATGACCAAAATGTCCTTCACGTGAAATACCATGTGCACCTTAACGTCATATTGGTAACCTTAGTAGTGTGTAGGGGCAAACTAGAAAAAACTTATACAAAACAGTTTATTATTGTAAACAGTTTAGGTTGGGTGGTAAAGTGAGATTTTATAGATACTCTGGGTGAATTTTATATTTTAGAGTGTAAGTATATACTTTGGGATTGTAAGTTTGATTTCTATAAAACAATTTATTATTTTCTAAAGAGAGTCATAAATTTCATAAACGACATAAGCTAAGTCTCCAACAACAATGTGATTATCTAAGAATGTGAGCTTGAATTGTTTTCAATTACAACATCGATAAAAGTGAATGAATTCATGTTTGGTATTAAAAAAAGATTTAAAAATAACTAATAAAAAAGACAAATGTGTATGATAAGTTGCAATATAATGACTAAAAGCTTACATTATAAATTACCGAAAAACAAAATATCGAAAAACCTAAGCACACAACAACACAGTTTATAAGTCTCAAAACTATAAAGATTAAAACACCAAAAGAATCCAATAATTAAAAATAAACAAAAAAGTTAAAAAACTGACAAATCACTTTAAAAAACCATTAACACCAAGTGCGTTAACCACGTGCACCGCACGTGAACCTTACTAGTAACATTAAAAGTGTCACTTTTTAGCATAAATATGTTACTTTCGACCGTATACGTGTCATTTTGCCTTATAAATAAAAATCGTTGTTATTGATCTTAAAAGTGTCACTTTTTAGCATTGAAAATGTCACATTTTAGTATTAAATGTGTCACTTTTGACAGTCAACATTAGTTTTAAAGTGACACTTTTTAGTATTAAATGTGTCACTTTCTAGTATTAAGAGTGTCACTTTTTAGTATTAAAAGTGTCACTTTGTATTTTAATGAGATTTATAATAAATTTCCTTTTATAGTGTCGCTTTCAACCTTAAAAAATGACACATCTCGCCAATAAAATTTAAAAATACTGCTAAGAGGTTTTGAACCAAAGACCAACACGCTAATTTAGAAACCCAAAGGATTTTGCTAGGAACCATCACGATTGATCCATTTTTGTTAATTTTTAAAAACATATTATTTATTTATTATAACCCACTAATTTCTACATGGGGGTCATCTTACGAATTTAGGATCCGTAAGACCGTCCTACACAAGTCTTTGTCTATTTTGAACACCGTCTCTTTATACCGCTTCTCTATCCCCTTTGCACGGACCAACCTTCGTCGATTATTTTCTCTCCCCAGTTATCGATCTTCGTCTCCATTCTCCCTTCTTTTACAGAGGTCTCCGTGTTTGGTAGATGACTCTTCATTCCATGATTTTAAAGTAATTTTAAATCTAAGTTTCTTTTTTTAGGGTTTTATGAACAAGAGATTTGTTAGGATTAAATGTCTTTTATTAGGATATGTTTGTTTGGTTTAAAATATGATGTTTGAACTCACTTTGATTGGTTGGATTATTATTTTTTTATTTTGAGATTGATCAAAGGATTTTAAAATTCAATTGAAGATAAACGTGATTTTGAGAATTATTTGATTTTAAAATACAATTGAAGATAAATGTTACATCCATGTTTGCTATTTCCAGTATGATGGTCATTCATAGCATGGATAACATTTTTTCTTGGTCTAGGTTGTATGCTCTTTGGTTTGCTTTTAGAGAAACATGGATAACTCTTTGGTTTGTATGCTATTTGTTTCTATACCTTCCTCTTTTCAAATCATCACACCCTTCAAGGCAGCTGGGTGCTACTTTCTTCTCCCTCCAACCCACTTTCATCAGGTCAACTCTCTTTGACTCTTCTAATGTGTGTGTGCTTGTGTGCGAGTGTTTTCTGGTCTTTGTGATGATATTTATTCATATCATTTCAATCCAGATTACTAAACCTTGAACTACTATGTTCTATATGGTACACAATTTGATTTTGTAGTCCAAATAATCCCGTACCTTGACGTATCTGGAATGACCTTCGCATTACAAATACAAGGCTCTAACCTCATTTATTGTCTTTAATTGGCGAAACTCAAAAAAAAAAAAAAAACTTTCAACTTGTAGCCTTGTGCTTACTGTTCTTCTTTTGATTTTCTTGATGGAATATAATTATCTCATATTCTCTATGGTTAAGAAAATGGTTGGGAAACAATTTTTTGGGTGGAGTTTTATTGCAATTTTGTGGAGTCTGGTTAGCCTTAAAGAGGGTGATATCTCTTGGAGATCATCCTCTATCCAAGATTGCTATTCATAGGACAGTTTTGGCTCTTGGTGATGGAGCATATGTTAAGGCCTCTCCTACAGTTTTTGGATTAATGGTAAGTTTGAATAGTATCAATTCGTTAAAATATTTGACTGTTAAACGAGAACCTTGTAGTGGTGGGTTTTTCTTATGACTTATGCTAGATTCTCTTTGTATCCTAGGGAGTGAATTCAGAATGGTTGACTTTAAATTTTAGCTCTCCGAACCTGTCCATCGATGACTGGATTGGAGTTTTCTCTCCTGCTAATTATAGGTAATATACTCATCTTTGTATAATTCAAGTCTCTAAGCTAACGTAGATATTCCTTAACAGTTGTTAATTTATCCTGTTTTGCCTTGTTTTTGCCTTTTCTTTCATTTTATCAGTTCTTCAATCTGCTTTCCTGAAATCTTTAATTTTAGTAACATTTCTTGTATTTGTAAGTTAGATTCTTTCGTTTGATGAAAGAATTTGAAATATTGTCTTTGGCATTAATGCAAGCGATGACAAAAAGACACGGACTTAAGAATTTCTTTGGAAACTAAGATGACTTAGTCTAATGAAATATATGCCTCTGCAGTCTGCACCATAAACAACAACTTGCTGTTAGGTCTCTAGACTCTCTACCGGATGTCTATATTTTGAACTGTACTCTATCACTGCACACAAATACTCATGGACAAGCTATTTAAATGTGAACTGAATGACAGGATAACCAACTGCAGAACTTAATTTGATGTGATTCATTTGCTCAAAAAAACAAGTACTTTAATACATTTTTGTCCCTTATCTTGATTAATTTGTAGGCGCTAGTCGACTCATTGGTTGTTGCATTGAAATGGAAGAAAAATTGTTGATATACAAGTTCATGGATAACAAAAGCCTGGATTCCACCTTTTATTTGTTCTTTATGCCTTTTCTGACCTCCACTGAAGTAATATTCTACTGCACTCTTTAACCTTCTGATTCTGCTGTAATTTTAGTTACTCTCATTTTTATTGATGATTTTATGAGCTATTCAGACTTCATATTAAAGGATGTTTTGCCTTACCTTCAGTGTACAAGCATGGCCATTCAATTAATGATATTTGCATGACAAATCTCTTGTTCCATCTATTCCCAGCAAGCCTTAACTTATATATTACATGGTATGCTTCTAAAATTGTGAGGTTTACTTGACATGTTGATGATTATTTGTCAGTGCATGGGAATCTCCCTGATGCATGATATCATTGTGCATGTAACTCTTGTTTTGGTTTTTTAGGAACCTGCATACTTGGCACTCTTACATAAACTGCATTTATGTTTTTTAATTTCATAATAGATATGTTTCTGCCAATGATGCATCAAAATAGTTATGAAACAATGAAATGATTTAACCTGGGAGTCATGTTGTGAATAAAACTAAAACACAAGATTACGGGAAATACTATTTTATTCACACACTTTCTAAGAATCAACAGAAGGCTTGTATATATAAGCCTTTACAGGAAAAGGATAAGAACAAAAAATAATATCCCACTTTTAACTCTAACTAACAAGAGGATAAAGGACTAGACTAAATCAACCTAAAGCAGTTCCCTTTTAATAGGGATTATTTAACATCACGAACAAAAACAAACTGATGGCTAACATATCTCCCCCTAAACTATTGCACTAGTGCAATCTGTTTATAGCAGATACCGAGCACATTCCCATCAGGCCTCGCAGCTTCTCAAACATCTCTAATTTCAATGGTTTTGTCATTATGTCTGCAATTTGATCTTGTGAGTTGCAGTGAACTAGCTTCAAAGTCCCATCATTTGCCAAGTCACGAAGAAAATGAAAACGAACCTCAATATGCTTGCTCTTTCCATGAAAAACTGGATTCCTTGATAACTTTATGGTTGAACAATTATCACAAAACACAGTAGTACTTCCTTGCTGAGCATGATTGAGGTTTTCCAGGATTCTCCGCATCCAAACTAGTTGACAAGCACAGTAACCTGCAGCAATGAACTCAGCTTCGGTTGTGGATAAAGCTACCACAGGTTGTTTTTTAGATGCCCACGAGACTGCTCCTGTACCCAACATAAAAACATATCCGGAAGTGCTTCTTCGGTCATCCAGATTACCGGCGTAGTCGCTGTCGGTGTATGCTACTAGTTTCTCACTTCCGTTCTTTTTATAAAAAATCCCAAGATCAGTCGTGCCAGCTAGATATCGAAGTACTCTTTTTACCACTTGCATATGCAACTCTGTTGGACTGCTCATGAAGCGACTGATCAGACTTAGCACATACATAAGATCTGGACGAGTAGCTGCTAAATACATCAGGCAGCCAACAATTTGTTTATACAAAGTAGCATCAACTTTCACCCCTCCTTCATCCTTTTTTAGTTTATGCCCAGGCACAATGGGATTCTTAGAGGAGTTACTCTGCCCCATTCCAAATCGTTCCAGCACCTCCCTTGCATATTTCTTTTGACAAATATGAATCCCTACATCATTCTGAATCACTTCCACTCCAAGAAAATAATGCAATTTACCTAGGTCTGACATATCAAACTCTCTCTCCATGGACTCCTTAAATTGCTTAAACAAATTTTCATCATTACCGGTATAAATCAAGTCATCAACATAAAGACTAACTATGAGAATCTTACCTCCACTATCTTGTTTTACAAACAAGGTATGTTCGTAGGGACACCTCTCGAAACCTTCTTTGATAAAATAAGCTTCAATACGGCTGTACCAAGCTCTCGGGGCCTGTTTGAGACCGTACAGGGCCTTCTTCAGCTTATAGACTTTGGATTCCTCTCCTTCCTTTACATAGCCTGGTGGTTGGTTAACAAAGACAACCTCATTTAGTTCCCCGTGCAGGAATGCACTTTTTACATCAAGCTGATATATGCACCAGCCTTTTTGAGCTGCTAGAGCAATTACCATACGAATGGTGTCCCACCTAGCTACTGGAGCAAAAACTTCAGTGTAATCAACCCCGTACTGCTGCGAATACCCTTTTGCTACAAGTCTAGCTTTGTACTTCTCCACATCTCCATTTTCATTGAACTTTGTCTTAAAAACCCATTTCACTCCAATTGATTTAGCTCCAGCTGGTAACTCAGTTAATTCCCAAGTGCTATTTCTTTCAATTGCCTCCATTTCTTTGTCCATAGCAATCTTCCATTTGTTACTTTGAATAGCTTCTTCAAACGTGGCTGGGTCAGAGGCTGAGGTGAACAACACATAGTTCTGAAGTTCTTCTTCCTCAGACAACCCTTCTCCAGTCTCGTAATCGCTTAACCATGTTGGTGGCCTGCGAGTCCTCTCGACTCCTCTAACTTCTACATTATTATCTTCTCCCCTTCTTAAATCATTTGTGGCTTCACTTTCATCTTCTGCTCCTCCATCACTTTCATCGCTGCTTCCTTCATCACTTCCTCCTTCATTTTCTCCTTCATCATCCCAGTCTAAAATGTCTGCTTTTATCTCTTCTGGACTCCTTCCCCAATCCCAGCATTTATCTTCTTCAAAAATCACATCCTTGCTGATGACAATGCGTTTTGTTGTAGGATCGTAGAGACGATATGCCTTGGACTCGTCACTCATCCCCAACATCACACCTTGAAGACTTTTGTCGTCAAGTTTCTTTCTTTTAGCATCTGGTACATGCACGTGAGCAACACAACCAAACACTTTGAAGTAGTGTACTGACGGTTTGATCTCACTCCATGCCTCCTCAGGGGTCACTTCCTTCACTGCCCAAGTGGGACTTCGGTTGAGCACATGAATGGTCCATTTTACTGCTTCAGGCCAAAAATATTTTGGAACATTCTTCTCTGATAACATGCATCGCACCATGTTCATGATGGTCCGGTTCTTTCTTTCCGCCACTCCATTTTGTTGGGGAGTAAAAGATGCTGTTAGTTGTCTCCTGATTCCATGTGAGCAACAGAATGATTTGAACTCATCAGAGGTGAACTCACCCCCTCTATCTGTGCGTAAGCACTGAATCGTAGTTCCTGTTTCATTCTCTACCATACTCTTAAACATCTTAAATGCAGTTAAAGCTTGAGACTTCTCAGATAAAAAATATACCCAACTCTTTCTACTATAATCATCTATGAATGTAATCAGATACCTTTTTCCACTGTTTGATGTAGGTGTGATTGGTCCGCAGATGTCGGAGTGCACCAATTGAAGTCGATGTGTGGCTCTCCACAAACTTTTCTTCGGAATAGACTTCCTGTGTTGCTTGCCTATGATGCAGTCCTTGCACAACCTGCTAGGTGTCTTTATTTCTGGCAGCCCTGCTACCATTTTCTTATCATGAAGAGTTCTCAACCCATTAAAGTTGAGATGACCGTAACGACAATGCCAGAGATAGATTTCATCTTCTGTAGCAGCTTTAAAACAGGTTGGAACATTTGGCACCATGTTCGCAAGAATTACGAACATTCTATTTGCTGTCATTTGTGATCGCCAAAGCAGTCCCTTCTTTGAGTGATAGCAACGACATTCTCCATCTTGGATTAACACAGCAATCCCAAAGTCCGATAATTGCCCGATGCTAAGCAAGTTATTCTTTAACTCAGGAATATAATAAACATTAGTGAATACAAGAGTAGTTCCATTAACTTGTAATCTAATGTTACCTTTTCCAGCCACTACCATTCGAGAATTATTCCCAAGCTTGACTGTTTGCCTATACTGCTCATTGAGGTTTGTGAACCATTTCTTGTTGCCTGTCATATGATTGCTGCACCCAGAATCGAGAAACCAAACTCCATCCCTTTCTGCATCGTTGTCCTCAACGTACGACATTAAAAGCATTTCTTCAGACTCATCCAATTCTGCATAGTGGGCATTTTTCTCCGAGTTTGGACATTCATATTGAAAATGCCCAAGGTTATGACAGTTGTAGCACTCAATTAGTGCCTTGTTGAGCTGCGTTCTTCCTCGACCCCTTCCTTTACCTCTGAAGGTTCCTCTTCCTCTTCCTCGACCTCTTGCACCAAAATGTGGGTCGTCTCCCACTACAGATCTCCCATCAGCAGTCACCTTCAGCACTTGCTCTTCTCCCCCACTATGACCTTGCATACGCAGTTCATGGACAAGTAGACTGCTTTGGAGCTCATCTACTGTCATGCTGTTGTAGTCATTTGATTCTTCAATAGCTGCTACGACATAATTATACTTGTCAGTCATGCTCCTTAATATCTTTGACACTATCTCCCCTTGCTCTATGTTGTGCCCATACGTCTTCATTTTATTTGCAATCGCCAGAGTCCGAGAGAAATATGCATCCACCGTTTCTCCCTCTTTCATTCCGGTCACTTCAAACTCCCTTCTGATTGCTTGTAATTGAGCCCTTTTGACTCTGCTGGTTCCCTGATATTTTTGACGCATCGAGTCCCAAATTGCCTTTGCTGTATCTCGATTGAGAATTGTCTCCATAATAGTTCTATCAATGGCCTGAAACAACACATTCTTTACCTTAAAGTCCTTCAACGTTGCTTCTTCGATGGTCTTCCTCTGCTCTGTTGTTGGGTTTGTACCTATTGGCACAGTTGGTATGCCTTCTGTTACCACTCCCCAGTACTCTTTTGACCGCAACAAATTCTCCATTAACATTGCCCAATGATCATAGTAACCATCAAATTTTGGAATAGATGGCTGGACATAATTGTTGTTTTCTGTTGCCATTGATATCTCTCACTCTCGGTGTTTACTTATCAGAATCCTTACTCACTCTAATCAGGCGCTTGCTAGTGCTCTGATACCAAGATTGTTGTGAATAAAACTAAAACACAAGATTACGGGAAATACTATTTTATTCACACACTTTCTAAGAATCAACAGAAGGCTTGTATATATAAGCCTTTACAGGAAAAGGATAAGAACAAAAAATAATATCCCACTTTTAACTCTAACTAACAAGAGGATAAAGGACTAGACTAAATCAACCTAAAGCAGTTCCCTTTTAATAGGGATTATTTAACATCACGAACAAAAACAAACTGATGGCTAACAAGTCATGTGTACGTGTTAATAATTTGTTGAAGGGGCATTTTAGCTTATAAAAATCTTGGTGTATTATCTTGCTTTTACAGATGTCAAGGAAGCCATTAACAAGTGAGGTTATTGCCATGACAGAAAAGAAAATGGATATGACCTTGAGTATGTATCTGGTGTGCAGGGACAGTATGCTCCCGCCATTGCTGAATGTGCAATTCCACAACCACGTCCAACACAACCTCTTCCACTTGGTTTTGGGTTTGACATGCACGGTTATCATATTGATGATGAAGAAATGATGAAACTTTTGTTGGAAATAACAATTTCAGTCAATAACAACATACATCTCAAACATGAATTACATGTCAATAACATAAAAATTAAAAAAATAGTTAGTAGACTTATCAGATCGAGTCACCTGTAAATATACTTGCCGTAGAGAAAATCTTGCCCCTTACTTGTGCGATTTCGGGTACCAACAATTTCCTCTGTGGATAAAACGATCACAGAACACATATCCAATCCGAAGATATCTAATCCGCACACAAGATTATGCTCACTTGATGCGGGAAACCCAAAGCTCCCATAGTGATCCGAAATGGGTCATAAGGCTATTTTTAATAAAATCCATAGTGGGGGCGTCGCAATATACTTTTTTGCACTTTTCCGCTTTCCCCTAAAAAAAAGGGAAAATGAGAATGAAAGGGTAATGCATTCTCATATCCTGGTATCCCCTAAAAAAGGGATAACTTGATGCGGGAAACCACAAGTTCCCATATTTGATCAAAAATTCACTAAAGGCAACCGATGCGCATTCCAACGCGTTATCATAGACAGCACTCCTCTCGCACTTTTGATTTCGTCTTCCCCTAAACAAGGGAGGGTGGAACGAGAGCAGTGGTGTCCTGCATCCGCACGTACGCGCATCCCTATCCAACGGCGCGCGGGGCGCGGGCGCAGTCCCGGGAGCCCACAGCACCCAACTCGCCCTTTCGTTCTCATTATAGGGTTTTACTATGCCCAAAATATATATGTGATGTTTGATGTAACTTATCAGGATGTGTTTATGACTTATGACTTACCATAAGTTGTTTTTGAATTGTTTGATTTCACTTATGGTAAGATAAGTCATAAGTCATAGACAAATTATTTAAAGCACATGTACGACCATAAGTTGTAAGCACTAAGCCTTGTACTTATATCTACATTTCAAAAACACGTAAGCCCTATTTTTAATGAAATTTTATATATTCTAAAATTGCTCTTCTTAATAATAGTAATATTAACAATAATAACAAAAAGTATTTATAATAATATTAATTATTATTATTATAATAAAATAATAATAATAAAATGAATTATAATAATAATAAAAATAAATAATAATATATGAATAATGATAATAGTAATGGTAATAATAATAAAAAGAATAAAAAGAGTATTAATAATAATATGTATTAATAATGATCTTAATAATAATAACAATGATAATAATAATAAAATTAATAGCATTATTAATAATAGTAAAAGTAATATTAATAATAATATATGTAAAGTAATCGTAATAATAATAATATTAATAATAATGGTAAAAGTAATTTTAATATTTAAAATAATAATAAAGGGAATATTAATAATAATATAAATAAATTAATATTAATATTAATATTAATATTAATATTAATATTAATATCATTAAATAGATACTAATAATAAGTAATAATAATGATAATAAAAGTAATATTAATGTTAATAAAATAATAGTAATAATAATAAAGTCAATAATGATGATAATAATTATAATAATAATTAATATTAGTAATAAGAATAAATGTCATATTAATATTAAAATAATAATAATTATAATAGTTATACTAATAATAATAATAATAATTTAAATCACATTTTGTGATGAGACTATTTTAGTCTTTATATTTGAATTCAACACTTTTTCAACTTACTAATCAAACATACACACACACTAACTTATAAAAGTTAATCTGCACTTTTAAAAAAACTAAATCAAACAACACCAATTATTAGACATCAGTAATAAGAAATAAGTCATTCGTCATAAGTAAGAAGTCCTCTACGCATATCAATAAGTCAAATCAAACAAACCCTTAACATATCATTAGTAATTACTGTTGTATACCAGATTAGTGTTTTTGATTTTTATTTGAAATATAATGCACACAAACAAATACTACTATATTGTGCAGAATCCAGTCCAGATACATAAAGGACCGCTCACAACTAGTCTCGGAACAAATGTACACGTGTTATCCTTCTATTTGTGTTAGGTATTAGTCTATGTCATTATTAGACTGCAAAAATTTGCATACACAACAAATAAATTAAATCTACCTCCATAGCATATAAATCTACCATACATTTGTTCTACCCATGTTTGTATGATACAATAAGTGTATGCATCGTCGTTTTGTCTAACTACGTACACGACAGATAATTTTACGTATAGACATATAACATATCATGAGTAAGTACTGTCGTATACCAGATCAGTATTTTTCATTTTTATTTGAAGTATAATGCACACAAACAAATATTACTATATTATACAGAATCCGGTCCATGTACATAAAGGATCGCTCACAACTAGTCTCAGAACAAATGTACATGTGTTGTCCTTCTATTTGTGTTAGGTATTAGACTATGTTATCGTTAGAATGCAAAAAATTGTGTACACAACAAACAAATCTACCTTCATAGTATTATAAATCTACCATACATTTATTCTACCCATGTTTGTACGATATAATATAATAAGTGTATGCGTTATCATTCTGTCAAACTACACGACTGATAATTTTACGTGTAGATATATAACATATCATGATCAGTAAGTACTGTTGTATATGAAATCAATGCTTTTTATTTTTATTTGAAGTATAATGCACACAAATAAATACTACTATATTTTGCAAAATCCAGTCAGGTACATAAAGATCGCTCACAACTAGTCCCGGAAAATATGTCATGCAACCTTACTCTTGTAAAAGCTTCTTACATGGAAATAGAACACTAGAACAATTTTAATGTAACATAAACCATAAATGCATTGAAAAGGGGCTGATCACGAAAAGTAAATACACATACACACATTCAGAGAGGTTAAAGTTAATATACTTAGATGGAACAAGGAAGCGTGAGGTCAAACTTTAGGAGTGGTGTTGGCATTGGCTTGAGCAATTGCACGGCTTTTGACTACAAAAAACCCGACGGCATGGCCGGCCACAGCAACAATAAACACTCCAAGATTGTAGGACATGACTGAGAGCATGACCAAGTATGCAAGTGCCATCCGCAGTGCGTACACCAATGCCTGAGTCAATCCACAAACGATCGGACTTGTTCCTTGCTTAACCACCGAGGAAGCGATCGACAAGATCTCAAGAGTGGCGGCAAGGACAAACACGAAGATTAGAGCCAATATGTACATGCCAAGATTGCCATTATTAGGCCAGTCTTTGAAGAGGATGACCACATCTTTTCCCCAATAGAAACTCATTTGCATGACCATGCCCATCATAGTGTCATTGGACATGGGCATGGGCATATTGGACATGTCGCCCTGAACCATGTTTTCAAAATTGAAGGAGAAAGCTAAGTT
The DNA here is from genome assembly GCA_013146195.2 of Codonopsis lanceolata. Lineage (NCBI taxonomy): Eukaryota > Viridiplantae > Streptophyta > Magnoliopsida > Asterales > Campanulaceae > Codonopsis > Codonopsis lanceolata. The sequence continues at coordinate 164,655,805 of CM028378.1, forward strand.
GGGGGTGGGAGAGAAATACAAGAAATGAATTGGGCCTGTGGTTTATGTTCTTGTGTTTGTGTGTGTATGTGAGAGAGAGAGAGAGAGAGAGAGTTATAAAGAAGAAAAAGGCCAAATATAGAGGCATAGAGAGTGACATAAGATGTTGGAATGCGGCGTGGGTTATCTTTGGAAGAGACTTTCTTCGAATGTGTTATCAGCAAATATCATCGAGGCGGGGAGGACTAGGGAAGATAATGACATGGGGGTCTTATAATTTGAAATTATATCATTTTCTTCAAGACATTTACCAAGATTTTGTCATATTTTGCTTTAGATGGCTAGATGTTTAGGTTTTCAGGAATATAAGTTGCAGAAATTTTGTTTGACTGAGCATACATGCAAAATTTTTTTCGACTAAAATTAGCAGACACGTAGCTAGTAAATAAAATACTTCCTAAAATGGAAAATTTAGAAATATGACAATTTTAAGAATAAATAAAATATAAAAACAAAACAATTATTAAAGAACGAAGTAAGTATATTCAAGATTCCTTTATTTGCAAGCTAAATCAAATAACGTCAGTTTATCAAATCATGACATAAGTCACTAATAATCGACTAAAATTTCAGCTAAATAAAAAAGGCTAATGTTTATGTATTTTGAATTAGAAAAAATCCCGAGGGAGGTACAGAGATACTAATTTTTCTTACCATAATATGTGTCTACGTTAATGGACTATGTAGGAAGGTTTGAAATCTTCAGTCACACCCAATGTCAGATTAACGTCCCATTAAATTTTAATCAGATTAACGTCCCAATGTCAGGAAGGTTTGAAATCTTCAGTCACACCCAGTGTGACAGGGATTGATATAAATGAATACTAGGATCTAGTCTTTTTAATACTCCCTCCGTCCCTAAATTATCGTCATCATTTCATTTTTTATCCGTTCTAAAATAATTGTCCAGTTTGAAATTTGTCTTTTTAGAACATCACTTTTACCACTTTACCCTTACTTTTTCACTCTACTTTAATTATTGGCCATATACATATGAGCTTTAAAGGAAACTACACATTAAACTAATATAAATAATCAAGTCAATTGTTTTTTCTTAAACTGTGCGCCGGGTTAACTAGGACGATTATTTAGGGACGGAGGGAGTAAAAAACTTCAGCTATTTCGAACAAAGAGTTTATTATTTTATTTTGTAATATTTCACTTAAAGAGTCTATTTTTAAAAATTAAGACATAAAAATATTTTTTAATTACTAATAGGTTACTAAAAATATCATATCTAATAGGTTGTGAGTTCGAGACACGGTAAGTGGGGAATCACTGATCCTCTTTAATGAAAGAAAAAGAAAAAAAATCATTTTCTTAAAAAGTTTAACTTTCAAACGTAAAATCTTACCCAGAATTGAGGGAATATTGAACAACGCGATGATGTCCAATTCAATCTTTGGTCGATTCAATTATCAATTTTAAAAAAGTCCATTGAAATGAAAATCATAAATTCCCAGTATAATATTTGCAACTACATTTTCAGCGTGCCGTTATAAAAGTCATCCAACTTCTATTAGGAATTTTATAAATCTGCTAACGTTTTCATCTCTACTATACAAAATAAATAAATAAATAATAATAATAATAATAATAATAATAATAAATAATAAATAATAATGATAATAATAAAAATAATAATAATAAATAATGATGTAAATCACATTTTGTGATGATGCTATTTTAGTCTTTATATTTGATTTCAGTACTATTTCAACTTATTAATCAAATACACACACTAATTTATGAAAGCTAATCAATACTTTTAAAAAGTTAAATCAAATATCACCAGTTATTAGTCTTCAGCCATAAGTCATAAGTAATAAGTTCATATTTTGTGATGATGTTATTTTAATCTTTATATTTGATTTCAGTACTATTTCAATTTATTAACCAAATACACACATTAATTTATGAAAGCTAATCAATACTTTTAAAAAGTTAAATCAAACATCACCAATTATTAGTCTTCAGTCATAAGTCATAAATAATAAGTTGTCAGTCATAAATAATAAGTTATCAGCACATATCAATAAGCTAAATCAAACAAGTCCTTAGTTATTAGTTGGTTTTGTTCAAAGTATATTGGAGGAGAATGACAAGGACTTTCCAACCATATTTTGGCAGGATGAGGTAGATTTTTCTTCATTGTCACCATCATTATATGCCCAATAATTGATCAATGGTTGTTAAAACTCTACATCTCCTTAAATTATCGTCATGTATTTTTTTTTTCAATTCTAAAAAAAAATATGGTATTGTTTGTAAAGTTCTTTTTCATAGGAATACATTTTTACTATTTTATTTTTATATTTTCTTCCTACTTTAATTATGAATCACAAGGCAATTGAGTTTTAAATGAAGTTACATATTATATATTAATAATCAAATCAATTATTTTTATTAATATGAGTATCAGATCAAACAAGACAACAATTTTTAGGCTGATACAGAACATTACTTTTCAATGCTTTATAATTGCATGTGAATAATTGTGTGCTTGACTTTTGAACTTTTTTTTCTACAGGGTAAGTAACATTAGTGATAATATTAGTATGGAGAGACATTTATATTACTTTGAAACGGCTAGATAAAACATAATGCATGTATAGTATGAAAATATATATTGAAATCACACACATTATTAAGGAACAGAAACAAAGAAAAACATACACTAGCCCTTGTTTTTTTTTTCTTTTTTGGGCTAAGAAAGACTAGCGATGCATCTTCCACTTACTAGTAGCCTCCCATGACTCCATGACTCCGATCATTCTTTTGTATTCCTTGTCAAGGCAAAGTGTAAGCTGCAAAACTAGTAAATTAAAGTTCAAATTAGCAACGAACAAAAACCCCGAGAGAATGGGTCTATGTCGGTTAAAAGGATCGACTTACGACCACACTTGTATCCCATGGGACGATTTGCGAGGTTGCAACGCTTAGGAACAGTGATGGCGATTTGTGGGTCAATTCCAGAGCTCTTGGCAGTATCAGAAAGCATGACAACATATAGACAGCTTGGGTTTTGCCCTATTCTCTTCACCTGAGCACAACAACTGTTCGATGGGGCGGTGTTTAAATCTTCAACTTCATTGTCTTATTATCTGGGTTGGACTTACTGAAAGCCATCATAACAGTCGGTCCAATTAGACTCCTAGAAGTTCTCAACAACCCACATCAGTCAAAGCATTGTCCTCTTGTATTCTCATATTCATTGGACTAACACTTCACGTATCATGTGTGTATATATATCAGAGCTCGAAAGGCTCACGCCATGACTGAGGGAACACCCACCTTAGATTTTTCTTCAACTTCTAAACAACACCCCAGCCTCTTTCCAACAACAATGGGTACTCTCTACCAGTATTTTTCAATCCTCAATCCCTTATGACCAATTGTGTCCCAGGAGAATTACCTAAATTGGTCTGCCCAATTTCTATCCGTTCTTCGAACTTTCTCCTTAGAATATGTTCTGACCGACAATAAACCACCAATTAAGAAACTCGAAGACAGTGAAATTGATAACCCAGTATATCTCAAATGGTTGGAAGCTACTAGCCTTGTTGTCGCTTGGATGTATGCTTCAGTTACAACACCAATCCAATCTCATCTTGCCTCTGTCAAGATCGCACCAATAGCCTAGGATATCATCTCAAAGAAATTTGGAGCCACCTCAGCAGCTCATGTCTGAAATCTAAAAGAAAAATTGTACAATCTCAAACGTGAACCCGATCCCTCCATCTCCCGATTATCTCCTCCATGCCACCACCATTTCCAATTCATTAGCCACAATCGATGTTGTCATCTCCGATGAGAATCTCATCGAAAGGGTTCTTTATGGCTTGGGACATGATTACAAAGTATTCTTAACTTCTTATAATCAACACCCAGCACCCACTTTCGATGAATTCTCAGACAGTCTCTTACATGAAGAAACACTTCAAACCAGATTTTCCTCTCTTAATCTTAATCTCGGCACAGCTCTTACAACCTCCAGAGCCAACACCACTTCATCCCCACAACCAAACTCACATCATCCATGATGAGGGATATTATGGACCCAAGATCTCCTAGAAAGGTATTAGGATGAATGACTCCGCGACCCAACGCCTTCGAGATGACGCGAACCTTGGAATTGTGAATGACGCCACAATTGAGATGACTCTCCAACTGATAAGTCGAATTCAACTATAAACAACGAATCCACGATGTTTATAATCCGAGCTTCCAATCCAGGACACTCAAATAAGAACACAATTTTCTAACCAGAAAATCAACTCAATTTTATTAATCAAAATTCTCTCCCCCAACAATGTTTAAGAATGCCTTTTTATAGGCTTACAAAATAAACCCTAATTCTTGTAGGAAAAGAAAACTGAATAAAAGGAAACTCTTAAACCCTAAACTTTAGGAACAAGAAACCTAAATAAAAGGAAACTAAATCTCTTAATAATACCCTAACAATAAAACAGTTAAAATAAAACAAAACGGCAGTTTTCTGAGACCTTCGCAAGGTGGACCTTGCCGCAAGCTTCACAGCTTCTCCGAATTTGCTGACTTGCCACTTTGACCCCTGAAGTATCCAAACAGTTTTCCAAGCTTCCAAACTTGCCTACAAGTTGCCAAACTTAACCAATAGATCCCCGAAATTTTAGAAACACTTTTATGGCTTGTCAATATCATATCAATCCATGCCATTTAAACCTCACCGAACAGCCCCACTCTGCCCAAAACTACACTTATCGCAACAATTATGCAAGGGGAAGAGGTAACCATCGTGGTCGTGGCAGGGGACGTGGTCGAGGACGTTCAAATAGTGACATAGGTATTCTGTCGACTCCTCCTTATCAGTCTCCATCCTTTCCATCTCATATTGACACATCTCAGCCATGCCAGATATGCCAAAGACATGGACATATTACAGATATTTGCTACAATCATCACAATGTTGCATACTCAGCATCCTACTCTTCACCTCCACCCTTGATGTGGCAAAATCTCAGCTTGGGCCGTCCGTGTGTCGGGTAGGATATCTGGGCTCGAATCTGCTTCCTTGGACTTGGCTGAGAACAGAGAAAACCTGAGTGGAAGTGCAAGGCAGGGCCTCGCGAAACCCTTCTGGCGTGAGAGTAAATATCGAGTCTGAGTATGAAAGCAATTCGACAGAGTGTCAAGGCTCAAGAAAATGTATGCGTACCTTGTTATGGCTTGTGGAGGAGTATTTATATGCCCCATTGTGATTGAATCCGGCTAGGATTCGGTTTCCTTAGTTACCTTGCTCAACAAGGAGAGAATCCCTTGATTTTAGGCGTGATACGCGGTTGACCGTGAGATAGTAGGAATAGATAAGGCAAGTGTCCTGCCCACATATGGTAACCTTTGACTTTTCTTGGAGAACAAGTTTCTGGCGTTTCCTGCTCGATATGGACCCGAGCGGGCAGGGCTCTGCTCGATAACTTGGTGTATATTGACTTGAGACGAATACAGGTCCGGGCCATGGCCCCTGGTCGGGCAGGCAATGCCGGTGCTCGACCAGGTTTAGATAGGATGATTCTGGTTCTTTCCTTGATGAAAGAGATCCCTGAGCATGGCCCCTGGCCTGGCAGGCAAGGCCTGTGCCCGGCCAGGCTTTGACAGGGGCCCTTGATGTCTGGATTTATTTGTCCGCCAGGTTAACTTGAACCTCGTTAGATAGGCATGTGCCCGGCACGTGGTGGGTGCTCGTGCCCTGCTCGTGACCCGGCTTGGGCCGGGCATATCAGTGGCCCCTAGCTGCTTGATCGGCGAGTATTCATGCTCGGAGCAGGGAGCAAACAGGATGTTATGTCGTTGCTCAAGGTACGGATAAAAACACTTGTGAAAATTTTGGCAAGTAGCGATTTTTCCCGGATTCGGATCAAAATCGGGTAATCGGATTTAAAAACTAAATCCATATCCTAAAAATAACATCGGATTCGGATCGGATTCGAATCAAAATCTGATCCATTGACAGGCCTAGTCCCGGGGGTTCTTTTGATTAGGGAAATAGTTAATGAGCTTCACTTAACTATCGAGACAGTAAGGAAAGATTTGGTGTTTGACGGTTGTCAACAACTATAACCGGTTTATTTGAAGCTTATTGAGTAATTTTTGCATCTATGATCAGTAGTAACTTTTGGGATTACATTAAGTTTATTGACTGAATTTTTCTCTTATTGTAATCAAACATCATTTTCTGTTTTGTTTACATTAAATTATTTAATTTCAGCTTTTAGTTAGTTTGTTTGTCTGTTATTAATTAGTTTAGATAAAAAAAAAACCTCAAATATTTATTTTAATTGCTTTGTTAAAGTTCTTAAAAGAAGTAAATTTGATGTTTCCTGTGGATACGATCCCTACTACCCTATACTCGTTATTTGGGAAATAGGAAATTATTTTTGACGGTTTGACACCCTCCACTTTATCATCTCGCATTTTATTCTTCTGCTCAACACAGTCATCTTGTTCTCATCGGAGAACGGACAAACCAAGATGTTTGGCACTCACAATTGGGACACCCCTCTTCTCAGATTCTACAAGTTCTGCATAGCAAGTTTCGTATACCAGTTCATGGTCGCATTAGTCCTAATAAATTCTGTCAAACATGTCCTCTTGGAAAAGCATGCAAATTACCATTTGTATTGTGTTCCTTTAAGTCAACTCAACCATTTGCTTTGTTACATTTAGACATTTAGGGACCATCCCGATTGTTTCGTTAAACCATTTTTCGTTATTATCTCTCTATAGTTGATGATTTCTCAAGATTTACCTGGATAATTCCTCTCACTCATGTAAGTCCAGAAGGCAACAATTAAGGCTAGAGGGGGGGTGAATAGCCTTTAAAAACTTTGAAAGTTGATTTGTAAAACTTGTAAAAGTGGCAGCGGAAAATTTGGTTTTATCAGTCAGCTGAAGAATTGGTCAGCTGGCTGACACTTTGGAAATACTTAAGCTGATGAAAGTTGGTCAGCTGACTGACACAACTGTTTTTCAAAAGAAGTTGTTTTTAATGTTGATCACTGAAAATAGAGAGGAAACTGAAATACATATTAACTGAACAATTAAGCAAACCATTGTTGTTAACTGACTGACACTTAATTAGTTGAAAAACTTCTTAAGTGTTGAGTCAGTTTGCAAGGATATAAGAAGCGGCTGACAAAACAGTTGAAGTGGTTCACAGATAAACTGCTACATCCACTACCAAGTTGGTCAGACTTGGATTTTTGAAGTGCACTAATTTTATTAAAAAATCTATTTGATCTCTAATGGATCAGTGTACAACAAAAGACCGGTGTTTGTGGAGACTGATTGAGGATCAATCAGACTCGTGAGACAAACTAACTGATTATCAAAAATTCGAAGTAGAGACACTCAGTGTTTGTCTAAACAATAACTAGAAGGAATTAAGCAAAGAGAAATATCTAGCTAATGTTTTTCAAAGAAGACTAAGTCACAGAGAATTTTCTTGAAAGTGTAGCGGCTTTTGACTTCTTTGTAAAAATTGTTGTCTTCAAGAATGCTTCCAGTGGGTATTTATAGATAGTCTTCAAAAGCAACCCGTTAGGAACACATTTTGAATTTGAAAATGTGTTTGGCAGATACAAGATCTCAAAAGATCCTGTGAAATATTTTCTAGCAGATTATCTACCAAAAACACAAAGTAGGAAAGTGTCGTACAAGTATATGATTAATTAAATAAGGAAAGATAAACTGACACTAAACACGTAAAGGTCAGCTAGGGTAAGTAGCTGACAAAATGATTTGCGGCTGACCAAATATGATTTTAATTTCTTGGCTGACAATCAAGTGGAATGATTTTAAGCAAATCTAATTATGTGCAAGATTCAACAACTCATAAATATGATGTCGCCATTGTTTTTTCCAAATTTAAATTAGAAATTAAGAATCAACTCTCTCATCGGATAGAAGCTATTCACACCATCAAAACCGTACAAACGGATGGTGGTGGTGAGTTTACTAGTAATGTTTTTCGACAATTTCTGGCTCATCACGGAATTAGACACCAACTGAGTTGTCCTTATACACCGCAACAGAATGGTGTCGTTGAACGAAAACATAGACATATCGAGGAAATGGGTCTATGTCTCCTAGCTCAAGGTAATGTTCCAATGCATTTTTGGTTGGAGTCATTCAATACGTTAGTCTTCTTAATCAATCGATTACCAATTAAACAACTCGATTTCATTTCACCCTACAAGAAGCTTTTTCATTGTACTCCTGATTATTGATTCCTTAAAACATTTGGCTGCTCAGTTTTTCCATATATGGTCCCTTACAACAAACACAAGTTACAACCCAAATCCATACATTGTGTCTTCATCGGCTATGATCAACATCATAAAGGTTACCACTACTATGATCAAACCACGGGAAAAAGTTACATCACAAGGAATGTTTGTCCCTTGAAGAAATGCATTGTTGACATCCAGTTGCCGAAGAGCCCAACCCCAACTGACAGCAATAGAAAGGATGAGATGGACTGTTGTGGGTTTAACCACCGGGCTGAAGGATTCATGATAGTCAACCCCTGGCCTTTGATGAAATCTTTTAAGCGACTAGGCGAGCTTTATACCTGTCAATTTTGTCATCAGGTAGTCTTTTAATTCGAAAAATCCATTTGCAATCAACAATATTGGGAATCCCTGTGGGAGGTACCAAGTCCCAAGTGTCATTTTTAATAAGAGCATCATACTCCTCAGACATATCATGTCGCCACCTACTGTTTTTAATGGCCTGGGTGACATAGGTAGGTTTAGTTTCCAACGATAGCCGAGTAGATAGGCTAAGCTTGTGAACAGGTTTATGGATGTTGTTTTTGGAGCGGGTGCTAATGGGAGAAGTACGAGCTGCTCGTGGTGCAACTGAAGGCTGGGAAAGAGTGGATGGAGGGATTTTAGTTATAGAGGGGGATGTATGCTCGATGGATGGTGGTGTAGGCTGCTGGGGTAGAGGTTGCTCGGTGGATGGTTGTTCGGGCTGGGGAGATAAAGGTTGCTCGGTGAGTGGTGAGACCGAGCTGGGTAAAGGATCTTCAGGCAAACCCCTTCGAGGACAGTTCGCCGGTGGTGTGTATGAGGCCACGAGGATGTCATGAGGCGGGAACCAGGTGTTTTGGGTGGACTCATAATGGCGAGGAAGAGCCAGGTCAACCTTGGAGAAGGGAAATTCTGACTCTACAAACCTAACATGACGAGAGACATAAAGTTAGGATTTGGACGAGTCCTAACATAGATAGGCACTCTGGGTGAGAGAGTACCCGAGGAAGACACAAAGGGTTGACCGAGGATCAAGTTTGTGAGAGGTGTATGGTCGCAACCATGGACAGCAGAGACAGCCAAAAGCACGAAGCAAGCGGTTCGGAGTAGACCCAAAAAGTTTTTGATAGGGAGAAAACATGTGGAGAGTAAGTGTAGGAAGGCGATTAATGAGATAGGTGGCCGTAAGGAAGGCATGCAACCAGAAGGAGAGAGGAAGTGAGGCAGCAGTTAGAAAAGAAAGACCAGTCTGAACAATGTGACGATGACGACTCTTAGAGAAGCCATTGGGCTCGAGAGTGTGAGGGGGGATGTAACGTGCGAGATGCTTTTGCTGGCGAGGTAGGTAGCTAGCCCCATGGTCTCGGCAATGCCAATATACTCCCATCCATTGTCCGAGTAAAGGGTGACAATTTTGTTTTTGAAGTGGTTTTCAACCAGGTCTTGAAAACTAGGAAAAATGGAGGCAACAACAGATTTTCGTTTGAGGGGGTAGAGGCATATGTAATGCGTGTAATGGTCAACGAATATAACATAACATTTTAACCCATCAAGAGAAGTGATAGGGGAGGTACAAACATCAGACAAAATAAGTTGAAGAGGACGAGAAAAGATAATAGTAAATAAAGCAAACGGAAGTTTGTGACTTTTATTGCTTAAACACGCATTACAAAAAATGGAAGCAACTCGATTATGCTTAAGAGATAACTTAGACTCTAGGTAATGTTGAACTGGGGGAGAGGGGTGACCAAAACGATGATGCCAGTCAGGGGAAGAGCTCGTGGAATTGGTAAAGGCAGTAGGTTGACGAGGAGGAAGAGAGCTCGGCCATTCATACACACCATCCTTAGATTGTCCTGTCATCAGCAAGCTCCCGGTCTGTAGATCCTTCACATAAAAGGAAGTTGGTGAGAATTCAATAGATGTTTTATTGGATGTACAAAATTGAGAAATAGAAATGAGATTTCGTTGCATGCTAGGAATAAATAGAACATTATGTAATTGAAAAGTAGTGGAGGGGGTAGGAAGAGAGGTTGAACCCGCGTTCGCAATAGGCAGACCAGTGCCATCACCGATGACCATGTCGTCATTATCCGAGTATGGCTGATGGAGAGACAGATTCCCAAGATCATTGGTGACATGATGAGATGCTCCACTATCGAGGAGCCAACTGGGAGAAGGGTTACGTACCCGTGGTTGTGGCTATATGAGCACGCGGGTGCCAGTTGTTGATCATGGGCGAGGAGCGAGCAGGCATGGACCCCGAGGCCTGAACAAGTTGAAATAAGGGACACTGAGAAACCGTGACTCTGTTGCCTACAGCCCTGACATTTCCCGAGGTAAGGACGACGAGAGCCCCAGTTGGTTGTCGATGAGGAGCGAGCTCATTGAGCGGGCTGCTGTGAGCGAGGATGTTGGGCAAATCCATGTAATCGTGTGGACGCGGTGTTAGCCGTGACTGGGTGAGGAGTTGGAGTGGATTGCTTCAAAACCATCTCGCGATTGATGAGCTTTTCGTGGAGTTCATCAAAAGGTATGGGAGTGTCACGACCTTCAATGACATCAGTGACCTGGCGATATTCCTCACCGAGACCACCTAACACTGTCTCGATAAGATCCTCATGGTCGAGGGGTTTGCCAAGGGGGGCAAGTTCATCAAACTTCCCCTTGATGAGTTGCATATACTTAGAAATCAACTGAGTACCTTTCGTTGCCCGTTTGAGTTAGTCCTTAATTTGCTTGATGTGCCCACGGGAAGGGCGAGCAAAGGTGTTGGCGAGAATGAGTCGGGCATCCCGAGTGGTGGCTGCTTGACCAATGAGCGGCACCAAAGGCGAGGTGAGGAAGCTGACAAGGGCACCAAACAGTATTCTTGGCGCATCCACGGGATGTAGGCCGGGATAGGGACGGGGGCATTGTTGACGATGATGGTGGTTGGAGGACAAGGGGAGGTGCCATCGACAAATTTGTACAGATCGTACCCGATAAGTGTGGATTCACCCTGAAGTTCCCAGGCTAGGTAGCTGGTAGGGGTGAGCTTGGTGATGTTGTGGTTGGAGATGTTGATGAGTTGATAGGTTTTGGTGGCATTGTAGGATCTTGGATGGTAATGGTGTTGGATGTCATGCTAAACCTAGGGAGAGGGAGATGATGGTTAAAGAGTTGCGGAAGTTTGGTGGTTTAAAGGTTTTGGGAGCGAAGCTGTGATACCATGTAGAAAATACTCCCTCCGCCCCTAAATTATCATCCTCCTTTCCTTTTTCGTACGTCCCAAAATAATTGTCTAGTTTGAAACTTATTTTTTTAGAACGTCACTTTTATAACTTTATCCTTACTTTTTCATCATACTTTAATTATGGGTCACATACACATAAGCTTTAAAGAAAATTACACATCAAACCAATATAAATAATCAAATCAATTATTTTTTCTTAATCCGTACACTGAGTCAGCTATGACGATAATTTAGGGACGGAGGGAGTAATGAACTTCAGGAATAATAGCATAGTCTTTCCATTGATCGAGTCACATATTTATATAAGAAGTTACAATTAGGGTTACATTAGGAGTGTAGTACAAAAAACCTTTACAAGAAGGAATTACAATAAGGAAATAGTTACACAAGAAAATGAACTATATAAGGAAGGTAACATACAAAACAGGAAGGGCTAAATCCTCGCGAGCGAACAAACAAGCAAAGCTGTAAGATTTTTCTTTCATATAAATATTATAACCTTAAAATATATATTCAAGGAGTGGAATAATATTGGAGCACAGTCTTTTACCCTAAAACTCTTCCGTTTTCTTACTTGTTCTTTGTTTGTTTTGTTCGAGCTTATATACCCTCTCTTGTTTGTTTGCTCGATGGTCAGAGCTTGAGCACGAAATTTAAGAGCTGACTATAGATCTTGAAGTCAAAAAGTTGGATAGTTATGAGAGTTATGAATAACGGACGTTTGAAAAAGATAGTAATTGTGTTACTCCATCTTCTTTTCTTCCTCACATCACAGATTCTCCCTGAGAAACATTTCCTGACAACCAAACATAATAAAAGGCGGCCACTAAACTGACAAATTTAACACCACAGATAAGGAATTAAACCAGAAAAGAGAATATCAAAAGGAATTACATATTTACAAACTACTATATTAACAAACCATTAACGATGATCCAACCGTAGGACGCACATACTAAAAGAGTCACGGACTTCAGTAAACATACATATTTACCACAAATCAGAGATTTATGGCAAAAACAGAAGCCACAAACTAGCCTCCCTTGCTGACTAATCTCCAGGGTTCATTATTCTTTACATAACGCAACAAGGAAAATAAAAAGGTTCATCTTAATATTAATTCTAGCTCTAATATTTTGGAGGAAACTGAAGAAATAAAGTAGCCTTCTTCTCTCCATCCATCATTACCTTTAAAACTACGTAACCTGCAAAAACACAATCATCGCAGAGGTGAGAATCATATGTAAGCGAGCGCATGATCATAATCATAGAAAACACGTAACTAAGAGTTCAGAGATGGAGTATTACCATAACTAGTTAAAGTATACTGGAGATTCACAAGGTCCAACAATGGTGAATTCTTAGTAGTAGAGAGACCCTGCAATAGCCACAATAAGCCAATACAGCAAATATTAGCACATGACAAATTCTAGTCACATTGTTGTTCTCTATATATACATCATTATATAGTATCATACCTTGCCACCAATTCCCTCTTGAAGCACACCCGTCATCGTCTCCTCCATCCTTGTTATGCTGATAAAATCCAGAAATCCATAAGGTCCTTTTCTTTTATTTTCCAATCAATTTAAGAAACAAAAAAAAAAGACCATCTTGGAGATGTTATACATTAATGCCCATAACATTCTTTTCAGTTAGAGATGTAAAAGGCAAATAGAGATATTTCCATTTTGTGCTAGAAATGTTCCTAATCAATAAGGGTTCCTGGAACATATTGCGAAATTATCAGTAGAAGTCCTTACAGTTGAGTAACCAGAGCTCTGGGTGATCTCAGGACTGTTGTAGACGTCTTGGCCACCATAATATATAGACGAGCTGAGATGACACGGCTGTACTCTTTGCTCTTGATAAAACAAATTGTTCTCCCTCTTCAGGGGACTCTTACGTCCACCTTCTTTGTCCCGAGAAATAGAATCTGAAAATAGAAACTACAAATTTTACTATAATCCAGTATACATAATCTAATTTTAACAAGTCACACAATCTAAAAAGCACCAAATTTTAAATATTGAACTTGAATTTTTAAGAGAAAGGAACTATGTTTTTTGGAGTCAAACTTTAATTTTGTAGGCACACAACTATCTTCCTTTATTTAAAATTAAAAGGAAAAGTCTAGAAGTCCACTTAGCAAAGCAATTACCTAGATAAGATCGTTTTACGGATATTTTTTGTAAGAAGATCTCTCTAATCTCTACCCGACCGACTTGTGTTGGTGGGCCTGAGCAGCGACAAGTGGGGACTGTGTTACGAATTAGGATCCGTAACAGTCATCAACTCTTTTGATAATGATAAACCCCTTTTGTTTATAAGAATCCCTCCATCCCAAAATAATAGAAATAGCCAAGCACTTATATTTAAAAATCAACATTAAGACAGTATAAAGTGAATATTAAACATACATTTATTTAATATGAATATATGATAACTAGCAATGTAGTTTTATCACAAACCTGGGGCAGCAGGTTTGGTTGCATAGTCTTGCTTCTTATCCACCACCTCAGAATGCAAAGACTCCCTCCCAAAAGCCTGAAAAAGAAACCAATTCAAATTTAATTGTGACATGAACACCACCCACATTTAAGCTAGACTGAATAAAATTTATTAAGCAAGAATATTTTGTATAAAAATAACATATGATCTCTAAATTCCCAGTCCCACCCACACACCCGGGTGCACTTTTTTAGAATATCTTCATGAAACTATTCAATATAAATTGCCAATTCAAAATGTTTCTAAATTTGGAGTTTTAACAGGTGCTCCTGGGGTATTCATTAGCGGGACAAATTAAAGAAAGAAGCCAGTTGACATTGAGTAGAAGCATTAGAGCTAGATGGCATTCATTATGGGGTGGGTGGGGGTACTTGTTATCAAAACAACAGAGCCAACTTATGTAACAAGGAAAAACAAACGGAAGCTTCAAACTCGAATCAAATGGCTAGAAAATAAAAATACACACATATACCGATACGTACAGGAAAATCTCTTTGAAATTAAGAAATGTGAAAGACAACCCTGTAGCCCGGCCCAGTGGTCGATTTGGGCCTGTCTGTCCCACCCCCCACAAGTTTGACTCACGCAATTTAACCTCTCCGCAAACAAATACTAACGTTTTATCGTATGATCAGTAAGTTCAATGTGACGACGTCACCAAGTTTTTCTTGAGAGAGAATTTAATATACCTTGTTTGAAGGAGCAAAGATGGAATTGAAAATCCCTGAGGACGAGGATGAAGAACCAGAGGAGTCCTTGGAACCAAAAAGCTCAGAAGTGAATGATGAACAAGAAGAACCGCCCACTTGCTTCTTTCCCTCCATTTCTTTCTCTCTCTGTTTTATCTCTCTCTCTCTCTCTCTTAACAGAACCCACAAATGTGAATGCCTTGACAGGGGCAGGGGGTATATAACCAACAACCACCGTCAAGGGAGGGGAGACTCAAATAATAAAAACGAAACGGCCGACAATTTTTCCCCGAAACCAACAGAAAGTGCAGAGAAAAACAAACGAAAATAAGGAAACCGAAACAGATAAAATGGAGAGAGAGAGAGAGAGAGAGAGAGAGAGAAAAGAAAGAGAAAAATGGAAACCGTCGAGTTTCAACAATTTATTATAAATAAAAAGGAAGAAAAGAGGATTTAAAAAGAACAACAGCCCGGGATGCCGTCCATTTGCCCTCATTGCTCAATAGTCAATAGTCATTGTCATTTCTCTCTCTTCTCCCTGGCTCCCTCCATATTTTCTCTCCCAACATACGTATCGATATACGTATATATGTGTCGTGCGTATCACTCTCTCTCTCTCTCTCTCTCACTCACTTCTTAAAGCCGACAATCTCTCTAATGACTTAATTCCTATTTCCTACGTTTTAAATTAAGTATTTATTTTTTTTTTAAAAAAAATTGTTCTATACTCAATAAATATTTATTTTGTATATATATACACACATATATATTTATATATGCTACTAAAATTCTAATTTTCCTTCAAAAATTACAAATAAATACTCATCTTGAATGATATGATCAACAAATTATATTTGACACGTGAAAATTTTCTAATCAATACAATTAATGTCCATAAAGACTCAAATAAGATATGTAAAAAAGGGCACATATTTTGAATTCTAATTCAGTTTGTAAGAATCTATTTAGGTATGCTCAAACAACTTTATATCATAAGAAAATTATTTATAACTCTAACCTGATTTAGTCTGTTGTATATGAAACGAACTTAATGTGTTACTAAAAATAAACAAGCTTGAATCCAACTCAAAACTTGATTTCAAGTTGAGGTACCTATTCTAGCCCATGTACATACTTAGTGAGTCATGTCTCATGTGGCACAATAGTGGCGATAAATCTTCTATCACACTCTCTGTCATATTTTTTGTTTCATTGAATCTTGGTCGGGACTAAAAATTTAATGGGACAGAGAACTAATAGAGGGTGAGATAGATAATTTGAAGCCTACAATTAGATGTGATAGTGACATATCATAGCATAATCGAGCTTCTTGCAATTGGGTTGATCTAGATCGAGCTAATAGTCCACTTGTTTCATATATAGTGTGATATTATGTTGACGTTCAGTTCAGTTACACAAATGCATCAAACGACAAAATCCAAGCTCAAGCTCCAGACATTTTGTTCACGGGTCAAGGCGTTTCATGATATACATAGGCATATTCATTGAGATAATACTCCATGACTATATGCTCACGTCGAGCTAAAGTGATCCGGGTAATGTGTCAAATATAAATGCCATATATACCCTTTTAACTAGAGAATTCGACCCATATTATCAGTATTTTGTTGAAATTGAGTTAAAAGTTTAGAACGATGCATAAAATGACAAAGCTCATACTTTGAGGCTCGATAAGAAAGTATATCCAACATTGAGGGGTGAAAGTAAAAGTTATGTTTCTTTTTCTTTTTCAGATTGATACTTTTGGGTTACTTTTAGTATGCGTTAATTCCTACACTCGTACATGTCGAAGTCGAACAAGGTACTGCCACGTGAAATTATTAATCTTTAAAGTGGGTCCCATTCACCAGTGTTCCAACCTATTACTGCCACGAATACCTAGTGGATAATAACAAATCATTTACCATCCTTTTTGCACCTCTCCCGCTTAGCTACCCCACTTTCTCTGTCTAATTTTTTAATTATTTATTTATTTAATTGACTCTTCTCTTTAATTCTTTAGTAAATCACTTTTAACCACCACCCCTATCTTCTTGATATCCTAGTAGTTACGTAGACTCTTGAATAGTATCGCCCGTGTCTGTATCTTTAGTTTCAGGAAAGAGAAATTAAAAACAAACGAAAATTGGTAGCTGAGTTCTCACTAATTTAAATAAAATGAAGTATTATTATGATATTAATCAAGATTTTTAAATGTATAGTGTCATAATTATTACATTAGAATATCGTGTTGTATATTAAAATTTTATCTTCATGATACACAATGAGATATGTTCTGACTTCTGTGTATAGTGAATATTCAACAGCTTTAAATATTTCATCTACGATTCTTAAATATATTTAAAAAGTAAGAATTATAAGTAGATATAAATGTATTCATGAAAAGGTGAGTTATACTCCCACCGTTTTTAAATTATAATTCTCTTTGACCAAACACCGAAAAAGTATTCTCTTCTTTTCAAAATAATCATCATTTTTATTTGGTACATCATTTAAGAAAAAATAATTAAATATAATATAAATATTTATATAATATGTAATTTTATTTAATATCCTTGTGTATGTGGTAATAATTAAAGCCTCTTTTGATGTATCGTTTTGAAAATGTAGCCTATTCAAAACTCAGTTTTTTTCTCCATTCCCCCCCCCCCAACTGCTCCAAAGTTGAGTGTTTTTAAACGCAACACATTTTTAAAACATTGTGTTTTAAAGTGATGCATTGAAACACTTTTAAAAAAAATGTTGTATTCGTTACTAGTATTTTGGTCAAAACGCTCCACCAAACAAGCTCTAAAATATGTAGAAAAAAGTAAGTGTTAAATAGTAAAAATATTTTCCTAAAAAAAAGTTTTAAAATAGGAGAATTATTTTTGAACGGACAAAAGAGAGAAGAGGGACAGTTATTTTGGAACATACGAAGTAATTGATTATATTAGAAATAATTAAATATTGACTATGTTATAAATAATTAAATATTAATGTAATACATGGTTTTCTTTAATGTTCTTGTAAATGTGATCATAATTATAATATGTAGAAAAAAATAAGGGCATAATAGTAAAAAAAATTAAAGAAAATTTTAAAAGTGAACAAATATTTCAACACATATAAAAAAATGAAAGAGGTACAATCGCTTAGGAACGAATGGGGTATACGTTAAGATACAATACAAAAATGAATTAGAATGAATCTTCGAAGGTCGAGAGCATTACCAATGTTATCGTGAATGTGAAACAAATTAGATTTTATTTAGAATTTATAGTTTTTTTTTTAAAGAACAAACCTATTCAATACAAATGTAGATAAAAGGTGTGAATATGACGTATCAACCAATTTTTTTACATTGTGAATAACAATATCAAATTTTCATATTTTTTTGAGGATGTGAATACATTCTAGTTATCAATTTTTATTTAAATTATTTTTTCTATTGGTTGTCCTTTTTCTTTCATTTTTTTTATTTTTTGTCAAATTTGATTTTAGAGGTAGAATGTCATATAAGATAAAATTCACATTTTATATTAGAAAGATCTATTTTGATTAAATGTAATGGAAAGAAAAAAATTATCACATATAATTGACTAAATTGAGTTAATTACTCATGATCACGTAGAATCAAATACTCCTTCCGTTTCTAAATTATCGTCCTAACTAACCCGGCGCACGGATTAAGAAAAAACAATTGACTTGATTATTTATATTGGTTTAATGTGTAGTTTCCTTTAAAGCCCACGTGTATGTGTCTTATAATTAAAGTAATGTGAAAAAGTAAGGATAAAGTGATATAAGTGATGTTCTCAAAAAGTAAATTTCAAACTGAACAATTATTTTGGTACGAACCAAAAATGAAAGGAGGACGATAATTTAGGGACGGATGGAGTACATAGTTGCATTTGATTACGAGAAACAGATGGGTGTGTTGTGAGATGACTAACCTTATCTTGTTATCATGTGGGACTAGGCCTGACAGTTGGGTGAGTTGAGTTAGGTTGGAATGGGTAATAGGTTGAAACGGGTCGAATCCCGTTTAGAATCTAAATATCAAACGAGTTGAAATTTGTTGGGTCGGAACGGGTCGGGTTGAAGCGTGTAACGTGTTAAAACGGGTCGACCCATCTCAACCTAACTTTTTCCCCAAAAAACATAAATTCATAGCATAAAAAATCACAGATCAAAATAAGTAATAGATCTAACCCTCTTTAACTGACTCAACCTGACTTGTTAATATTATTTAATCAAAATAGATTATCCACTTCAATCTAAACATATTAATAAATTGAGTTAAATTAAATAATTAATTAATTAAATTAGATAAAGGGTAATGCTATGACCACTCTAATAGCACTTAATTTTGAGTATCAAATAATGTGGCATCTTATGTGTCATATTGTTAACATAACTTTTTAAATTATAGTGGAGCCATAAAATGTCAAATAAGATGACACATTTGAAATCACATTATTTTATACATAAATTTAAGTGTTGATTGAGTGGCTCTAACATTACTCTTAGATAAATTAATAAATAATAAGGTATAATTATCATGTCTACGTCCGCGACATTTCCATTGATTCAGGTGTGGATCTCATTTAACAACAAACAATTTCAGATATAGGCTGTCAGCATATTTAATATGGGTGGGCCTCAATTTGAATATTACAGATCCATTTAATCTATAACTGGTTCAACACATTACTGAAAATCAAAAATCTAAAAATCGTTAGTTGGTACATTAGCATGTAGTGTTTAGGGGACTAGTCAAAGCATAATCATGGCCTAAAATTAAGGCATAATTATTATATTTTTTTTATAATTTACATTAAAGATCAAACACATTGACTATAAATTTAAATTTTTTATGTTTGCCATTTAATTTATCAAACATTTGTCTATATTTGTAAAATGAACAAAAATATACAAACCTACCATTAATCTCAATTCTCAATAACCCCAAAGCAATAAACCAACCAAGTTTAGAATTAAAAACAAAAAAAAAATATTACTCCACCTACCTACTGCCCCTACAATTCACATTCTAACATATCCTCCCTAATCCTTTCTCATTCTAAATTCTGAGTCTCGAGACATTCATCTTCTCCTTCATTTTTTTTTCTTCTTATTTTTTTTTATCTATCTGACAGACCGACAGACAGGAAACCATTTTTCTTCCTTTCTTTTTTTTCTTCTATCTCTTTCTCCGGCAGACCGACTCTCCTCATTTTTTCATCCTCCAATCTCTTTCCTCATAGATCTAACTCTTTAATCTATCTCCTCTCTCATCCCACCAAATATCCACAAAATCAAACTTTTTTTCTTTCTACCTCTCTCTCTACCTCACCATTACCACTCTCCCTTCCTCCAGTTCGCCCCCCTTTCTTCTCCGGTCACCGCATGCCACAAAATCAAAGCTATAAAAATAAATTAAGATCGGCGATGTTTGGCGTAAGCGCCGACTTGATAGATTAGGCGGCAACTAAAAAAGCTGTGATGGTAGAAAGGGGTCTAGCGCCTAAACGGAACCTAAGCGGAGTTAGGCAAAAAAATTTAAAGCACTGCTGAAAATAACTTCGATTGAGCTTGCTTGGTAACCTTGAGACATATTAATTAGGAAAATGTTATTCTGTTTCTCTTAAATGAGTGAAGTATTTATTTTAATATAAATTTATAAATTTTATCTTTGACCCTTTATATGTCCTAGAGTAAACTTTTAAAATTGTATATATGGATACTACAAACATTAATGCATATGTACTATTAAGATGACTCAAAATCAAATTGCTTAAATTTAGTACTTCCTGCGTTCCAAAATTATCGTCTTAGTTAACTTGACGTATGGTTTAAGAAAATATATTTGACTGAATTATTAATATTAGTTTGATGTATAATTTACTTTAAGTCCTATATATATGTAGCTAATAATTAAAATAGGATAAAAAAATAAAGATAAATTGGTAAAGCCAGAACCAATTTTTCTTAAAAAATGAAGACCTAGAATCAAACCAATATTTCGGTTCTTACAAAATGTAGAACCAGAACCAACCCAACATATATAAGAACCAATACTTTGATATGATCTAGAAGCAATTCAAAATTTATGAGAACCAGAACCAGACTAATATTTTAGTTCTTAATTATTTAATGCAAATAAATTAGTAATTTTATGAGTCTTAGTGAGCTTATCTTATATTTCTCATGAAATTAATTTAGTTTTTTTATTATACCGAAAAAAGTAAAAATGTGACAAGTGTGTTCATGAAATTAATGAAGTTTCTAATTTATACTAAAATAAAAAATAACAATGTAAAAACCAACTTACTTTGACATGGTATTTTCTATAAGGTTAGACTAGATATTAAAAGTCATACTCCAATAAACTTAACGGCGAGAAGGAAAAAAATAAAAATTTACTATTTATATTTAGAGTTAGATTAATATTAATATTAATTTAGTTATATATAATACTATATATATATATATATATATAATTTATTGATTCGATTCGGTTCTAAAACCAATTTATTATTATCAAAATGGGAACCGAACCAGTTATCCAGTACTACTAAAATTCAAATCGGAACCAAACCAATAAATTAGTTTGATCCGATTCAATTAGTTTGCTCCGATTTTAAAATTTATTTGCTCACCTCTACCGTTCATTAATGGTCCTAGCCGGCTTAGAAATACCTTCGGAAAAACTAAAAGATAAGGTCTTTGTGTCTCACGCAACCTCTTAAATGGACAAAATATACAAAATGTATTAAAAAGAATCCTATCTTTATCCAAACATTTAATAGAGAGGTTGATTAACAATTTTCTTCCATCACTGAATATATGATTATGATTCTTTAGACCATCTCCAACCCAAAAATCCTAATTTGGGTCCAAACTTAACCCAAATTAGGGCAGTTTTAGCACTATCCATTATTTCAACTTCAATCTTTTACACCAAATCTTACACCAAAAAGAATATACCTTAACATATTATATTTTGATTTTCTACTATAATATTTAAAATTGTAATTATTAAGATTATACAATTAATAATTATTATATTTAATAAGTTTATTTTTATAATATTATTTATATAATTAATTATATATTAAAATTAGCAATTTAATATATTTTAAATTACAAACCATTTGATAAATACAAATACATACATTATGATAAAGCAAGCAATACATCATATTTTATTTTCAAGTTGTATGTCATTTTTATTTTTAAGTTGTATGTAATTTTTATTTTCAAGTTGTATGTCATTTTTAATTTCAAATTGTATGCCATATTTTATTTTCAAGTTGTATGTTATTTTTTATTTTTAAGTTGTATGCCATTTTTTATTTTCAAGTTGTATATCATTTTTTTAAAATTACATTATTAATATTTATTACATAGCTATTATTAGTTATTAATCAATTAAAATATTTTTAAATTCATAATATAAATTATGAATAAATTTTTGTATTTAAAAATCAATTTGTTGTATTTAAAAATTAATTTTTTATTTTAAAAAGATGTGAGTCCCATCAACCCCAATTTGGGGTTAGATGAATAGTATTGCCCCAAATTTGGGGTGATACTATTCATGATCTCAAATTGGGGTAAGGTTTGGGGGTTGGGTTGGAATGAATTTGGGGTAAACTTGGACCCAATTTGGAGATTTGGGGGTTGGGTTGGAGTTGCTCTTAGAGTTTCTTCGATGCTAATATGAATGTGAAAGAATTTAAATGTTAATTAGGATTTACACTCTTTTTGGAAAAAAAAAATTCAATACAAATTTGGATGATGAATATGGATATAATGTAATAATCAAATTATTCACATTGTAGATAACAATGTCAATATTTTACATTCTACTTGAGGGTGTGGATACATCTTAGTTATTATTATTCTTTTTAAAACACTTTCTATTAGTTGTTCTTTTTTATTTTCTTTTTTATTTTTTTCTCAAATATTATTATAGTGGTGGGATGCATACACCTAAGATGATAAATAAGATTAAGAGTATGAATTACTCACAGTCACGTAAATCCACGATTATATTAGTAATACTCTAACATGTTTAGTGGATTTCTTTTTCTTAATTTTTTATTTTGTCATTTATTGATTTTACCTTTTTTTATTTCTCTAATTAAATTTAAAAATGGGCTCATGATCATGCTTAGCATTTTGTGTATATAATCCAATAAAATATTACTTGAAATGTCTTGTTTGAAATAATTATACAAACTTTAATAAATAAAGCTTGGCTATTTAATTTTAAACCAATAGAAAAAGATAAATAAATCACTTACACGTAAAAAATTTTTTGAAATGATACATTTTATACGAACTCATTTGGTTTTAGCGTAAGACACAAATTGGCACCCGTAGCCTTAAGTCAAGCGGGCGGTGACATGAAACTGCAAGCTGACAAACAAGGATATGGGTCCCAGGTAGGTGGGGCCTAGAAGGGTGGACACGTAAAGTGGACCCAGTTCACATCGGTGGGTTTGTCGAATTAGTGGTTCGCCGCATGAAGTACGTGTGTCCAATGCTTGACCACACCACCTTATGATCTTCAACTCTCCTCTAAAGTCTAACCCCATCACTTATCATTCCTCACTCCACTTCTTTTTTGCTTTCCTACGTCCATGATCCATTACGTTCCCACTATACGTATCCACTCTATCCGTTCCGACCGAACAATACTCATTTAAAAATTAATTTTTTTAAAAAAATTGACACCTATAATAGTTAAATAATAATAAAATAATATTTTTATATCTTAATTTTTAAATCTTGACTTTTTAAGTAAAATATCTCAAAATAGAATAATGAACTATTTAACTGGAATGAAAAGAATAATGTTATGGCAAAAATCCATACTCCTCTAATACGCTAACGCTAAGAAAAAACAATCAATTGACGATTATTTATATTGGTTTATGTGTAGTTTCCATGCCCATAATTAAAGTAGAGTGAAAAGTAAGGGTAAATTGGTAAAAATGATGTTCTAAAAAGGTAAGTTTCAAAGTGGACAATTATTTTGGGACGACGACGATAATTTTTAACATGTTACGGATATTTTTTGTAAGATCTTTCTTACCTAACTTAATTGAAAGAATAAAAGAATAAAACTCTGTCTTATAAATAAAGATTCATAAGACAATTTTACACTCTAATTTTATATATTTGCTCAATAAGCACTTGAAAGGGATCTTTTGGGTCAGCAATTGAATCATAATTCTTAAACACATACATTATTAAACGTAAGCATAGGTTCTTAGACCTTTACATCGTTTGGTGCAGCGTTTTGAAAATGTAGCTTTTTTCAAAATACAATATTTTCAAAATGTAGTTTTTTTTTTCTTACAAACATGTTTGTAAAACTATTTCAAAACGTTATTTCCATAAATAAAGTAATTGTAAACGCAATATATTTTGAAAACTCTTTAAATTGGAGCATTTTAAAATACTGCACATTTTTAAAATGATGTATTAAAACACTTTTAATGAGAAAATACTGTATTTTTTTACCAATATTTTGATTAAAACGCTCCACCAAACAAACAATTTGAAGAACGCATGAATTAACCTAAACAAACAATTTTGACAACCCAACAAAAAATTTGTTTAAAAAATATTTTAAAAATCTAATAATTAAAAGACATATTTAGCATTATAACATATTTAGCATTATAACTTATCATAACTATAATAATGTTTGAGTATAATGAATATTAATATCAAAATGGAGCGTAAAATTGAATGTTATGTGTAAACATTGTTTTTGAAAATAAACTCATTAAGTAAAACATTCATAAATAGTATAGTGCACACTTTGTTTGAAACGCATGATTTCTTTGAGTGCTATCCATTAATAAATGTTGTTTCTTGTAAATTTGTAATTAATCCATTCTTATTTGACCGCCAAAGCTTTATTATATAAGAGTAAATCTCTTGTAATACCGTTTTATGGGTTTCGTAAGATGAATTTATCACTCTCTCACAACTCAACTCATCGAGACTCGATGAAAAATCAATCGTATATATAAAATTCATCTTATACTAGAAAGTATCCCAATTCACTAGTTTTAACCTCATGCGTTAATGGTATTGACATGTTTTTCTTTTTATTTAATTTATTTATTCAGTTCATTTATCAAATATATAATTGTAGTTACATTTGTGTTTTCAAGACATAGTCGATTACTCCTTATTTGCAAGTTTCAAGGTAATATTCAAATTTTATTTAAATTTGTGAATTAATTATGTTGCAAATTCCAAGGCAATGCACCTATTATGTTGTATAAATAAAAGTTTTCAATTTTGGTAGGATGTTTTTGGCGAAAAATTACTATTTTTGAACTTAATAGGCTATATATATATATATATATATATATATATATATATATATATATATATATATATATATATACACACACATAAGGAAAATAACAAATAACCCATTCAACTATGCCCCCCCACTATAATATTTTCTTAAATTGCACATTTAGTTTAGGCACTGCTACTTAAACTGGCTGATTTTTCCTACTTAAAACTCACATGATCATCTTTTATATATTATTTTTACCATAATATTTAAAATAAAGATAAATAAATTATTTATATCGATCATTTTTTGTACAAAACTGGTCTTAAAAGCAATAAAGGTAAAATAGTCAATTGAAACATCAAAATGACATTAGGGTTAAAAAAAATGAGTCTCGTATACTATTTTACGTCAACTCAAATGGTGGTACCTAAACAATAGTTTCGCTTAAAAAAATGTTATGGTTGAAGGGGGCACATTACTTCAATCGGTAGTTGACCGGATAATTTGAACACAACTCATAGCTAAGGAGGTTATTTGTAATTTACAATAATAATAATTACTCACTCCGTTCCAATTCCATAATATAAGTCGTTTTGAAAGAGTTTTTTTGTTTCAAAATAGATGTCACTTTTCAATTTTCAATGAACTTTTTTTCTTTTTGTCAAATTCTATTCATATTTATTAACTCTGTAACTTGTGTTTGACTATTTGAGCAAGAATATCAAAAGAGACCTCATTAATATTTGTAGTAAAGTAAATAAGGGTAGTTTAGTCTTTGTAATATGTTTCATTAATTTGTTTGAAAAGCTCTAAAATGAAATAAATTTTGAATCGGAGGGAGTACTAAGGCTCTGTTTGTTTCACGGAAAATTATTTCCAAAAATGATTTCTGGAAAATGATTTACGGAAAATCAAAAGATTTCATTTTCAGGTGTTTGGTAAATCTTTTGAAAATATGTCAGAAAACATTTACGGGTGTTTGGTAAACACACGAAAAATGTTACGGAAAACAATATATGAATAAATAAAAAATTAGAAAATAAAAAATGAACAATGTTTAGGATGTCCCTAGAAAATCAATAATGACCATCTTTTTTTAATAAGGTCCATCTTTTTTTAATCTCACAATTACAAATAATTTTTTTGATAATTGATATGAAAAAAAAAACGTTTTAAAATAGAAAATAGACAATGTTTAGGATGCCCCTAGAAAATGTTACGGAAAACTATATATGAATAAATACAAAAAAACATATTTTAATATTAATACACATATTGAATATAAAATAGTGTTGAACTTTAAGTAATTTTTCTTTAGTAACCATCAATTTATCATTAATTGTGTCAAATTAATGTCTATCTTTTTTGCAATCTCACAATTATAAATAAAATTTTTGATAATTGATATGAAAAAAAAGGTTTTAAAATAGAAAATTGACAATGGTCAGGATGTCCCTAAATAATATAGTTGACACAAATTGTAGAACGTTGTAAGCATTTATTAAAATTATAATTTATGAGCTAACTAGCCCAACAGGCCCGAGTTAAAGAACCACATGCAAGGTAAGTCAATGACATCCGAGCAGGCGAGCAAGTTGTTGAGCTGTGTTAAGGTACCCTCGCGGTGGGGGCTTAATTAGCGAGCAAGGTTGAGAAGCGAGCATGATTTATTATGCTCGTCCGTGAAAGAGCTGACATTAGTCGGAGTTATTTACATTCGGGCAAGACTGTTTGTTAAAAGCTGAGGACGGTTATGTCCGGGAAATCCTCCGGTCGATACGTTCCCATTAATGGGTTAGTTATTATACCTATCATTAAGGGCCATGAAGATCATGGGCAGTTAATGGCATTCATGGGCAGTTAATAACAGTTATTGACAGTTATGCCTTCCGGCAGATATAAAAGCAAGGCAAAATGTGATGAAAGGTATGCGCAATCTTATTCTCTAGCCTAAACTCTGCTGAATTGTTAACTCTCTTGTACTAATTCACACGCCGGAGGGCTTTTGCAGGGAGTGCCCCTGCCCAGTTCACATTTGTTCTTTATTTCAGAGTTGGGCTCAGAGGATCTTCAGACACGTTGAAAGCCGGTGTTTGGATTGGCCGATTTAGTGGGTCCGCATTATCTTGGACGCATCGGTTGGTTCCGTTCGAAAGCGAGTTTTTACGGCATTAAAAGTTCAGTTAGATATTCTTTATTTTGAAAGTTTTATTCATGGCGGAGAACGGAGTTAATGGTGGTGGCAGCAGTCGCAGAGAGGAGGCACATCAGAATCACAGCCTCAATCAGGCTGCTGGGAGTAATGTTCCTCCACCCCATGATGCACGTCACCAGCTGAATCAAAGGCGTGGGGTTGAATCAATGGCCGGCGAAGTCTTTGAAGGCGCGGTTGGGTTAGCCCATGAATTTCGTGAAGAGGCTTTGCGTCAGAGAGCCATCTATCTGGGACAGATGCATCAACTCAACCTGCAACTGATCGCTATGGGTAAGCCGCCATTGCCCATCGAGGTTGATCCATTACCAGCTTTGACGGCTCCTAGCCAGGGGGCAGGTATTTCTCGCACAGGAGGTAACCCGGTGAACCCTCTGATTGTTCACTCTCAACCGCGAGCACAAGGCTCTAAACAGCGCGAGAAACCGGAGGGAAGCAAGGCCAGTCATCGGGTTGTTCCTAGTGTGCACTCAAGGCTAGGACCGCGAGTTGGCGAGGACTCGGCTCAGTCACGTCGGCGTCGGCGTTCGCCTTCACCGCAAAGGTCACATGCTCGCCGATTCCGTTCACCTTCACCGCGGCGATCTCGTGCATATAGTCGCCGTTCACGATCACCCAGGGGTTCTTATGCTCGGAGGCGGAGGACTCCTTCTCCCAGGCGGTCTCATCAGTCAGCTGCACCTATTGCACAGCTCGTTGGGGCACCTCAGGGACAGGTGGCGCAGGCCGTGGGGGCTCCACAAGCCGTTGCGGCTATGGGACCTCCACAGGCCTCTCCTATGCCTGTGGTTCAGCCTCAACTCGGGGGTGGTTTGCCTGCAACCATTAACATGCAAGATTTCGAAGAATTGAAGCGCCGGATGGAAGCCTGGGAACAAGGCAAGGCTCTAGATGGGAATTTTCTAGGTACGTCTGCTAGCCCGTTAGCCCCGTGGATCGAGAATGCTCCACCAGCACAGGGGTTGATTTTCCCAAACATTAAAGAATATACGGGCAAAACCAAGGCCATGGATTGGTTGATGTCTTTTGAGTCCCAGATCGGCTTAGTAACTTCGGATGAGGCGTTGAAGATTAGGGCCTTTGTTGGTGCCTGAAGCTCTAGCTTGGATGAGAGCATTACCACTGCTCGATCAATAATTGGGCAGATTTACGCACAAAGTTCTTGGCCGACTTTGGGACGGCTGGTTCGTTGGCAAAGACAAGGGCAGACTTGTCTAAGGTTAAGCAAGGTGCACATGAATCAACAGCGAGTTACCTAGAAAGGTTTACCAAGGTATTGGAACAGGTTCCTGGTCTGACCGAGCAAGAAGTGACGCTATGTTTCGAGACTGGTTTGCTCGAAGGTGAAGGTGGTTTGCGATCAGAGTTAAGTATGCGTGAACCAAAGACACAGGCATAGATGCTCATGCGAGCACAAAAATGGTGTGGGGGGCAAGAAAGAAGGAGAAGAAAAAAGGAGAGTAGCGAAGTTGCGGGGAATGTTAAGGGAAATGGCCAAGCAGGAAGTGGCGGTTACAACAAGAGCAAATCCCGATATGATCGGCCGAAGGAGTTTCTTCGCGAATCAGACTTGACCCCGCTCAATACGTTGCGCGAGGACATTATGTACGAGATAAGGAATGAGCTCCCTAATCCCCCTCGTATGAATCCAAATACTGCTGGCGAAAGGGATCAGACGAAGAGGTGTGCCTATCATGATGATTATGGGCATACCACAGAAGAATGTTGGCCATTGAAGAAGGCCATTCAGAAGTTGATCAACGAGGGGCGGTTAGACCGCTTGGCGAGATGCAGCAATAGAGGAATGCTCTAGGTGGAAGCTCCACCAATCGGGGGTTATCAGCGTCATAATGGATGAGGAGCTCACTCCGACGCAGCCTTTTGGCAAGAAATCTACTCCTTGTCAAAAGTGGTGGATCGACCAACAACTTTGCGGGATGGAGAAAGATCCATCTGAGTTTACTCGCAGCCGAGTTGGCGAGTAACGTTGACAGCGAATTGTCTCGGCGTTGGTTGATGGATGGGTAGTGCACAGAATCTTAGTGGATACTGGAGCATGCTAGGATGTGATGTATTACTCATGTTTCCAGGGGTTGGAGTTGAGTGATGATCGCTTGAAGCCGTATGCCGGGGCTTTAGAGGGTTTCACAAATCATAAGGTTCCGGTGAAGGGTACTATCGAGTGGGGTATTTATTGGCGAGGGACTCAGAATTGAAAAGATTACCTTCATGGTCGACTTGAAATCTCCTTACAACATTATTTTGGGCGCAGAGCATGGCCAAGTTTCGGATGGTGGCGTCAATCCCGCATCGAGAGAGCCAAATTTTATCTGAGATCAAGGAGTGGGAGTATCATGAGTCCAGTGCTTGAATATGTTAGAGATCTGCAGAGAAGCGAGAAGTTGACCTTGGATGATGGCGGCGAAGGTTACTATCGGCATGAAACTTCCATGTGGATCTGTATTTGGGACCCTCGGTGGTAGCGATGGTACAAGAGGAATGGACATGGAAGCGAGCTCGTGCCGCATTGAAGTCGGGGAGCAAGGTCAAAATGAAGGAGAGATAGCAGGGGCTACTGCTCGAACAGATATTGAGGTTCCATCTTTGCCGTCAGTGCATGTGAGCCGAGAAGAGGTGGCCGAGGAAGGTATTAGCAATCCTTTGGACAACGACGCCGGGGGATTTAAGAGATTGAGGTCGTTGACCTTGTGGATGAATCTTTGCCGCCAGCCATGTTTGAGGAGGAGCAGTTGAGGCTATGGAGGTAGACCGGCTCGATAAAGTTGAGGATCGGTGAGAAGGATGAAAAAGTGGAGTGTGATACGCCTCCAAATGCGAGATGAGCAAGAGTTTACTCAAGACGAGCAGTTGGAAGAGATAGTTATCAATCCAGGACTATCAGAGCGAAGATCAAGATTGGTCGAGCTTTGTGGTAGAGGCAAGAGCAAGCTAATTAAGCAACCTGGGCGATCGGATATTTTCGCTTGGCGACCGGAGGACATGCAAGGGGTGAGCGGATGTGGCCTTGCATCGGTTGAGCGTCGATCCGGCTAGGCCAATCAGCGGCGACCAGGGTTTATTCGGTAGAAAAGGATCAAGCGATCAAGGAGGAAGTCGGAAGTTACTCAAAGCGAGATATTATCGAGGAGATACATTATCCAACTTGGTTGGCTAATGTGGTTATGGTAAAGAAGTCAAAGCGGCAAGTGGCGGATGTGTGTTGACTTCACAGATTTGAATAAGGCTTGTCCAGAAAGATTGTTATCCTCGCCGAGAATTGACAAATTGGTCGGCGCCATTGCGGGGTTCGAGCTCCTTAGCTTTATAGATGCTTACTGGGTATCATCAAGTGAAGATGGCTGGACGGATAAGGCTCTAACGACTTCCAGAGCGGCGGGGGTTGTATTGTTATAAGATGATGCCACTTTGGTTTGAAGAATCGGGGCCACTTATCGAAGGATGGTCAACAGGGTGTTTAGCTCGCGGCTCGGAGAAATGTGGAGGCTTATATTGATGATATGGTGGTTAAGACTAAGGGCGCGAGCATCAAAGGACACAGGGGAAACTTTTGCTAATCTCGGGAGGAACAACATGAAGTTGAATCCAGAGCAAATGTGTGTTCGGGGGGTAAAGCGAGGCAAGTTCCTCGGTTTCATGGTCAGTCCTTGAGAGGAATTGAGGCTAATCTGAGAAGATTGAGGCATTAGTCACTATGAAGCTTCCTCGCCGTGTTAAGGGCGTCAGGCTAAATGGCGGGGTGATCGCTTTAGGAAGGTTCATCTCGAGGTCGGCGGAGCGTTGCTTACCTTTCTTCAAGGTTTTGCGGGGTAATAAAGGGTTTGAATGGACTCCTGAATGCCAGAAAGCTTTTGAAGAGTTGGTGGAGTATTTGGGAAGTCCACCCTTGTTGAGTAGCCCAGTACTTGGGGAAAAATTGTATGTTTATCTGGCGCTCTAGGCGGTAGCCATTTTTGATTAGGGAGGAAGGCAATGTACAAAAGCATTTTACTATGTATCAAAAGCCTCCGATGTAGAGGGAAGATATTTTAATGCAGAAATTGGCTTATTCGCTTGTTGTTCTTTGCTCGGAAACTTCGAGGCTTATTTTTACGCTCATTCAATTGTTGTGTACACGGATTCGCCTTTGCGAAAGATTTTGCACAAGCCAGATACCTCTGGCCGGTTACTTACTTGGTCAATTGAGTTAACCGAGTTTGATATTGATTATCAGCCGCGGCGAGCAATCAAGGCACAAGCTATAGCAGATTTCGTGGCTGAGACAAGTTTCAGGGATCCTGTCGAGGAAGTAGAGAGTAAAGCAACAACGATGAGTAGTGCAAGTCCAAGGCCGAGGCCAGAATATTGCTGGGAACTTCATGTAGATGGTTCGGCTAGTCGATTTGGGAGTGGCGCTGGTCTAGTGTTAGTTCCACCGGAGCAAGATGTAGAGTTTGAGAAGGCATTGCGCTTCAAATTCCCTTCAAACAACCGGCCGAATATGAAGCTTTAATTCTTGGTCTCGAGCTCGCCGCACAAGAGCGTTGGAGTGCGAGGCGTGGTGGTATATTGTGATTCTCGGTTGGTGGTAAATCAAGTCAAGGCGACTATGGAGTACATCATCCAATCTTGGTTCGTTATTGTGCGATGGTAAGAGAAATTTTGAAGGATTTTGATTATTGGGAATTAGTAAGAATTGCTCGGGAGGACAACATGCGAGCGGATTACTTGTCAAAGATGGCTGAAGATGAAATCCAGCCTCTACATCCTCGGAGTCATGATCGAACATTTGGAAATTCTGTCATCGAGAAGGAAGTAGTCATGGACATGTAGCCGTTGCAAAATGTTGGATAGATGATCTTCGAGCTTACATCGAGCATGGGGTGTTGCTGAAGACAAAAAGGAAGCTAGAACCATCCGTAAACGGTCATGCCGTTACATTATCTTAGACAACATCTTGTATCGCAGATCTTATACCCGACCTTTGTTGAGGTGTGTTCGCCCGTAGATGACGGAAGGAATCTTGGGCGAGATGCATGAAAGCAAGTGCGGAGGTCACCCAGTCAACGATCACTAGCCAGAAAGTCTTAGCGGCGAGGATTTTATTGGATAACCTTGCGACGGGATCTTGCCGAGTTATATGTTCGTCGGTGTGACAAATGCCCGGCTTGGACATTCCGCGATGCCATCTGAGCGGACTCCGTTATCGCATCATGGCCATTTGATATGTGGGGATAGATCGATTGGTCCTTTTCCGTTGCTCGGTCGAAGTTCAAGTATGCTGGTCGCGGTGGATTACTTCACGAAATGGGTGGAAGCGAAACCATTGGCGACCATAAGTGAGGTAAATGTCATCGACTTTGTACATGAGCACATATGGTGTCGGTTTTCGGTTTAGATACTGCATGAGCAATTGTCGATCGTGGGACTCGGTTTTGGAAAAAGTTTACCAAGGCATGCGGCGGATGAGGTGAAACATTGGCAATCATCATGGCGTATCCGCGGGGTAATGGGCGGCACTGAAGGCGCAATAAGCAAATTTGCATGTGTTGAAAAATTTGGAAGAAAAATTTGGAAGATGGGTAGGCGAGTTGCCTTACGCTTTGTGGGCGATTAGAGCACAGTAAGGGGCCCAACGGGAGGCAGCTTTTCCTTAGCTTCAGGTCGATCTATGGCTCGGTGGAGATGTATTTGCCCACTTCATAGGGTATTAAACTACAGCGTTGAGTCTAATAGTACGACTCGGCGTGATTTGGATTTATTAGAGGAGAAGCGGTAGAAGCCAAAATGAGAATGTATTATAAGCAACGAGCAAAGGCTCGCCCACGATAAGAGAGTTAAGTGGTCGATCGTTTCTTGTGGGGGATGGGTCCTCAGTAAGATTGAAGACGGCCAGATA
Source organism: Codonopsis lanceolata (assembly GCA_013146195.2). NCBI lineage: Eukaryota > Viridiplantae > Streptophyta > Magnoliopsida > Asterales > Campanulaceae > Codonopsis > Codonopsis lanceolata. The sequence continues at coordinate 164,689,020 of CM028378.1, forward strand.
GAGAATGGGGGAAGTTGTCACCAAATTGGGAAGGCCACTTCGGGTCTCGAGGATCGTTAAAGAAGGCACCTACATGTTGCGAGCAGAGGATGGTGATGAGCTAAAGCATCCTTGCATATGAATCATTTAAAGAAATATCGATGTCGGTACTAGTAGTATGTGCACGTGTATTTTTCCATTTGGTGAAAAATGATTATAATGAAGCAATGGGGTCTTAAGTTGGGATTGCTTGAGTTGAGTTTTTCATAGGAACTTCCTCTCTTCGGGCATAAAGGGCTTTATGCTCGAAAGG